>BSBM01000923.1:2787500-3400000 GCA_027924585.1 Larix kaempferi
ATTAAATATTTACATCAATTTACAATATTCCATGGCTTAATTGCACATGGGTAACAAAATATCAAATGCTCGTCCATTCTAAATAAAATCCGAACATACACTAGTGGGGCCTTGGCCTTGAGCTTCACGCTAGGGAAACATACATCGCATGTATACAATATTTACATTAAAAGCCAATATTTCGTAAGGGTCAAAATTGGGGTATTACATTCATAGGATTATCCTTTGGTAGTGTGAAACACTCATATTTATCATACATAGGGTCATAATAATAATCTCCATTCCTCATGAAATTGTGAGAAGTGTTACATGATGGCACCTCTTCCTCAAACCATTCACATTATGCTTCATATTGCTCACAATCATCTGCATACTGCTCATAAGAATTGTACTCATAGGAGTCATCATAATAGTAAGATATGGCTGAAAATTATTCTTCAATATATGAAACTAATCCATAGGTGCAAGGACCATGCTTCGATACCACTGTAATGTCCCTTTTTAGAATTTTATTAAAATGGTGAAATTTTCAATTTTTCCACTAGTTCGACCCTTCACTAGTATTGGTTTCTTCATCTCCAAATAGCCCCAAATGCTCCCAACTTATCACAGAAGGTATATGGATGGTATTAGGACATTATTATGAGGTTCATGGATGCTTTAGAGTCTTCAAAAGGCTTCTTCAACTCTCCTTAGGATTATGGCCGAGGTAGGGGATTTGATTAGCAATTTCTCTTAACTAGTATTGGTTTCTTGATCTCCGAATAGTTCCAAATGCTCCCAAATTGTTACAGAAGGTATATGGATGGTATTAGGACATTATTATGATGTTCATGGATGCCTTATATTCTTCAAAAGGATTCTGCAACTCTCCTTTGAATTCTGGCCAATGTAAGGAATTTGACTAGCAATTAGGGGTTCAATTCCCCATGGGGTAGATGCTGGAAATGGCTCTCCAAATGATATTGTACCCTATTGAATTTATAAAAAGAGGTAGGGGATATCTAGGGTACATCAATATAGTCTCATATGCATCACCATTCAGTTTATTAAGTCTAATACAACCCTATTAAATCGGATACAAAAAGACTAGTTTCGACATAGGGGGAAATGATAGTAAATCTTCACAAAGGGTTATTGAACTTAAGAATATTGCTCCAAGTGCTTGTATAATGAATATGAAACTTCTTCAACATATTAATGGAACTCCACACAACATTAATATATCATAAATTTACTGAACCATTCGAATTTGATACCACTTCAAGTGCAAATAACAAGGTATTGAGGAAATGACACCATTTGTTCATAGTTTAGCATTTTTTACATCAAATCTCTTTGAGTTTCGACCTGAAATTCTTATGAGCAATAGAAACAGAGTATATATATTAGATTACAAAGATATGGGGCCTCAAGCTATCCCAAATAGTTCATCACCTCAACAAGTGTGCCTCTCCTCAAGGAGCAAGAATATGCCAAGAAATAGAAGAATGGTTGTAGAAGCAAGCTGAAAGAGATGTGACCATGAGCTTCCCTGTACCTTCAACCTGTAAAAAAATACTCCATTGTAGATCCAAATGAAAGGTCTGAATGGCCTCTCCAATTTCCAATTATGATGGGAATCTTTCACCCTCGAAATTGGTGCTAAGGCAAGTAGAGTAACACTCCACTAGCTCTCCTCTCCAATTCAAAATGTAAAATGATCAAAAGCCACCATCCTTCTTTGTTATTGTATTTTATAAACTTCTAATGTCCTCCATGGGTCGAATTCCTTCCAATATATTCATGCCAACTCAAGTTGGGAAGAGATTCCCAAGTATGCCACTTGTCCTTCCAATTCTAGCCCCCTCCTTCTCCAAATTCGAATTGGTGTCTCTTTGGCTGCCCTAACTCACTTGGGTGCCTTCTTGGAGGCTATCTTTAGCCCTGACATGTCATATATGTCAGATGTTAGCATTCAGATCTAATTTGTGTCATAGGTGTCATAGCATCTTCATCATTGTTGTCATAGAGCTAGGGAATCTAGTCCAAGTATCCAAGAACCTCTCCTTTGACTCTTTCTCTTCCATGGGAGTTACACTTCCATCCCAATTCGACCTATTATGCATATTTCAAAGTGTATGAGCCTTCCAAATCATCCCAGGAACGTTGGACTTTTTATGGATTCGAATTGACAAGAGGAGGATGCCATGTGGCATAGAAAATCTAGCGTATGTGGGTCCCACATCCTCCATGTGTCTTCATGATCAATTGCCACTTTGATTTTCCCTTGTATTTATTTATTTAGCTCCTTTTATTAAATATTTATGCCATTCTAATGTCCAAACATCATTTATTATCCCCCTTATTTCAAATCCCAAACCTTCCACCCCCAACCTAGGGAATTAGTAATTTTCCTCCATGACAGTTCATTTGGATGGGTATATTACAAACTTTGAATTGGGAATTTCTCTTAATGTGACCCACCTTGTCCATTTGGATCTAATTTCACATTATTACTAACTTGGACTTCATTCTTAGCAATTATTTGACCCTTAGCATCAATTTGACAAACTATCATGAGTATGGCCATGGGGCTTAGGCCATTGTGACCCAATGCAAAATTTTGGGACATGATATGTAAATACATATGTTAGATCAAGATTTCTTAATTCAACCTTGGGAAGGTGCATACCCTTAGGAACCCATCCACTTGTAGCTCCAATATCATAGTCAAACCCTATTAGAATGCAATTATGTGGCATATTGCTCAAATTGATTTTTTATATCACAGTTTTTTTAGATCGCATTATATCATGGATTTATTTAATTGTTCCACCTTCTCAATACTATATTTTAGCTACTCCATTTATTTTTTGTTGTTGTCTTGAAAATATTGAATATTAACCTTTTTCAATGTTATATCCTCAATGTCTTAAGTGTACTCTCCAATTTGACACATTGTTCTCTAAGTCTTCACTTTCTTCATGAGTCATGAATGAGCCCTCTGGAGGTTTAGCTAGCATATAATTTTTTTCAATACCCATTTCCATGTGGGTAGGATATATTGTTGATCCACAATCCTTATATATTTTATCTTTACAATCCCTTTTGAATCACATCAAACAAATCTCCCACTCAAAATTTATGGAGGTTTTAGGTTCAAATACCTTTTAAGCCTTTGCTTAGTGATTGGTCTATAGGCGGAACACCATACTTGTTGTATCTTTGAATTTGTTGCACCTATGAGTCTAAAAGTTTGTCTTGTAGTAACATGATATGTCTTCTTCAAAATTCCACAATTCTCATTCAATTTCAAGTCTTCAAGAGGAAGTTAGGTCTAAGCTACCAAAATATGTTGTTTAAAGTGCCTTTCAATCGAGTTAATTTGTATTTACTACCACATCACTAATATTTCCCTAAAATGTCTAAACTTTTGACCTAAAATGACTTGCTCCATGTATTCACCAATCCCACAAGTGGCACCCAATTTCGAGTTCACAATATTTAGATATGATTGTTTTACTGAAACCACATGATTAAGCCCAATTTACTAATTAAACAAAAACCCTAACTTGTAAAACATGAAATCCAAAAATACGATGATCCAGATTATGAAATTTTGGTCTAAGATACTTAGTTGTTTCTTATTTGCAAACCAAAAGTCCCATGCAAATCCAATGTTCCAAGAAGAATTTAGAGAGAAAAATGTAAGATGGCTTGTTTGAAGGTGTCAAACCAAGGATACTCTACTCTAATACCAAATTATATGGTCCAAATAACCCAATAAGCATTAAAAACCATCAATTTTAGTAATGTCACACCTGAAACAAGTGAATGACCAAGTTGTTAGCATTTGATAGCTCGGTGGCACTCCTGCATCAGGTGCCTAGGTGCAGGGGTCAATAACTTGGAGTCTCATTAATGTTCTTAAAGTTACTTTATTAATGTGTTTTTATTAAAGTACCTTTTTGATGTGACTTTATGATTTAAAAGTGAGTCGCACTTTATTATGTTTCTAAAGTGACTTTAAGTCATAAAGTGTACTTTTTAAATATTTAGGGTAATATGACTTTTCAAAAGAAAATTTGTTGTAAAGTTCACTTAGGAGATTTAAGTGAGTGAGAGATTAGATCCCAGCCATAGATCTCTTAGCCAAGATCCAATCTCGTCCATTGAAATTGAAGAGTTATGAGAGTAACTCTAATAGGGTAAATAAAAAGTGTCTGAGACTCCATTTTGGACACATATCTCAAGAGAAGAAGAGGTGAGGGCACGCATTCCCAAGAGAAAGAAGAGGTTTGAGCAGTGAGAGGAAGAGAGAAGAAGTCAGCCCAAAGGAAGGGCTTGAATTTCAAGAAGGGGCACGTTTTTCCAGGAGGGGAGCACTTGCTGAGAG
Organism: Larix kaempferi; assembly: GCA_027924585.1. Classification (NCBI taxonomy): domain Eukaryota; kingdom Viridiplantae; phylum Streptophyta; class Pinopsida; order Pinales; family Pinaceae; genus Larix; species Larix kaempferi. Next base: position 2,791,879 of record BSBM01000923.1, read on the forward strand.
AGTCAGCAGTTTTCTTTTCTGTAAAATTTGCCTGAGAATTGACTGCAGGCCGTACTGCAGTGATTTGGCACACTTTTCAAGGCAGAAAAGTGGCACAATAATATAGGGGGTTTCAACATTTCATGAAGGGGCCGTACAGCTGAGAATGAAGGCCGTACAACAGAAGTTCAGCTGCTGTTATCACAAATTTCGAGGTACTGTAGCAGCTGCCTGTCAAATCAGAATTTAAATAATCCTGTGCACACATACCGAGGAAGTAAATGCTGCCTGTGATGATCATACAGTGAAGCTGTGTATGCTGATTTCCTGTAGCTGACTGGGTTTACTTTGGCAAGCATTTCCAGGTTGAGGAAGGGCATAGAATTTGAGGTTCTATTCTGATTTGTCTATCTTATGTTGTCATCCTCTCTGTAATGTTTCTCTCTTAAGCTCAATAAAGAATTTCTTCTCTTGGCTGGTTTTTTCCCCGAAGTGTGGGGTTTTTCCAAGGTCATTGTTGACCAAAAATTTCTGTGTTGAGTGTGTGAAAATGCTGATTACAGTCTGTTGTTTTGTTATTAATTTCCACTGCTTATAGTGCTTTATGAACAGTGTTTTGACTTATAGCCACTCATAAAGTGCATGCATGTGATATGTGGTGTGTGTATGACTGTAGAAGTTCATTATCAAAGGTTCATGAAGTGTTTGACTAATTTTGTCCTAGTACTGTGTGCAAACATAACTTAGAATTTGTCTGATTTTCAACACAAGTAATAAGCCTCTTTGAGGGGGGAACCCCCAATTACAATATATCCAAATGCACAATATGAGATGATTATTCAAATGAGTCTCCTTTATTAATAAATAAGAGATAAACAAGTATCCTAGATTCTAGGTGGACCTAACTATAACTAATATATTAATAATGAATGAGGATTAGGGCCCTAACAAAGGAAAAATCCAAATGAATAAAAATAGGTAGTTCCATTGATTGTAGGAAGGCATGAGAGGATGGTGTAGAGACAAATTTTGGTTCCAACACCACTCGCTTTCCATATAGCATAGTTGTCGAAGTTTAATGCACAAAACTTGTGTCGCCAATGTGAAAAACATGAAGTGAAGTGTGGTCTTGGAAAAGAGAAGGTGTAAGAACAACTTGTAGTTGTGTTTGTTGTGTCTCATGTGATGATTCACACATTACAATATCTACAAGAGGAGAATTAACCAAGAGGGAAGCTATTGGAGTATGATGATGATTATGAAGATAATCAAGAGGTGTGGACATAATGTCATGGTGTTGGAGAACTCTTGCTTGTAGATCAACAATTGTTGGATAATCCATTGCTTATTCTTGACCATGGTCATCACAATGTTCCCCAAGTGGAACACACACTTTTGTGTTGCCACACAAATCGTGTATGAATGAGTGAGTATAATTTTTTCATAGTCTTGATCATGGTCATCATGTTTTCCATTATTTTTTTCTCATGCTTTTGTTAAATGTAGAGAACTTTCTCGTTTTTCTATAATCTTAGAGAGGAGTAGCATTAATGACTTTGTAAATTTTTAAAGTATCCAAAACAATCATGCAAATCCATGAAGCAAAGAAATTAGATATGAGGTTAAAACTAAAGAAGTGAAGCTTACAATATATGGATCTTCACTTTCTATAAAGGTTTTGAAGTTGAACAGTTTCATTGTAATTTAAAATCACCATAACTTCCTCAATTCTGTTCAAAACTTCTATTGTGAACCCAAGCTAGAAAATGCATCCAAAATCTATTTCTAGTGGCATTAGTTTGATTTTGATTAACCACACCAATGGATATATATATATAATCATTCAAATTATACCAGAGATATACTTGAAATAAATGTTTTCAATTTGTAAGATCTCAATCATCTGAATTACAATTTTTTGTTTTGTTTTAAATTATGTATTTTCTGTGTAGATGTCAAATTTGTGAATAGTTTCTAGAAATTATGTGAATGAATTTTTAGAAAACAATTTTCCAATCATTGTCCTTTGAGACCCTATAACAAGTCCATTGAATCTTTGAGATTTGATGTCGATTGTTCCAAATGTATAAACCAACAAAGATGAAACTTGAAGAGGGTTATCTAGTACAATGTAATATAAAAATCCTCAAGGAGATTCGATCACATCCCTTAATCATTGCTAACTAAATATCATGAGATCTAGTCAGGGTAAAAGATGGAAACCCTTATGAGCCTAACAACATGAGATCTATTACGGGTAAAAGAAAAAGACCCTTATGAATCCAAATAACATGATATCTAATCTGGGTAAAAGAAGAAGACCTTTATGAATCACAACAACATAAGATCTAATAAGAAAAAAATATGAAGACCCTTACAAAGCACAATACAAACAATGTGAATAATTACACATCAAAATAATGGAAGAGAGTGAATTGTACATATGTTGCACTATTAATTTGTATTGTGTACATAGAGAGAGTAGGGAAGGTTAAGCAACAAGCATATTCTCATCACAATAAATCAACAATTATGTTAGTAGGAGGCATCGCTCCCTTACTACTGCCTCCATTGACATAAGGATCATGGTATACTAGAGATTATATATTGTTCTGGACCACATCTCTCAACCAATGTGGGATTATTGTTTTGTGTAGAGAGGTATTTATGTGGTAGAAACAATTCCAAGATGCACAAATTTAGCAATTAGATATTTTTTGTATTTTTGCACAAATGGAGGGGGGGAGGCCGAGCAACAAGAATACCTACACCACAACCAATCGACCATTATGTCAGTAGGAGGCACCACTCCCTTGTGGTTTCCCCATTGACTTAATGATCATGGTATATTGGAGCTAATATATTTTTAATTTTCAAGGAATCTCTGCATTGAAGTTAAACGAATCTCGACGCATTTTGATCCCCATTGGGATCATATTTAGGAGCTCGATGAGTGAAGAAGAGGATTTTATTGGATAGTATATATTATCTCACCATTAAATAATAAAGACGCCAAATTTTTTCTATATCCAATCAGGTCAACATTTAAATAATAGAGATACCAATTCTATCAGGTCGGCTCAATTGATCTTTGGTGATTGTTGTTCCTCAACATGTGAATTAAGGGTTTCCAATTGTCATTGGGTTTTAAACCATCGTCTCTATTGAGGTTGTTAAGATTTAGCTCAATTTCAAGCATTTCCATTACCTTCCTTTTACTATATTGCTCAACTTTTGCAATAACCTTATCATTTTCTAGACAAATATGGTGGCTTGTTTCCCAAGAGTGATCGACGAGGGTGGATTTTCGAGTTCTATTCCATCTCAAATCTGCACATTGCTCACTCTTTGGAAACAAGCCACCATATGTGTCTAGAAAATGCCAAGGTTTTTGCAAATGTCAATCAATATAGTAAAAGGAAGGTAATGGAAATGCTTGAAATTGATTTAAATCCCAACAACCCCAATAGAGATGATGGTTTAAAACTCAATGACAACTGGAAACCCTTAATTCACATGTCGAGGAACAACAATCACCAGATATCAATTGAGTGGACATGATAGAATTGGTATCTCTATTTTTTAAATGTTGAGCTGACCAGATATAGGAAAATTTTGGCGTCTTTATTATTTAATGGTGAGATAATATCTGCAATCCAATAAGCTCCTCTGCTTCACTCATCAAGCTCATGAAGATGATCCCAGTGGGGATTGAAATGCGTTGAGATTTATTTAAATTCAACGCAGAGATTCCTTGAAAATTAAAAATTTTAACCTATTTAATAACAATGTTCAACCAGCTTATATATTGTTGTGGGCCACTTCTCTCAACCAATGTGGTATTTTTTTGTGTAGAGAGGTATTTATGTCATAGAAACAATTCCAAGATGCATGGATTTTTGGCATATCTAACTTAGTAACTGGAATTTTTTTAGTAAGACATGTAAAAGAATGTACATAGAAAGATGCAAAATGAAGGCATTAGGCATTATATCAATGGCACTTAGATCACCCTTTTTTTATGATCTCTCCCCGAATCCAACAACATTCATATTGTTAAAATCACATATTTTTTTGCTCAAATCACAATTTCATTCATTTAGATGGATTCTTAAGCCCAATTCTACTTTGAAATTGCAATTTATGGTGGGTTAAATCACTTTATGGTTGAGGCAATTTTCATGGACACTTCCTGCAAAAAATGCAGTCAAGAAGAGGGACAAAATGAGTGCTCCTTATCGCACACCCAAGATGAAGCTTTTTTTTTTTAACAAGAATGGATAAGAGATTTTATATATAAAAAGTGGAAAAAAACAGAGTTACATAGTGTTGGAGAAGATCTATTCCCCGATAGAGAGAAACTGACATGTCTCCACATTCATCTTTGACAATTTTGTAACTAGCTTGACAAAAATCTAGCCTATGCAGACTATATATCCGAACAAACTGCCCTAGAAGCTTGAAACAGAATCAATACATTAAAGAAAGTAAACGTCTTCAGGTCTGTAAGAAGCCTCAGCTGCTACTGCTAGATACAAAGCTCCAAAAACTGGTATACAAAGATTTTGAAATATCATGAGCATAACAAAAAAGTGCCTCAAAAACCTAGAGAATCACTGAGACTGCAGGTTAATACTGGCGACGGGATTCTGGCCGGTGTTCCTGTCCCCCAACCATGTCACCATGTTCTTTCAGCAGGTCCTGCTTCAAACTTCTTATCTCAACACGCATACTGTCAATCTTTATCTCCACAATCCTAACACTGTAATGGACCGCCATGATTTTGGTATCCAGATTAACCGAGAAGGGGCACCCATTATCCAGGACTTCAGCGATACTATCAACCTTCTCATTGAGATTACTGTTGTTGTCACGGACCTCTTTGTTTGTTACCTGCGTCAGAGTATACAGATGTTGAATGGCCTTTTTGAACTCATAGTTTTCTCCTCTTAGCAAATGGATATGAGTTTCCATTTCAACCAAGTAGTCCGTGACCTCTTTAGGAATGCAACCGTAATCATGTTTTGGACCAGAATAGCCTCCATTGAACATGATAGGGGAAGAATTCATATTCGTATCGTTTTACAGAGGATCCTGACAACCTTCATCATGCGCACGGTGTTGCATTTGAACCGTGCCACCCTGACCCCCATGCATCATGGGAGCTTTCTTCCTGAAGTCTGAATTTGCAGGAACCCCGGAGCGAGGGATAGTCTTTCTGCAGAGGAGGCAATTGGCAGTGGAACCAGGTTCGGTCATCGTTGCGGGTTCTGGAGATGGACAAGAATGCTTCCAGCCTACTCCACACGCTAAATTTAAACAAAAATTCCCTTGAATTCCCATCGCCTTAATTGTGTGCATGCTGACCATGTGGTGTCAATGTGACTCCAACGTGCGGCCAACTCCCATTCCGAGGCGCGAAAATCTGTGCGAGACTATAGGGCATTCCTCATAATCGATCAGGACAAAAAATTGGTTAATTTTGTTGATTGAGGGAGGAGTATTGGCATAGCTCCAACCCAGGGGTGGGGACTTCTCACGAGAAGGAGACACGAGGGGTCTTTCCAATCGAGATGGTTGGGTAAACTCAAAGGATCCAAACCTTTTCATTCACCTTGTGATTTCTAACAAGAACTCCGCGATCAAGTCTGACGCTTATATTTGCCAGTGCGTTTGCATCCTGATTATTTGATCTCAATATATGAAGAAAATTTATGGTTTTAAATTCGTTGACTAGACACTTCAGAAGACGGTGGATCTTAGAAATAGGGCTCTTGCGGTTTTTGGCCAAATTCCTTGCATCTATAATGACCAGCATTGAGTCGTCGAACACAACCAGTTCTGTGAGGCCATCGTCCCTTGCTATCTCCAAACCTTTTATTATGGATGACCATTATGCACTATTATTAGACCTTCTTTCGATTCCCCAAGCATAGTCTTTCATCTTGTTTCCTTCAGAGTCATAGAAGACTCCACCCGCACCTACCAACCCTGGATGAAGCTTATTAAAAATATACTAAAAAAGAAAATACAAAAAAAATGTACAACTCATAATAATATTTATTAAATACAATATCTTTATTACCACATGTACTATGCCATGTCACTTAAACTATATACAATAATGAAATCTTCATTTATTGAAGAAGAGAAACAATGGAAAAATTCGTATAGACTTCTCACTTTCCTTTATCAAAATATCTTCCATAATAAGATGAAGCATTTAAAGTCCATATTTTGTTTACTTAAAATATGAACAAAATCGAAAACTTAACGCAATAAAAGAGGAGACAATATGATAGAATTCCTCGAATCATGTCTCATCACTTAAATAGGAACAAGAATAAAACCTTCATGCAACTAAAAATAAGAGGCAATATGAAAGAATTCCTTTAGTCTTCTCCCTTTTATTCTTCCATAGAAGCATAAAAGCAATTATTAAGAGACCCAAATGTATACGATTTAAAGAATATAGTACACATATGAGGCATTTATTGATAGGCCTAAAAGTATACCATTCAAAGCATTGGCGAGGTTTAGCTTAGGGTAACATCAATTTGCCTAATCAATATTCAAGGTTATGTTGTAAACCTTCAGTTCTAAAAATCAAAGCTTACATGTACTATGCCTCATCACTTAAACAATATACAATAATGAAATTTTCATTTATTAAAGAAAGTGAGAAACAATGGAAAAACTCTTATGGACCTCTCACTTTCCTTTATCAAAATATCCTCCCCGACAAAGCATTTAAAGTCCATGTTTTGTCACTTAAAATATGAACAAGATTAAAAAGTTAATGCAATAAATAAAAAGAGACTATAATAAGATTCCTTAAATCATGTTTCAACACTTAAAATATAAAACAAGAATATAACCTGAAAAAAAAAGACACTATGAAAAAATTCATTCGTGGAATCATGTTTCATCAATTAAAATATAAACAAGAATATAAAAAATAAGAAAATTCATTTATTCTTCTCCTTTTATAAAAATGAAGCAAACGTATTAAACCTTCTTACCATTTAAAAAAACATGAAATAATTTATTTATTCTTCCCTTTTTACAAAAATATGAAGCAAATATTGATACATGTATTAAACCTTCTTACCATTAGAAAAAAAAAACATCAAATAATTCCTTTATTCTTCTCCCTTTTATTCGTAAAGATGAAGCAAGTATTGATAGGCCGAAAAGTATACAATTCAGAGAATATAGTAAAAAGATGAAGCGTTTATTAATAGTCCTAAACGTTATACCATTCAAAGAATTAGTGAAATTTAACTTAGGGTAGCATCAATTTGCTTAACTAATTTCATGGTCATGTTGTAAGCCCTTGGTTCTAAAAATCATTTCCCTTTAACGTTAAGCCTTTTGCCTTCATTTCCCTTTAACGTTAAGCCCCTTTGCTTTTTCTTATAATATGGATATATAAGATTCACATAAAAGTAGACACTATCCTTTTGTTTTTGGCCTCTAGTTATTTTTACTCGTTACTCATATAAAAAAACCCATCAATACCATACCATATAAAATATTAAACACGTCGTGTTATATATATATATATATATATATATACCATTTTTGTCATGGCTCCTTTTATCAAGTTGGATACCAATGTTTCTTTTGAAAGCAACCATAAGATCTTTGTGATGCAAGAATATATCTTACATAAAGTAAGATTCGAAAACCCTCCCCTCGATAACATTTAATAAATATCTTCCCTTTACATTTCAAGATTTATGTAGAATAAATAAACCCTTTACAAGAAAATAACATATATATATATATGAGAAAATAAAAACACCTTTCACAACTTATATTTAAAAGTTAAGATTGATATTAGATTATTAAGACTTCAAAGTGTTTTTAATTTTTTTAGATTTTTTTGGAAAGAGATTAATGATGTGGATTGGGTTATTTCAAAAAGGTGTTTTTTCTTAAATAAATATATTGAATTTGGTAACTAAATTAAGATAGATTTTACAAAAAATATTAAAAAATTTAAATCATGAATGAGAATAAAATTGTCACGCGAAAAAGTCTCTTTATGCTCGAGATTGTGGCTACAAGTTCTTTTCCCAACACCTTTATTGATGTAGTCGAGCAACCAAAAGCATGTCGAACGACCACACACACCAAAGTAAACAAATAGTATCCTCTGGATTCTAATTCACCATCTTAATCTATGAATCTGACCATCCTTATCTACTGATCTATAACGCATCCATACCATCCAAATAAGACCCCAGAGCAAGCTCCATCTAGATCAGCGCAGTTTCACCATCGGCTTTAATTGTAGGCACGGCCTCAACCCACTTGGTGAAGTAGTCTATGGCCACGATAATATGATGATTCCCCCCAGCCGAGGATAGGTTGCAGTCCATTAAATCTACCTCCCACTTAGTGAAGGTGGTTTTCCTTAAATAACTATATTGAATTTAACAACTAAATTAAGATAGACTTTACAAAAAATATTAAAAAATTCAAATCATGAGTAAGAATAAAATTATCACACAATAAAATTAGTTTTTATTAAAAAATCACCTCAAATGCTTGGACAATAAAAAAGAAAAATAATTATTTTACTATATCAAATTTGCAACTTGAAAATTATAATTATGTCAACTACACTAGTTTCTTAACATTATATTTTTTATAATATATGTAACAAACCCCATATCAAAATCATATCTACAATGTATATAAGATTGTTGGTATGTTCCAACTGCTTACACACCATTACTTACTTTGCATGTATTTTGAAACCATCAACAAAATTATGTCCAATTTGTAGATGAATGTATAACGGTGGTGATTAAATGTTTCCCATGGATACTTCAATGACAGCTATTAAAAACATTAAAAATTAAATTTATTTTATGGTTAATAATATATAATAATAATTTAAGTTTATAATAAAATTAAAATAATTTTATGCTTAATAACAAATAATAATAATAATTTAAGTTTATAGCCTAGTCATATGTGATGCACGAGAGTTTTTTGATTGAGGGGAAATAGATTTTCATGTAATGATTTGATTTTCTTAGTTTAAGGTGGTGCACAGAGTCTATTCCCTTTCTAGTCATATGTGATGCATGAGAGTTTTTTGTTTGTTTGTGGGAAAATAGATTTTCATGTAATGATTTGATTTAAGGTGGTGCACGGAGTCTATTCCCTTCCATAAGTAGGAAATATGTTTTTTTAACCATTAGATTTACATATGTTGTATAGAAAATCATTCGACTAACAAGCAATACATGATAGGAGTCATAATATTTGTGAATAACAAGTAAATTCAGTGGTTTAGTGGTAAGGTAGAGTGTATGATTTAAGTTTAAAATTTGAAAGACAAGTACCAAAACAAAGTCATATGTCAAATTGGGTGAAAGTTTCCACAACGTTGACAACACAGGAATACAATAAATTTACTACATCCAAAAGGAATTAAGGAAAAAAAAAGGTGATGCCACAACTTTTAATGATCATTTTAACCATGTATCTATTAAATAGAAAGAATGATCCAAAAGAAATCGAGGGGTAAGCCTCTTGATGCTTAAAATATCAAGGGTTAGGATGGATCTACGTTGGGTTTTTTCATTGAATGCTTTCAAGCGACACAAACAAACGACCATTACTTGATTTATTCTCTTCAATGGACAAAAACATCCTACGATAACTATGGGGTCCGTGTGAGTTTGTAAAGTTCCCATGAGTTGTTGGGAAAATAATTAATGGTTTTGTTATGATGTTTGCAGATGATTTTTAGTTTAACGAAGTTATGTCACTAAGTCTTAGATACTTGGCCTTGCCTTGAGTAGCCTTATTTGAAGGAGTGACTTGCCTCTACAACACTCAATGTTTTGGTTATATTTAAGCCTTCGTATTATATTATATTGAGGTTGGCCAACCATGTTGACTTGCAATGAGACCAAATCAGTGAGTGGGGTGTAGAGAAACTAGCCACATGATGACTATCGATAGGGCCCCATGATAGGGCCACTTGGCAAGGGCATCACTTGTGGGTTGATCCATTGTTCAGGCACATTCTTCTTTCTTATTGTTATGCTTTTACTTCTAATAAGGGAGATATCAATAGATAATAACAAATATACAATAAGGACTAGACCTATGGAAATCACCCTTCAATTATGAGGTCATGCATGGGGGTATTTATTCTTCTAAATTCACGTAGGACTTGCACCTGGCCCCACTCACATTTTAAAAGCGCATGCACACACAACCAACATCTCATTGGAGAGAATTGAATCTTGGTGAGGGCAATAATAAATTTTATTTCATTGACATAATAAGCCTTCATTGACCTACCGAGCATCATTGACTTATGTTAGCTTTATTATTGTATCATTTATTTATTATTATGGTTAGTGTTTTTATGAACTTCAATTTTTCTTTAATTTGAGTTTATTAGTTTTATGGTACATTAGTACATCTCATCCATACTGGGTTGCATAGAGCTCCTTGCTTCTCTTGATGCAATAGCATGCTTGCCATGTGAGGTTTCCTACTAAGACAATGAAGTTGATGTTGATATCACAAACAAAAAGTGGGGATAGAATGGAAACAGAAATATCAACCTAGAAATGTGCAATAAAAAGAGAAAAGCTAGTGCTACAACAATGCATTGGAGTTTTCCATTAATTCACTACATAGAAAGATGTGAGAAAGATAAAGTGCACAAGTGAGAGAAAAGCTAGAAAAGGGACACGAGTGCAACGCAAGGTTTTGGTGCCCGTGGGATTAAACAACTTATATTAAAGAACCTTAGCTCAACAATAAAAATATGATATACAAATGAAGTTTGAGTTGTATATTGATACACGACTCAAGGGTCGTTCTCCCAGGAGGATTTATGGGCCTACATAAGTAGGAAATAGTCCCCAGGAGGGTTATTGAGCCTACATATCAAAGTTGACTAGTGAAGTGTAAAAACTTCTTCGTATCCAGATATTATAAAAGAAGACCGTATCCAAGTTATGGAGGAAGATGTTCCATCTTCGAATAAGATAAATATATATAGATAAAAATATGAATGGATAGATGATTTACATTTACAATGGTCGGACTTATATAAGTCCATTCGTGACTTTCCAACGTAAAGTCATGACTCTTTGATAATCATTAATTATCTATTAATATTAATATTAATATTATTAATATTAATATTAATATTAATATTATTAATATTAATATTAATGTTCAGATATATTATGAATATGTTTATATATATATTTTTATATAACATTTCCTTCCCCTTAAAGGGAGCTTTGTCCTCAAATCTTATTGAAGACAAGGCTTGCGTCTGATTCCTTGCTTGAGACATCATATCTAGATCCTTTCTGTTAGTACTTACGACTCTTGATGAAATGAGGTGATACGAGTTACGGATTCCAAAGAAGAATTGTCGTATCGTCTCTGATGTGGTCCATCCAAGATCTATTTTTATCTGAGCTATTTGATTGCTTTGTGAGATGGGTCTTCTCGTTTGTTGTTTAGTATTTTGATTTGATGTTCTTTCTTGTCTGCCAATGTTACTCCTCTGTGTATATTCATTTTGACCCTGTCATTGGTCAAAATGACATTTATAATTGGGGTGTCGATAAGGAGTTATTGTTGTTTATTTTTTTGTTGGATTGACTCATTTTTGAACTGTAACGAGGACTGAATTTATTTCCTCAACTTGAATTTGTTTTCCAGAGAGTCTGGATGCTTCCTCCTGGATTTGCGCTAATTTGTTCTCTAATAGATTGTTATTACTCTGAATTTTCTCGAACCTTTCGTCTTGCGAATTTTTTTCATCTTTTAACTTCTTGATTTGTTCCTCTAATTCTTAATTAAAATTTCTCAGGCATTGGTTTTCTTCTTGATTTTCTAGTATTCTTCCTTCTAGGTCTTCATGGAATGTTCCGCCTTCCGACTATGTTTCAGCTTCTTGATTTTTCGTAAGTAATGTTTTGTTATGAATTCTTAGTTGAAATAGTTCTACGGTATTGCTTTCTAATTTGTCATTGATTTTCTTAATTTCCAGCTTTTGCGCCTTTTTAGTGTCTTCATACTTTTGCTGGAGCTCTTCCTTTTGTTGCTGATGTCGATACATTTATGATTCTCGATTTTCTAACTTGCTCTGGACTTGCTCCAATTCATTATCTTTGTCCATGATGAGCTTGTTTAAACATTTTATGTCTTCTTTGAAATTGTTATCGTTTCATAAGGTGATTCTTCGATATCTTCAAACTTTTTGGTTTTGTCTTCAATATCTTGATTGTGAATTTTTAATCGAGATATTTATTCATTCTTAGCTGATAACATTTTCTCGATATCTTCATTAGCTTTTTCCAGGTTTTGGTTTTGATCTTTTAAGTGACGATTCTCTCGTTCTATCAACTGATCAAGAATGCTCTGCTTACTAATCTCAAATTGTAAATTTTTATTGCTTTCTTTGTAGTATCCTAATTTGCCTTCCAATTTCTGTATTTGCGATTGTAATTGTGATTGACCTTGATTGTCCTTCATAAAAAAGTATTTACCACATATGGGACAGGAGCGATTGCAATTCTTAAAGGCTTTCGCATATTGGAATTCCATTTCACAATAAGGACACTTAGTCCAAAATTTGGACTTATATATGGAATCCATAATTTATTCAATAAATAGAGAATTAGCTTCAATGACTTCTTCAATATCTTCTTTGACTTTGATTTTTGCTCTTCTAATACTATTTTCTCCTTAATATTTGTAATTTGTAAAATGGTGTAGATTGGGTGGTTGGGAGGAATGATTGTTACCTTCCCCACCCAGGTTCAAATCTCTCTTTTTGTTTGTTGTTGGAGAATAAAACCCAAACCCACTTATTAAGAAACCACGTGTGGTTTTACTTTTAATTCTTTTTTTTTCTTTACTTTTACTTCTTCTTTTGGAAAACCACGTGTGTTTTTACTTTTTCTTTACTTTTACTTTTTTCTTTTTTCTTTTTTTCTCTTTACGTCTTCCTTTTTTTTTTCTTTTTACTTTTTTTTTTACTTCTTTTTCTTCTTTTTACTTTTACTTTTTCTTCTTTTTACTTCTTCCTTTTTTTTGTTTCTTTTTTACTTCTTCTTCTTTTTTCTTTTCTTTTTAGGACAAGGTCCTATTTTTTGGGAAAACCCTAATATAATGGTTAAAAACCAAAAGGCAGCCAAAGGTTGGAATCAACCCAAGAAGGGGCTATGATACCACATGAAGTGTAAAGACTTCTTATCTGTATCCAGATATTATAAAAGAAGATCGTATCCGGGTCATGGAAGAAGATGTTCCATCTTCGAATAAGATAAATATATATAGATAAAAATATGAATGGATAGATGATTTACATTTACAATGGTCGGACTTATATAAGTCCATTCGTGATTTTCCAACGTAAAGTCATGACTCTTTGATAATTATTAATTATCTATTAATATTAATGTTAAGATATATTATTAATATGTTTTTATATATATTTTTATATAACAACTAGGTCAAACTTAACCACACCTATTAATACAATAAAACAATAAAGTATGGTCTTAGCCATTCTTACAAGTGCACTAATGTCACATAAAAATAGGTTGTGGCCACATATATAGAGCACACCAATAATTCCAGTACTCGTTCTTGAGTTGAACAAGGGGCCACATCATCCCCTTGAACTCCATATTGCTCACACCAACACAAGTCCACAACTTAGTGAAGGTGAGATTGGGTAGCAGTATAGTGAAGTCAATGTTGGTGAACTAGACTATTTAAAGTGATCAAGTGCAGAGCATCCATAGTAAGCCAACATCATAAAGAGAAATATCCATGATAACATGTCAATTAGGTGGAGGTACAAAGAGTGGCTCATGTTGTCCTCGAGGATTAGGTGAACAAAAATAGTACATCGAATAATGATTCAGATTATGCTGTCCATTACTATTATGTTTTGCCTTCATCAACTAAAGAAACAATGTACGATTTAGCAATGTGGATGAGTCACAACCAACATCACAATGTGGAAAATAGAGATCCAATGTTATAGATTAAAACTCATCCATGGAAGAATATGTAATAAATCATTTAAGGGATCTTGGAGATATGTTAGTAAAATCTCCATCAAAGAGGGAAAGTAAACATGTAGCCCCCTACATGAACAAGTGTCCATAGGCCCACAGATGTCACTATGAACCAAACAACGAGATGTATAAGCATCGTATTAAGATGAATTATCCACTATAAAATTACCAGTTCCTGGAACATTAAAACTTCATCTCCATATGTGGTGGGGTCAAAGATGGTATCATCACATATTGAAATAGATAAGGCACAATTATATGCAAAGTGCACCACATCTATGCACTTTAAGAAGAGTCCTTAATATGAAGTAAAGAAAACTATCCAATCAAATCATTAATAGAAACTCCAACAAAGATAACATTTAAACTAAAAGGATCATATAAACAATATAACAGAGTATGGGCCCATGTGATTGATCCAAAAAACTTAAAAATGCAAAATTGATGAACTCATACCTCAATTAAAGGTTTGACACAATATATCAAACCCATATGCAAAGTGCACCAATAGATGTACATTATAAATTGTGTCAACAGTATCATATAAAATATCCCTGTTGTAAATTGTTACTCTTCCAAGCTCTTAAATCCCTTGAAGGCAAGTCAAGGAAAACTTGAAGACACAAATTTCCATATAACATATAGAGTTCTTCTATATTAGATTTGATCAAATATAAATGACCCAATTGGACAGGGAAAAGATCCATTTTGAGGTCAATAGAATCAACAAAGAAGAATGCTTTGTAATGTATCAAGGAATCCTTTATATAGACCAAAGAAGGAAATATTACCAACTTTTCCAAGTGATATGGAGTGTATTGCTTTATGTATTTATGAGAACACAAGCCTTAACCAAAGAAACCCTAGGGAAAAATTACTGCAAAGAATGAACAAGAAGATAACAATGGATTTCGAAGAGAGGGAAAAAACTAGCAATGAAGTGTTGCTCTTATAAATAGGGTAAAAATATTTAGAGATAAACAAGAACCCTATAAAAGAAGTGTAACCCTTGTATATGAGTAAAACCCCAAGAGAAGAGATTTGGACCCATAGTCCTGCATGTGATGATGAGAAACTTCATACCAAACATTTAAGTGAATCTTAAAAGAGATAATCCAAACAGACTTTTGGATCAATCGATGTAGTAAGTCCTTGAAGGTGGGTTAAAACCCTAGGACATAACTTAGGAAACCATAAAAAAGATATGACTCAAAAACCCAGCATTGCAACCCTTATGGTAATAGTACTAAACAAAATATTTGGATCAATCTCAAAATAAGAGGCTTAAATAATCAATTGGTTGCAAAAGGACCAACATGAATGACTAAGAAGAAACCCTAGTTTTGGGTGCTCAAATCAATGGAAAATATCTTTATAATTAGTGCATAAAAGAGGTTCCAATAGCTCCAAAAAAAGTCTTTTATATAGTGAGCAAAACACCATTAAAAACAAACATAATATTCCTTTTATTTGTTTCTCTTTCAGATGCCAAAAATCCTATCACAACAAGACAAATAGCCAAGAAGAAATACTAATAGAAACAAAGAAGGTAGGAAAGGTTCACACTCACTCTGATACCATGTTGAAAGAAAGAGGTATGAAATGGAACCAAAAACATTGATCCAAAAAACTTCCAACAAAAAAAGAAGCATCAACACTAAAAAATGTGGTAGTGATGTCTATTAATGTACTAGAGAGAGAAAGATCAAGTGCACAATTGAGAGAAGAGCCAACCAAGGATCGAGAGAGACAATGAAAAGGTTTGGATGCCCCTAGGCTTAAACACTTTAGATTAGAGAGTCTTAGCTCAGTGATAAAAGATGATATACAAATGAGGTTTGAGTTGTATATTTATACACAACTAAAGTAGGGCATCCTCACAAGAGGGTTATGGGCCTGCATAAGTACATGGTGCACTCCCAAACCTCCCAAGAGGTTTGTTGTCTAGGTTGGCCTTAACCACACTTAGTAATATACAAAATTAAAAATAAATGATGGCCTTTGCCATGATTACAATTACATTGATGATATATATGAATGAGTCGTGGCCATATGTACATATTACACCAATAATCCCAACACTTAAATTATCACAATGGCAATTCTATGTCACATCATCATCAAGGAATCCTTCACGATTAGATGACGAGCATTGAACCATAAGTAACATTAGGATGATTTTATATGTTTGGAAGGGATATACACCATAGTGAGGAGAATCACTGTTATTTGGGATAGTTAACTCTATGTATAGATAAAAAATGTGCTCGAAAGGGAAGAGGTAAATAAGTCTGAATTTTATGAGATGTTTGTGGCATTGAATGGTGTAATTCATTGCTTAACATGGTATAGATTCCAAATATAATTATTTTGGTAATGGTAACCTATCTCTAGGGATTAATAAATTATGTGTGAGAAGTTGTCAAGGGGTGTAGCATGACAAAATTGCCAACTCTTAACATAGAGTGTCTTGCAATGAATTGTTAGAATATAAAGTGTGTTATGCAAAACTCAAACTAGCTAAAAACACATACACCACAATTATACCGCATTCATGGATCTCGAGGAAAGGGTCTAAGTGCTCTGATTAACAACTTGAACAACTGAGCTATTAGATAATGGTAAATCAAAGAAAGCACATCCCACTAACCTAGATATTATTCACAACAGATGATGCTTATGACATTTCCCTGGGATCCTTAGAGTGATGCAACACATGAGTTCCTCCTACTTTGATAGGAAATATACACTGACTCTAGCAAAAAATAAAAAAGGTTGTTATTGAAAAAAGCAATAAGAATCATAGAGTATAGTTTATAGAATACAACTTGATGCTCTCATTGTTGTGCCTTTCTATGCTATGCTCCCCTATCATGCATTTTGACTAAGAATATTCAAGGATGCCCTTGCATCAATGTAGATGCCCTTTGAAACACATTTTCAAAGTAAAAGACAAACTAGTTTGGCCACTTAGTGTTAGACAGGAGTTGGTGCAGAGGTAGATGTTGCCATTTCTGTCATACTTTGACTAGCTTTTCAGAAGATGAGCATACAGAAGAGATGTTACAAAGACGCTGTTGTTACCTTCGATTCTTATTCAGAAAAGTGGAGGAACAGTGTTAGAGTAAAGAATTTCCCTTATAACAACTTTAGTCACACAGGGCTCCCGTAAGCTCTCTTTCCCAAGGGCTGGTTGTACTTAAATGTCTTTCATAACTTCATCAAGATTACTCTTCAAGACATTGAAATGGATTAGTGTGCTGAACAAGAATTGTGGGCTTCTCGTTTTTGGCTTTTCTGGAAGCCGTTACATTTTTTCTTTGGTTTTTCCCAATCTGACAACATCTAAGGCTGAGGCCGTGGAAGGATTTCCAGGACTGGGGAGCTTCTCCTTCTCGTTGTAGGGTTCTTGTGCGCGACTGAGAATGCAGTGCGTGCCAAATGACCAATCTTGGGAGTATAACACTTCTAATTCTTCCCTATCATTGAATAGAAATCAATTTGATCCTTCATATGCAATGCACAGCAAGAAGCGAATAATATCTCACTGTTAAACGGATGAATCCCTGTATATATCTTGTTAGACAGGACCCTGATGATAACCTCGACAGAAGCTCAGGCATCCCCGCCTACCAAGCCCTTCCAGATCAAGAACCCTCTTCAATTTCAGCTTCAATTTCCACGGCTACCACCAAGACTTAAAGAAAAAAATGAATTCAGAAGAAAGATATCGCTTACCATTGCATTGATCCTTTTATTTTATGAAGAGCTTTCGATAGTTCAGTGATGTGTATTGACCCATGGTTCTACGGTTATGTTAACCGTTTTTCTCATATGGTAACGTGTAATGCTCAGCAATGAAATCATTCGATGATGATTTGGCATATGGGAATTCAGTTGATAATCATAGTGGAATGTGAATCGATTAGACGAGTGAAGATATAT
This sequence comes from Larix kaempferi, assembly GCA_027924585.1. Lineage (NCBI taxonomy): Eukaryota > Viridiplantae > Streptophyta > Pinopsida > Pinales > Pinaceae > Larix > Larix kaempferi. The sequence goes on from BSBM01000923.1 coordinate 2,809,896, forward strand.
AGAAGAAAAGAAAATATTGATGGTGTAGCGAAGAAAAGGCAGAGGGAGCAGAACATAGGAAACGTTGTTATGAATTAATACAGTGAGAGAATAGGGAAGCCGTGATCTGAAATGGTGTGGAAGCTGAGATGAAAAGCAGAGGAACAGTATTGTTATGACAGAAAGAAGACACCAGTCACAGAAGATGGTATGTGGAGCAGCGTAGACCTGAGGAAATGAACAAGAAAGCTAACAATAGAGTGATGCTGAGAATATGAATAGAATGGCAGAACAGAGGAGCAGAAGAGAGTGCTGAACAAGTTGAACATAGCAGAGTGTTGTGGTAAGCAGAGATACATCTGTACAATTGTACTTTGATTCATTTGTAAAGTCTAGCAATTATGGATGATAGGGAGGTGCTAGGGGAGACCGTATGTCTCTGTCTGCCAGTAGGTGCTTGCAAAAGTTGAAGGTTGGTGCCTTCACCCAGTTGATGCTGGGTTAAACTGGAAGTTGGTGCTTCCACCCAGTTGGTGCTGGGTTACAGTGAGAGTTGGTGCTCTCAGCAAGTTGGTGCTTGCATTCGGAGGTTGCAGCCTCGTTGAGTTGGTGCTCAACTAAGAAGAGATGTACAGCTGATAAGCCATTGACATCCTAAGAAGAAGAGGTTTTTCCCTTAAGGGTTTCCTCGTGAAAAAAATGTGTCTCCTACATGTGTTTGAATGATGTGTTGCATGCCATATGTTTATTTATTTGATTCTGTTTTCATTACAAGAATGAATGTCACATAATTTCAATGATTCATAGTTAAAAGAATCAAATGGTTTAATTTTTTTTTATTTAACTGATTCACCCCCCCCCTCTCTGTTAAATACCTGTAACACTTAGTCCTTTGCTTCTTGTGGTCGCTATATAGTTAGATGCAACCATTCATCGCTTGCTATTCAAATTTTAGACTTTTATCTCAAGCTATTATGGAAGGAATTGTTTTTCATTTTGGAGCTCCCACTTATAAGGATGTGACAATTGTGTTGTAGCCAATTATAATATTAAAGGACAAATCCTGTATAATTAGTGTAACCCACGACAATTGTCATTCACACTAAGTCTACAAACTATGCTTGTTGCCTTGCCTAACCTACCTACACGATCATGACAACTCTTGCTTTTTGAGAGGGATAAACATACAAAATGTCTTGAGGGGAATTGAACCGAAGGACATAATTATCACCAACCCTATTGGACCAACCAATCAAGCCCTAGTGTGGAGGCAAATTCAAAGGCTCATTCTTTTGTTTTAGCTGAAAAGCTAGTTTTTACAAGGGCGCCAACTTTGTGGTAAACTTGGGACATTTTGCTTAGTTATCTAATTGTCATGTCTATAAAGCATACATAATATATAATTTTCGATCTATGAGATTTCTTGTAATATTTATGTTTGCTAGTCTTTCCTAGTGAAACACATGGGTTAGGAGTAATGGTAGAGATCTTGGGTTCTCATGGATGAGGCCTAGGTTCAAACCTCATGGAGGAAATAACTAGGGGATTAACCAATACCATTTGTTAAGGAAAAGTGAGCATTTGAAGTTCTCCAGTATTAATATTGTTGATTTTGGGACCCCCTCATCACTGGTGACAACTTTATCCATTGTGCTATCATTGACATGACAAGAACTATGGACGTTTTCTTCATTAGTTACAATAACCCTATAGTAAATAACTCACTTGTCAACGACACTGTTGTAAACATCTTGCTTGTTGATAACAATTGAATCGATAACCCACTTTTTGACAACTTGCGTGTTAACAACCTCCCCTATCAATAACCCTCTTGTTGACAACTCTCTTTTCAATAACTCACTTGTTAATGGATCTCTTATCAACACACTGCTTGCCAATAACCAATTTGTTAAAGGTTCTCTTGCCAACAACGGTACTATTTCGACATTGGTGGGCTTCTTGTTGTCAACCTTATTTCATTATTTTTTCCTGTATAAACTACTTCATCAACCCATATTTTGATGCAATAGCCTAATATTGGGGCATGCAATGCCCATGGTGCCTTCTTGTCAACACTAATGGATTAGGGCAGGGGGGTAATACCTTGATGCCCATATCGCCTCTATAATGTTTGCGCATCAATTTTCCGCTATGCATGCCAACTTCCATATGATGCACACACACACTTCAATTATGCATGTGTCTCAATAATCCAAATAATCATAAAGAGAGTTACACTTATGCATCCACAACAACACATGATGCACTTGAGACAAACAATCACTGATAATTACAACATTGAACCGCCTTTGAACATTAAATGAAAAGGTCTAACTGCTCTGATTAACAACTTGAACAACTGAGCTATTAGATAATGGTAAATCAAAGAGAGCACATCCCACTAACCTAGATATTATTCACAACAGATGATGCTTATGACATTTCCCTGGGATCCTTAGAGTGATGCAACACATGAGTTCCTCCTACTTTGATAGGAAATATACACTAACTCTAGCAAAAAATAAAAAAGGGTTGTTATTGAAAAAAGCCATAAGAATCATAGAGTATAGTTTATAGAATACAACTTGATGCTCTCATTGTTGTGCCTTTCTATGTTATGCTCCCCTATCATGCATTTTGACTAAGAATATTCAAGGATGCCCTTGCATCAATGAGGATGCCCTTGCATCAATGTAGATGCCCTTTGAAACACATTTTCAAACTAAAAGACGAACTAGTTTGGCCACTTAGTCCTTAGCTTCTTGTGGTCGCTATATAGCTAGGTGCAACCATTCATCGCTTGCTATTCAAATTTTAGACTTTTATCTCAAGCTATTATGGAAGGAATTGTTTTTCATTTTGGAGCTCCCACTTATAAGGATGGACAATTGTGTTGTAGCCAATTATAATATTAAAGGACAAATCCTGTATAATTAGTGTAACCCAGGATAATTTTCATTCACACTAAGTCTACGAACTATGCTTGTTGCCTTGCCTAACCTACCTACACGATCATGACAACTCTTGCTTTTTGAGAGGGATAAACATACAAAATGTCTTGAGGGGAATTGAACTGAAGGACAGAATTATCACCAACCTTGTTGGACCAACCAATCAAGCCCTAGTGTGGAGGCAAATTCAAAGGCTCATTCTTTTGTTTTAGTTGAAAAGCTAGTTTTTACAAGGGCGCCAACTTCGTGGTAAACTTGGGACATTTTGCTTAGTTATCTAATTGTCATGTCTATAAAGCATACATAATATATAATTTTCGATCTATGAGATTTCTTGTAATATTTATATTTGCTAGTCTTTCCCGGTGAAACACATGGGTTAGGAGTAATGGTAGAGATCTTGGGTTCTCATGGATGAGGCCTAGGTTCAAACCTCATCGAGGAAATAACTAGGGGATTAACCAATACGATTTGTTAAGGAAAAGTGAGCATTTGAAGTTCTCCAGTATTAACATTGTTGATTTTGGGACCCCCTCATCACTGGTGACAACTTTATCCATTGTGCTATCATTGACATGACAAGAACTATGGACGTTTTCTTCATTAGTTACAATAACCCTCTAGTAAATAACTCACTTGTCAACGACACTGTTGTAAACATCTTGCTTGTTGATAGCAATTGAATCGATAACCCACTTTTTGATAACTTGCATGTCAACAACATCCCCTATCAATAACCCTCTTGTTGACAACTCTCTTTTCAATAACTCACTTATTAATGGATCTCTTATCAACACACTGCTTGCCAATAACCAATTTGTTAAAGGTTATATTGCCAACAACGGTACTACTTCGACATTGGTGGGCTTCTTGTTGTCAACCTTATTTCATTGTTTTTTCCTATATAAACTACTTCATCAACCCATATTTTGATGCAATAGCCTAATATTGGGGCATGCAATGCCCATGGTGCCTTCCTGTCAACACTAATGGATGAGGGCAGGGGGGTAATACCTTGATGCCCATATCGCCTCTATAATGTTTGCACATCGGTTTTCCGCTATGCATGCCAACTTCCATATGATGCACACACACACACTTCAATTGTGCATGTGTCTCAATAATCCAAATAATCATAAAGAGAATTACACTTACGCATCCACAATAACACATGGTGCACTTGAGACAAACAATCACTGATAATTACAACATTGAACTGTCTTTGGACATTAATTGAACCCTTTGTAACACTATGTAATTCTATGTAGATACATAGATAAAAAAAAAATTTCTTCCTTTTTCATGGTTTCTCTCATAAATCAATGTATAGATCCTCTTACGCTGCCAACACTATTTGGTTTATCTGCTTTATGTGCATTTTCTATAAAATACTTTTACTACCATAAGTCAACAAATAATAAAAGACTATTAACTTATCCTCCAATTATATCCTTAAAACAAAATCATTATGATGATTTCATTATCACATCTTGGAAACTTATGATTGGTTTATAGTAATTCAATAAAATCAAAAGTGGAAACCACCTCATTACTTGTTCATGAAGACAATGAAACAAAAATAGAAATGCATGAAATGTTTTTATTATTATATTTTAAAAACTTTTTATCTTAAAATGGAAAAAACAATAACATCGTACAAATATCAAATTTGATCTTCTAGTTTCAATGTTATATTTTATCTTTTATTTATTTATATAATTATTATTATTTATGTAATTTTAATAATTTAATATTTCAATGTCATATCTTATAGAAATAATTTACTCATATATTTATATGATATTAAATCCCATTAAGTCTTTCAAATTTCAAAGTGGGTCACCTTGAGATTCAGAGCTCCCCCACAAAACATGATTCATAATTTGAGATCGCCACAGAGCCATAGATTATTTATGTAATTTTAATAATTTAATATTTCAATGTCATATCTTATAGAAATAATTTACTCATATATTTATATGATATTAAATCCCATTAAGTCTTTCAAATTTCAAAGTGGGTCACCTTGAGATTCAGAGCTCCCCCACAAAACATGATTCATTATTTGAGATCGCCACAGAGCCATAGATTGATCCATTGATTTTGTCCTAAGAATAAAAAAGAGCAAAAGGTTAGAAGGGGGCACACGATATTCCCCAGAAACCAACAAATAAAAGCAAATGGACCAGATGAAACTTAGACGATACGGAACTCAAGAGACCGCACATGAATTTAAGTGTCACATTTTTTAATACACTATCATCAACCAATGGTAGAAAAACAGATCCTAAACCACTAAGCAATCTATAAATTTCCATGTGACCTTATCCAAAGGATGGACATAGTAGATAGCGACGAGAAAAATAACATCGTCTTCCCCTTTAATGAAAGGGGAAGTGCATAAAGGGCGCTAAAAAGAAACAACCCCGCACGCCAATCACGTGGCCTAGCCCCCACCGACCGCCTTGATTCACGTGACCGTGCCCTTAATATTAACAAATCTGCCTGCCACGTTACCGGTGGAGAGAACTTCGAGGGCCTCCGTCCTGAAATCCAGCATATCTCCACGTGGTTCTTATTGGAGGCGGAGAGTCCAGGATCTACACGTGGCAGTACCTCGTTCGTCGGTGCCGATACTTCAACAGTGTTGTCTTCCCTGCTCCATCAGTTCTGCAGGCGTATATTTTGGTGACCGCAGGATATATTTCACATTTTCTTGTATCAGGGTTTTGCAAGGCGAAGCGGTATACGCAGTGAATATATGTAAGTTATGCCCTGCAATTTTCTTATGATTTGCCGGGTTTTCGGTAGTATACAGAGTACGTCTGTGTTATTGGGAATTTAATGTGATTGGACACAATCGGATTTCCGCCCTTGGGAATATCCGTCTTTCTGAGCTGAATTCGTATAATTGCGAACAATGCCTTTTTTTTTTTTTTCCAAAAGAAAAAAGCGTAAACAATGCCGTTTTAATGAATCGTAATATGGAATTAATTTTGTGTTCATGTGCTGATCGTTGTGAGGTTCGAAAGTCTGACCTTCATTTTTGGTTGCCGAGTCTTACACGGTTCTTTCTTTAGTTTTGGCCTTCGCTTTTAACTTTCCTAGTTGCTCACATTCATTCAAACCAGGAAGTTTTCATAATCTCCTATCTGCGATTCTTCTGTATACATTTGAGTTTTTATTTTTTTTAAAATTTTATTTTATGATAATTATCAAGTTAATGCTTTCAGCACCTAGAGATTCAAGGTGATTTTACAGCCAGTTAGATGAGATATGTGTTCCTCACAAAACTCTGTGACGTCAGATCCTAAAAGAAAGAAAAAGAAGGCGAGGAAAATAATAATAAATATAAATAATTAATAATAAATATAAATAATTAATTAAGTTTTTGGATTAATCCATTTTAACCCCGGATCTTGGTCCGATGTTAAGATGGATCCATGCCAGTATCAGAGTCTTTTAGTCCAAGTTTGACTCTGTTCTTTGAGTTACTGAATCAAATCAGCTCCCCCTACTGTAAGTCGGTTCCAAATCATAGTCATGCTTTTTACCGGTGAGTATTTTGCTTGCTTTTCTGACTCGATATTACAGCAAACAGCCAGATATCCATGACCTTTTGTAGTATGTATTATTTTTTATAGATTTTGAAACAGGTTATTATTAAAAGGTTGGATTAATTGGACATTCCAAACTTTCATATTAATGAAAATTATATTTTTTTCGTTGAAATTTAGTGTATTTTTAAAATTTGCAAATTAACTTTCTGATTTCTCCCTGGTCTGAATCAACTCTTTGTTTTCAGCCTCACCGTTACTTTGAATATAACAAAGTAGAAATTTGAGATATCGAGTTATATAATTGTTGGATTTAGCTTCATTTGATGCCTGTATAATTGTTTCCCATGTTCTCCTGAGCATGGCATTTTATTAAAGCATGCTCATCATCTTTTTGTTATTTTCTGGTCCAAACTTTTCATTTGTACTCCTTCCAAGGAATTTTCGTATACTAACATGCAAATAAATGTTAAATGGCCGAACTTTAATGTTATAATGGTGACACAGAGGTAGGTGACTGCCATAGGTAATTGGAAAACAACAGTCATAGGGAATCCAAATAGTTATAGGCTGGGAATGTATATTTCAATGTACTTCTATGGGAATAGTAAAATATGTTCTACATTTAAGAGAAGTTCCTATTATTCTAATTTTTCATTGCTCTCCTTCTTGTGTTAATGCGTATGCATCTTATGAAATCACAATATGGATTTCTCCATCAGCTGTTTTCACTATGAAGATTGTGAAAGTTACTTTATTTATCTCAATCCTATGACTGAGTTGAAATGAGTCAGTGGTTCTAAGATTGGTCAAGTAGATTTTTATTGTAATAAAAAAACTAGATATTAATTTGGTAGTCTGGTTTCATTTTGCTGTAGTTCGGAAACTCTCTGTTGTCAGCTATTTGATAATTGAAATGATTTGGGTGTGTTTGGGCGTGAAGTGTCTTTGTAAACTTGTTTAGCTGACTATGTTATAATTTTGTTTATGCTGTTTTGATAATCTTTTTCAGAATTTTAACAGAAATCAAGATTCAGATCGGATAATGTCCATTTGATTATTGTTGAAGTCTAAGCAAATACCAAATCAAGATGCATGGACATTGTTTGCTTCAGTCGGCAATAAGCAGGCTACCGTCTTCTGTGGTTGAAAAGCATCATACTGGGGAATATCCTGGCCCTTCTGCTGGACTTGTTCCCCACAGCATATCTACTGGTGTTTCAAATCCATCACTCCGTCGGTCCGCGAAATCTATTCTTACCAGTAAATTTTTTGACAAGGGTCTCCTCTTACCAAATAAAATCTGTTTCAAGGGAAACCCCACTGTGGGCTGGGTTGGGCCTCGCGCAGTTCTGGCAACAGATCCAGCTACTTCTGAGGTACAGCTGTACTTTGTTTTAGAGAGCTGAATGCTTTTTTAAGTGCTATTGATTTCAATTTATTAGCTTAGGTAGAAGGCGTAAAGAGAGTGCACGCACAGTATCACATTCTATGCAAATACGGAAGTGGACTATTTTTTGATAGTTACCATGGGAATTTCTAAGCATTGGCAAAGGAACAAACCTCTGGGAAAATGCAGACCCTAATCACAACCATTGATGGTGCCAATTTGTGAGATGTAGAGACATCAATCCAATAAAATGTTTCTCTTACCATGGTTTCCAATGTAGAAACAATCTTATAGTTTAAAAGCTGGAGTGCATTGACGGGTTCGTCTGACTTCAATGTAGAATTACAAAATATTCAGGGGATTGGAGGTTGTACTTAACATTAAGTAAAATGTTTGGCATGCATATTATTGGTACTAAAGATTTTTCTTGACCTGAGTACAGAACTGAGAATAGCACATTTTACAGGATGAATGATTGAATTTCTTAAACTCAATAGCCTTTTGTCTTCAATTTTTGTCTTTCTATAATTTGTAGAACAGCTTGCAGTCTCTATCATATTCACGGATGAACCTTCTAAACTTTTTCCTGATTAAAAAAATGCGGTGATTGTAGGAATCTGTGTCTCGATCTCATCAGTCTACATTTGAAAGAGTGGATACTAACTAATCATTTTTACATTCTTATATTATCTGCAGCAGCTTGTTGAGAAATTCGACCTTGATGGGCGGTCTCAGCTGCAGGTATATCTCAAATGCCATAGCATAGCTATGTTTAGCCTTTATTTGAGTAAACTATGGATATGAGAAACTTCTGGTGCTCTGCCATTTACAGGTGAATGTTGTTAAGTCTACGGGTGGATCTCCAACAAGGATTCATTTGCAGGTTACCAATAGCAATCCATCCTTGATTCTTCATTGGGGTGCTGTGAATTATGGCGAGAAGTAAGTCTATTGCTTCTTGCTGGAAGCTTTCCTTTTCGGGCGCATCTATTTTTGACATTGCTTTGAATCTCTTTAAATGAGCAAGGTTTTGATCAATCATTGTCATTCCATAGGAATTGGATTCTTCCATCTCATAGGCCCAATGGAACACAAGATTATAAAAAAAGAGCTTTGCGGACTCCTTTTAAAAAGGTCAGCTTCCTTGTCTTTTAACTTCTAGATGCCAAGCAAGTCTAGGATTATGGATTTTGGTTGAAGGCCTTAATTTTGCTCAGATTTGAATTTGTCATTTGTTTGTGAGTAGCATATCCTCTGAATCTAGTGTGTGCATCTTGCTTCTCCTGGTTTGCAGTCTGGGGAAAGCTCTTCCTTGACGGTTGAGATTCTTGACCCAAACATATCTGCAATTGAATTTGCTTTGTATGACCAATCAAGAGAAAAATGGTAAGTGTCTTTTTTACATTGAATGATCACTTCCAATTCAAATGTTTCCAACATTTTAATATATTACCGATTGGCATTGCATTCTTACCTAACAGCAACCATGTCATCTGTATAAATCATTCTTTTGCAGGTTTAAGTATAATGGTCAGAACTTCCATATTGACTTACCCAGGGGTGATAGTGGCACAGCACAAATATCAGTACCCGAGGAGCTTGTTCAAATACAAGCTTATTTACGATGGGAAAGGAGAGGCAAGCAGATGTATACCCCAGAGCAGGAAAAGGTATGATGACCACATTTAAGTAAGGCTTGGCATTGTCACATGCACTTTTCTGATTCTCTACTCATGTTTCTGCTTTAAAATAAATCTCAAAAGCGAGTTGAAACAAAGTTTAAACCATTTTACTCAATGAAAAGTTTCAAACTAAACAATAATTTAACTCAGCACAGGATCTCACAACTGCCAGTTTGAATCTCATAAACTCATTGTACAACTTGTATTGTGGATTAAATGAAAGGCTAAAAGTACATATCAATCAGAACCTGGAGAAGAGAAGGGCCAACAGGAATGATATAACTATCCAGGCAAGAATAGCACTTTACCATGCCCCCAGCCATCCAATATTGCCTTGGTCAAGGATTTTATGTAGATGTTTCTCTCTCATCAGCAGGAAATGGCTCCTCCAAGACTTGAGTACATTCTCCAGAGTCCAGGCAGAAATTTCTCTCTACTGGACTCGACTAGGGTCCACCAAATGATGCCCCCACCGCGGTGAGAGTGGGGTCTTATCAAACCCTTGTTTTCATGAGATGATGAAATGGAAGTTTGAGAGGCATCTTCATCAATGTCTTCCTCATGTGCATGATCTTCAATTTTTCAACCTGTTGCTTCTCTTCATAAGAAGGATCCCAATGCCTAAGAAATGCTTGAGTAAACCTTGCATAAGATGAAATCTTTCCCTTTTCCAAAGAATAAACCATTTCTTAGCACTTCCTTCTAAAGACCTAGCAAATAACCTCATAGACACATCCTCATACTCAACATCCAAATCTGAAATGTAATCTGCAGCCAAAGAAACATGCTTGGATGCGTTGTGAGTGTCATAAGGATCACCATAGAATTCTGGAAGATCCATTTTCCGAATACCAAAAAGAGTTTGATTGTGGTATCCATGACGTTTGAAAAATCCAAAGGAGCATATGCTACACTAAAATCCCATCCCTTTATATAACTCATTGCACAATATATGGCTGCAAACAAATATTAATTAATACCTCATGTGAAGTCACCAAGATGAGCTTCAAATGCTCTTCCAAATGGATGGATGTGTTCATCTTTACACCCACCAAATGTCTTCAATGAAAATATGCAAGGAACAAGGGTTTTGTCCCTTCATGGAGTTGCCACATGAGAGCTAGATATTCAAGAAAAACAATCTCACAACATGTCAAGAAGCATAGTCTTCAAATCTTTTGGGAAATGGACTTTATCCCCACCAATGACACCAAAATGTTATCACTTGCACCTCTAGTGCAAAGTCCTCACTAGGCCCTAAGCTTAAGTGTGTTGAATTTCATCTATTCATAACATAAAACAACATAGAGTTTGACCTGGGAAACCCAAATGGGACAAAACCCAGCAACCTTCGCAAAGAGATGATAATTTCGAGATCAGAGTACAAATAAGAAAAGAGAAAGAATGTGAAAGTGTATTTCACAAGTAGATGCCCCAAATAAGCTTCCTCCTTCAAGTGATGCGAAATCAGCCTCCTCCAAGTGATGCGCACTTGCTAAGTGTGAGAATGAGATAATGAGGTGCACTAGCCTCCTATTTATACAAGTGCGAAACTGGAAAATTCCCTTATGGGCCGACTTCACCTGGGGGCAATAAATAATTTAATTTTAATCTTTTTATTTATTTCTTTTGCACCCCAAGGCTTACATTGATTCTTTCATGTGTTTACATAATTGATTACATAAAGTTCTTCTCCCTTAGGAGGTATAAACAAGTACAATGAAAGTACAATAAAATATAATGAATAATATCTTCCGAAGTTGTACAAAATCCAACACTCTCTCTCAACGAGGAAGGTATTCTTCGGTCTTCATCTGCATCACGAACATCTGGGTTTTATCTTTTACATCCATTCTGTCTCCATCATCTTTCTGCATACGGAAGGTTGTCCACACAGTCTCTGTGCATCATCATCACCAGTCCTTCGGTGAGTCCAGGAGAATCACTCAATCCTGGATCCAGGAGAATCACTCAATCCTGGATATCTGAGATTATCAGCTGTACCATCTCTGCTATACAATTTGCTACCTATCTATCTCATCTGCCAATGGGGTCCTCCCATACCTGGTTGAGATCTCAGACGAGCAAATGGGCACGGCCATCTACTGACTGTCCTATTCTTCTGCCTATGGGATTTCTCCCATATTTGGCTGAGTATCTGGACTGTAGAGGCACCTGTGCAACCACACACGGCCAACTGCTGACTGTCCTACTCATTTGCCTATGGGATTTCTCCCATATCTGGCTGAGTAACCGGACTGCAGAGGCACCAGTGTGAACCCGACCAACTGCTAACTGTCCTACTCATCTGCCTAAGGGATTTCTACCATATCTGGTTGAGTAACTGGACTGCAGAAGGCACCAGGGTGAGCCCGACCAACTGCTGACTGTCCTACTCATCTGCCTATATGGGATTTCTCCCATATCTAGCTGAGTAACCGGATTGCAGAAGGAACCAGGGCAAAGCAGGGCAAGCATCTCAATGTCATATTTCCCTCTCAAGGAGGGATACGTTCTGCGATCTTCATAAAGTATGAGGCAATGGATTCTGACTTTGCTATCTGTTGTCTGTCGAGATGCACACTAGCAGCATAAATCTTTCGAAAGCTGTTCCCTCACTACAAGTGGGGAAAGTGTGGCCTTGGGGGCAAGCAATGAGCCAGGTACTGTCACCTGAATCCCAGCGCCTTCGTTTAGGCTAACTCCTAACGAAGCCAAGGGGGGCTGCCCCTAACAAAGAGTTTCTATGGCTCTGTGTTTTTAAGTGTTTTTGTATGTGGTGATGCGGATGAGTGTTGTTTAGGAGTTTTATGATGAGAGATCACAGCTTTACAATAATTGGAAATTAAGCAACACAAAGATATACTTGCAAGATTATTTAAATGAAACACAACTGATTGATAAGCGAAGCATCCACAATTTAGGCAATACAATAAATTCAAAGTATGCGCTTCAGATAGATAATTGAAATAAATAAATAACCAGTGCCTTATCTGTTGGGCAATGGAGTCAAAAAAGCAGAGTGCTTGGATGCTTGATACAAGAGTTCAGTGTGTTCGTGAGATCGTTTTGCAAGTTTTCTTTGTAAATTTTAAAGTAAATTTTAGTGATCTTGATTATTAGGGCTAATAAAGCAAGGATGAAGACCAACCGGGAAAGTATACCTTCAGTGACTCCCCTTGGTGACCTGACGGACCGTCCAGTATTCTCGGCTAGGTGTCCAAGGTACCTAACCAACATTAGAACTCTATGACAACGGTATTCTTTCTCCGACGTCACCGATTAGGAATTTCCCCACTACCTGAGTATTTCTCGAATCAACGCCGGTTCGTTGGTTATGGGGTAAAGATTTTATTATGGTTATTGTTATCACACAACTTGTAGTTGTCCCTAGTGGTATCCCATCCGGGACGGTAGAGGAGATGGACAACTAAAGAGGTGACCCAAGAGATGCCACGGTTCCCGATGCAAGGTGGGAGTCACGTCAATTGAGGCACTCTTTGCTTTAGATCTAGAAGAATCAAGACCTAGGGGGAGACCCTATAACCAATCAAAGATGATTGAACCCAAACAAAGGTTCCTAGGGATGCATAAATGGTAAGTTACGGAAACCAATGCAAGGAAGAGTGGACCTAGAAATTAAAGTATGGTTGAAGGTGGTTTGAGAGATGATTAGTGTTTCAACCAATGTATGATTTAGGCCACATGATGAGTTACAATAACAAGATCTAGTACCATGTGTTGCACAAGTGGGACCTACTTTCTTGGGATATGTGAATGGTTCAAATAGGACCCACAAGGTGAAATTAGGGGATGCAATTGATACTAGAGGATATATAATGAGTAGATCTATGGATCTAAGTTGAAATTAGGAATACCCATATATGAGATCTAAGGTTTGACACAATTCCCAAGGAGTGCGACTTGCTTATGGAGGACTAGTGCCTTGTTGGGTGGGTTAATGGAGTCAAAAGTTATGTCAAAGTATAGATCAGGACACCTATTATGCAAATCAAGTGGGCTACTTGAGATGTAGTGGTTGGATTTTGCTAGATCTAGGATTTCATGATATGACCCTAAGTGGACCACAATCCCTTAAAACAAGGAATGCTACCCCCAAGGTACATCATCACAAAATGATACTCTAGACCTAGGTTTCAAAGTATGCTCGTTCCAAATCCACAAAAATCTCAACTACCCATGTCCTCAAAGTGGGCAAACTCACTCACCCAAGGAAGTGCGACCTTGCTCAAGGAGGGCTAAAAGATGGGAAAGATGTGTCAAAACAAGACCAATGGCCACCAAAATGTAGATCCAAGTAGTTTAGGCAATGATCTATGTGGATCTAGAAAATCAAGACAACCCAAGGGTTAGATCTTACTAGATCTAAGTTTTAAGGTGCCAAGTAGTCCAAAATGGGGTTTAAATCCCTTGAAATGTGGAATGATGCCCACAAGGTAGAAATCACCAAAGTAAGAGTCTAGGGGTAGGTTATCAAATATTTAGATTGCAAATCAAGTGGGATCTCACCTACCCATATGCTAGATCTAACCAAAGAAGCCTCTCCAAGGAAGTGCGATTTGGTTCAAGAGGGCTTTATTGCCTTGAAAAGTGTGTAAATTTTAACCCAATCACCACCAAACTACAGATCCAACTAGGGGTGGATGCTATAGAGGTGGGTTCTTAAGATCTTTTCAAAAGCAAGGCTAGATCTAAGAAAAAACAAAATTTGGGGTTTTGATTAATTAGGGTTTGTGACCAATGAAGAGAGAATGGATGGAAAGAGACACATACCTTGTAGATCTTACCTCAATTGCTTATGGCCACCTTGCAAATTGATAACATTCTCCTATGTGTATATTCAAGAGTGCAATTTTGATTCTCCAAGCCAAATCGTCCTCCTCAAGAAGCCAAATCGTTCTTCTCCTACAAGACAAGATCAAAGGAAACAAGTCAAGTAAGATGATTATGAAAATGATAGAAAGATGTAATAGAAAGCATCAACTATGTCACGAAGATACAATAATGATACTCCCTATCACAAGATCAACCCAAGAGAAAATATGTGGATCCCTCCAACAATAACCCTCAAGAAATCGCACTCCTCTCCACCAATTCAACTTCTCTGCAAGACAAATAGTTGTAGAACCAAAACCCATAATGATACATAGAAGAGATACTGTATACTCAAGATGCAAGAGAATCCACAGGACAAGAGAGATATGCTCCACAAAGAAGTGTTCTATTCCAATATTCCAGAGCTCCCAAGGTGAGCTATACAATAGGGGGTCTCCTCCTTATATAGGATAATAGAAGAGATACTGTATACTCAAGATGCAAGAGAATCCACAGGACAAGAGAGATATGCTCCACAAAGAAGTGTTCTATTCCAATATTCCAGAGCTCCCAAGGTGAGCTATACAATAGGGGGTCTCCTCCTTATATAGGATAATAAAGACCAAAACCCTATACCACTCTACAATACTACATCAAATGAGTGGTGTAGCTAGGGTTTTCACCCTAGCTTGTGCAAATGAGCACCTACTAAGGAGAAGGGACTCCTTAGTAGCAGTTCAGAAAAACAGTAAATGAAAGACAATACAGTAAAATGGTAATTATTCTAAACATGTGCATAAAACAGAAAAGACAAGATAATAAAAATGGTTTTTGTATTGATTATACCTCCAATGTGAAGGTTGGTGAAGCCTTTGCAGCAGTCCAAAAGGGTTGCTTCCAAGCTTCCAGTTTTGCTCCTTTCTCTTTCTCCAAAGGGATTTGGAAATGGGCCAAAGGAGCACTCAAATGTGAAAGTAGCTCAAGGGTGAGCTAGGGTTTCAGGAGTGATTTTGGCAGAGTAAGGGTGTGTTTGACTGTGGATATGAAATGAGGGGCCTCCATCACCTATTTATAGGTTTTTAGTGGTGGAGTGCTGGCCCATGGTTTTGGGCACCATATGGTTTAGGTCAGCTGTATAGGGTTTTTGCTTCATTTTTCCCTCTTTTTTCTCTTTTTTGTATTTTTTATTCCCTTTTTAGAGGGTTTTTGCTATTTTTGGAGGAATTTTGGATTATTTTGGGGGAAAAAGGGGTTTTTTGGCCTTTTGAAGGTTTTTTTAATGGTTTTGTGGCCTTTTGGAGGTTTTTTAATGGGATTTTAAGGTTTTGGAGGCAAATATGGTAGGAAATATAGACAAATGAGTCATGTAATAGGGTAGATGAGGTAGTGAGCACTTTTTGGGTGTTAACAGATTGCCCCCTGATGTGTGAGGGTAGGAGCTCATCGTATGGCCGATAGACATCATATGTCTTTGATGGTTTTCCTGGGGTGTGGAGAGGAGAAGAAACGAACTAGAGCCCGGAACAACGGTCCCGAACAAACTGCAAAAACTGAAAGTACATGACCTCAATAATGAATGAGGAAGAATCTGAACATATGGACGAGGCAGGCATTCCCATGCTCGTATCAAGATATAGAACAATAACAAGAGGGTCCAAAAAATGGGGACCTGAAATATACATGGCCTCAAATAATGAATGAGGAAGAATCTCAATATATGGACGAGGCGGGCATACCCATGTTCGTATCAAGATACATAAAAAATAATTGTGAGGCTCGAAAAAAGGGGGACCTGGAAGATACATAGAGAACCACTGTGTACATCATAAGGGTCCAGAGGGGACACAAATCTGGGACATACTGCTGGGCTGACCATGTCTGGGCTGAAGAACTGATGCACTGGAATAACAACAGTGCTACTGAGTGGGGTATCAGAGGAACTTATGAGCTGCTGGATCATAGTGACGGGGAGTCATACCCTCAATGGTACATTGAACTGGAACTGAACTGGGTACTCAAGGAAGCATATAACTGGATGGCTTCCGAATACAATCGCCAACGCAACCCGGACATCCACGGGAACATATAACTGGGCATTCCGAAGTGACTCACCAATGTGCTAGAGTCGGGGGAAATCTGGGGTCTTCGACCAATAACTGAAGGGATATAAACCCTGCGCGATTCTCAACGATGCGATCAAGGTGTTGAAGTCGAGCATGTGAGAAACAACCACTCGGAGAGGCAATGATGACTCCTCTCAAAATGGTCCGTAGGCACTCACCACAGATGGTGATGGGTCCAAGGCGCAGGGACCTCTGGGTCTATCCTCTGGAATAGAGGGGTGTCGTCGACAGAGGGAGACCTGCAACTAGCAAGGAAATGATGTTTCCTTGATAGGAGCGCGAGGTGGAGAACCGAAGTGTGAGAGTACTGATGGTAGGACTGTCATATTGTGGGGGATAACTGGGCAAGTAGAGTGGGTGGACTCAAACTTCCTTTGTTTAGAGTATGATGGCGGGGATGATCGGGCAGCATATGAAACTGACTGGTGGGAAAGGGATCATAGCTGTAATGGATCAAGGATAGTGACTGGGATGAGTGATACTCAAGCTGGTGTAAAATGGCAAGAGACTGCAGAATACTCTGAACAAAGGCAACCTGATTGGGGGTGCTGCCGAGATGATCGATCATAGTGCCAAGAGGCACGAGGGGACTTCTTCACGAGTTAAGAAACTAGGAGAAGTGTGTATAAAATGGTACTGTCGTGTGGATTTATACGAGCCCAGGACAGTTCATGCTCGTGATTGCTTTCAATTTTAAGGAGTCTGAAAGCGATAAGAAGACTCTGAAATAATGGAATGGTACCGTTGTGTGGATTTGTACGAGCCCAGGACGGTGCATGCTCGTGGTTGCTTTCAATTTTAGAGAGTCTGAAAGCGATAAGAAGACTCCAGGGGGTTGCTTTTTCGTGTGTTAGTCTCCAAGGCCCGAAGAAGCATAAAAGGATGCAATGAAGAACTCTTCTAGCCGATGTGACTAGAGTATTCCTTTTTCGTAATTAGTCTACCAGGTTCGGAAAATGGTTAAACTTATACCAGATAGACGCCCTTTCAGGTACTTTAACGAGCATGAAAGGAAGCAAGATTGCTCGACGATCTTTTCATTGTTTTAGGAGTCAGAAAAGAGCTTAACAGAAACTCCCTAAGTGCCTTTTTCGTAAATGACTTGTTCGGCCCGAAAAAGGGATAAAATTATACCGAACAAAAGGAATGGCAAGGCAAGGAGGAAGTGCTCAATCAAGGAACATTGATGATGACCAAGAATGAGGGAGGGGGGGAACACTGGTGGGCCTCCTTGCGGTATAATGAATGGTAGCAAAATAACGAAATAATTTTAGTATGAAAGGAGTGAATGGCTCATGTAAAAAGGTGGAACAATCCGATGGCGGCCGATGTGGTGCGCAAACTGAGGCAGCAAGGTGTCAGGACACAATGCTGAAATTGTACATAGTGAGAGCGAGAAATGACCTCAAGCATTATCACGAGCTCGGAAAAATGAATCCGGTGATATAAAGTGTCAAAAACAGAGAACGGCTGAAGTGGCACGCAAACCGAGGCAACGGGGGGCGTTTTGGAAAAATATCCGAAAAATCTGGGGGTGAGAGCGAGAAATGATCTCAAGCATCATCACGGGCTCGGAAAAATGAATCCGATGATATAAAATATATAAAAAACGGAGAGCAGCCGAAGTGGCATGCAAACCAAGGCGACTAGTGGTGTCTAAAAAATGCTCAAAAAATGATGTGGAAAAAATAAGAAAACAAGTTGACCGTCAGGACGGTCTCATCGTGCTGATTCCAGTGGCGGAAACGGTTCGAAAAATAGACTCCGTATGGGTTCAGAATGGCCAAAACAAGAAAAAGTCAACGGACTATAAATAGTAAGTGGGTCCAACATGACAAGTGTCATTTGGACTTGTTGACTTTGACTAGTGATCATAGTGGACCAGAGCTGAGTTGGTGTTTCTGAACGATCCGACCGGCCGTTTGCAGATTTGGGAGTTACAGGTATTCCGATAAACTCATGCCTGCATTTTCATTGGGTTCGGGGGGGGGGGGTAGTGGGTCCCAGGGGAGTTTTTGTACGGTCCACGTGGGGTGGACCGCGGGTTTGTGGGGTGGAAACGCAGTCGGGGACCGCGGGTTCCAGGGCAGATCACGCGGACGGGGACCGCGAGTTTTGGGTCGGAATACGCGGTCCTGTACCGCGAGTTCTGAGGCTGGACTTGCGGTTCGAGACCGCGAGTTTGGCTCCTACGGGCGCGGCCCCATACCACGACTGTAGCCCTGACAGCCGCGGTCGGAAACCACGACAAGGGTCCCTAAAGCCGCGATTAGGATCGAGTTGTTAGGGTTTCCCCGGGGGGGGGAAGGGTTACTTCTGTGACATGAGTCTGATGAGGTTGCCTTGTGTGATTGACAGGATGCCGTTGGTGCTTTGGCGAAAGCGGGATGTCCCGGATGACATAGTGGATGTCATCCGGAGGGATCGACATGTGCGGTCTACATTGGGGTTGTGCGGACTGCTGAAGTTTGCACAGGTGCCTATAATGCGTTCAGCAGCGTTGCTGCTGAACCGATTAGTGAGCTTTTGGGAGTCGGACATTTAGGCATTCAGGGTGCAGGGAGAGAGGGTGGATTTCACCCTCGCAGATGTATACTTCTTGACGGGGTTGCCCTGTCTGGGTAGGGTGGCTGATACACAGCCACGAGTATCTGCAGACATGGATATGGAGGATATGTTGGAGCGGTACTGTGTTCCGGAGGCTAGGGTGCAGAGGAATGCACTCCGAGTGGTGGACCTGCAGGAGCCAGCAATACAGGCGATTGCGGCGTGCGTGGTTCGAGTTTTGGGGTCCCAATCACCTGAGAAGGTGTCTGGGGGCCAGATGCAGCTGGTGGAGCGGGTGCTGGATGGTGTATATTATGCCTGGGGCCAGATGTTCCTCACTTGTGTTCAGCGACAGCTGACATCGGTGAAGGAATCTGGAAAGGGATTCTGTTATGGATCCTTTCTTTGTGCCTTCTTCATGGAGCGGGTACCTACACTGCGGTCACGGGTGCCGGTCAGGGCAGGAGGATTGAGGGAGCCGCGCATGGTGCGGTGGGGAGAGATGATGCACCGACGGGGTGGCAGTGAGGTTGGGAGATACTTCACCCAGGAGCTCTACCTTCAATGGTTGTAGATGCCGCTGACACTGGATGATTATCCATACAGAGATATGGACTACACTAGGGATCCAGAGGCACCACGGCCGCTAGGGCAGGCGTGGGGACCAGATGGTACGTATTGATTTGCTTGATTGTTGTTGATGTCAAGTTTTGTGTATGATAGGTTTAAGATGTTGATATGCTGTTACTGACTGATGTATGATCTGCAGATGTTGGCCCGAGACCACCACCAGGACATGTAGCTTGCAGGGGGCATGTGGCGGTACCAGCCCTGCTTGGTCAAGGGGATGTGCGTCGACGGGACACTGAGGGGACTCTGGAGTCTATACGGATGCTTCTGGATCGGTTGCTGGTTGGAGTGACTGATGATGGGTGGCGGGACGTGGATCCGGAGGTGATTCAGGACTGTCTGAGGGCGCCACGGAAGTTTCGATCGATCGCGATCCTGGTGGCTATTTTGGTAGATAGGGGTCGGGCATAGGAGCTTGCAGGGGATGAGGAGCTGCCGGAGGAGGAGCGGGGTGAGGACTCAGAGGTAGCTGATGCAGGCAGTGATGGAGGGTATGACTCTCAGTAGGGAGTGCAGGGGACTCCCCCCGATTTTGTAGCTACGGCATGTATTCTATGAGGCGTATTGATGTATAGATATTTTTTTGTATAGCTGAGTACGGGGGTACTCAGGACATGTGTAGCATATTGACGTTTATTTTTTGATATATATATATGCACATGGATGCACCTTTTTGCGATGATGATTTATTGTACGCACGTGGATGTGCTTATGGTTTGTTATATGTTTGTACTGCACGTGGATGCAAGTAGTGTAGGATGATGGGCACATGGATGCCCCTTGTGCTTTTTATGTTATGCAACATTATGTATGTAGGATTAGGCACGTGGATGCCCCTGTATAGTAATGTGTTTTTATGTTATCGCACATAGATGCAAATGTTTATGTGATGATAGGCACGTAGATGCCCTTGGCAATCTTTTTGGATTTTTATATATTTTTGATGAGATGTTATGGGATGATGATGCATGATGGAGGTTTTACATGGTGTGATTGATGTGCCAATCTAGGATGTTGTTAGCCATTTGATCTGCGACACTATTCTGAGCCCTTGGGACATGGGTGAATGTGATGGATTCAAATTGTCGGCTGAGTTGTTTTGTGCGCAGGAATTTTCTAAAGAGGTAGGGATCACGCACCTGGTAGCAGTTGTTGAGCTGGGAGACAAGTAGCTGGGAGTCAAGGAACACATGAAGGTGACATATGCCCATCTGGAGGGCAGCAGTCAGGAGGCCGGTCACAGCATCATACTCTGCCTGGTTATTGGTAGCAGTGCCTATACATATTTCGTCAAGGTGAATTAGTTCATGTGAAGGGGAATATAATACCCATGCTGCAGAAGCCAGGTTTGGAGACCAGCGACTTGCTCCATCAGTGAAGCCAATGTAATGAGGTGGAAGATGGTCCATCTGTGATCATGCAAAAATGATGAATGCAAGATTGCGGTAAAAAATGTGAAAAACAAAAAGAGAGCAAACTGTACAATACAGACCAATGGGGCCGCGGGTTTATTTAGGGATAAAAGCGTTTAAGATACAACCCATTATGGGGGTTGCGCAAAGGGTGGCCTTCTGAGTCAGTTAAAATGAATGCCCCATTGCCGAGGCAGGTCTGCACGATGTAAGGGCCTTGCCACATGGATTCAAACTTGCCTTTACTAGTCTTGTCGTGGGCTTGGTCATAGGCGAGGACGAGGTCCTCTTCATGGAAAGTTCGAGGGTGGACATGTTTGTTGTAACCAGCTTTGGAGCGGTTCTTGGCGGCTTCAATGGTCTGGAGAGTGGCACGACGGTCTTCATCAGCTTGTTCTAGTGATAGCAGACGTTGCTCGAGTGGGGAGGTGTCTGGGAGAAGCTCGACGGCGATGTGTAAGGCAGGTATCTGACACTCGATGGGGAGGACAGACTCTACATCGTGAACTAAATGAAACGGGGTAAAACTGGTGGCGGTTTTGGTGGATGTATGGTAAGCCCATAATGCAGGGAACAGCATGTGGTGCCAATTGGACTTATGCCGGTCAACAGTGCGTTGGAGGATAGTTTTTAAAATTTTGTTAATGGCCTCTACTTGGCTGTTCCCTTGGGGGTAGTAAGTAGAGGAATACTGATGTTCGAACTTTAGTAGGGTGGATAACTCGCGCCAAAGGGAATTTTCGAAGTGTGAACCATGGTCTGAGACCAACTGTTTGGGGACCCCGAATTGAGTGATAACATGGTTAAAAAAGAAACGGGCAGCAGTGTCAGCTTTACAATTGAAAGTGGGCATGGCTTCAGCCCATTTGGTGAAGTAGTCGACGGCGACAATGATGTACTTATGGCCGTTGGCGGATGAGGGTTTACATTCCATGAAGTTGATGGTCCACTTACAAAAGGGGCCAACGTGACGACTGGGTGTAACGGAGCAGGTGGTGTCCGGGCCTTGGGGGCAAAAAGTTGGCAATTATGGCAATGTTTGACCGCTTTGATGCAGTCGGTAAAGAGTGTGGGCCAGAAGTATTCGGCGTGGATGACCTTTTGGGCGGTGGCCATTCCAGAGAAATGTTCGCCGTAGGCACCGCTATGACAGTCATTGAGGACGTGTTCGGCTTCCTCGTGTGTAAGGCAACGACGGAGAATCGTGTCAACCCCTCGCCGGTAAAGGACATCGCCTAAGAGGAGATATCGAGAGGCCTGGTGACGGATATGACGGTGTCCATTACGACTGATGTTGGGTCGGAACTTCTGCGTGTGAAGGTATAACAAAATATCACCGTACCATGGGTCATCAGACGAGATGATGAACAACTAATTGTTGGGTAACTCATCGGAGATTTGTGGGGACGACAGAAGGGAGGGGAGATTAGTGATGAGCTGGGCAAGCGCGAGGGCTTTAGTGCTCTTAGGGGTTGAAAGTGAAATCATATTCTTGGAGGATAATTACCTATTTAGCAACGCGACCTTGCAGGAGGCGTCGGTTTAAGAGATAGACCATGGGGTTGGAGTCGGCGACAACGGTGGTATGACTGAGTAAAATGTAGTGTCGCAATTTTTGGACGGAAAAGACCACAGCAAGGGCTAGTCTTTCCTCATATGGGTAACGTAGGGGTGGGCCAGACAAGGTCTGGCTGACGTAATAAATGACATGCTCCTGGTGAGCGGGGTCTTCTTGAACAAGGACTCCAGACACGGCATAATCGGATGCCGAGACGTAAAGGATGAAGTCCTGAGAGAAATCTGGAGGGGAGATCAAAGGGGCTTGTGTGAGAGCTTTCTTGAGGGCTTCGAATGCAGTTTCTGCTTGCTCATCCCAAACAAAGGGCATGTGGGTACGAAGCAGGCGTAAGAAACCATGAACGGTGGTGGCATAATCAGGAACGAAGCGACGGAGGAAATTAGATCGCCCCCTTGCAGACTCTGGAGCTGCCGAAGTGTGCGAGGAGAGGGAAGGTCTATGATGGCTTTGACTTTCAGGGGATCAACAACAATTCCTTTCTGTGAAATAATGAAACCCAACAATCGGCCTATCGGAACGCAAAAGACACAATTGTGTGGGTTCAAGCAGATTTGATATTTGCGACACCGCAGAAAGACTTACCGGAGGTCGTTAAGGTGGTCTGATCGTTTCCGGGAGCGAGCTGTAAGATCGTTAAGATAGACTAGCAGGATATGGACCAAGTCGTGAAAACAGTAGGTCATGGCCCGCTAGAAGGTGGCACCAGCATTTTTGAGGCCGAAAGGCATGACGCAATAGGAAAAGGTGCCCCATGGGGTGGTAAAGGCAGTCTTGTACTGATCCTCCTTACGGATATGAATCTGGTTGTATCTGGAAAAACCGTCCATGAAAGATAGGACTTCATGGCCTGCACACGCATCGATGAGTTGGTCAATAAATGGCGTGGGGAAGTTGTCTTTGGGACAGGCTCGGTTTAAATCGCGGAAGTCAGTACATACTCTGATGGTGCCTTGTTTCTTGTTAACAGGGACGGGGTTCGAAACCCAGGTGGCATATGCAATAGGATAAATGAATCCTACTTTGCGAAGTTTCTCAATCTCTGCTTTAACAGTGGGGAGCTTTGAGGGATGAATGGGGCGCTATTTCTGGTGAACGGGGTACATCTGGCCATGTGTCAATGTGGTGCTCTATAATAGCAAAGTCGAGACCAGACATTTTAGTATAGGACCAGGTAAAGACATCACGGAACTCTTGGAAAAGTTTTTTGTACTCTCCAATCTCATACTCACTGCAGGAGGCTCCTAATGTAATGATTTCAAGAGCACCAGGTGGGTCAGAGATATCGATGTGGATGACAGGTGAGATGTTGGCCATGTTACCCTCCTCAAAGGCATCACGAGCGGGAATGGGATCCTTAAACCAGTCGACCTTGGCGGGAAGGAAATCTTTGGACTCAACCACAAATTGGGTAGCTGTGGTGGAGGAGGACTCTTCTGGGAAGAAATAGGAACGATGGTGCATGTCTTCCCAGGGATAATCCGGAGTAGGGAGAGCCTCTAGAATCTCCTCATCATTGTGGAAACTTTGAGTTGTCAAATCGGTTGACGAGGGAGTGGTAGTTGAAGAGATCATATAAATGGTGTTAATCTCTCCGGATGAGGGTGATACTGGGGGGTGGATCTCCTCAATTGTGGGGGGTGCCGTCTCAAGGTCCAAATTATTCATCTCGTAGAGTGCTGCTCTGTAATCTGGGAGATCAGGACAGTGATGTGAGTAATGGCCGTAAATACTGCATATTGCACAAGGGTGGTTGGTACGCAGTGATTTATCACGAGGCTTAGGGGTTGGATCGAGTTCGACAACCGGGATGTTGGGGTCGTCGTCAAGCATTTGCATATGTTCCTGTAATGCAGGTAATTGTGGACATTGATGAGTCGGATGGCCTAACTCATCACACAACGAGCATATGGGAGGAGCACGAAACATGGGGGGGGTTTTTAATTGTTTTGGGCTGGGGTACAGCAGTGTATGGTTGTGGGCCTCTGCCCCCAGTGTGCTTGATAAGAGGGGGGGAATTCGTAGATGACGAAGGTGTAGTGACACCGGGAGGTGGTTGACTAGTAGTGGCAATGAGTTGCACCAGTTGTAGGACGACATTTGGTGTCGGCGGGGGAATGGGAGGCAAAATATACCACACATGTAATCCTAAGATTAACCCGGGGAGGCTAAGAGTAACCATAACCGGGGTGCTTACTACTCCCGAGGGAGGGAATAGGAAGGGGATGGTGTGGATGGGTGTTACAGTTTAGGGTTTTAAGATCTAAAAATAATGGGTAAGCTAGGGAAGTAGAATACGTACCTTTCAAGCGTACTTGGATAATGAGATGGATGCCGATTATGGCGAGGATTACTTCCCCACAGATCAAATGAAGAATTTTGAAGCTTTCCTTGCTTGTGCGTTTTGCCCTAGTCCACACGTGTGCCCCTCTCTTCCTGCAAAACCAAGGAGACAAGCTCAATTAACACACAAAAATGAGGGTAGATACAGATAAGAGACAAAAGATAGAAAATGATTGGTACAAAGACAAAATCACTTCCTGTTTGAACCAAGATTTGACAGAAGGTTGCAGGGCAAGCCTCCCCACCAATGCGCACTCCTCCAAATCGGCCTCTTCACTTGTAAATCAAAACTGTGGAAAAAGATACAAGATAGCTACAAAATATCCTTCAGGGCAATGGAAGAAGCATTTACAATCATCAAAATCAAACACCCAAATCAAGATCCATGTGCTCAAAAAGTATTTCTTCTATTCCGGTAGCCAAGAGCCAAAAATCTTTAGATGCCTTTACAAGAGGGGGGGTCTCTTCCTTAAATAGGAGGAGAGAGACCAAAACCCTAAACCACTTTTGAAAACTAGTGGTTGATATCAAAAGATACAATAATATAATCAACGGCTAAGATGAGCCAGTACAAATATGACATTGATCACTCACTAAAAGTAGGGCGCACATGACTAAGACGCCCTAGGGGGGATGGCACACAACATAAGGATGACTAAAATACATGTTTGCCACATAAGTTGATTAGGGCAAGTGACTAGGAGCACATGGTGGGGCTAGGAGGTATTATTCCCCTTCACTAGCATCACCCCATGGCACAATAATATAACATGAGACTCAATGACATGTCCAAGTACACAAATGATCAAATCCTACCCCCCTCAACTGAGAAAAATACATCAAATCACATCCTGATGACTGTGTGGACCCCACTGACTGCTGCAAACTGATCTGGAAGGAGTGGGATACACCATAGATGACCTCAGAGCAGACCTCATGCCAAAACCTTGCCTCAATTGCCCAAATTGAATTCCTTTATGACCTTTTTATTCCATTTTTAATCCTCCTGAAAAACCATCAAACTGCCCATAGCTCACTATCTGGTGCCTGCGCTGTGAAACTGACTGTGCCATCATGTCCTGGAGGGTGGTAATATGGTAAAAAAAAGTGGAAGGTTTCCCGATAATATCGCCGCGGAGAATGTGTCACGATATATCGCGATGTTGCTGAGAAATCGGTGATTTTTGTAATGCTGCATAAATCCATGGATGACATGGATGCTAAGTTTTAACCAATTTGAAGAAAACTGATAGCTAATGGGATCCTAACTCTACTGATATGGAAATATGCCTCTGCAACCTGCTTGCCAATTCACAGTCAATTTTATTATTAAATATTTTCTTAGATCTTTATGGCTTTCATCAGCTTCTTTTTATTTCTAGTCAGTCCTATCTTAAAATTACATGGAAACAAACTCTCTTAGAAATTATGCCATCAATAGCATTTGTGGAAATTCTGTATGATTTATACTGATGTTTTTCTGTTTGAGATTGGTCACTTTGGCTTTAAAGTTAAATAGCTTCTTTACATTTGTTGCAGGAAGAATACGAGGCAGCTCGAAAAGAGTTACAAGATGAAGTTGCTAAGGGTCTTTCCATCAATGATATTAGAGCAAAGCTGCAGAAAGGTGGCAATCTTGGTGATGGTCAAAAGAAAGCTGTAGATAGAATAGGAAAGCCTTCAAATTTTCAACGCATTCACCGGAAAAAGCGTGACATATTGCAGATGATCAACAAATTTCCTGATAAAAAGGAAAATATCAAAGTTTCTGTTGAGCCAGAAAAACGTAGTACCCTTGGACTGTGCTCGCAGGTTATGGAAGCCTTGGATGGTGGATCTGTTCTTCAAAAGAAGATATATAAGTTTGGGGACAAAGAACTCCTGGTTAGATTGTTATCTACTTAATCAAGATTCTGGGTTTATTAAAATGAAACATTCACAATCTTGAGAATTGTCCTAAAACTGGTATGTAAGGGACATTGTCATTGCTATGTAGGTTCTTATAACAAATCCAAGAGACAAGGTCCATGTAAGGTTGGCTACAAATATGGAAGGACCGCTTACACTACATTGGGGCTTGTCAAAACATTCAGCTAGGGAGTGGACGGTATGTTGACCATTGTTTTACATTCTGGTATGTTTTCTAAAACTGCTGGCATTTCAAATATTATGAATGAGGTGTGGCCTGCAGTCTGAACATTAGAATCGTTGACTTTTTTTCACATTCCTTACTGTGAAGTTGTTTTGACACAAGCCATGATTCAGTTTAGTTTAACTCCAGATCATTGTTATGGTGCAGTCACCTCCATTGGATGTTTTACCTGAAGGGTCAAATCTTTTGCAATTAGCTTGTGAGACACCTTTTAAAGAGGGGTTCGCTGGAGATGCATCATTAAAGGTATCAACCCATAACATCATATTACTTGTCTCATGATATTCGAGCCTCAGCCTTTATTTGCATAAGAAAAGTTACAGTTTCCAGTTAAATATCTTCTTTCTGCTGTTGAGAGACGTTCTATACTCTGCAATTATAATTTGATAAAAATGAAGTAGATTTCTGGCATAATAATAGTTTGAGGTCACTGGAAATTCAATTATTAAGCATACTATATAATGTACGCTAATTTTCCAAGCATTGGTTGGCACTAACAGTCTGTTGAGATTGAGATTGACAAAAATAGCTTTCTGGGAATGCCTTTTGTTCTATGCTCGGATGGTAACTGGATCAAAGACAATGGGTCAGACTTCTATTTTAGTCTGAGAGAAAAAGATACAAAGCCAGTAAAGGTAATTTTCTGGACAGATATGAAATTTGGTCATACTTCAATTTTTGTTTCTTGCTATCAGATAATGTTCTTAATGGTATAGCATTGCCAGTTTATCTAAGCTACCTGCAAATGTAAACTTTTATTAATTGCTTTGCTGTCTTTGGAAATTTACCTTTATGCTTAAGCTTGCTATTTATTTTTGAGCCATTTTTAGTTAAAATTTGTTTTCTCAGCAGGCTGTGGGAGATGGCAAAGGTACTGCCAAAGGGTTGTTAGATGCAATTGCAGAACAAGAGAGTGAAGCAGAAAGGTCATTAATGCATAGGTGAGTATACAAAATAGCTATGATATGGAATGAATGATTCTTATTTTAATACCTTACATGATGGAGAATTTCCATTGGGTAAAAATAGATCTGAATAGCGGACTGTTACTGTTACTACTAGTAGTTTATGGTACTGCCAAAGACATCTGTGAAGTCAAAGTTACTTTAATCATTAATGACTGTACAATTTTAATTTTTTCCCTAGTGTCAAAGGAAAACGATTCCAATATTAATTTGTTCAAAATAAGTTACAATGTCATTCCAAGAATATCAAGGAATCTTGATCTCTGACATAGGAATATTAAAAAACCATCTAGACTTAGGATATAAAGTATTAATCATTTTTAATACTTTCCTAGGTGTTTGACTAGGTAGTTGGCCCCATCTTGCCTTTTTAGGCTCACAACTTGTCATTACTATCCACATGAGAGCCCTCAGATAGATTCTAGAAGATTCTGTCTGCTTTTTATGACAATCCAAAATGGTAAGAGCGCACTTCCTGCTTTTACACAGTTTTGTCTTGCTTTTTCTGTTTTTCAGTGGATAAGGATAAAGCTAGGCACCCTCATTTTCTTGGAAAGTTGTCTTCTTTTTGGCCAATTCATCCTCCATCTTTTTCTCTCGAAAAGCCATGATCTTTTTCCTTTTTCATCACTCATTAGCTGCCATAACTATTTTTGCTAATTTGTGAGCCTTGAGGTCCTTTACTGATTTGGAAAGTGATGTTGCCACTATTGTGGTTTTTGTGCTTTAAGTAATCCTGCCTTTTGTGAGCTTTTCAAACTTGCCTCCAAGGCACTCGAATTCTCTCTAAGAGATATATTATATATTGTATTCATATTGTTGAATAATACAGAGATGATATTTACATCAATTGAGTTCTGTCTCTCATGGTTGTGCTTCAATATTTCTTCTTATTTTTGCATATCTTTGAATAAATTCTTGTGAGGAATTCTTTGTTTCTAGATCTTCGCTTATTAGAATTCCTACATGGTATCTGAGCTTGGGGAGCTCTTGATTAAATTAGTCTTCTAGTATAAGATTTTAGAGGGTTTGTTTTGCAGGTATTGACTATCAAAAGACAAAAAACTATTGTTGAAGAAGAACTCAAATCTTTCCATCTATCATCATTATTCTCCTCTCATAATTTAGATATTGGGGATCCTTTGCCAGTCGTTGGTGTGCAAGAAGGTGATCTAATGGTCATTTGGAAGTCTAGTATACAGTGTGAGGTTGTTAGTTGCGCTTTCACTTCCACTGCCCATGCTCCTGCCGGTTCCTTCATGATTGCCAACACATTTTCTTAAGAAGTTGGAGACACCTCTCAGTTTTCTCATATGTCTTTTGATTCGAATTCTGAAGATCATCAGCCAGTTGTTGTAGCTCATACACACTCAAAATCTCTCTTTGGTTTTCTTTTTGGTGTGTCATTGGATGCTATAGAGGCAAAATTACAGTTTGGAGTAGCTGGATTCGCTCTCTCTGTCATGTTTCTGATCCATTGCATGATTATGATTGACGCCTACTCTCAGAGTTGCACAGAAGATAGAGGACATCATCAAGTCTCATTTGGACCTGATCTTAGGAAGTTCAAGTCCGGTGAGCACATTCCACTTCTTCCCAAAAGAAGATTCCTCCAGATATTTGACCAAGTTCTCACCTGCTTGGAGTTTGGATTGACTTATTATGGTGTATTCCATGTTGATTTTGAGGGGAGGTTTTCTTCCCAAGTGGTTTTCCTTCTTTCTGCACCTACATGGACTAATAAATTTTTGTAAAGGGTGACCATAGGTCATAGTTACTTGGGCCCTCATCATATTTTACTCCTTCTAAGTTAGGCTTAAGGGGGGTTGTTAGAATATTAAAAACCCATCTAGACTTGGGATATAAAGTATTAATAATTTTTGATACTTTCCTAGGTGTTTGAGTGGGTAGTTGGCCCCATCTTGCCTTTTTGTCATAATTATCCACATGAGCGCCCTCAGATAGGTTCTAGAAGATTCTGTCTGCTTTTTATGACAATCCAGAATGATAAGAGCGCACTTCTTGCTTTTACACAGTTTTGTCATGCTTTTTCTGCTTTTCAGCGGATAAGGATAAAGCTAGGCACCCTCATTGACTTGGCAAGTTGTCTTCTTTTTGGCCAACTCATCCTCCATCTTTTTCTCTCCTAAAGCCATGATCTTTTTCCTTTTTCATCACTCATTAGCTGCCATAATTGTTTTTGCTAATTCGTGAGGTCCTTGACTGATTTGGAAAGTGATGTTGCCACTATTGGGTTTGTTTGCTTTTAGTAAGCTTACCTTTTGTGAGCTTTTCAAACTTGCCTCTAAGGCACTTGAATTCTCTCTAAGAGATGTATTATACATTGTATTCATATTGTTGAATAATATAGAGATGATATTTACATCAATTGAGTTCTATCTCTCATGGTTGTGCTTCAATATTTCTTCTAATTTTTGCATATCTCTGAATAAATTCTTGTGAGGACTTCTTTGTTTCTAGATCCTGACTTATTAGAATTTCTACAACTTAGGACTTCTATGAGCATAGATGACATTGTAGAAGCAAATGCGAATGAATTTATTTTTTTGTCAGGTCTTTTTTGAAAAATTTGATCTGAAATTCTTTTAGCATCCTCATATATGGCATTGTTACCTTCCCGATTTGATTGGATCTCAAGAAAATAAATTTATGCAATAAAAATTGCATTTATTAACTCTTCTGGAAGTCTTTATATTTGGATGGTGGGGTGGTGGAGAATGCATCTTATATTTTCATTACTAAACAATAATAAGTACATCATTGAACCCAAGTGTGATTGCACAGGTTACTGAATCTTTGTTGATTGCACAGGTTGCATTTATTAACTCCTTTGCTCTCAATTCCCAACAGTTGAAAACACAAATAACACCCCCAAAACTGTTTTTATTTCATATAAGCATGTTCCCCCCCGAATGGCAATTTTTCCTGCTTTTTTCTATATATGGCATTTTTTTGGCAGATTTTTTTTTTTTTTAATTTTTATTTTGAGTTAGACATTGTGAAAATCGCAATTTCGCCAATATATCAGCTATTTTTTCATCTATGGTTTAAGCTTTATACTTTAAATGTTAGGCCTTGTGGTTGAGTACCAAAGAGTGAATATTCCTTACAGTTTGATGTTGATGGACAAACATTTCAAAATCGATTTATTTCAATTGCACTGGTAGCCTCCTTTCCAAATTGAGATTCTATTTCTTGTTCCTAGTAAGAATCAAATAGATAATGTCGTACAAATGGACTGCTACTCCATTCTCTGAGATAATTTCATTTTCTTAATGATAATGCAGTTCTGTGTTTTGGGATCTTTATCTTTTATATCATTGTGATTCAGAGTGTTGTTTTTTACTGAAAGGAGACTTTGATAATTTTAAGGAATTTCATGTTTTAGGCTTCTCCCTTGTATTAAAAGTTCTATGTTCTCCCTTGTATTAAAAGTTCTATGTTCTACCTTTTGTCCAATGCAGGTTCAATATTGCAACAGAGTTGACAAAAAGAGCCAAAGATGAAGGGGAGTTGGGCCTAGCTGGAATCCTGGTTTGGATGAGATTCATGGCAACTAGACAGCTTACATGGAATAAACACTACAACGTGAAACCCCGGTATATTTTGGAGTTTAATTTTCTTCTCTTTAAAGCTGCATCTTCCTCCCTATGCATGTTCTTTCTTGCTTAATAGTTTTGTTAGCACTTAGCAGTGAAACTATTTTTCAGCAATTATTACAACATCCAACTCAAAATACTGGCATCTAGAAGAATTCCCTTGCACAGATATGTTCCCCCTAACTTGTCAAAATGAGAGACATGAAATGTGAGATCCTAGAGGTTTTGGATAAGAAATGTGTTATATGAAAAGAAATAATAGAGAAAAGCTGAAAATGTGAAAATATTTATGATTCCATATCACATACAAGGAAGCTTCTGTTGGAGGATTGAGTTCTAAATAGACACAACAAATATTTGAGAAGTTACCCTCGACTCTTATCTTCATTACATCCATCTTCCCAAGGCTGTCCGCCTTACTGGTTCTTGTCCTAAGTTGTTGGTATGATAAGGAGCATAAGTCCATGCAGAAATATGCTTGGGAAGTTGCCCTCGGATCTTATCCTCATTACATCTATCTTCCCTGGTTGTTCGCCTTACTGGTTCTTGTCCTATGATTTGTTGGTATGATAAGGAGCACAAATCCATGCATAAATATCTTTGGGAAGTTTCCCTTTAATCTTATCCCCATTATATCCATCTTCCCAAGGATGTTCGCCTTACTGATTCTTGTCCTATGATTTGTTGGTATGATGAGGAGCATAAGTCCATCCATGGCCTGTCCTTTGTTTTGTGAAATTTTCAACAAGTTAGGGTTTTATGCAGAAGAACTACAATTCAACATACTTTAATGCAGATAAGATACATTTAATAAGCATTTACAGATAGTGCAATAGTAAACTCTGGTCTAACTTAATTTTCATTTCTTTCAACTTCACATCCTCTGCACTCTCAGGTAGGTCATTGTGTTAAAATGATTTTAACACTACCAGTTAGGTCACTGTGCTGAATTAATCTTCAGTAACATGTAATGCAAAATAACAATTGATAACAGAGATTTAGTTGAAGATACTTACCTGGGTGTGAAGCCCTTCCTGTGTTGTACTCAGAATTATTACTTTCAGATAAAGGACACTGCCTCGTAGAGGCCAGTCAATCACTAGGAACTAGAAAACCCAATTAAGGGTAAGTACAGACCAGAGAAAGATGACTAGGCTGAGGTGAAACCAGAAAGTCAAGGACAAACAGAAATACAGAGACATGCAAAAACAGAACTTCACCATAAAGAAATTTACCCAAAGAATCACAAAACGGTAGGTCTGATCATAAGTCAGACTCAACACAATATAAGGCTCAGATCTGGGCAAGTGCAAGACTCAGCACATAAAGCCAAGTTCAGATCTGAGCAAATGCAAGTCTCAGATTAACAAACTGTCACCCCCACATAACACAGTTTAATACACAGATCTGGGTTGTACAAACTCACAGCATGCCCAAAGGAGAAGTCTACAACACAATAGGTCTCATGGCAGCCACATGAAAAATACCCATCACAAAACTGGGTTTAAGGAAGCCCTAAGAGAGATGCCCAACACACAGCAGCCCTAAAGGGATATACCCAGCAGTAGACAGAGTAATGGCTGTCCCAACAACACACAGGGTCACGAAAACCCTAAGGAGGCAGCCCTAACAGCACACAGGGTCACGGCAGCAGCAAGGGAACAGCCCAACAACAGATAGGAGTCACAGCAGCCCAGAAGAGAGAGAAAACAAATCCGTACAGCAGCAGCAGAGAATATAAAACAGCAGTAACCCTAGCTGTAAAAAACTTAGCTGAAAAGAAGGATATGAGAGAGTAAAAATAAAAAAGAAAATGACTTTTATTTATAGAAGGTGAGATCCATAAATTCAGGATCTCAAAATAGGGTATGACCAAATAAAAGAAAAGTAAAAAAATAAAATAAAAGATAAAAAGATAAAAATAATAAAAGATAAAAGATAAGAAATAAGAAATAAAATAAAATAAAAATAAATAAAAAGTAAAAATAAAAAATAAAAATATTAATGGTCATAAATAAAAAATAAAAATTAAAGTAGACTGACTTAGGTGGAATTAGGTACCAAACAATAAAGTCTCACATAATTAATAATTAATTAATAAAAAAATAAAGTCAAGTGACTTAGGTGAAATAAAGTCACATAATTAATTAATTAATTAATTAAAAGTAAATTGACTTAGGTGGGTATTAGGGTCAAGTCAAAATAGGTAATGGTACTCTAAAAAATAAAGTGGTACAAGATAAAAACCCATTAAACAGGAATGGGTGTTATGGCCCATAGCCCTTAGAACCAGAGGGTGTACCACAACTATGGGCTAACAACCATAGTACCCATAAGACCAAAACACAATAAGTCAAAGAAAAACTTAAGGTGGGTAAATGACCCTAACGACCACAAGTCAAGTACAAGGTACCACAAGACCAAAAATCAAAAGGACCCAAAAGTAAATCAACCAGGATGGGGTAAAGGTACAACCAGTCATCTCTCTCAAATGTACAAATGTTCCATTAACTATTTGAAAGTTCATCATCATTGTATAAGGAAGGGTTCACACAGATGATGTGATCATGTGGTCCTCTAAACTGCTCGTTAGGTCAAATGTTAGTAGCTTCCACAAGGGGTGGCCAATCCCTTGAGAAGACCAGCTAACTCATCCATCTCGAAGACCTAGGAGAAGAAGACATCACACATCATAATCTTGGTAACTAACCAAGTGCATCCATTCTCAAGGAATGGCTTCTTGGCCCAAGGCCGAGCCTCAGTCCTAGACTGGGACATGTTGATCAACCATTTGGTCTATGACCAGGTTCTTCATTCTCCCAGAGAATGGTCCTCAGCCTTAAGCTGAGCATTTAGTCCTAGACTAAATGTTGATCAACCATCTGCAGGACCTAGGATGTCTCTGTCTCAACCTGCAGGATCTGCTTTGTCCTCGTGACCAAGAAACTGTCTGGTTCTAGACCAGAATACCCTAGAGACAAATAGGGGCCCTAGCCACATGCTAGGGACTTTGCCATGGCTTCAACCTACTTGGTCCTTGACCAAGAACCCCAGGAGACAGCTGGAGGCCCTAGGGTACCTCCTAGGGTCTTACTCATACTCTGCCTGGTTAACTTGACCAAGAATCCTAGTCAACTGAC
The DNA here is from genome assembly GCA_027924585.1 of Larix kaempferi. NCBI lineage: Eukaryota > Viridiplantae > Streptophyta > Pinopsida > Pinales > Pinaceae > Larix > Larix kaempferi. The sequence continues at coordinate 2,844,799 of BSBM01000923.1, forward strand.
TAGGGTACCATTCTCTCTGAGAATGGGTCTCGCAGCTGCACTAAAAATCAACATGTTTCTATTATCCATAGGAAGTATTGCTGCCTACCATGACATAAGAATTGGAAGTTTCTTGCGACGAGAAGGTTTAAGATTATTTTTTCCCTTCGCACATCCGCTAAAGGCATTTTGGCATATCCTCCTTTTGAGGAAATCCTCCCATTTGAATGTTGATCCGTAATCTTGGCTTTCTCATGCCATCTCATTTTACGATATTCTTATAGGAAAATAATGTACACTCATTTATGAATGACAATGATGGAGAGAGAATATAAAATATTTATTAATAGAGATGCATAGTTACGTCTTTCACAAACACATTATCCATCATACATAACTTATATAGCAACCCTAGGTAGTTAGGTGGTTTAACCACCTATCCCTCACATCAACATTTATCATTACATCGGTTCCTGTTGCCGCCGTAACACCCCGGGGGTTATCTCAGCAGAAATCTTTAAGTTGCTTAGGTGCGTTCCTTGGGTGGCAAGTTTCGAGTTGAGATACTATCACTCAACACTCAACCCCTCCATTTAGGCAGAACTCCTAACAAAGCCAAAGGGGGTAGTCCCTATGAATTAGTAAGGCTGAATAAGCTTTAGGTTTATGATTGGGTAAGTTGTTTAGGAGTTTTTTGAAATCAATTGACTAAAAGCAAAAATTACTTGCAAGTATAATTTTAGATCAACAACATAAATTAATTATATAACACATGAGATCTGAATCAAAGATTGAAATATATAAAATATAGACAAGATCAGTGCCAAACATGGAGTAAAAAATGCATGTTGTTGTATTGTAAATGTTTTGTGAGTGCTTCTTGGTAAATTTTAAATTATTATGAGATGGGATTTGATTACGGGAAGGGGGAGATCCAGATATACCGTGAGGTACAAGGAGTAATGTCTGGAAGTTAATTAATGGTGGCTCCTCAAGTCCTCATGAAGACGTGTGGGCTGGAATGGAGTCTCGAGGGAAGTGTTCAACACTACACCAACAAGGGTGTAGCCTAATTGTGCCTGGAGGTCTCCTCCCAGTGGTTCCCGCTTCTCCTTAGAAATTTCCCCACACAATAATCAAGTTCTTAGTGCCGGATTTTCACTATGTTCAGGGTAGTTGATTTTATTAGGATGAGTTTTTATTACATGTGAAGAATTATGGAGTAGTTGCAACTCTTTCTGATTTCCCACAGGCGCAGGCAAATGCCTGCAAGGGGAAAGAGCATACATTGAGTTGGAAATTAAATATTTGTTCCGTTTTGATTGCAGAAAAGACATATAACTAAAGTAAAATGTTTTGCTAATTACTACATGCAAAGAGTCTCTTTTCTGATCATCCGATTACGTACTCAGGCAAAGCCCTTTATGTGACAGCGAGAGCATACTTCGGGAAAGCAATTCCAAGTTCGTTACCGAAAGTAAAGACTGAATAGTAAAATGTTTGAACTAATTACTACACCACGAATATCTTTTCCCTTTTGGTACTTCGGTAGAGCGTGGTGGGTTAGTATTGATTTCTTTAGCAAAAATACTTTGAAAAAATAAACTTGCTTGATATGTAAAGTATACTGCCTCCAAAAATAAGAAATTAAGTGTTCCTACGTCTTGAGTGAGTTTGAAGGCCGATATTTGGATCGGACACTTCAAACGTTAAATTTTAACTCTAGATTGGTTTATTTAAACATGAAATAAAATCTGTTAGAAAAAATCATGCCATAAAAAAATTGCGAATCCCCCCAGGGGAAATGGGGTGTGGGTGCTGGGTAGCCCACTTGCTCTTCTTTTTACTCGCTTATTACAATATACCTCCGTTGCACGGGAACCGCTCCCAGGTTTTAGGAAACCCGTTCCAGAAGTTCCCACGTTCCAGGGAGCTTTGGAACGGGTACGAAACGTTCCAAAATGCATGGGAACGGTTCCGGGAGCTTGGGGACTTTTTGGGAGCTTCGAACATGAAATCGTGGGAGCTTGGGAACTTCAAATCAGCCGTTCCTCATTTCGGGAGCTTGCACGCGCTCCCGTTTTTCAGGGAACTCCCAGCCGTTCCCAAACATGTGGGGCCCAAATTAATCACTCCCACCAAATGTTAATCTCTCCGGCCAAGCTTAGATGAGTCGATGGGCACCATTATGATAAGCATTTCTGTCCATTTTGGAAAGACTGGCTCTTCTGGGAGAAAGCAGAAGTGAAGGCAGAATGGTGGAGCTGATACACAGATCAAAGTGGATGTGTTTTGTATGCTGTCGTTGGATCCCTGTGGGCATTTGTAGGCACAAGTCTAGCGAAAACCATCAAGTCAATCATCGTGATTTGATAAAAATTATGAGCATTTTCGAGGGCCGATCTTATATGGATAATGGTGTGATGAAGCTGGTTAAAAGGAGTTCACGCCGTATGAATTATTGTTAAGCAGCCACTTCGCTTTATCTTCGTTGCTACGTGGACCAGTCGCCTTGAATGGAACATGCGCCTTCACGACAACATCAGATGGGATCGTGGCACACTGACCGATGGATCAGCCTCGGAAATCTTTTGACAGCTGATCACATGGATTTCATGCTTTAGATGAGTCGATGGGCCCTCAGATCTAATCAAATTGAAACTCCTGCATGAGATGCGGTAGAGGTATATGCAGCTTGGTTATCATAGCTTGGCCTCTCCTTCACTTCCTTGGAAAGCATCATCGGTGGGCATCCATTGGAGTGACGACCATTGAGATCGCTACATGCTAGAGACTTATCTGCCATGACTAATTATGTTATGTTTTGATTCAGCCATCCTACGTATTAACTGTAAAATTGTATTTGTACTGTAAAAAAAACATGCTATTTCAGGTTCGGGTTTATGGATTATCGATTGACCCAATAAGAGTACCGTCCAAAGGAAAGTTGAAATAAATAGAAAAAATACGTATTATTTAGAAGAATTATGAAATAACATTTACCAAATTGTGTTGGTCTTATTTTCAATATGGCACATCTAAGCTATAAATATTTGTGAAATTAAATTTATAATGCTGTACGAAAAACAAATTTCTTCACGAGATTACTTTTTCTTTCTTAATTTTTGTTGAATATCATCAAAGTTAGGAGATTAGGTTTTTAGATTTATATTTAATCCGTTAGGTTATTTTATTTTGTTTTCAATTTTATTTTTGAATTTTTTTTAAAATTTTAAAATATCTTTCAAGTTTACAGATTATACTCTATTTTTAATATTTAAATTCATATTTAATATTTAATATATTATATTAGTTTATTTTATTTAAATATTTTTTTAATTTTTTATTATTAAATGTGGTTTATTTTAGTAAATTATTTTTTAAAAATTTCAATAAAAGTTTATCTTCTTAATTAAAATTATATAATTTATGTAATTTCATTGTGAAAGTGTACTTTAAATATGATTTTTTAATTTTTAATAAAAAATTCCATAATTATGAAAAAAAATTAACAAAATTTTAATATTTGAATAATTAATTCTTACATCCATTTATAATCATCACATTAATTTTATGTTTATATAACATAAGTAAATATATCTTTATAATTATCTATAATTACTTTTTTTCAGTGGTACTACTAATAATCATTAACGAATCATATAGTACAAAAATATAAAGCTTGTCTAGACTTAAATAATTACTTATTTATAGTAAGATAATGTCTCATCTTAAATTAATATTATCATTATCTATTTCACACTCGAGAAACTTGGTTGTGTGTATATTAAAATACACATACAAAGCTTATATTTTCAATATAATTTTTGAAGTGTCAATCTATGTGTCATTATCTATAAATAAGTAATAAATTACGTAATTCATATTTAATATTTAATTTTCAATTTCCAAAACAAAAATAATTTTTGAAGTGTCCATTTTAACTATGATTATGTAGTACTTGGGCATTTGCCATTTTGCCAAATTTTGATCTATGTATTTATTACTTTATGGTATTTTGAACTATGTTGGTACTTTATGGTAATTTAATTTTATTGAAGACTGAAAATAAAAAATGGTATTGTGAGGCATGCTTTCTTAATGCACTACTCCTAAATAGAAGTTTTAAATAATAGTAATACTAAATACTAAATAGTATACAATCTGAATCTTTAAATAGTTGCTATATTTTTTTTTCAATTATATTATTTTTTATATTTTTTTAATAAATATTATTGCCGCTCCCAACTCGCCGTTTCCTACAAATTTAGGGGAAACTTCTAACCGTATCCGACACCCGTACCCAAGTTCCCAACGTTCCCGCGTTCCGGAAACTCGTGCAACATAGCAATATACAAAAGCTTGTGATCCCTTGTAAAATGGGATCACTAAGCTTACAATGCTTTAAAATAACAAGTTTTATGAAGAAGAGAGGTCTCGGGGTGCCCTGGATGGCCCAAAATTCGAAAATTCGCCAGAGTTTCTCTCTCTTTTTCTTTCAACATGTTAAAAAACAGCAAGTTATTAGTTCCCAAAGTGCCCAAAAACAATTTGAAAGTGTTTTTGACAACCAAAAAATTTTACTAGAAAACAAAAATTTGAAATTTTTTCCAAGTATGAAATGCAAAAAATGAACACAAGAAATGGATCTTTCTTGTGGATCTTGGCTTGCCTTTTGGGACAGCTAATGAAACACTTTTAAATTGCTAGATATGGTCTTATAATACCAAAAACAGAAGCTAATCTAACAAGCTTTTAGATCTACTAATGCTTTGACTTGTAAAAGAAAAACGTTTTTGAAGTTAGATCTAGTTAAAATAAATAATTTAAATCTTTTGAAGCAATTTAGATCTAAGCATGCAAAACTTATAAATCAAATCTGAAATATGATATAAACTTATTTAAAATCAAATCTAAGAAACAAGCCCAAGTAACAAAGGAGATTTTTCTTTAAAATTAAGAAGAGGGAGAAAGGAAGAAAATAAGCTTGGTGTTGGATGGATCGACTGAGGAGACTTCCAGTGACAACTTGTGGACTATGTTGGATGAATCCCTGGAGAATACAAGAACAAACTTGTTCCAATGTTTTTCCACGCTCTGTAACCTGTAACTAATCAGAAACTTGCCAAGGAGATTATGAGATCCGGTAACATACACATAAGAAATTAGGAAAGCATGTTAATAATCTTATTAAACAATGCTACAATAGATCTCTAGATATGCATCATTAAAATAAACTAGCAATAAGCTTATTACTTGATCCTTTCCTATCAATTGATACTAATCCTTTCAAGGCCAAAATCACAATATGATTAAGCAATAATCTAAAGATACATGTTACCTCAAGCTAATACAACAATGATCATCCACAAGAGAGCATGGCACCATTTAGCCTCCAAAGCTTCAACTTTATTCCAACAACTAGAACAAATACAAATATTACAATGGCAAGCTTCTCTCTCAACAAAACTCCAACCAACTCTAATGGAGAAGAGAGCTTGCTTTATATAGCAATCAAAACAAGAGGGGGGGCGCATGAGCTCATAAGAGCATGAGGGCGCATTGGCTTGATGAGGGAGTTAACGCTGAGTTGCTCCATTGATCGAAGGATTATGGTGTTGATTAAAATCCAAAGCAATGGGGTAGTGCCACCTCAGAATGAGGTAGGCGCCCCCACTTTGGAATTATCACAAGCCAATAAGGAGATGCCTCGTGAGGATGATGCCAAAGCTTGGAGGGGTGCACTATCAAAGGGAGAGTCCACGTGAAGTGGCTGGATACTTGAACCTTGAGTGATGGTAAGTTAAACTTATGAGGGATGCGCCATCTCTCAAGAGGTAGGCGCACCCTCTTCCTTGAAACCATCACCCCAAATGCCTTCACGCCACATGGAGAAGTCGCACTCCATGAGAGAGTGGCGCACTTCTAAATTTAAATCAAGCATTGACATTCCAAACCAACTTGAATGTGACGCTTTAGTTAATGAATAAGATTGCCCTCCAAAAGTCATATGCCAACTCATTTGGCACATGTTAAAATCCTTTTTTTTAATTTTAATTTTTCGCTTTGGTACAATTTTCTTTTTTTAGCATTTATTTGCCAATTTGTTGCATCTTTAAGGAAAAATGCTCCTAGAGACGACGTAGTCACCCGGAACGGGGAGAAAGTGGGTCATAGGCTGTGTTACTGGATCCGTCCACCCTGGGCGATGGATGCATGGATCCCTGGATCTGGTACGGATCCGGATCCAGATTCGCCTAGGATCCGCCCAGGCAAAAGATCGCTCGAAATTTGGAAGGGCTCGTTAGTCATCCATTGGGAATCGGTCCACTAGCAGCGACCGGCTAACATGTACTTGGCATTCTGAATGCAATCAAGATATTAAGCGTAGTAATGTCTCACCACATAGAAAGCGGAAGGAGGAGCCGCCAATTTGAAAGAGCCACCACAACAAATTGAGGAGACAGAACCGTCGAGCGGGGTTGCAGTCAAATAAAAAGGTTTTAGTACCGCTTGGTTGTAGAAGAGCTAAGTTATTCCGCGTATTAATGTCCGACCACATAGAAAGCGGAAGGAGGAGCCCACGTGTTTAAATGCTTCACCCACGAAAGTATGAGCATTTTCAGTACAGTAATAGCTCCCTTATTACATGAAATGATAACATAGAAAGCACGTGTTTAAATCATGTTAAATAACTTTATAAAAATAATATAAAGTGTCTTTAACTTTTAATGAAATGTTATTACTTTATGTTAATATAAAGTGTCTTTAATAGCCCCCATATTACATGAATTGATAACATAGAAAGTATGTGTTTAAATCGTGTTAATATAACTTTATAAAAGTAATATAAAGTGTCTTTCACTTTTTAAAATCAATTCAATTAATTTATCTATTATTAACAAGTCATATAAATAAATAATTATATCATAAATAATTAGAACTATAATATGCATAATAATTTTGTAATTATGAGTTAGATTAATATTATTTATAAACGTTATCTATCAATTATTTATTTTATATAAGTATTATATAATTAAAATATATATGTTTTCAAATTTTATTAAGGTTTTATTTTTAAATATTTATAAAATCATTTTTCTATTATTTGTACCTGCCATTTCCTTGTCGCATCCAGATCCTGGTTTTTCAAAAACTTAATGGATCCGGATCTGGATCCCTATCCGAATCCTGGTAACTTAGGTCCTAGGGTAAAGAGGACACTCTGAGTGTGAAAACGAGCATCCCCATGCCAAAATCCGCCTCCAGACCCCACTTTTATTACAATTTGAAAATTTCCATTTAAACCATTAAAAAATGGCTTAGGTTTACGAAAAAAATTATTTTCTTCGGAAATTAAAAAAAACTTAGGGGGACCTAGCACATGTCCATACGACTCAATTTAATATCTAGCATGGTAATATACATTGACACTTGAACTCTAATAACCTCATAAGACTGAGAAATCATGCCGACCACCCCAACTTTGGAGGTATGAGTGAAAAACTTGAAAATTATATGTCATTTATTCAACAGCATATAATTGACAAGGGAAAAAACCCTCTGGGCTAGTCGGACTGATATCTAAGTCTTAGGAAAGACGAATCCTTTACAAAACCATCATGCTACGACATTTTTTACAATTTCCCCGCAGGGCATGGACATGTGATTTATTTAAAAAAAGGGCCAAGGTGGCGTGCTAGGACTTTTGATCTTCTGCTTATGAATAAGTAGACTTGTTCTATTTTCACAGGCTCACTTGAAATCACCTAAGTGCAACTTAGCTGATAACATCTGGCTCCAACTGTGGGACGTGTGCTCGATCTAGCCTTCGGGCAGGGAGAGGATGCAAGAACAACAAAATCTCTGGTTTATACAACCTAAAAAAACATATCAACATGACAAGAAAAACCTTTAGCAGCACAAGTTTTATAAAGAAGCCAAAGCATCACAAATTGCATTTATTCAAAAAATGAAATTATCTAAGGAAAAAGGAAATTATTCCCAAGTACTGGAAAGAAACGCGTAAATTAATTTCTCACTTTGAGGAGCTTATTTTCCTACTCTAAGCATGATATACTGGAAAATGATAAGTGTAATTAGAAATCCAATGTAACCATCTAAGCATTTCATCCATATTAAAGATTTTTGCCTTGTCGTTGGTTACTGTTATCACATCCATAGTAGCCAAGCTACCATGATTGCAGAGCAGTTTATAGTATATTTTTGAGCCAGTCCTTTACATAGTTTTGATGAGATCATCCTATGATGAGCAACATTTTGATGATCACTCACATATATTCAGTGGATCCAAAGTTTGCACAGTTACAGTCTTGTTATCACACCATAGTAGCTGGGCTACTATTCTTGCTGAGCATATATCTGCACTTTCCAAAGCTTTGCTTTTCCAGAGATCAACTATGATGAGCATATTCATTTATGGATCAGAGCAGTATATGTATCAGACATTGATTAGACCTTGTGCCAAGGATGAGCCTTGAGAGCTTGGATTTGATGACTGATGTGACCCTTTGTTCCATACAATTCCAGTTCAGTGCCCAGTTGTATTATTGTAGCAGTGTTTCGGTTATTTGTGGATGATTATTATGATATGATGTGACCTATGGACTTATGATTATTAGTACTGGATTATTATCTTGTTGTTTTAGTCATCTTCATAGCATTGACTTGGTACATGATTCATGATGTGGCAATACTATTTAAATAATGAAATGAAATATCTTGCCACATGAGCAAATGTCTCATCATAGTCAACTCCCTCTTTCTGAGAGAATCCTCTGGCTACAAATCTGGCCTTGCATTTCTCAACATTGCCATCTGCTCCATGCTTGATCTTGTATAGCCATTTAGAAGTCACTACTGACTTCTCCTCAGGTCTCGGCACAACCTCCCACACATCATTCTTCATGATGGATTGATATTCTTCCATCATGGCATCCTTCCAAACTTGATGTTTGGATGCTTCTTCGTAAGTGGTGGGTTCTGAATCAATAATGTTACTCATTAGTGCCACATAGCTAGAGAACCTCTGAGGTCTTTTACTTTCTCTGAAAGCGCCATGTGGAGCATCATGCCCCTATGCATCCTGCAGTGTCTGCTGTGCCCATCTAGGTCTTTTCCAACCTACAACATCTCTGGGGATATCAACTGGATCTATGGGATCGATAGGTTCATCCTTTTCTGCTGACTCCCTCTGAACTGGAGGGGGAGATGATCTCATCTCCTTTGGTTTTAGCATTTCTTCATCATCGATCTCCATATCTGATCCTCTGCATTTCCTGACATCCATCTCTTCTTCAAAGGTCACATCCCTACTAACTTCAATCTGTCTGGATCCATAAATTCTGTAAGCCTTTGAAGACTCACTGTATCCCACAAAGGTTCCCTTCTTGCCTGAAGGTTCTAACTTTGATCTTTTCTCTTTGGGCACATGTATGTAGACTGGACAGCCAAAGATCCGGAGATGGCCCACTTCTGGTTTCACACCTGTGAATGCTTCTTCCGGAGTCATGTTCTTCAATATCTTATGTGGACATCTATTTTGTACATATACAACAGTTTTGGATGCTTCTGCCCACAAGAACATTTGAAGACTCTGGTGACTGGTCATGTATCATAGCTTTGGCTGCATGCACAATTGTACGATTCTTTCTTTCCGCAACCCCATTTTGTTGAGGGTTGTAAGGAACTGTGAGCTCCCTCTTAATTCCTGCTTCCTTGCAGAAATCATTGAATTCTGTAGAGGTATATTCTCCACCATTATTGGATCTCAAAATCTTGATCCTCTTTCCTGACAGATTCTCAACTTGTGCTTTAAACTCTTTGAAATTACTGAGCACTTCTTCATATTCTTTTGACTTGAGAAAGTATATCCAAGTCTTCCGTGAGTAATCATCAATAAAGGTGATATAGTAATGATATCCACCTAATGACACAACTGTCATGGGCCTGCACAAGTCAGAGTGTACCATATCCAAAATCCCTTTGGATCTACTCTCGCTATCTAGAAAATATTTCTTGGCATTCTTGCAAAGTGCACATCCTCTACATGTTCCATCATGGTCTACCTGGAGCCTTGGCAAACCTGTCACAATATTCTTCAGAACTGGGAGAGCTTAATAGTTCAGATGAGCTAAACTTATGTGCCATAATTCACCCATACTTGCAACATCATGTATTAGGGCTTGGATTGGTGAAGTGTTTAGTCTATACAAGCTCTCTTCTCTTATGCCAATAACTTTGGCTGTGCTCATGCTTGAGTTCTTTTGCCAAGCAAGGACTTTCCCTTCTGAGAAAGCTACTTTATATCCCTTGTCTTCCAAGGCTAAGATGGAGACAAGATTTATTTTCATACCAGGTACATAGAGTACATCACTTAGGCGTAATGTATCATTTGATTCTAATTGAAGGGTGGTGGCTCCAGGCCCCTTCACAGTGTAATTTGCATCATCTCCAAGTACAACACGAACATGTGAATCTTTCTCAACTAATTCTGAAAGATTCTCTCTATAACCTGTCATGTGTCTAGATGCACCACTATCTATGAGCCAAGTATCACTAGTGGTAGGAATAGTACCTGATAGTGCTGATATGAATAGAAATTCTATGTGATCTTCATTCTTTTGCTTCTTGTGATGATGATCTTCTTCTACATCAGCAGTGGATGCTTCATGCTTCCTTTTGATTTGGCTTCGACAGCTACTGACGTAATGTCCATACTTCCTGCACCTATAGCATTGAACTTGAGATGCATCCCTCTTCTTCTTTTGTTCTTGGCGGGGACTTGATCTCCTTTCTTCTTGGCGCTTGTGTTTATGGAACTTCTTCCCTTTTCCCTTACCTTTCTTGGCATGGGGAACAAAAGCTTGGTTCTCCTCAGGTTGAGTGCCATGGAGTCTTTGACGTGCTGCAATCCTTGTCTCCTCCTGAGAGCAATTTGCCCAAAGCTTATCAAACTTTGGTAGTTTGGATCTGTTATCATCAAACTTGTAGTTGCCCCTAAAAGGTGGATCCGTAAGGATGGTAGAGGGGATGAGCAACCAAAGAGGTGAAACCAAGATAGCCTCGACTCCCAATGGATGGTTGTTACGCCAATCGAGGCAATCTTCACTTTATGTTATCTTAGCCCAAGACAACAATGGGGGAGACCTAGATCTACTCCCGATAGGAGAGATCATACCAAGACACCAGATCAAATCAAATAGGGATGAAGTATGTAAGATGTATGGTGAAGTAAACCCTAGATGTATGGATGAAGTCACAAGGTGAATAATGGATTGGATCAAGAGGCTTAAGCAAGGATAATTTGATCCAATTAGGTTATGCAAGTGAAATTAAACACTAGATCCATAATCAAGGTACTAGTCAATGATGAGAAAATCCATTGCCTTGGGAACTATGTCCAATGCAGGGTAGTTAAGGACATGATTGGGGCTAACTAGTACCAAAGATGGACTTGTTTGATAAGTATGACAGTATCAACGCACCCAAGTCTCAGAAAGGAGATCAAAACACTGAAAAATTGGCCAAGTCCAGAAAGTCGTGAGGGTTGGGAGAAGCTTAGTGCCTAGGAAAATGGGCCAATGGAGTCCCCAAGGGTGACGCCCTTGAGAACCCACTTTGGGATTTGCCCGATCTATAATACCCAGAAAGGATTTGCCAATTGATCAAGGGATTTGATCCCTAGAATTTTTAGTTGATTTTAGCTTAGGGTTTTAACAATGGAATAATAATGCCAATGGATTGGAACCAAGAAATAGGGAACAAACCTGTGGATCTTACCTGGATAACCTTGTAGATGCCTTGATGATGATGATCTATGAAAGCCCGATCAATTTGAGATGATTTGCCCAAGGAAGCTCAATGCGCCCTCTCTCCTGCACAACAAACGTCAACAATATCAGATTTGATGCATCAAGAGATGAAGACTAATGTCACAAGAGAAATAACAAGAAGATAGCATAAATCACAATGATACTAATGATAACCCCCTGATACAAGCGAATGCCAAGCCAAGCGAGTTGAGGAAGCCCTACAAAAATGCCCAAGTTGAAGTCGCCCTCCTGTAAACAAGACAAAGTTTCCAAAAAAAAGATAGATCTTACCACAAATATCCAAATGCTAGGATGCAATAGACTTTCCAATCACCATCTAAGAACACCAGATGCAAAGGAGACCCAAGAATTTCCACAAGAAGTTTTTCTATTATCAAGATTCCAAGAGCCAAAGACCCTTTACAATTAGAAGCTCTCTCCTTTAAATAGGATGGAGAGATACCCAAAACCCTAACCACCTTTTGAATGGATGGCTAAGATTAAAAGATCAACATGATCTAATCAATGGTTGAGATGAGCTTAACATAAAGTACATGGATCAATAATAAAATATAATACATCAATGGACCAAATCGCCCTAGGAGAGGGGGTCCCACCAAATGTGAATGATAAAACATAACAACTAGCTCATGGTGGGTCTAGGGGGTTATGACTTGCCTCCCTAGTGTGTCCCCATGGCACAATATCATCAAAAGACCAAACTAGACACTAAATCGTGCCTCTCTGGAAAAATCGTGAGCCTTAGGAGGCTCTAGAAAACCATAAAAAGTGCTGGAGAGATGGGTGTGGGCCCCATTGAAAGCTGAAACTGCTGGAGAAGGTGTGGAAGACATCACACTCATCATCAAAACTCATCCCATGCCAATCCCTTTCTTCAGTAACCCAAATCAAATCCTTCAGTAGCCATTTTCACCATTTTTAATCTGCCTCGGGAAGTGTGAACCTGCCCAAACTGCCTCCTGGAGTGCCTGCGCTGTCAAGGTGAGCCCACCAAGCTCTCTGGTAGGGGGGGTAATATGGTAATAACAAGTGGTTGGACCACCCCCTCCAGATACAGCGTCTTAAGTGAACCAATCAAACCCTACCTCTGCTCTGACAGGCCATCTGATATGGCAAAACTGCACCCCGGATGGCCAACTGAGGCCAAAAATCACTGTAACTTCCCGGAACTGAAAACAAAATGTCTCATTGGACTCAGAGAGCCCAAATCCATCTGAGGTGTGTACTCATACACCATATGGATCTCCGCATGATCCTATAAAATATCCAATATGCCCAGACAAATAAATAATAATAATCTGTAAAAGTGCTGAAAAACACAAATCATCATCATAAACCTGTAACCACTGCATAAAACCATCTGGTGACCTGTAATAGACCATATAACATGTATCTGCATCATCCGAGGTCTATCCATCTCATGTCCTGTGGTTGACTTTGGTCAAACTAGGTTTGACCAAGTCAACATGACCAATAATATGACTCAGGCTATCATCAAACTGCTGCAAGTGTCAAAGGTTAATTCATGCTCTACAATTCATTCAATTAACAATTATAACAAGTAGTAATCATTTACTGGCGATCTAAAACCAAATATATAAAGTTTTTAATTAAGACTCAGACCCGACTTTCAAGATCATACTCACTTCATAGTTGTGATGAATTTGCTAGTGAAGGGTGAGGGCTAAAATCAAAAGGCTAGGCTAAGGGGTGACTACTAACTTGACACTGTGACACTTTGGATATGGAAAGGGAATACACACTCTAGCATATGCTGGATTGAACAATAACACGGGGTGATGGCAGTGTCTCACAAATGGGTAAGTTGTTTCAAAGGTGCTTGTTCACCTTAGCAGATGCTCACAATCCATGTCAATACAAATGAGGCCATCAATCTTTTAGATATAGCATTTAAGAACCATTGCTTTTTTGGGCCTTTGAGTTTCCATAGCCTTTGATCCACGTGTGTTCAAAAACACTTGTTACATGGATTTACATTTATTAAAGGCTTTCAATTTACATTTCACATTTATAGCCAAGTTTCATTAGGCTTGCCTTGCATTCACGTGTGTTCAGAAACACTTGTTACAATGAATGGGCTTATTTCACAAGATATACATTTGATTTCCAAAGCCAATTTCATTTGGCTTGCCTTTCGTTCACGAGTGTTTGAAAAACACTTTCAAGAACGGGCTTTCACATAAGATATACATTTCATTTCCATATATTGTATTGATGGCAGTATTATCTGTTTCAGGTTTAGCCAACACAACCTAGGCAACTCAGAGCAAGATACAAAAGACAAGGGGAGGCTCATCCAACAAAGAGGCTAAAGTGGGGGGAAGGTCCTCCATGCCACTAGTCAAGTAGTAAGTCAAGGTAATAAACAAACTTGGAAGGTAATGGATGGGTGAAAGACAATGGAATAATGATACCAACACTAGCAAGCCAAAGGATGGTGGGAATGATCACCTCTATTCTCTCGAAAGAGGGTAAAACCAATGAGTATGGATAATGAACTTCTAAGTCTGAGTGGGGACAATATAATATATATAATGATACAACCAGGTCCCACATATCTATATCATCGCCAGATTATGATACTAAATGCTAAGACATGCCACAAGAATGAATATAAAAGCAATATAACCATAACACAAGAATATACCTGCTGAGTCTTATACCTGAATGCACATAGTCTGAACCAACATCTATCCACTGAAACTCTGCTGCTGCAACTCTGGGCAATACTAACTGCTTTGTAAATGGCTATATGGCTACATCAGTCCTCTCTCTGAGTATCCTGAAACTTAGTCATGGCACGAGGAACAAAAATTGTTGTCCATAATATAATCATGATCCACAATAGATGCTCATCTCGGCATCTCAATGTAAGGGAACTGGCTGAAAAATGTACTGGAATCTGAAAAATAGAATATGGTAACCCGACTACTATATATGTGATAACAAGATCTACCACTTATGCTTTGGATAAAGGACTCCCATGATGGTGGAAGACCATTTAAAGTGTGGAGGACAAGCTCCTTATCATTAATAGGATCTCCACTGGTGCTGAGCTTGTCTCTGAGTTTTGTGATCCACAAAAAGTATGAGGCAATGGATTTTGACTTTGCTATCTTCATATTTGAGAATTGGTTTCTCAAAGTCATGGATACATTAAGGCTAGTGTGTTCAAACAACTTCATAATGGTCTTGAACATTTTCCTAGCATTCTTCTTTCCTGAGATTTGTGGGACCAAGTGATCTATAACTGAATCCACAAGTATCCTTCTTGCTTTAGCATCATTCTTCCTCCATCGGGATTTATCCTCTTCGGCTTCTGGTTCAGGAACCTTCTCATTTACATATATTAATAGGTCATTTTCTTCTAGGATCAGAAGAACCCTAGACTTCCAAGAGATAAAGTTGGAAGTTCCTTCCAAACGATCTTCAACCTTCATACCAATTATCTTGATTACAGATCTGGTTCAGAAACCCTAGTAAGAGCTAGGTCAAAAATGAAAGTTGATAATTTGAAAAACTGAAACCACAGATAAATGCGCCTTGAGAAGGAGAGTTGAATTGAGGGCAGGCTAGTCCAAATCTATGGAGAGAAGTGAGATAAAACTGAAACCCTAATTCTGCTACAGCCATAGAGTTAGGTCAAAAATTGAAAATTCTCGGAATTGAATTCCGTCTTCACCAAAAGATGCGCCTAGACAAAAACGAAATTCCTATAGCCCCTTTTCTCCAAAATGATTGTTGGAGACTTCACAAGATGAAACCCTAGTTCCGACAGGGTTCCAACACTGTTCCAGCAATGGCTTCTTCTAGAACTGCTCTGACCTCATGTTAAATTTCATACATTCATAGCATAATAACATAAATGCATAACCAAGATCACTAGAAGAAAGACAAAGCACAAAACAACAACACAGAGTTTATCCTGGGAAACCCAATTGGGAAAAACCCAGCAACCTTCATATAGAGATGATAATCCCGAGATCCGAGTACAAATAATAAAAGAGAAAATGTGAAAATGTCTTCCACAAGTAGAAACCCCAAATCTGCTTCCTCCACTAGCTTGTGCGAATTCTGCTCTCTCCCAAGTGATGCACAATTGTTGAGTGAGTGAATGAGAATAATGAGGTGCACTAGCCTCTTATCTATGCAAGTGCAAATATGAAAAATACCCTAACTGGGCCGACTTCACTTGGGGGCAATAAATAATTTATTTTAATAATTTTCTTTTCTTCTTTTGCACCCCAAGGTTCACATTGATTCTTTCATGTGTTTACATAGGTCTTTGCATAAGGTTCATCTCCCATAGGAGGTACAAACAAGTACAATGAAAGTACAATAAAATATAATAAATAATATCTTCCGAAGTTGTACAAAATCCAACAAAAAGAGCATCAGTATTGTTGACTACAGTTTGCTACTTTTTAAATCTCATCTAACCAAGCGTAAGTGAACAAATTAAGACTATAAATGCTCGCTCAATGGACTAGATAAAGCCTTCTAAGCTAGATAAATGATCAACAAATTGCATAAGAAAAAGTATAATTGAACTAATATCACCTCAATGAAGCATCAACAATTCCTCATAAACAAGATTTGCACACCATATGGACCTCCAAAGTCTTGACTTTTATTCAATAAGCAATAGCAAAAGAGCAGAGGTTCCTTGCACAAAAATTCCACCTTAACATGGAAGCAAGGACTTGTTATCACCTAACTTGTAGTTGCCCCTATAGATGGATCCAGTAATGGATGGCAGGAGGGAAAGGCAACTAAAAGGTGCAACCACGATAGCCTCGACTCCCAATGGATGGTTGTCACGCCAATCGAGCCAACCTTCACTTTATGTTATCTAGCCCAAGACAACAACGGGGGAGACCCAAATCTACTCTCGATAGGAGAGATCGCAACAGAACACCAAATCAAGTCAAGTTTGGATGAAGTACGTAAGGTGTATGGTGAACCCTAGATCTATGGATGAAGTCACAAGGTGAGTAATGGGTTGGATCAAGAGGTTTAAACAATGCAAATGTGATCCAACTTGGTTATACAAGTGACTTATGGAATTATAAACCAGATCTAGAATCAGGGTACTAGTCAAAGATGAGAAAATCCACTGCGTTGGGAACCGTGTCCAATGCAGGGTAGTTAAAGACCAGAATGGGGCTAACCAGTACCAGAGATAGACTTGATGGAAGGTATGACAGTATCAAAGTACCCAAGTCTCAAAGCTAAGGTCAAACCACAAGATAAATTGGCCAATGAGGGAGTGGGAATGGGTTGAAGGACTAGTGCCTTGGGGTTTGGGCCTTGTGGAGTCACCCAAGCATGACACCTAGGAGAACCCACTTGCGGTTTGACCCGATCTACAACACCCAGATACAGTTTGCCAATTGATCAAGGGATTGATCTATGGAATTTTCCAATTATTTTAGTGAGGGTTTTAAATGGGGGTTTTAACAATTAAATATTATGCCAATGGATTGGAACCAAGAAAAAGAAGAACAAACCTGTGGATCTTACCTGGATAACCTTGTAGATGCCTTGATGATGATGATCTATGCAAACCCGATCAATTTGAGAAGATTTGAGCAAGTATTCTATGAGATCGATTTTGCCCAAGGAGACCAATGCGCCCTCCCTTTTGCATAATAAACGTCAACAATATCAGATTTATTTCATCAAGAGATAAAGACTAATGCTACAAGAGAAATAAAATAAAGCTAGCATAGATCACAATGATACTAATGATAACCCCCTGATACAAGCGAATGCCAATCCAAGCGAGTTGAGGAAGCCCTACAAAAATGCCCAAGGTTGAAGTTGCCCTCCTGTAGACAAGACAAAGATTTCCAAAAAATATATAGATCTTACCACAAATACCCAATGCTATGATGCAATAGACTTTCCAATCACCATCTAAGAACACCAGATGCAAAGGAGACCACAAGAATTTCCACAAGAGAGTTTTCTATTATCAAGATTCCAAGAGCCAAAGATCCTTTACAATGAGAAGCTCTCTCCTTTAAATAGGAAGGAGAGACACCAAAACCCTAACCACTTTTTGAATGAGTGGTTAGGATTAAAAGATCAAAATGTCTAATCAATGGTTGAGATGAGCTCAATGTTGATGTATATGTAACTTCGGAATGTATTTCACATATATGTATATTGTATTCCTATAGAGATGGTATTATTCCTCTATAAGCAAGTGTCGTCTTTTATATTATAAGTGTCGTAACTTATACTTGATGGGTTATTAGACCACCTTATTTGGGGTCGACCCTGTATAAGTCATGTGGGTCAAAGGGTTATTAGACCACCCTATTGGGGGTCGGCCCACTCAGCATTATGTTATGTGGTTAAGTTCGAGCCGACATGAGTTAGGTAAAAAGGCAATTCAAGTCAAGTATAAATAGAGTGCGGGAGGCACTCTATTTGCTCACTCACTTCTCACACATGCTCTCAAGGAGGAGAGGCGCACTTATGGAGGAGGAGGATTGCTGCTAGGTTATGGCTATCTCTCTTGGTTGGTTGCATCATTGCTCTATCTATCTCTGAGGAAGTTATTGGGGTTTTTCACCTTTATGGTTTTCCCCAAGTAAATCTTTGTGTCTCTTGTGTGCTTGCATTATTGTCTCCATGATTGATATGCTGTAGATATGCTGTACATGTTGTTCTCTCAGTTAAGATCCTAGATCATATTGAAGTAAATTCAGAAAATTTAACATGGTATCAGAGCTAGCCTGAAAGAAGGCATGATATGGCATGTATGACACTTGTTGCACTTACGATGCTAGGGCTTGATATAGCAAAAACCAGTCATCGTAGAACTTTCGCTATAAATCCGTTTTGGCAAAGTTTTCGGATCTGAAATTCTTACAGGCCGAAGCTAAGATCTCCAGGTATCTTGTGTCCAAAGGACAACCTCTAATTCGTTGTACTTTGTGATTTATGATCTGTACAATATAGGGTTTCTGCCTCTTCCAGATCTGAGTCAAAATCAGGTGACCTTGGGAAAAAGGTCATAACCTGGGCTAGGAAGCTCCAAATGAAATTTCGTAAAAAGTGACAGGTAGTACACAGTCTGTACTATCACAGAAAACTTTTTCAGAGCCCGAAGTTGAACCAGTGACACGTGGCACGCCGTACAAGTTCGCTCTCCTGTATTATCCCATAAACAGGTCACGTTGCGACATTTGGCATAACTCTCTCTCAGAGAGTACAATTGAGGTCAGACCTGTCAGGATGGAAAGGTAACAGGCCGAGCTATCTCAGAAAACGTTTTCAGAGGCCGAAGTTAAAACAGTGACACGTGGCACGCCGTACAAGTTCGCTCTCCTGGTTTATCCCAAAACAGGTCACGTTACGACATTTGGCATAACTCTCTCTCCGAGAATCCAATTGAGGTCAGACCTGTCAGGATGGAAAGATAACAGGTCAGGATATCTCAGGAAACTTTTTTCAGACCCTGTGGATCAAAAATTTCGGAGTTACACAAGAAACAATCAGGTACATATTTCTGTCAAAATAGAATTATTTTTTGGTACCTTCATTCATGGCTTCCGGAATTTAGGGCTTTGGAGAAAGTTGGAATTTTTGTAATCGGAGACCACGGCTGGATGCTACTCATCAAAATAGAACTTTAAAGACCAAGATCAGAATTTTTGGTTGGGCAGAAGGCCGGGCTTGATTAGACCCTAGTTCGGGACTTTGATCAGAAAAGTGGAAAATTAGGGCTTGTGTAAAAATGGGAATTTTTGAAATCTGTGACCACGGCTGGAAGCTCCTCAGAAAAATAGAAGCTTAGAGCTTTGGATCAAACATTTTGATGGGGCAAAAGAGTGGGCTTCATCAAACCCCAGTTCAGGATCACGTCAAGTGAATCCGGGAGTTTCAAAGGCAAAATTGAGTAGTGAAACTTTGCAGTTTTTCAAATTCTGAATATACCAGTTTGATCAGCTCATCAAGGCGCATATTTCTATCCTTTCGAAAGTTTGAAATTCAAAGTTTGAATTTTTGGGGTTTCTCTAACAAACCCATATCCAGCTCAAGGTCCAGTTCTTGCAAATCAAGTGGATTGGGTTAATCCTAGAAGAAGATGGATTGATCATCTGCATAAGTGAAGAAGTTCCTGTCTCAGAGGGAGATGAGGATAAGGCCTTACATAAGAAGATTACAAGCGATCTCGACAGGTATGACTCATCGAGGTATGTTTCGATATTTGTCCATGATTAAGTTTATGGTATGTTTGTCTTCATGTTATTACGGTTAGTACAATTTTGATTTTAGATTTGTCGTATAACCTTAACAAAATTATGAATGCATGATAGAGGATATTCACTGGTTAGGGTGTTGACACTTATGATTGTACTAATGCATTATGGTGTTGTATGAGGTTTATGTTGGATACTAACATGAAAGGTACACCAAGAAAGACAAATCATGTTTTGGTCCAAGAACATATGATCATGATAACATGAGGACAAAGATTCATCCATTGTCATGGATCTCATAGAAGATCCATTTACGAGGTATGTATAACTTGGTTTTGTAATAGTTAACCTATGAGATATACAGGTTACTAGCACAAGTCATTGAAGAAGAACAAGAAGACATCATGTGAGTATGTTAGACATAAATAGCTAGCATGCTAATCCAGGTATGTTTTTCCTATATCAAGTTACAATCTCATCTTGTGATAAGATCCTTTATATAAGTATACTTGGCATGATTGATTATGATTATTCATTGAAGTTAGTAATCATGGGTTTAGGCATATTATGCTTTTTACTTTGTTTAATGATATGACTAACCAGAAAAGTCCTATGGTCAAATAGGAATATAAGTAAAATAATATGTCTCTTATATTGATTGATTTGACTAACCAGAAGAATCATGAAACCATAGGTTTGAATAGTCATGGTCTTATGCATATTATATCTCTTCTCTTGATTGATGATATGACTAACCCGAAGAGTCATAGCTTTGAGTAATTATAGGTTTAGACACGTTATGTTTCTTATGCTTTAACTAACCATAAGAATCCTACATAAACCTTGAATGCTAATGCTTATTATTTCTGTTTGAAATGATCATGACTATACATGCTTGAGATTATTGTGCTTTAATAGTATATGTATGATTTAATCATGATACTAATAAGCATGCATAGGGACCAAGGATGAATATGAGTTCAAGAACAGGTAATCCAGGAAGAAAAGATCAAGAGGGAGTACACTCCAGTGGTTTATTCAAGGATGCAATTATTCAGAGGGAGTTGACCATCTCTCTACATTCCACATCAAAAGATGTAGAAGAAGCTACTTCAGATTAGGACTCCAGTAGCTCCTGCAAGGAAGCGAAGACTCAGAGGGAGTCCACCCAACGAACAAACAAAGATAAGTATTTGAATTGTCATTTCTTAAATAATACTATTCAAAAATGTATATACTGATGTTCCTAAAATTAGGTTGTGTATTATGCATATTAGAATAATTGCATTAATGAATAGTATACTCCTAATATGCATGGGTAAGTGGCCTATGGCACTGTACAACATTCCATTGCTACTTATCTAGTATGAAACCTCTTTGCTGACATGTTGGGAGTTGTGCACACTCTTAACAATGTTCTGGTAGAGATTGGAAGGCATCTAGAAAGTTACAGAATATGGATAAATGTTGTATTGAAGCATTGGCTAAGATAATTGCATGACTGTATGGCATATTTCTTTATGTGTAAGAATTTGTTCTGAAAACTATGAGATGTTTTCTAATCATGCAATTTAACTTGTTGTGTAGGAAAGATCGTATGCCATCTCCTACAAAAGAAGATTTACAACATTTGTTCTAGCAACAAAGATATCTATTGAAGATATTGAAGATATTGAAGTTCCCAGGATCTGGGATGAAGAAATGGAATGCCATGATCCGTCGATCATGAAGAATGATGTTTGGGATGTAATCCCAAGACATGAAGGGAAGTTTGCTATGACTTCCAAATGGAACTATCAGATCAAGCATGTTGCAGGTGGCAGCATTGAGAAATATAAAAGTGATGAAATAGAAGATACACCAGATGGATTCAAGACAGCTTTCTTGAATAGTGTAGTTGAAGAAGAAGTGTATGTGGAGCAGCCACTTGGTTCTGAGACACATGATAGGAAATCATATATGTGCAGAACTTGGTATGGTGAAGATAGATTGATTGCCGACACGCAGCGGAAGCTTACTATCGAGTTCGAGATGAAGAACTTGGGGATGATGCACTATTTGTTTTTGGCATGGAGGTGTGGCAGAGTGCAGAAGGAATCTTCCTTGGACAAGGGAAGTATGCAGTAGAGATCCTGAAGAGGTTCAGGATGATGGATTACAAGGCCATGACCACACCTATGGCATCGAATCTGAAGCTTCTTTGTGATGCTTCATCTGAGCCAGTTGATGTTTCTATGTATCGTCAGATTATTGGGTCCTTGATGTACCTGACGAACACGAGACCAGATATTTGCTTTGCTGTGAACACATTGAGCCAGTTCCTGACGGATCCGAGGAGTGTTCACCTGGTTGCTGTAAAGCATGTTCTGAGGTACCTGAAGGGTACAGTGGATTATGGGCTCAGATATGAGGCGAATCAAAAGTTTAACCTGCAGGGTTATGTTGATTCAGATTGGGCTGGCAGTGCTGCAGATAGGAAGAGCACATCTGGGTGTTGCTTCAGTATGGGATCAGGTGTGATCTCTTGGTTTAGCAGGAAGCAATCCTGCGTAGCACTGAGTACAGCTGAGGCAGAGTATGTTGCAGCCTGTTCAGCTAGTTGTGAGGCAGTATGGCTACGGAAGCTACTGTCTGAGTTATTTGATCTCCCGTTGGAAGCTACTGGTATCTTCTGTGATAACCAGAGTTGTGTGAAGCTGTCCGAGAACCCAGTGTTTCATGACAGGTCGAAACACATAGAGATCAAATACCACTATATCAGGGATATGGTGCAGAGAGGAGCTGTGAAGCTCCTGTATGTTGCAACAGACGAGCAGATTGCAGATGTGCTGACGAAGCCACTAGCCAGGGTGAAGTTCGAGTACTTCAGAAAGAGGCTTGGCGTGCTTCAGATCGAGGATACTTCGAGGAAGAAGTGATGGACACATTTGCTGAAGCCATTCCAAGCATGTTAGAAGGAGGATCCTTCACATGGCTGTGGATGTAAGCGCTGGATGATGAACATCAGGATGATGTTCTAGTTTCTGCTGGATATGATCAGTTGGATCATTTTATGTATGTATGTACGCATCATGTTGGATGCTGGATATGTATTAGATAGATACTTGGTATGCAGCAGGATGTTGCATTGATGATCAGGAGGATCATGTATGATGATATGTATCAGGTAGATACTTGGTATGCAGCAGGATGTTGCATTGATGATCAGGAGGATCATGTATGATGATATGTATCAGGTAGATACTTGGTATGCAACAGGATGTTGCATTAATGATCAGGAGGATCATGTATGATGATATGTATCAGGTAGATACTTGGTATGCAGCAGGATGTTGCATTGATGATCAGGAGGATCATGTATGATGATATGTATAAGGTAGATACTTGGTATGCAGCAGGATGTTGCATTGATGATCAGGAGGATCATGTATGATGATATGTATCAGGTAGATACTTGGTATGCAGCAGGATGTTGCATTGATGATCAAGATGATCGTAGATGACGAGCTTCAGGATGTTGCTCCAGATGACATGTAGCAGGATGTTGCAGTGATGATCAGGATGATCATAGATGACGAGCTTCAGGATGTTGCTCCAGATGACATGCAGCAGGATGTTGCAGTGATGATCAGGATGATCATAGATGACGAGCTTCAGGATGTTGCTCCAGATGACATGCAGCAGGACGTTGCAGTGATGATGATCAGGATGATCATGGATACATCAGGATGATGTATGGTGAGTATCAGGGTGATACTCTGTGGCCATGGATCAGGTTGTGCAGATGAGCATGTAATTCGTTGCCCTGGGAGATTTGCAGATGGTCTTGCGAGGTTTTGCCTATGGCATGTAATTCGTTGCCCTGGGACATCTGGCAAATGCTCTTTCGAGGTTTTGCTCTGGGAGGACATGTAATTCGTTGCCCTAGGAGATCTGCAGATAATCTTTCGAGGTTTTGCCTATGGCATGTAATTCGTTGCCCTGGGATATCTGGCAGATGCTCTTGCGAGGTTTTGCCATGACCACATGTAATTCGTTGCCCTGGGAGATCCTATAGGTAGAGCTGTGTGCTCGTAACAGCCTGGGATGCTCTTGCGAGGTTTTGTGGTGAGGTCACATGTAATTCGTTGCCCTGGGAGATCCTATAGGTAGAGCTGTGTGCTCGTAACAGCCTGGGATGCTCTTGCGAGGTTTTGTGACGCACGTAAAAGTCCTGAGGATTCCACAGTATGGCCAGTGATGACGAAGACCTGCAGGTGGTGGGCCTACATCCAGTATGAAAAAGGACTGGCTCTGTAGAACTTCCTATGACGAGTAGAGACAGAGATTGGATGAGATAGCAGCAGCAGTGACGATGATGATGACGATGCATCGATGACGATGATCCAGAGAAGATGACTTGTGCTAGAAGAACTGTGCTGAGAAATACCTTCCTAGTTAAGAGGGAGTGTTGATGTATATGTAACTTCGGAATGTATTTCACATATATGTATATTGTATTCCTATAGAGATGGTATTATTCCTCTATAAGCAAGTGTCGTCTTTTATATTATAAGTGTCGTAACTTATACTTGATGGGTTATTAGACCACCTTATTTGGGGTCGGCCCTGTATAAGTCATGTGGGTCAAAGGGTTATTAGACCACCCTATTGGGGGTCGGCCCACTCAGCATTATGTTATGTGGTTAAGTTCGAGCCGACATGAGTTAGGTAAAAAGGCAATTCAAGTCAAGTATAAATAGAGTGCGGGAGGCACTCTATTTGCTCACTCACTTCTCACACATGCTCTCAAGGAGGAGAGGCGCACTTATGGAGGAGGAGGATTGCTGCTAGGTTATGGCTATCTCTCTTGGTTGGTTGCATCATTGCTCTATCTATCTCTGAGGAAGTTATTGGGGTTTTTCACCTTTATGGTTTTCCCCAAGTAAATCTTTGTGTCTCTTGTGTGCTTGCATTATTGTCTCCATGATTGATATGTTGTAGATATGCTGTACATGTTGTTCTCTCAGTTAAGATCCTAGATCATATTGAAGTAAATTCAGAAAATTTAACACTCAACAATAAAATACATGGATCACTAATAAAATATACAATAAGTGGACAAAATCGCCCAAGGAGAGGGGATCCCACCAAATCATGATGATAAAATATAACAACTAGCTCATGGTGGGTCCAAGGGGCAATTTCTAGCACCCTTGGTCAATCCCCATAGCACAATAATAATAAAATAATCATCAAAGTACCAAATTGTGCCTCTAAGGACAAATCGTGAGCCTTAGGAGGCTCCATAAATCATCAAAAAGTGCCATAAGTGATGGGAGTGGACCCCACTGAAGTTGAAACTGCTGGAGAAGGTGTGGAAGACATCCCACTCATCATCACTGATCATCCCATGCCAAAACTTTGTCTCAGTAGCCCAAATCGAAATCCTCTGTAGCCATTTTTACCATTTATGGACTGCCTCGGGAAGTGTGAAACTACCCAAACTGCCTCCTGGAGTGCTTGCACTGTCAAGGTGAGCTCACCAATGTGTCTGAGAGGGAGGTAATATGGTAATAACAAGTGGCTGGACCACCCCCTCCAAGTATAGCGCCCCAGGTGAACCAATAGAATCTCATCACTGCACTGACAGGGCCTCCGACAGGCCAAATTTGCACTAGGATAGCCAACTGAGGCTCAAACATCACTGTAACTGCCCGGAATTGAAAACAAACTATCTCATTGGACTCAGAAGGTCCAAATCCATCTAAGATGTGTACTCATACACCATATGAATCTCTACATGATCATATAATATATCCAATATGCCCAGACAGATAAAATAATAATAATTTGTAAATGATCAAATAATGCTGAAAACCACAAATCATCATCATAGATCTGTATCTGCTGCATAGAAACATCATGTACCTGTACACAGACCATATACCATCTATCTGCATCATCATAAGGTCTAACCATCTCATGTCCTATGGTTGACCTCGGTCAAATTGGGTTTGACCAAGTCAACATGACCAAAATATGACTCAGGCTATCATCCAAGCTCCTGCAAGTGTTAGAGGTTAATGCATGCTCTACAATTCATTCAAGTGACAATTATAACATAAAGTAATCATTTCACTGGCGACCTACCAACAAATATATAATGTCATTAATTATTAATTATGACTCAGACTAGACTTTCAAAACCATACTCACTTCATAGTTGTGATCAATTTGCTAGTGAAGGGTGAAGGCTAAAATAAAATGGCTAGGCCAAGGGATGACTTACTGACTCAACACTGTGACACTTTGGAAATGGGAAAGGGAATACACATCATAGCATATACGGAATGAGCAACAACACAGGGAATGGCGGTGTCTCACAAATGGGTAAGTTGTTCAAAGAGTGCTTATTCACCTTGACAGATGCGCACAATCCGTAATACAAATGAGGCCAGCAATCTTTTTGATATAGAGTTTAAGTTCCATTGCTTTTCGGGCCTAGAGTTTCCATAGCCTTTGATCTATATGTGTTTATAAACACATTGCATAGATTTACATTTATTTAGGCTTCTTGCTGTAGGTGTGTTTTTAAGGCACTTGTTTACCTGAGCACTTCTAGGTGTATCGCAGACAACTTGTTTACTTAGGTATTTACATTTCACAAAAGATATAACATTTGATACTTCATAGCCATTTTCATTTGGCTTGCTTTTCATACATGATATAACATTTCATTTCCATACTTTGCATTCATGGCAGCACTAAAAGTTTCAGGTTTAGCCAACAACATCTTTAGTGACTAGGGGGACTTCTCAAGGAAATCCAACTCACCATAGGTAAGTTTTGTCACCAACTCAGAGCCGAGACACAATAAACAAGGAAGCTCATCCAATAAAGAGGCTACAGTGGGGAAAGGTCCTCCATGCCACTAGTCAAGTAGTAAGTCAGGGTGATAAACTAAAAGGTGGGTAATGGATGGATGAAGACAATGAATAATGAAACCGACACTAGCAAGCCAAGGTATGGTGGAATGATCAGCTCTATTCTCCCTAAGGAGGGTAAAACCAATGAGTATGAATAATGAACTTATAAGTCTGAGTAGGGACAATATAATATATATAACAAGATCAACCAGGTCCACATATCTATATGATCGCCAGATCATGATACTAAATGCTAAGACATGCTACAAGAATGAATATAAAAGCAATATAACCAACACACCATAATATACCTGCTTAGTCATATACCTGAATGCTCATCCTCTGAGCCATCATCTGTCCTCTGAAATTGCTGGTGTAACTCTGGGCACTACTGACTACTCTGCGCAAATGGCTAAATAGCTACATCAGTCATCTCTCTGAGTGTCCTGAGACTCAGTCATGGCATGGGGAAACAAAACTGCTGTCCAAAATCTAATAGTGATCCATAGTAGATGCTCATCTCAGCATCTCAATGTAAGGGAACTAGCTGAATAGTGTACTGGAATCTGATAAAAAAATGTATGGTATCCCGGCTACTATATATGTGATAACAGGACCAATACTTATACAAAATACAGAGAGAGCAATGAACCCATGCAAATTGCTTGAGGAAGAGAGCCAACCAAGGCGCATTCACGAAACTCTCGAGTGAATCATGCCTTGAACTAAGGCATAACTGGGCCATTCGTTAGGTATGAAGGGTGAGGTGGCCTCCACCCAGGCAAGGCGCCCACCCTTCTACCTTGTAACTAACGCCAAGCCAATAGAATGATGCCAACAAAGCAAGACGCCCAAGCTAGAGAAGGAGGGCGCAAATCCCAAGACAAAGTCAACAAGAGTGCTCCGATACTGATTCCAATTAGGTAGGTGATGATTGGAATCTTCTTTTATGCCTCTTGCCATGTCATTCAACTCTTTATTTTATTCAATGTGGTCTTTTCTGGAGAGTTTTTTATTATCTCCAAATTTATTATTTTTGATTTTTTTTAATTAAATATTCCTCATTTATTAATTTTGAGTAAATATTTAATTAAGTGTAATAATCCTCAAAAACTTAGGAAAAGTGGGTTTAGGGGTTAAATGGGTACTCTGGTTTAAAAAATGAGCCTCCATTCATCAAAATCTACCCTCAAACCACTTAATTATTACAAATTGAAAATTTTCAATTAAACCATAGGAAAAATGGTTTAATTAATTGAAAAATTTAATAAAAAATAAAAAAATTTGTGCATGTCCGTTAATTTTTTTTTTATATGAAAATGTTTTAGACCCCCTATGGACCTAGGAAATGACCACATAACACAAAAATAGTGTCTAGCATGTTTATAATTTACAATTGGACTCTAATAACCCCCTAAGGCCTAACCGCCAAATTCGGGCATTCCAGCTTTGGAGGTGTAGGAGAAAAACTCATTGATTATACTCGACTATAGGCAAAGCATAATTGACAAGGGAAAAAACTTCTTGGAATACCTTGTTTGGTTGTCAAGTCCTAGGAAACCGAGCCACTCAAAACCACCATGCTAGGACACTTTATTACAAACCCCGTGGGGCATGGTCATTTCAAAAGAAAAAATTAAAAAGATGGACAAAATAGGCCAAGGCTGGGACATCTGAACCTTTGAACTCTGGAGATGAACATGAATCATGTTCAAAAAATGGTGGCTCAATAGAAGTTCAATTATTGTACAAAATAGTTGGTAACAGATCTATAACTATAACTATAACTAGCTCTAACTATGGGGGAATTATTGAACTTCATTAAGTTTAACATGTATTGCATTAGTCTTGTTAAGTTTAACTTGTATAAGTTTAATATATCTATTCTTGCTCTAGTCTATGAAAAACACCATTACAGAGTTGAATCTAGTTGAACATCAGCTCATCACTTTGATTCTTGCAATAGCTTCATCCTTTCTATGGAATTTATGCTAACCTATTGGTATTTTTCATTGCAGCGAAATCAGTAGAGCTCAAGACAGGCTCACGGATTTACTGCGACAAATATTTATAGATCAGCCTCATAATCGGGAAATTATACGACTCATTATGTCAACTGTAGGGCGTGGAGGCGAGGGTGATGTTGGGCAGCGTATCAGAGATGAAATCTTGGTGATCCAGGTAATGTCTTCTTTTTGTGAAATGTATGTAGAAAGAGATAATTCCAAATTAAAATTTGCTGAGACTTTAGTATTTATGGATTTTGCAGCGGAACAATGACTGCGCGGGTGGAATGATGGAGGAGTGGCACCAAAAGTTACATAATAACACAAGTCCAGATGATGTAGTCATCTGCCAGGTGGATAAGGATACATATTTAATCTTCATGCTCTATTTTTCATTTATAAATTAGGAGGTGGACATCATCCTGAGATGGGGACTCTGGATGTTGTCTATTTACAGGCCCTTATTGATTATGCCAAGAGTGACTTCAATATGGATGTGTACTGGAATACATTGATATCCAACGGTGTAACAAAAGAACGCCTTGCAAGTTATGATCGTAAGATTTGTTCAGAGCCTCGTTTCAGGAGTGATCAGAAAGGCGGTCTTATTCGTGACTTGACGGCATACTTGAGAACACTGAAGGTTAGTTTTCATTTTAATCTATATTAAAAAGATTCCCTGTTTACAGGTCAGCTTCTTGGTCAGAGCATTAGGCAACTTAATAATTTGTTACACTTAAATTGACTGTGATCCACTATTATCAGGATCCAGCCATTTTGTAGTGGTTGTCTATTGGCTATAAAACAGTTTTATCTTGGTGGCTTACCTATTTTATTGTTGCTGCTACAACTTAATAGTATAGTTTGCTGAGCATCCTAATCTATCTTTGAATTTTTCTTATCACATATATCTGATATTTTCTTATCTCAATGCCTATTGAGTTGGATCTCAGCAGGTTTCGCTTTGTATTATATGTTAGTTTGGTTGGTAGGGTTTGTGAACTTACCTTTGTCTTTTTCCATCTCCACCTGAAACCCTTAACTGGAAACAGAGCGTTTGCAACTGTAAAAAAAGGTCTAACCTTGGTCTGACAGTCCTTTGAGAAAGACACTGCGCTCAGCATCTATGGAAGTAATCCCCTATTTAGTGCTGAATACCTCTGAATTGATTTAGTCTCCTTTGTATTTGACAAAGCAAATTGATAGTGAAGTGTCTATTTTTCTAGGGAATGCAATGTGTCAATTTTCTTATGTGTGCATTTCTTCTTCATCATGTTATACTGTTTTGAACTATCAAATTTTAGACAGGTGATGGAAAAATCCCCAATATTTCCTTATTTCTATTGTGAATTAAACTTTATGGACTTATACATAGATTCAACAAAACAGATACCAAAAACAATACATCTGATTCAAAACCCAGAACATCATAAATCGTCTAATGTTCAGTTGCCCTCAATCCTGTTTTGTAAAGAAGCCAAAAAGAGGGGGTGAATTGGAATACTGTTACTCTTAGGAACGTAAAAGTATCGGCATCTTCCAATTTTTAGTATTGACATATGAAGTGCTTTTGTATCTTTCCTTTTGTGGACTTAAACTTTTTATTATCAATTTAAGTGATATTTTTCCTTTCCTAATAGTGTTTATGGTGGATGCATTGGTAAGAAATTAAGAATTAATATATAATGTTTTTGCAGGCAGTTCATTCTGGTGCAGACCTTGAATCTGCCATTGCAACTTGCATGGGTTACTCTTCAGAGGTAAGCTATTTTATCTTTGGTTGTATTCTTATGATTTAGAAATCTTGTTAATATGTTAATTCTGCTTGTGGTACTTCACTGCAGGGTAGGGGTTTTATGGGTGGAGTTCAAATTCACCCCATTAGTGGTTTGTCCTCTGAATTGCCGGTAATAGCAAACACTTTGTCATAGTGCATGTTAAATTTTTTTAATCGAAGTTATCTCTTGTGAGGATTGTGGGATTTGGTCATGACTAAACAGGGTAACGCATTCCATGTCTTGTTGGTCTCATTCACCAAGAATTCTCTCTGTTAGCAAGAGCTGTTGCCTATGTTTTGAAATTGTTTGAAAGTTTTCTATTTTATTCGGTCAGCTTCTTAAGCTTGATGTATATGCACAAAATTTCTAATAATCAAGCATACAAGCAGGGACTTTTACAGTATATTTTGGAGCATGTTGAAGATAAACAGGTTGACCCTCTTCTGGAGGTGGGTTGCATGCTTTACTTTCTTTGTTATTTCACATTCAGGTTTATTATATAGTGTCATGTTAAGGTGTGATTCAGTTGTCCTCTTTGTAAGTTTTAGTTTCTCAAAACTTAGTCATCTCATGTTGTCATCAATGCGACTTTAGGGACTGCTGGAAGCACGGTTTGAGCTCCGTTCTAGCCTTCTTAAACAACATGATCGACTTAAGGATATCATATTTTTGGACCTTGCTCTTGACTCAACCGTTCGAACTGCTATTGAAAGGGGATTTGAGGAGCTGAATAATGCTCAGCCATCGGTATCTGCATCTATCTGCCTGTTTTTTCTCAAGGATGAAAAAATAGGATTTTCAAATTAAAAGTAACAGGCTCTAACAAATAATACTGAACTTTCTTCCCTGGGATCCATATGCAGTATAGCTTAACATGTTATTGCAGGTTTCAATTTTAAAGTTTTTTAAACATTAACTATTTTGGACATGTTTTTCTTATTTAAGCTGGTTTTATCTTTTGAATGCAGGAAATTATATATTTTATTGCCATGGTGCTTGAAAATTTATCCCTATCATCAGATAACAATGAAGAGCTTATATACTGCTTGAAGGTTTTTTTCCCATCTTTTTAGTATGCAAGTTTAGCATTCTGTTGGAATACTGGCATGTCCTCCACTTTCTTGGGCCATGTTAAAGTACTTTCATTTACAATGAAGAGCTTATATACTGCTTGAAGGTTTTTTTCCCATCTTTTTAGTATGCAAGTTTAGCATTCTGTTGGAATACTGGCATGTCCTCCACTTTCTTGGGCCATGTTAAAGTACTTTCATTTTCATTGTTCATCCATTCTTTAATGCTTACTGTCTGTTCGTATGTCTGTATATACATTTGGACATAACAATGTCTGCGTGTT
Organism: Larix kaempferi; assembly: GCA_027924585.1. Lineage (NCBI taxonomy): Eukaryota > Viridiplantae > Streptophyta > Pinopsida > Pinales > Pinaceae > Larix > Larix kaempferi. The sequence goes on from BSBM01000923.1 coordinate 2,876,919, forward strand.
TATAAAAAATAAAAAAATATTGCAATTAAAATGGATCCTGAAATCTGCATACATTTTTTAAGATTTGATCTAGTCTAATACATCATTAATTAATCCTTGCAAAGTATTGAAACTTTAGAGAACGCTTTCTTTTCTGATTTCTATGTTATTTTAAAAATCTAGGTTGTCATTCTCAAAATTGATCAAAATTGGAATGATAGTTCTGTATATACTGCATATACTGCATATTTAAAATTTTAAAGAACTGTCATGTTATTGTTGTATTTAGTGCATATCATGTATGTTCATAGAATTTTTGGGAAGTTTCTACTCTCAGTTCATCATTTAACAGAGCCTGTAAATTTTCTTTCAAGGATTGGTATCGTACACTCGATTTATGCAAGTCTAAAGAAGATCAGTGGGCGCTGTATGCTAAGGCTGTGCTTGATCGGACAAGACTTGCACTTACTGAGAAGGCTGAGCACTACCAGAAAATTTTGCAACCAAGTGCTGAGTACCTCGGTGATTTGTTTGGAATAGATCAGTCAGCAGTATGTATTTACATTTGCGAAAAGATTCTGTAGGATTGTATTCTCTGAAAGTTCATAGTTAGAGATATATCTTGTAAAACATTTATGTAAAGACATCATCTCCTAGTGACCTCCTGTAGGATTCCAATTTTGCTTGATGATACAACATTTGCACAAAATATAAATTGCTACTTTAATGAATGCCTATTTTGTGCTTCCAGATAAGCATCTTCACGGAAGAAATGATACGGGCTGGCTCAGCCGCCTCTCTTTCATTGCTTCTCAATCGCCTTGATCCTGTTCTTCGAAATATTGCACATCTTGGCAGGTTATTTGACCTAATCACATATTCTGAGACTGTTGCTATCTCAATATCTTCACTGCTTTATAAAGATGTTGTAAGAGTGCAGTACTTGTATTAACTGAGATGTTAGTGCACTGGAAATTAATCTGACTGTAGTTTGGACAGCTACAATGGTTGAAAAGCATATAGAGATAAATTTCTTCTAGAAAAATTGTAACATATATCCAAACCTATGGACAGTTGGCAGGTAATTAGTCCAGTGGAAGTGCGTGGATTTGTTATCACAGTTGATGAATTAGCTACTGTTCAGAATGAAGTTTATGGCCAGCAAACAATCTTAGTAGCAAACAAAGTAAAGGGAGAGGAAGAAATTCCAGATGGTGTAGTTGCTGTTTTGACGCCTGACATGCCAGATGTTTTATCTCATGTTTCAGTGCGGGCGAGGAATAGCAAGGTTTTTCATGATACACACCAATATATTATGGGATAAAATATGGTCATGTGTTAATATAATTAATAAACACTGAATTAATTTGGGAGTTTATAGTTTCTTGTTTTGTGAAATTCATTTACTGCCTTATAATTTCATGTTCTGTAACCCTTCAGGTGTGCTTTGCAACATGTTTTGATCCAAACATTCTGGATGACCTTCGAGCGAAGGCAGGAAAGGCATTGTCAATACGGCCTACTTCATCAGACCTAGTTTATATGTACGCATTTGTATTGGTTTGATTTAAGGTCTAGACTCTAAAATTCTTTCCGTTGTATAGTTCTTTTGTATATTTGAATATTTTTTCATTGTTTTTCATTTGGTGGTTGGGTGCAGTGAAATCAAGGGTAATGAAGTGTTGGATGACTCAGAAAATCTATCCCAAGGGCATGGAGTATCACAAGGAATAGCATTAAAGAAAAAACATTTCAATGGAAAATATGCAATCTCAGCTGATGAGTTTTCTGATGAATTGGTATGCATTTCCATGACCTGAACGTATAGATGTTTGTCTTGCTCTGAAAAGTCCAGATTAGCTTTTACTATAAATTTCTTATTGTAAAGTGAATCGGCCATACAATTTTGACTCAACAGCTTGAGTAAAAAAATTAACCAACCATGCAAGATGCTCTTTTGAGTTGAATATAGCAGCCGTGATGGATAAAATTTATACGCCACATGGTCTTCTGGAGATTGTCTTCTTTCTGTATGTGATATTTGCTCTCAGATTGTTCAATTATCTGGTTTAAAGTTTTCGTGCTAATTTTGCATCCTCCAGGTTGGGGCTAAATCTCGTAATATTGCTTATTTGAGAGGGAAAGTGCCTTCATGGGTGCGAGTTCCTGTGTCAATTGCCCTACCATTTGGTGTGTTTGAGAAAGTTCTATCAGAAGATATGAACAAGGTATAGTGGTAGTCATTTATTTTTTACCATGAAAAATTACTTAGCAAAAGTAGCCACAAAACAACAAGATAATACTTCATTGGAAATACGATAAAGTAACACTTGTTGACAGGAATTCCACAGGTCATGCACTTGTTTATTTATTTCCCTTATAACTTAAACCAAGAACTAGTCTGTAAACATAGATAAACTAGAATGTGATGCTTTTGAAAGATGTGTAGTTGAATAATCCAGTGTTTTTTGTACAAAATTCTAATTCCGATACAAATATGCAGGGTGTTACTGAAAAAATAGAAGCCTTGGACAAACTTGTAGCCAAAGGAGACTTTAGCAAACTCCAAGAAATTCGAGAAACTGTTCTGCAAATGAATGCACCTTCTCAATTGGTATGCTTTATACCTTGAAAAGCAATACATGAGCTTGTCTAGTAGATAAGTGAAGGGATCTTCCCATTACTTGGCATGAATATGTGAAAGTCATTTAATTCAATATTACTGGATAGCAAATCCTATCTATAATATAACACCAGTGTATGCTAATAAGGTTTTGTCAACAACATTGAACAGTGGCTGGTATAGGATGATAATTTTACAAGAGATAGAGTTAGACTTATTATTTCTTAAGCTACCAATTTTGCTTTACCAAGGCATAGAGAAATTGTAGGAATATTTATTACAAAAATAAATTTAGTTTCCTTCATTTCCAGGTGGAAGAACTGAAAGAAAAGATGCAGAGTGCAAATATGCCTTGGCCTGGTGAGGAGGGTGAAAAGCGATGGCAACAGGCTTGGATGGCAATTAAAAGGGTGAGAATTGTTCAACTTCTTAAATTTTTACTGAAACATAATTATAATTTAACACTTATCCTTGCTCCTAATATTTAGAGCAATAATATTCAACCATTGTTGCAAATATCTCTGATTTCTCCAGAGTTTTTAAAGTTGTCTATTTGTCCGATATTTTCAGAATTCTTCAGGTTTAAGTTTATTCTTTGTTATTCAGATTATTCACTTATCTGAACACAGATTTTCCAAAATTGATATTTTCCCCGGTATTTCTGATGAGTCCCTCTCTGGACCTCGGCAATATGTTCCCTGTAACAATATTTGCAACAATGTATTCAGCAGCCTTTAGAATGTCCTAGTGATTCGTTTTCATTTGGTGAGAATGCAACCCTTATAAGGGTGAGGTTGATGAGTTGAGAATACAAGAAATAATATTTGTTCTGAATATACTGAAGATATTGAAAAATCTAAAAATTCCATGGCTGCTACTGCCTCAAGTGCTGGTATTAAAATAAACGAATAAGAGAAACAAGGTAATTAAGATAAAAATAGTTTTTGTTTTTGAAAAATATGTTTTATATTATCAAGTAGATATTTACAAAGCTGAAAAATAAAGTAGATATTTATTTAAAAATACATATTTAATAAATCTTTTCATTTTTACATCTCAATATTTTGAAAAAGTAAAATAAAATGAAAGATTTGCATTTTATTTATTTACTTGCAAAAAACTGTCTTATGTTACAGAATTTAAAAAAATATACAAGTATTGTGCAAGGTTTTTTTTCTCTTCCCACCCATGATTGAAGAGCCAGCATGTCAGATCAGGCAGCTCCATCATTATTGACAAATCAAAGAAAATATTTCCATTGAAAAAAAATCTTCTTCTTAAGATAAGTTTATTAATGTCCATGAATGACTAATCTCTCCAAGGAAAACAATACAATAATGCTCTCTCATAACCAACTCATGTGACAAGTCAAACAATGATAAAATAATGAGATTGGTTATGTCTTGTAACTCCTCCAAAGTGGTTGACCATGTCAATAAACTCTAACATATCTCTCTGCAAAGTTTTCAAGGAAGATGAATCTACTACAACCTCGAAATATGTGCAAGAAAATCACTTGTTGTCACACAATTTGACGATCTTATGTTTGCAAGGATTAAATGATCGCCAGATCGATGGAACCTTAGAACACTTCCCCAAAGTGTCACACAGGCAGGGTCCCCGAGTCCACTGAAGCAGACCCAGACTAACCATGGGAGGTGTCCCCAGTCAAGCTTTCCGAGATACTTGCCGGTAGAACCAACTTTCTCAGAGTACTAACAAGATCGATTTATAATGAAAGGAAGTGCCTTGAATTTTAACAATTAGGGAAATAGGCACCCCTGGGAGAAAATTTGCTAAAGGGGAACTTGAGGATTATGAATGTAAATGAAATGCCCCTAAAGCTAAGAACAAGCAACTAAACAGATAGGAAATCAAATGAGCAAGCTGCTTTAGAAAATAAAGGCACCTAAGGATGACTAGACCTGAATTAGAGATGGCTGCCCCTATGATTAGTTAACTTGAAGTGAAGGGCCAACAGAAATCAAAGTCTAGAATTTAACAATGATATGGTGCCTACAGGGGTTAGGTGTTAGGAAGAAATAACCAGCACTTGAAATGAATTGTACTTGGGATATTTATCAATTAAAGACTTAGAAATGAGGTGTAAGGTTCAAATCTAGTTGCTGGATGACAATAAGGGCATTCCTAACACAAACTAGCTTGCTGGTTTATGTAAATTAGAGATTAAAATGCACTGAACAATAAGCATAAAAGGCATATACGAAGTTAAAAATGGCTATGAACAATTGAGATAATACTAAGGAGATCAGTGCCTAATCCTAGGCATGAAAAAGAGTCATTAACTAAGGGTTTTGAATGAAAAACAACCTAGGAAAGCAAATAAGATACTCAACTATAACTTAGACCACCTAAAACTAGTATATGCTTGACAAAAATGGTTGGAAACAAGAGAAAATGAGTGGCTAATGGAACCACAATGAATTGGGATCGAGAGATGGGTACTTACCTGTGTCCTGGCAGCTTGGTGAAGTCGCTCCACCCTTCTTAGCAGTGATGTTAGTGAAATGATGGCCTGGAATGTCCAAGAACCTGTTGGGCGCACTTGTAGCTCTAGCTCTTCCAACCTGCAAACATGAAAATAAATTAGTGATGGTGAATCTCATGATAACACAAGCACCAAATTAAAACCAACTTACAACTTTGAAGAATTATGCAGATCCGTGAAGAAAATGGCAAAGAAAATGAAGACAAATTGCAAAACAAATTCTCAAAGCAAAACCTCCTTCACTGGAAAACACCAAGGCACATTTGGCGAACTTGAGGCTTGTTTCTTGCATGCAAAATATGAAAAAAGAGCTTCTTAAGCAAGCAAATACATCACACACTCACTCAAAGAAGATGGCAAGGAGAGAAATTCATCCAAGAAACTCAAGAACAACAAAGATTTAACACTTGAAGCTCTGGTTTTATTATGGTTGTAGCAAATTGTCCAAAAGTCTGTTACAATGAGCAACTCACTCTCTTTTATAGAACAAGAGAGGAGCACAATCCCTAGCCCATAAGGATGGATGGATGAGATTAAAACATTCTCAAACTTCATCTATGGCTGAGATAAATTCTGATTTTTCTTTTTACAGAATGTTGGAAACGACCATCAACAAGAGGGAGGCAAATTACCTCTAAGAGCCCATTTACAAAAATAAAATTACATTGATATAGCTTAATAGCTAAGTTGGGGTGACTAGGGAGTCCCCTTGGCATGCACTTTTGATACATAGGAAGAGTTACGTGCAAAACACATGAAGCTATGTTTCTAGTGTGCCCCCTTGATGATGAATGCACCCCCCTTGGAGATGATAACTTGCTGGGCCCACATAATTTGCAATGTTCCCCCAAGTTTCTGTAATATCCCCAATTTGAAAATTTACTCAATTTGGCCAATTTTCGAACCTTGGACTAGTGAAACCCCAACTGTCCCAAATGAACCCCAAATGGTTTTGAATTGTAGAAGGAGGGACTTGGGAGGGCATAGGACACTTTAATACAGTCATTAGACACCCAAACATCTGCTATACACATCCATGGTCTGCAATTTACAAGGAGAGAAGATTCGGGACAAAACTAGTCAATTGGATTGGTGGAAATCCCCCCTAGGTCAGCCACTGTTTGCCCTTCCAAACACTGTACGTGTTAAGTTTTAATTAAGCAGAAATACATGTCATAATAAAAATGCACAAATTCATTCCACATGAACACATTATTTTTACCCTGGAGAAAACCCTTAGCAGGGAGAAAAACTCCAACCAAACAATCTTTCTTATATAAGCTAAGAAACCGGATTCGTCAAAATCCCTCTGCGTGTCCCGTGGGGATCGAATCGGACACGATTCGATGTCAAATCGTGTCCGATTCGACTTTCGGTCCTGTCTGAAATTCGGAGACGACCGAAAGTCAAATCAGACACGATTTGACATCGTGTCCTCGACTGTCGGACACGAGTCCCGAAAACAGGACACGCAAATGGCGGAAAAATGCGGTCGGGTTGGCTTTAAAACAAAAATTTGGGTTTTGTTTTGTCATTTGCAAGGAAGGAGTTGGTTGAGAGTGACTTGTATGTGCAGGTGAAGGAGATTTGAAGGCTATCCATTGTATCCAAGCGATTCCAAGTGCATTACGGTGGATTTGTGGAGAGGATTGCAAGCTCAACCATCAAACAAGAAAGGGAATGTCTCAATCAACTAGGGCAGGAGCTAAGGGGCAAAGGAAAGGGAGAAATGCACCATCTAGTGCCTCTCCTCCTATTCCACCAAGCATAAGCGGTTCTCCTCCTCCGTCAAGTGCTCCATCTGCTACTAGTGGAGGCAATGTGTCTTGGAGATGCAATTTTTGCAAGAATGAGTTCAAGAGCACATATTTCCGGGTTAAGGGCCATTTGTTGGCCCTTCCTTCTTGCGGGATTTCTTCATGCAAAGCGGTGAGTGTTAACCAAAGGAGGGATATGGAAAGAGAGGATCATGCTGGCTTAGGGAAGGTGGCAACAACAAGCAAGAAAAAAGAGGATGATCCTCTTCCATTCTTGAGGAAGCCCTCTAGAACCAAGCCTCCATTTCCACCTAGCATTCATGGGAGTGGGGATATTTATCAAACAAGAAAGAGGCAATCTACAAGTGGTCCAATGGATAGGATTTTCCAACAAGAGGTGCGAGAAGAGGTGGACCTTGCCGTTGCATTTTTCTTCTACCTCAACTTCATCTCATTCAATGTTGCACGGTCACCATTGTTTTTTGAGATGGTTCGAAGTATCTTGGAATGAGCTCCAAGTGGTTATGTGCCTCCTGGTTCAGAGAAGCTTAGAACCACATTGTTGGTTAAAGCAAAGAAAGAGGTAGATAAAATCCTTGAGCCAATTAGAACAATATGGCCCTCATGCGGTGTGAGTATTGTTTCTGATGGATGGACGGATCCAACACGCCATCCACTCATCAATTTCATGGTATCTTCCCAAAATGGATCGGTGTTCTTGAAAGCGGTGGATGCTCTTGGGAAATACAAGGATGCATAGTATATGGGTGATTTATTCATCAAAACCATTGAAGAAGTAGGTGTTGATTCTTGTGTACAAATCATCACGGACAATGCACCTGTTTGCAAGGCTGTTGGCATGATTGTGGAAGCTAAATATCCACAGATATGTTCATTTTGGACACCTTTCATTTCTAATTTGCTCATTGTTTGAATTTGGTCATTGCAATGTTAGTGTTGTAGAGTCATTGATACATGCTTTTATTGCTCTTACAGGTTTTTTGGACACCTTGCATTGTCCATTCCTTGAATTTAGCACTGAAATCCATTGCTTCAGATGTGACATGGATTGGCAACCTTATTGAGAATGCACGCCATATTCGTAACTTTGTACAAAACCACACAAATGCCCTCACCATCTACAAAGAGTACACACAGCTTTCATTGCTTAAGATTGTAGATACTCGGTTTGCTTCCTCATTCATCATGCTCAAGAGGTTGAGGGAGGTCAAAACCGCTCTTGGGTCCATGGTGATATAAGAGTTTTGGGCTTTTTGGAGAAAGACGGATCAGATTGCTTCACAAAAGGTGAAGGAAACGGTGTTAGATGATGGTTGGTGGGACACGGTAGATCTTAGCATTAAGATCATGGAGCCAATCATTTCTTTGTTGTGGTTTGCAGACACGGACCAGCCCATCCTAGCAGATATTTATGAGGGGTGGGATTCCATGATTGAGTCCATGAGGTCCATTGTCATAGAAAATGAGTGTCTCGAGTATGGGACATCGGCAGAGAACTTATGGACCATGATTCGAGATATTTTTAGCTCCAGGTGGGATAAGAATTGCACACCTTTGCATTGCTTGGCCCACTCCTTGAACCCCAAGTTCTACACTCAGGAGTGGCTCACTGGTGGATCGGGGTCCTCACATAGAGTCCCTCCTCACATGGATGAAGAGATTGCACATGGGAGGAAGATAGCACTTAGACGGCTATTTCAGGATAGATACCTACTTGAGGAGGTGGAGGATGGCTTTGTAGATTTTTCCACTGGCACTGGGAGATTTGGAGGCTATGAGGTGCTTAGAGACACGGGGGTTAAGAAACCCTATGTTTGGTGGGCAACTCATGGGGCAACATCCCCTATTCTACAGAAGTTAGCCTTGAGGGTCATCTCTCAAGTTACATCATCCTCTTGTTGTGAGAGGAATTGGAGCACATATGGGAACTTGTATAGTGTGAAGAAGAGCAAGCTTGAGCAGTCTAGGGCAGAGTCGATGGTGTATGTGCACTCCAACCATCGTCTTATTTACAAGAAGAGGGAGGAGTGGGTGAAGGGAAAGAGAAAGATGTGGGATGTCTTTCCTGATGATATGGGTTTGGACAACAGTACTGAGTTGGCATTAGCCAACATGGATCTTAATGATCCAGTGCTAGAGCCAGTCACTTTTGATGATGGTGATTGTATAGAGGGGTCATCCTCCACAGCAGCAGATGCAGATCGTCAGATGGGTAGAGAGGAGGAGGAGGAGGAGGAGGATCAGGGCAGTTCCAGTGACGACTATGTTGATTCAGTCATGGAGGACTATTGACATATGGGATTCTTCCATCTTGATCCACCCCATTTTGTATTTACTATTAGTCTATTTGGCATTTTCTAGTGCCCAATGGCATTCCGACATATATGTATACATTTTGATTTTGATGACTTCATGAGAATTATGGTTCCGACATGCATCTATGTGTCTCATTGTGATTTGTGAATGACAAATGTGCTATGAATCGTGATTTGTGAATGACACATGTGTAATCATTAATGTGTTTTGATTCTAATTTCTATTGAATATTTGTAAATGTTCTAGTTTCTAAAGATTTTTGGATCTATATGTCTATATTTTTGGATCTATGTGTCTATTGTGTTTTGCTGTGCTTGTTATTCTTTCAGTTAAAGATCCTAGATAACATTGAATTAAAGTACAAACTCTAACAGTTGTTTTCTTGTGATTGAGATGTCAACACTAAAGTTGGTTATGGGCTCTTCTTTCAACTCCTTGACTAGAGGTGCTTGGCTTTGTTTATGAGGGAGGCCTTAGGTCTCCGCTCTTCAATGTTCATGACACTCCCTCAGTTAGACACTACTTTGATGATCACTTCCTTTTCTCTAGTCTTACTAGTAGACATAGACATTAGGGCTCAACAACGAGCAACACCACCTTAGTAGAGCCTAGATTAGGGAGATCTTGAGGGGTTTCCTACCCCCCCTCCAACAGGACCCTTATAGCATTGTAAATTCAAACCCTGGGACAACCCCCCCTCGTTTCTAGTAGGCAGACCTCCGCTCCTAGAGAACTACAGTAGGTTGCTACCTTCAGATGTTGGGTCACCCCACGGATCAGCTCTTCGTCTATTACTTCAGGTCATCCCTCTACCACAAGTTTGTTAATTTTCACTGCTATTCCCCAACCCGGTTTCAAGTTAACTTCTCATTGTTTAATGCCCAACCCAATGAACATAACATTTGCATATGAATTGTTTTCTCATAAACAATATGAATTTGAAACACAAGGAGAATTTTACAATTAATGAGCCGAATTAAAAACTCATTCACACCATAAAATTTTCAGACTGATTTTAGCCCAATGGCTGAGGAAAAACCCCCAATGGGGAAAACCTGTTTAGAGAGAGATATTATTATTCTTTTCTTCTTCAAAAGAAATGTACAGCAGACTAAATCAACAAACAGTAGACAAACTTATCTCACAACTAGGTTTTAATGAGCAGCATTGAAAAATGTGCCAACAGACAGAAATGAACTCTATGGCCTCCTCGTTTTCTGTGCAGGTCTGACTGAAGTTTGCCTCAAATTCTGTGCCCAGGACAATCTGGAAAATGGTGCCAAGAACAGTCTGCTCACTGTATGGCCTTTGTTGTCCGCCAAACTGCACACCAGCAGCGGAAATCTTTCGAAAGTTGTCTCTTCACTACAAGTGAGAGAGGTGTGGCCTTGGGGGCAAGCAATGAGCCAGGTACTGTCACCTGAATCCCAGCTCCTCCGTTTAAGCTAACTCCTAACGAAGCCAAGGGGGGTAGTCCCTAAAAAAGAGTTTCACTAAGGCTCTTGTGTTTTAAGTGTTTTTTGTGTGGGGTGATGCAGATGAGTGTTGTTTAGGAGTTTTTGTATAATGATGAGAACACAATTAAACACTCAATCCACGTTGCAAATTCTACAAGATACAATTTAGAAGATGAACAATATACTTTGACTTAGAATTAAAACAAAGCATCCACAAGATAGAGATCAAACAGATGACAAGGACATATGGTCCAGATTCAGAAGATATATAAGAGTTTTTAAAGACCAGTGCCAAAATGGAGTCAAAAGAAATGCTTGTGATGCTGAAAAATGTAAGTCAAAAGTAGCTGTTTGTGAGATCGTTTTGAAATTGTTCTTGGTAAATTTTAAGTGTTTTAGATGTTCTTGATTATTAGGGCTAAAACCAAGGATATCAAGAGAATGTCCGGAAAGACAGTATCAAGTGCCTCCGTTCAAAGAGATGTCGGGCCACCCAGTGCTCTAGCCAAGTTGCGCAATGCTAACTGTTGTCCGCCAAACTGCACACCAGCAACAGAAATCTTTCGAAAGCTGTCTCCCTCACTGGGAAGTGGGGAGAGGTGTGGCCTTGGGGGCAAGCAATGAGCCAGGTACTGTCACCTGAATCCCAGCTCCTCCGTTTAGGCTAACTCCTAACGAAGCCAAGGGGGGTAGTCCCTACAAAGAGTTGTCTAAGGCTCTTATGTTTTATATGTTTTTGATGTTGAGATGCGGATGGGTGTTGTTTAGGAGTTTTTGGTATAGTGACTAGAACAGAATTAAACATACAATCCACGTTGCAAATTTCACAAGATACAAATTCAGAAGATAACAAAATACTTTGACTTAGAATTTAAAGCAAAGCATCCACAAGATAGAGATTAAACAAGTGACAAGGACATATGGTCCAGATTCAAAAGATATGTAAGAATTATTAAAGACCAGTGCCAAATGGAGTCAAATAAAATACTTGTGATGCTAAAAAGTGTAAGTCGAAAGTAGCTGTTTGTGAGAACGTTTTGAAATTTGTTCTTGGTAAATTTTAAGTGTTTTAGATGTTCTTGATTATTAGGATAAGACCAAGGGTATCAAAAGGAGTGGAACCTTATCCAAGAAAAATACTGGCAACCTTAGGTGATAGGTCGGAAGCACCCAGATTGCAAAGAGGGCAAGTGTGCTTGCGGCTTGACCGCCCTTGAGTCTGATAGTGGATTCTCGGCACCACCTCTTGTAGGAAGAACTCAGTAATTTGTCTTGGTTGGGGTTTTGGGTAAAAATTTTAATTAATGTTATCACTTGTGAATTAGCAAGTCTTCCACCTTTCTGAGTACTAGCCCAACCGTTTCCGGTTGGCAGAGCATACGGGTGTAGGACAAAAACCAAGGTAAATTAATTAAAGGGGTGTGTGGGTTGAAAAGTTTTATTTAAGAGCACTTTGTTCAACTCTCCGACAGAGAGCGCTCTTGACTTGATCTTACGACCACAGTTCAAGAGACTTGCTAATTAACCAATGCCTAATGCAGGGAAAGATGCAAGACTAAAAAATGCCCTCCGATAGAGGGTGCTCTTGACTTGGATTTGGCCAAGTTCAAGAGACTTTGGTTTGTTTTAAGAAGCAGATAGTGGTTGTAAAGCAAGATATCTCAACTTGAAAAGATTTAAACAATATGATAGATCAGCAAGATATAGAAAATTACTAACAATACTACTTGCAAGATAAAAAGAAACTGGAAACTCTAGTGTTCTACAAGACAAATTTTAATCTAATAGGTGGGATCGATCTCCGAACAAGATCAATCACTAGAAGCCACCAGTCCTGGAAACCTTCCAGCTAGTTGGATGTCCACAAAAAGCTGATGGGGGAACGAGTAGCTACCACAAAGCTATGTGGCCTTTGGGATACGATCCCAAAGTTAGCTCTACTCTGGTCAAGTTTTGGAAGAGAAAATACAAAATGAAAAGTAAAGTACTAAACAGAAAATAAACTCTAATCCACCCAAGAATCTCTTTCAGGTCAAAAACCGTACTCGGGAGAGCATGGGGGTAAGTAAAATGGAAAATATAACAACAATAACTTATTGAAATGAAAACTAATCTAAGAGCATATCATGGATCTAAACTAGAAAATCAAACCACTTAAGAGACTACAAGACTTCCCCAAATGGGGGAAGTGAATGTGGGGGCTTAAAAACCCCACTTGCAACTTTATTAAGAGAGTACAATTGCCCTTGGGAATGGAACCCTTGTAGGGACTTTGAAAGAACTACTTGTAAAAACTTGAGAACAAAATTCCAAGATCTATTACAAAGGATAATACTAATCTCTTGGTTTTGACTTGTCCTCTTGTCTTGATGGCTTCTTGTAGTAGATGCTTCTTCTTGTTTATCAAAATCCCTCTTTCTCAAGGAAAGATCTATCAAAAGCATACAACTCCAATACCCATTAGATGTTAGGAAAACAAAACAAGACTTGAAAATTTGAAACTAGATAATGACAAGGCAATGAGATCTATAATAATAACTCTAAACAATGTAACTAACTATCAAAGCTTAAACAAGACTAATGCTAACAACCTACTAGAAACTAGATCCTAACTATATAAATGCAAAAATGTGAGATCTAATTACCAACTTTTAAAATAGATGTAACAAGATGTAACTAACAAATCTTTTTGTGTTTTTGTTATGTTTTTTAGGGCAAATGGGGATGGACGAGAAGGGGAGAAGGAGCAACTTAAAGGGAAAAAAGAGAGTGTAGGGGAGCTAGCAAGTGGTAAGACAAGAGGGAGGATGTAGGGCCAATGGAGATGGGACGAGAGCTAGATGGAGTAGGTAGGACGAATAGGATGAAGGGTAGAGACCTAAAAGGAGAGGAATGTGGCACTAAATGGAGATGGGACGAGAAGGAAGAGGTAAGACAAATGCAATGAAAGGGTAGAGAAAAGAAATAGGACGAGAGCAAAGAGAAGGGAAAAGTGAATGGGATGGAGAGGAGAGGCTAAAAGACAAAAACGAGAGGAGATGGTAAAAATGAATGGGAGAGGGGAAAAAACTAGGGCAAGGAGGAGAGGGCTAGCAAAACAAGAGCAAAAGAGTTCAAGTAGAACACTTGAGAGGGTAAAAACACTGTCTTGGAAAGCCTCCGGTGATACACCGACAACAAGTGTTGAAGAGAGCACAAGGGAACAAATCCCAAGCTATTCCCCAAGGTTGAAGGAACTTCAACCTTATGACTAACTAATCTACGGCTTGAAAAGACAAGAAACTTCAACTTTGGATCAAAATCTAGAAAGGGTTTCCACAAGATGAAGGTAGATCAAAGTGACTAGTAACCAAGAAAGTATTTTGAGTGTTTGATGGAGAAGATCCAAACTCCCTTGTTTTTCAGATCTATAAAGCTAGAACTCCTTTGGCCCTATGTAGAGTGAAGATATACCTGCAAGAACCTTAAGCATAGATAATATATATGAAACAAAATATTCAAGTGAAAAGAACTAGATACATGCTACTTGTGCTAGATTGTTAGCCATCTTGAACATGATCTACAACTTAAGAGCCTCAAATAAAATGTAAAACAATATCACCTTGATCTCAAGTGAAGCAATGCACATCAAGAGCCTCCACGTTTTTGACCTCCAAAGTCTTAACTTTATTAACAATAAAAAGTGCTTACAATTTCATCAGAGTTTCGATGCATAAAAGATCCATGAGATAATAACCCCAAAGGGCCTCTCTTTATAGTAAAAGACACTAGCTAAAACCCTAGGTCGAATTGGCAAGGACAAGTAGTTCGAATTCCAATCAAGGCAAGGCTTGGAGGGCTAAACTCGAGTTTGTGGTAGGTTGAAGGAAGAGGTGGCAAGACTCGACTTTGTTTGAGGCATAGGAAGTATCACCACCCAATAAACAGACTCCAACTAGGATAAACGTGAGGTTGATGAGGATTGACGTGAGGATTGGAGGAGAGTGCGAGTTAGTTGGTAGGAAGACATGTGGAGTGTGGGTAGGTAATAACTCGACTTGCAAGGAGAGCCAAGCCTAATGGTGATGGATGAGTCATGAGGGCGCCTACCCTAGCTTTAAATGCAAACCAACCAACCCAACTACCATGTGACAACTCACTAACTAGACTTTTGCATGAAGAAGGGCGAATTGGCTCAAGTGGATAATCTTCTAGTGACTGGATAGTTGACTAGAATCACTTGGACTTGATTGGAATCTTCATAAATGTCCATTGCCATGTCATTTAGCCTTTTATTTTAATCAAATTGATTAATTTTGGAGAGATTTGGATTATCTCCAAAATATTCAATTTTATTATTTTAATTAATAATTTCTCTGTAAATGACTTTTTAGAGAAAATATTAATTATGAGGCTGAATTGACATCCGAAAGTTGGGTTTAGCTGCTCCATGGGTCATGTGTGATTTTTGGCTTATGAAACGAGCCATCAAACACTAAATTCGGACCCCGGATGACTGACATATTACAGACTCAAAAAGGTGGCAGAGCATACGGGTGTTGGACAATCAACCAAAAGTAAATTTATGGGGGAAATGTGGGTTGAAATGTTTTATTATTAAGAGCACTTGTTCAACTCTCTGACAGAGAGTGCTCTTGACTTAGTCTTAAGACCACAGTTCAAGAGACTCCCTACTTTAAAATGCCTAATGCAAGGGGAAAATGCAAATCTATATGCTCTCCGACAGAGAGTGCTCTTGACTTGGATTTGGCCAAGTTCAAGAGGCTTTGTTCGTTTTATTGCAAGAAATGAAGCAATTGTGAAACTTAAAGAAGTAAAAGAAACTGAAGATGACTGAAAATATAAGGATAACCACAAGAAAGGTTTTGAATATAACAGGAAACAAAATCTAGTGTTCTACCAAGCAGATTTATTCTAAAGTGGGATCAACCTCCGAACAAGGCTAATCACTAGAACCGTCAGTCTTGGAAACCTTCCAACTAGCTGGATGTCCACAAGATGCTAACGGGGGGAACGAGAAGCTACCACAAAACTATGTGGCCTTTGGGACACAATCCCAAAGTTAGCTTACTCTGGTCAAAACTTGAAAGAGAAGCGACAAGATGAAAATAAAATATTGATTTAAAGATGAAATGAAAAAAGTAAACTAAGAACTTGAAAAGCTGAGATCTAAGCTATAAGCAAACCCAACACTCTTCCCCAAATGGGGAAGAAACCCAAAAAGTAGAGGACCTCTCCATTTAACTTCTTTATTGAATGATTACAAATGCCTTTGGGATCTAGATCCTTAAAAGGTCTTTTGAGAAAAGTAAACTTTGGAAAGAAATGAGAAAACTCTTATGAGTTTGTACAAAGGATAATAGCTTGTTTCAAAAGACATTCATGGTTTCAAGGTTTGTTTTCAAGCTCCTTGGTTTTGCAATTTTCCTTCTCTTTACTTGATTTTGTTCTTCTTCTACTTCGAGCTCTCTTTTGGATTTAGTTTTTTCTCACACCTACACACAACAAAGATTCAAGCTACAAGTACTGTTATCACATATATAGTAGCCGGGCTACCATACATTATTTTTCTCATTCCAGTACACTATTCAGCCAATTCCCTTGCATTTGAGATGCCGAGATGAGCATCTATATTGGATCACTATCAGATTGTGGACAACAGTTGCATTCCCCATGCCATGACTGAGTTTCAGGACACTCAGAGAGATGACCGTTGTAGCCATTATATCATTGGTACAGAGCAGACAGTAGTGCCCAGAGTCACAGCAGCAGTCTCAGAGGACAGATGATGGTACAGGTTGATGAGCTTGCAGGTATATGACTCAGCAGGTATATCATGGTGTTATGGTTAGATTGCTTTTATACTTATTCTTATAGCATGTCTTAGCACTTAGTGTCATGATCTGGCGATCATATAGATATATGGACCCGGTTGATCTATTATATATATTATACTGTCCCTAGTCAGACTTAGAAGTTCACTATTCATACTCATTGGTACATACCCTCCTTAGGGAGAATAGAGGTGATCATTACACCATACTCTGGCTTGCTAGTGTTGGCTCCATCATTTCATTGTCTTCATCCATCCATGGCCTACCTTTTAGATTATCACCCTGACTTACTACTTGACTAGTGGCATGGAGGACTTTTCCCCACTGTAGCCTCTGTATTGGATGAGCCTCCCTGTTTATTGTGTCTCGGCTCTGAGTTGGTGACAAAACTTACCTATGGTGAGTTGGAGTTCCTTGTGAATTCCCCCTAGTCACTAAAGTTGTGTTGGCTAAACCCGAAACTTTTAGTGCTGCCATCAATACAAAATCTGGAAAATGAAATGCTATATCTTGTATGAAAAGCCCATTCATGCAATGTGTTTCTAAACACACATGAATGAAAGGCGTGCCAAATGAAAATGGCCATAAAAATAAAATGTTATATCTTGTGGAAAATAAATACCTAGGTAAACAAGCTGTCCATGACACACCTAGAAGTGCTCAGGTAAACAAGTGCCTTAAAAACACACCTGCAGCAGAAAGCCTAAAAGAAAAAATGTAAATCTATGCAATGTGTTTGTAAACACACATAGATCAAGGCTATGGAAACTTCAGGCCCAAAAAGCAATGGAACTTAAATGCTATATCTAAACAATTGCTGGCCTTATTTGTATTATGGATTGTGCGCATCTGTGAAGGTGAATAAACCCTCTTTAAACAACTCATCCATTTGTGAGACACCGCCATTCCCTGTGTTATTGCTCATTCAGTATATACTATGGTGTATTCCCTTTCCCTTGCCAAAGTGTCACAAAGTCAAGACAGCTAAGTCATCCCTTAGCCTAGCCAGTTAATTCAGCCTTCACCCTTCACTAGCAAATTGATCACAACTATGAAGTGAGTATGGTCCTGAAAGTCTAGTATGAGTAATAATAATAATTAACGACACTATATATTTGGATGTAGATCGCCAGTTATGATCATTATGTGTTATAATTGTTATTTGAATAAGTTGCCTTGATACTTTTCAGCAGCCTTGGATGATGGACTGAGTTATATTTGGTTGACCATGGAGGACCATGGGACATGAGATGTTAGACCTTATGATGATATGGATAGATGATATATGGTCTATGTACACATACAGGATGATTCTATGCAGCAGCTACAGGGTTATGATGATGATTCTGGGTTTACAACAGTGTTTGTATATGTACAGCGCATTATTATTGGCCTTGTTCCGGTATATTGATATTTACTTTGATCATGCAGAGACTCATATAGTGTATGAGTACACATCTTGGATAGATTTGGACCTTCTGAGTCCAATGGGACAGTTTGTTTTCAGTTCCGGGCACTTACAGTGATGATTGAGCCTCAGTAGGCTGTCCCAGTGCAGTTTTGATCTATTGGAGGCCCTGTCGGAGCAGAGATGACTTTTATCCGGTTGACCTAGGGCGCTGATGATGAAGGGGGTGGTCCAGCCACTTGTTTTTACCATATTACCCCCCTTCCGGACACATTGGTGCCCTCACCTTGACAGCGCCAGCACTCCAGGAGGCTGTTTGAGGCAGTTTCACGCTTCCCGAGGCATTTCAGGATTGGTAGAAATGGCTATTGAGGAAATCGATTTGGGCTACTGAGGCAAAGTTATGGCATGGGATGATCAGTGATGATAGATCGGGGTCTTCCACACCTTCTCCAGCAGTTTCAGCTTCATCGGGGCCCTCATCCATCACTTATGGCACTTTCTGTGGATTTTTTGAGGTCTTTTGAGGACCACGACTTCACTATGGAGGCACGATTTGGTACATTCATGATTATTTATTGGTTATTGTGCTATGGAGATTGACCAAGGAGGGATAAAATTACCCCTTGGACCCACCATAAGCCTCTTATGATATTTCATCATCATGATTTGGTGGGATTCCCCTCTTCTAGGGCGATTTTGTCCACTTATATTATATTTTATGTGTGATCCATGTATTATGTTGTTGAGCTCATCTCAACCATTGATTAGACATTTGTATCTTTTAATCTTAGCCACTCATTCAAAAAGTGGTTAGGGTTTTGGTGCCTCTCCTTCCTATTTAAAGGAGAGAGCCTCTCATTGTAAGGGGTCTTTGGCTCTTGGATTATTGGTATAGAAAAATATTCTTGTGGAAATTCTTGTGGTCTCCTTTGCATCTGGTGTTCTTAGATGGTGATTGGAAAGTCTATTGCAACCTAGCATTTGGAAATTGTGGCAAGATCTATCTTTTTTTGGAAATCATTGTTTGTCTACAGGAGGGCGACTTCAACAAGGGCGATTTTGCAAGGCTTCTTCAAATCGACTTTCTTGGCATTCGCTTGTATCAGGGGGTTATCATTAGCATCATTGTGATCTATGCTATCTTTCTGTTACTTCTTTTGTGGCATTAGTCTTATCTCTTGATGCATCAAATCTGATATTGTTGACGTTTGTTGTGCAGGAGAGAGGGCGCATTGGCTTCTTGGACCAAATCGACTTGCATAGAAACTACCTCAAAGCTTCTCAAATTGATCGGGTTTGCATAGATCATCATCATCAAGGCATCTACAAGGTTACCCAGGTAAGATCCACAGGTTTGTTTCTCTTTCCTTTATCCAATCCATTGACATAGCTCATAAATCGTTGAAACCCTAAATATCTTAAAACCCCCATTTTACTTTTTCTCAGATCTACTTAGATCTAGTGGGTTGTTGGGCATAATACTGAAAACCCACCTCTATAGCATCCAAGGCATCCCGGATCTATAGTTTGGTGAGGATTGGCTTCCATTTGATCCCCTTCCCAGGCCAACTTAGTCTCTCCCAAGCAAGGCGCACTTCACTAGTTGAGCAAGTTGACCTAGATCTAGGTGGTGGGTGTTTGAGATTCCACTTGATTTGACATCTACACATCAAATAACATACACCCAGGTTGTCACTTTTCTGAAATTCACCTTGTGGGCCCTATTCCACATTTTAAGGGATTTAATCCCCTTTTTGGACCACTAGGTGTACTCAAACTCAGATCTACTAAGATCTAACCGTTGGATTGCCATGAAATTATAGATCCATATCCCTACTTGACCAACCTACCCGGATCTAAAGTTTGGATGCCATCCGACTTGTCTTGACCCACCTAACCCTACTTTTAAGCCTCCTTGGGCAAAGTCGCACCACCTTGGAGAAGTGAGTTGACTCACTTCCAGGAAATGGGTACTTGAGATTTTTGGAGATTGTGAACGGGAATAATTGAAAACCTAGGTCTAGATAATCACTTTGTCAAATCTTGCCTTGGGGACAGCATTCCTTGTTTTAAGGGATTGTGGTCCACTTGGGTCAAACCTAGATCTAGACACATTCAACCATCAAGACCTCTATTGCCCACTTGTCTCATGTTGTAGGAGTCCTAAACCATAAGTCAACCCCACTTTGACTCCACTTCCCAATTCCCAAGGCACTGGTTTCTCTCCAAGATAATTCAACTTTCCTAGATTGTTGGATTGACTTGTGGTTTGACCCATGCATGGTAAACTATACCTTTGAAGACATCATGAACCATGGTCAAGCTTGTCTCATGTACTAGTTAGCCCCAATCTGACCCCTAAACAACCCTGCACTGGATACAGTTCCCAAGGTAGTGGATTTCCCAACATTGAACTAGTACACTCATCCTAGATCTCACTTCAAACATTATAAGTCACTCTCACATCAACTATGAACCAAAGCTATACCTATTGAACCCCCACTTGGCTTGTGACTTCATCTTTAGGTCTAGGACAAACCATACACCTAACTTCACTTGGAAATACCTTGATTTGGTGTCTTGGTTTTGATCTCTCCTGTCGGGAGTAGATCGGGTCTCCCCCTTTGTTGTCTGGGCTAGATAACATAAAGCGAAGGTTGCCTCGACTGGCGTGACAACCATATATTGGAGGTCGAGGTGATCGTGGTTGCACCTTTTGAGTTGCCCTTCCCTATTGCCATCCATGACTGGATCCATCCATTGGGGTAACTACAGTTTAGGTGATAACAAGTACCATTTAGCATTAGTTGAAAAAATTAAGACTTGAAGCTACTTGAACCTAGAATTGAAAAATGAGGCCCTAAATGCAATGTGCATGAGATTTTGAATTAAAATTGCAATTTAAATAAAATAGACCAGCAAGCTGAAGTGTTCCAAAAAATGATGGGAATGAAGTTGGAACCACAAGTTTTTTGAACTAGCTTGTATGAAAACTTTCCTATCTTTAAATGAGACTACAAATCTTAAGACAAAAGATAAAAATGCAAGCCCTAAATGATTTTTTAAGATGCCTAAACTTAACTTTTCAAAAATAAAACCACTAACTATTTCAAACCTCTTTTGTTTGCTTTGCTTCTTTTGTAGGATGGATGGAAGGAAGATGGAAGGGAAAGGGCAAAAGACAAAGGGAAAAAAGAGGCCAAATGGGCAAAAACGAATGGATGAGGGGAAGAGGATGGAAAAAGAAAGTAAGAAAATGGCTTGGGATGGACGAGATGAAGGGGAAGATGGGAGCTAGGAGGAGAAAGAGCAAAACGAAGGAAGGAGAAATCTAGGGTAAGAGTGGAATAAATGGAAAAAAGAGGTAAAACGAATGGGTGATGGAGAGGGAAAAATCAAATGAAACACTTGATGGGTAAAACACTATCCAAGAAATGGGGGTGGCAGGTGCGGGTGGGGTCTTATTTGATCCCGGAGGAAATAAAATTGAAACTTTCTCGTGGGGATTAGGAAACAGGACTAACAATGAAGCTGAATGGCTTGCTCTCGTCTTCTCATTCAATATGATCTCCTCCCTCAGCATTGATAATCTCAGAGTTTATGGGGATTCTAGGCATGTCATTCAAACAATGAGAAAGGGTGTAGCCCCTGAAGGATCGAGAGCTTACAGGTACATGCAAAGAATAAAATCTAATCCTCATATTTCTAAGACTTCTTTCTTCCACATCTGTCGAGCGAACAATAAGTTAGCGGATGCAGCGGCCAACAAAGGAACACTGTTAGACATTGGGCACATGGAGGGTCTTAATGGTGCCTTGGGGTTTCAATTTATACCCTAATCTATTTGATAAATGGGCAACATTGTTATAGTTATAAAGTTGGAGGGGTTTAGTGGCTTGAGGGTCCCCCTTCCCCCGTCTCCCTCCGTCGGCGAAGTTTCTCGAGCCCCTGCCACACGCCTCCCTCTCCAGCGTGCATGGCACATGGGCCCGCGTGGTGTTGTCAGCTCCCACGAGCCGTTAATAACTCAGCCATCTGCCTCTCCCTCGCAGTGCTACGAAATGGATCGTCCCCTCTCCAGTGCGCTGAACCGGCTCTCTCTCGGCGACTTGGGCTCTCCATCCTCCCGTTCTGGTCTGTTAACTCACCTCAGGGAGGGCACAATGCAGAATATAATGGCGGCCATAGCCGCGTTGAGCCGCAACATGGTTGAAGTTAAGCTCTCTGTGCGAAACACCTATAACGCAGTCTGCACCAGTGTGGATCAGCATGAGGAAATGGCTAAGGATTTAAGCTATACCGTGAACCAACTCGCTTGCCAGGACTCCAGAATTGACGACCTGGAGAGAAATTTGTTTGAATTGATGGGCAAGGTGGATAATTTGCAGGAAGATATCGCTGTCATCACCGGGAAAACACAGGGAAGCTGCGTCCATGACAGTCTGACGGTTAACCAGGAGATAAAGAAGGAAAGGAAGGATGCGGCCTCTGTCTATTTTAAAAGCTGTGGATAGTTAGCAGTCTCAGTCCAGGTTCCATTTTTTGATGTTTAAGACTCTATGTTTTTTTGTATAATTCTCAACAATCAGTTTATCAGGGTCTATCCCTGCTCTACTTTGAACAGCTTTAGAAAGGCTTTGTTTAGAACTATTACAGGCAGGCAGTTAGAATCTTTAGCTCTAAATTTTCAGACACTTGCTACTCTGTCAAATCTTTTTGGAAACCTGTAATGAATGGCTGTGCACAGCCTTTATAAATATACCTATTTTCCCTGTTCTTGTTAAAAAAAAAAAAAAACACTATCCAAGAAATCCTTCTAGCTAGCTGGATGATACGCATGCGATAGTGTTGAAGAGAGCACAAGGGAACAAATCCCAAGTTATTCCCCAAGGTTGAAGGAACTTCAACCTTATGGCAAACTAATCTAGGCTTTAAAAGTAAAGAATTTCAACTTTGGATTCAGATCTAGAAAGGGTTATCCACAAGAAGAACGTGGGTCCAAGTAACAAGTAACCAAGAAGAGGGAAATTGTGTTGATGGAAGAGGAAACCCTCTCTGCTTTGATGCCAACTTTAAGATCTTGCTCCTTGGAAGTATCCTGCAAACACACTATTAGTAAAAGCTTTTTGTTGGTGGAGAAGAGGGAGATACAACCGAGTTCATCTCATCTCAACCATTTTGAAGATCTGCAAATGCACAAAGACTTACACAAACAAAGCTTGCTCAAATATAGAGAGTTAGACAAAAACGCATGAAGAGACAAGGTAGTAAAACCAATTACAATTTGCACTCTTTATACTATTCAAGCCTAAGCCTAGCAAACAAATTGGGACCATCAAATGTTTGCCCTGTGCTCTTAAGAAAGAGATATAAGCATGTATTTAAATCAAACTTTGAAATTGCATAGATCAAGAACACATTACAGATATTACCTCAAAGAGATTAATAGCTCATGAACCAATAGAAGTGTACACAAATTGCCTCCAAAGCCAACTTTATTTCCAATGATAGCCAATAGCTATTACAATCTCCGCAGAGTAAGTTTACAATAATTCTCCATGACAAGAGAGCTAGAATGCATCTCTTATATAACAAAATACTAAGCTAAAACCCTAAATCGAACTTGTCTTGAGAGAGAGCCAAAAACCAATAGACATGAAGTCGAATTCCAATCTAAACCAAACTTGGAGAGCTAACTCAATGGACAACTCGAATTGTTGGTAGGTGTGAATGGCAAAGTGGCAAACTCAACTTTGGTAATGCATGGGAAGGTCCACCCATCGAATGGGCAAGCTCCAACTAGGACACACGTGAGCCATTAGGTAGAATGCGTGAGCTTGAAGGAGGATGGCGTGAGCTTTGAAGGAAGACAAGTGGAGTTTGTGGTAGGTGCTAACTTAAGTTGTAAAGGAGCCAAGTCATGGTGATTGCTAGATTAGGGGAGGTGCCTACCATTAGCTTTAATGCCAACCAACCATCCCATTTATCAATTGCCACATCACTAAAACGAATTCTCAAGGAGGGAGGGCGAATTTGCTTAAGTGGAGAGTCTTCTGGTGACTGGATAACTAACTGAAGCCACTTGGAGTTGATTGGAATCTTCATAAATGTCTATTGCCATGTCATTTAGCCTTTTATTTTATTCCAATTGATTAATTTTGGAGAGATTTGGATTATCTCCAAAATATTCAATTTTATTATTTTAATTAATAATTTCTCTATAAATGGCTTTTTATAGAAAATATTAATTATGAGGCTGAATTGACATCCTAAAGTTGGGTTTAGCTGGTCCATAGGTCATGTGTGATTTTTGGCTTATGAAACGAGCCATCAATCACTGAATTCGGACCCCAAACAACTGACATATTACAAATTATTATTTTTCTATTTAAACTATAGAGAAATTTATTAAATTTAAAAATAATTAAAAACCCAAATTCGACGGACCCGGTAAAAAAAATTTCGAAATTTTTTCTGAGGGTCCTAGAGACTTGGGACATGACCAAAACCTATTCTAATAGTGTCTAGTAGGCTTATATACATTAGTTGGACTCTAATAACCCCCCATGGCCAAAATTTTCAAAATCGGGCATTCCAGCTTTGGAGGAAGCGGGAGAAAACCTTATCGATTATAGCTCGGCTGTAGGCAAAGTATAATTGACAAGGGAAAAAACTCCCTGGAATACCTTAGTTGCTTAATCAGGTCATGGGGAACCGAGACACTCAGATCCTACTAGCACACTTTATTACAAACCCCCATGGGGCCATGGTCATGTTGACTCAAAAAACAAAACTGGCTAGCCAAAACTGGCTAGTCACAAATGCTGGATCATCTGATACATTGGAGTACAAACATTCATCATGCTTGTCAAATGGCGGCTCCTCAGATAATCCAACTATGGTACAAAAAAGTTGGTAACAGCCTTCACAGAATTTAATGCACAATAAAAGATGGAATCTCCTCCTCAAAATTTGTGCTTCCTTCCTCAGAAATCGCTCCCAGAATCTTTCTCAGAATTTGAGTCTTCACCTCAAACTGCATGCTGGTTATTTACTGTTGTACCTTGATTTTCATGCTGGTAGCAAACAGCATTTAATGCTGAAACTCCTCCTCGAGGTGCATGCCAGTCTAACTCTGAAAATCATGCCCCTGCTGTACGGTTTCAGTCTACGAAATCGTGCCCTCTGCTGGTTTTATCCCCTCTCTCCAAAACTCAACTTGCTCTCCAATTGCTGATGAAGAATGATAAATGAAATGCCTAACCTTTCCTTTTTGTGTTTCTCATGGAGGTAGCTGAGGGGTCACCAAATCCAAGGGCCCACATTGGCTTTAGTGCTCTAAGATCAATGGATGAGAATAAATACACTTTTTCTCTCCATAAATTATTTTTCTCTCAACGACAACTTAAATTGATCAAAAAGTCACTTTATTCTCTAAAGTGAATTAAATGCTCATCTCAAGTCATTTAATGCAAGGGTCATGTCACTTTTCCCCTTGTAAGTGACTTAGGAACAAAGTCACTAGGGGAACACTTTCCTAGGTACAAAAAATCAACAAAGTTTCCTTTGTTTGGCCTCAGATGGTAGGGGAGACATATTCAGAGTTGTTTGGCCCATGGGAGAGTAGTGTTCCCTCCTCATCTTCAGCAGACAGATCTATGTTGTGTGGGAGCTATCCCCACCCCCTCGCTCCCGCTCCCGAAGCTTGCTTCCTTCGGAAGCTCGCTCCCAAAACGCTCCCAGTTTTGGGAGCACGCTCCCAAGGCGATCCCGAGGCGCTCCCTACCTCTCCAATACTAAAAGCTCCTATACTAGGTTGATCATTTGATGACAATGTTATGGTACCTCCCTTCATTGCCAAGCTCATATAAAAGTAGTTATGGTTGATCATTTGATGATAATGTTATAAGTTATAACTACTATATGATTGATGTTATATGGTTTAATCCATGTTTTCTATAGCTAATTCAATATCCTACATGTTTTTTAGATATAAATACATCAAAATATATACAATATAAAAAACGCTCCCAAAACGGGAGCTTTTGAAATTTTCGCTTTTTGCTTCACTCCCGCTCCCGCTCCCAAGTAACCTTGAGACAGATCTATTGAACATTGAAGCTCATCCCTCCCTTGTATTTTCCTTTGAGTCATATCTTAGATCTAAAGCCTAACATTTGGAAAAAATCTCAAACTTTCTAAAGATCCAAAGTCTAACATTTGGAAAAACTTTCAAACCATCTAAAGGTCTAAAGCCTAACATCTTAGGCTAATTCTTCTTTCCAGCCTCTTTTTCTATATAGGAATGGTTCTTTATGCACCCTTTGTGTGTTGATACTATTGTACTTAGCAGTCCCATTGACCTATTTGTGGTCATTGTTGGATATTAATAAAATTATCTTATCTTATCTAGGTGGTGTTGTAAACGTCAAGTTTGGGTCAAGAGGGGTCAAGAATAACCATGTTCTTTACGGTTGATGATGTAGTAGGTAGTCTTGAACTTTTGGGGAGCATTTGTTGCTGAGACCCAGATGGAGACTTTGTTAAGGGAAGGTGAGGACCTCACAAAAGATATTTTTCTTTGAGGGAGCATTAAAGATAATGTGTGCTTGTTTTGAGGACAAGCGGACATATGCAGGAGTCACATATATGATGCCTGTCTTTCAGTGTTTCACTATCTCTTTGTATCCTCTCTATATGAGCATTGGATCGATTAATCTCACATTACAAGCATAATTCTTTGTATAATTTTTGACACGTGTGAATTAAATGCAAATCTGTCGATATGAAGTTTTTAATCCATTCGGGGTTTTCTCCACTCTAAATCTGGTGTCCTTTTGTGTCGTTGTTTACTTGTCAGTCTGTTGTGCATTAATTGTAGGTCTAATACTGGCATATCTATCTGCAATGTTTCTGGATGCATATAGGTTTCTGTAACAAGTAGAACTATTAACTATAGCTGAAATACAAAAGAGAACTCACCATGTAATTACTTGTTTTTCTTTTAAATTCTACGAGTTAAATCTTTAGAAGAAATAATATTGAGAAATGGAGGACTTAAAAAATAGTTTTGTTGGTACCAAGGTTGCATGGATATGAGTATATGGTTATGCTGGGAAAAAAGTAAGGAGTACCCAGTCTGTCGGGTTCCCCTAAGGTACACGGATATATATATATATATATATAAAAGTCCATGCATTTAATAATGGAGATTTCCAAGTTTGAAATACAACTTTCAAGCTTAAACTTCAAAATCTTAAAATTCGAGAATCAAAGAGTACTATATATATTTATATAAAAGTCCATGCATTTAATAATAGAGATTTCCAAGTTTGAAATAAAACTTTCAAGCTTAAACTTCCAAATCTTAAAATTCGAGAATCAAAGAGCACTAATCACTTGACACTCGTATAAGATCTAACATTTGAGTCAAAATAAAAATATATATCCATTCTTTATTTATTACGAGCCAGAGTCCGAGGGGAAAAGGTTAAAAGAGCTGCCAACTCTTCAAAACAACTACAAAATGCATTCTCGCAAAAGAAAATTGTTGTCCAAGTGCAAAACAATTGTCTACTGTTGAAGATTCAGCTGCCTCAACTGAAAATTGCTAGCACAAGTGCCTACAGCTAGAAGTATATTCACACAATGAAATATGAGAAATGAAGGGAGATTAGAAGTATATTTATGACTTCAAATCATTGATTTGGGGGCCTTTTAGGCCTTTTTCTTTTTAATTCTCGATTTTGTTTTGTTTCGGACTCTTTCGGGGATAGGCAATCATCCTCCTTTTGGATGTCTCCCAATTGACGGGGAATGTTTCCAAGATCAGGTGGAAAATCCCTGGGCAGTGGGGATGTCCTAGATGCACCCGGGAGCATCCCGTCTCTGTCTGAGCCTACCTACATTGGGCTATCCCATGTTTGGGGGAAACCACTCATAGTGATCATTGGTAATAACATGTCCAAAGAAAATCAGGGTTTCGTCTTAAAATATAGATAATGATCTAATAGTTAAGAGTACTTATTTGGTCAAAATTATATGAATGTGTAGTAACGATGAGTCTTGTTTAAAAATTTAATGCATAGTATGCATTACTGTTAAAGTATAATGAATGCAAGTCTGTTAGCTACGCCTTAAAAAGTTTTCAATAAATCAAGCACTTTGGATATCATGTGCAAAATGTTAAAATTGTTTTTGTTTTGAGTTAGTAAATTAAATTGTAGGGAGAAGCATCACATCTTGGCCCTACAATGTATGCTTCTTGATGTATTCTCTATTGTTCAGTGATGTAATACCAGCATAGATTCATCTAAAGGGGATCTACCAAACGCTGAGAGGGATCAAATCTCTCCAAATGCAAATTTCTTTTTAGAGTGCAAGTGTTGAAGAAGGTTTTAATTTATCCAATTTGTGTAGTTTTATATATATGCTGTTGTAAATATTTTAAATTAATTTGAGCTGACATGTTATTGTTTATAATATATATATTTAAAAAAAAAAAAGACACGTGCCAGCTCAAGGATAGGATGAGCACGGAAGGAGTTACACATCTTCCCCCTACTGGGCTGTAGAATGCACCTCTTCGGCGCAATAAAATGCATTTAAATCCTTGGCTGTGCATAGTAAAAATTTTAGTTTCAGAAGAGTAGCCATTGTTATTTAAAGATGCTAATGTCAAAAGAAGTTAGTTAGCTCTCTCTCTATCTATCTCTCTTTGTGAGATAGAGACATGGTAACTGTAGCCAGTTACTGCTTGATGTTTCATAGCATCCTCTTACGTGTAAAAAATAGTTTGCTAACATGTTTTTGTGTTAATATATGAATATTGGTCTGTTCCTTTCAGGTTTGGGCTTCAAAGTGGAATGAAAGAGCATATTTTAGCACACGAAAGGCAAAAATAGATCATAGTGACCTTTGTATGGCTGTTTTGGTTCAAGAAATAATCAGTGCAGATTATGCATTTGTCATTCATACGACTAACCCATCCACAGGAGACTCATCCGAGATTTATGCCGAGGTAGATTCTACCACGCAATAAAGAGTTATAAATTATACCTGACTCCTGAGCTATAATATCCTCATTTTTCTTTCATCTGGTTGTTGTCGTCTAGATTGTAAAAGGTTTGGGAGAAACACTAGTCGGGGCCTACCCTGGTCGAGCTATGAGTTTTGTTACTAAGAAGTCAGACTTAAATCAAGTCAAGGTGAATCTTTAATACATTACCACCCTGACAACAACATATTTTGTGTTCCTTTTTTTAATTCTATTTGGTGTGGAATCTTTTTCTCATTACTTGCTTTACAGGTATTGGGGTACCCCAGCAAACCGATAGGGCTCTTCATCAGGCAGTCTATTATCTTCAGATCTGATTCAAATGGTGAAGATCTAGAGGGTTATGCAGGTGCTGGCCTTTATGACAGGTGAGTATGCTTTGGCCATTTCTGATACATGAGTTATACGGGATCCTGATATGGTGTTCAAAATGACCTTTATTTTCTCATCTTGTTGGAAGATATCTTTTACACCATATTTCCTGATATTGGTCGGTAAATTTGTTACGTCAATAACAAAAATGAAGGCAATCTGTATTGGATTGTGTTTACATTCCAACCAAAAAATGAAAAATATAGATGGGCAAAATGACTATCAACGTTTATAGATTAATGCAATCGGAAAATATACACAGCTTTTGACAATTATCAGATCTCATTCGTTCTGATTGAATGTCAAAAAACAATCATAATTTGAACACAACATGAGGCTATATGCATTCTGATATGGATGCCATTACCATATGTGTCTAGAGAATTTTGTCATCATGGGGCTAGAGAAAATGCTAGCATTTTCAGTTCATATCTATTCGACAGATGTTTCGTCTCATTGGAACTCCTAGTGAATAATAATTATCGAACTGGATATGCAATATATGTATGTTAGTACAGATATGAATTCTTGTATTCTGACATTGGAGCTTTTCATGTCAATTCCAGTGTGCCCATGGATGAAGAGGAGAAGAGAACAATTGATTATTCCTCAGATCCACTTGTAGTGGATCACAATTTTAGGCGGTCCATACTGTCAAAGATTGCTCAAGTTGGACATGCAGTCGAGGAACTTTATGGATCTCCCCAGGACGTTGAAGGTGTAGTAAAAGATGGTGAAATCTATGTTGTGCAGACCAGGCCTCAAATGTAAAGGATGCTCGCCAGGAACAAAAATATCCACTAGTGAGAACTATAACTTCTAGTCCAAGAATGCCCACCCTTTTCATATGCAGGTATATATTAACTCAGAAGCTTAGTGTCTGGTATTCCTTCTTCCATAGCAGAACTTGCATTGGATTAGAGTGGCAGTTGTTTTCATCGATGCAGAGGCAATGTATGGCAAACTCTCCACATTACATTTGCACCAGCTTTGGCTATCCAGCCCTTAAAGATTACTTGCAGAGTATATTCATGTTAGTGATATGTATTGGCTGTGGATCTTACCACTGAAGTGGTTAGCTTGTTATAAAGCTTTGGAACTTGCTGAGCACTTCAAGCAGGGAAAATATTGCTTATTGTTATACCTAGATAGAGATGGATCAACAGAGAAAGGAATTGCATTTAAAGGGCTGTTTTGAATAAATCAATTAGTACTGGCTAATTGCTGCAATCAATAATTTGCAGGTCTCGTAGAATTTTTTTTGTCACAGGAAGACGATGACAATGGTGATTGACATTTTTCTTGTTTCATCCTATTCTCATACTTTGTAATGTTTGAAAGTATTATTGCTGTAAACATTACTATTACTACGTATGTTCAAAGCCTTTTATGTGAAGCAATTTAAAGCCGATACTTAGTTATTTTAGGAATGCATGAGAACTATTAGCTTTCATTTTCATTGGAGCTTTTATTGCATTCTATTATGTAGGCCATCCCTTTTAGATTACCGACTACCCACAATAATATATATCTTAGTCTTGCCGTGCATTCTTGTAATATTATCAGCATAGACTTGTAATATATTTGTATTATCTCCGTCAAATGATAGTGCATAGACTTGTAATATATTTGTACTATCTCCGTCAGTGCATAAAATTGGAGTAAGCTAAAACCTCGGCAATTTGTACCTTTTCGTGATATTTGCCAGAATCTGGTTAAGGGTTTTTTTGCTGAAATTGCGATTTTGATTGCATAAATAGGTTCAGCGCCCATTTCAATAATTCCTGCCAAATTTTCGCCCAAAATATCTCGTCAAAATAATCGATACAAATCGTTGAAGTTTTAACTTACTCACAAAAAATTGGCTTTATCGGCTTTAAATATGAATTCTAAATCCTGCATTATTCTTACCAAAAAAAAGTTTGAAGTTTGTTATTGAAAGTCTGGAAAAAATGTAATTGAAAGGCAAACTTACTCACAAAAAATTGGCTTTATTGGCTTTAAATATGAATTCTAAATCCTGCATTATTCTTACCAAAAAAATGTTTGAAGTTTGTTATTGAAAGTCTGGAAAAAATGTAATTGAAAGGCACACGAGCATTGGACATTTTTTATTTGTGTTGAGTTGCTACATGACATGGTAATTATCATAACTAATGGATAGATTTTTATTATATATTATTTTGCATATCGAGAGAGATTTTAATATTAATTTATTGATTCTATTTCTTTACCTATTGAAAAACTTGAATGTTTTTTATTTATTAATTCTATTTATTTATCATAAACATAAAATTTGAATGTTTTTATTTATTAACTCTATTTCTTTATCCTAAACCTTCAATGTTCTTTTAATAATTAACTTTTTTTTCAAATTTATTTACTCGATTTTTACCCACTCTTTGGATATAACGGTGGATCCATATTAATATCGAAATTTTGTTATTATATTGAAAAGCATGTTCTAAAATTGAAATGGAAAAGCTAAGCTAACATCATTTATGAATAGTGTAATGAAAAAGTTCTTCTTACGAAGAGGGACTTGGTTCACTTGTGAAGTTGATTGAATATTAAGTCATACACAAGGGTTTTATTTTTCTTGCCATTTTCTTTACTTAAATGGCATGTAAAAAAACAAGGCTGGTATTATAGATTTGGTAAAATAGATACCTTTAAGATTTAAGTTTTTAAAGTTTTGGTAAGTGAAAGGAAGTTCAAGGTTATGTGATGTAGTCTTTGACTTTGACTTTGACTTTGAGATGTGTTTACCAAAACAACTTAAAAAAGAGTAACTCTTACATAGTTTTTAATATTTTTTGATAAAGCACTATGTTTATAGAATTCTCTTATTATAGAGATTACACTAGAATTCTCTTATTATAGAATTCTTGAAACATAGATCTCTAGCTAATATTCTTGACATTTGAGTCTTGCTTATATACATATTGTTCCTTGTTCCTTAAACTTATTTATGGACACATATCAAAGAATTTTCCTATGATAAGATTTTCCTTTTTTAATAGGAATTTCATTCATTCATGTAGCTTAAAACACTTAACCAAGTTAATTGAACAAAAATGCTTGTTTTATTGACATATTCATCACTTTTTTTAGCACGTTGATAAAAAAATTTGCAAGTCTATATCATTTTTTCTTTAGCATGCAATTCTATGTATTGTGTATATACACACTACAATATAAACATTTAGCTATCTTCTTTTTCATAAAAATCTAAGCTTGGCTCTCTAATTTGAATTTCTTATTATGTAGAAATATTTTTATTTTTTTGTAAAGCCACTTTGAAATTCATCATTATGCATAATCTTTCTTTCTTTTTTTTCAAGGAGGGTTGCTATCATTATTCAAGATGTGGGGTGTGGTTCCTTAGGGAAGCATGTTATTTCATAATGCTTTGCATTATGTATAACTAGTTTTTGACATGATTGGGCCCACTCTATTTTTTAAATTTAATAGGGAATTTGTTGATTTGAAAACACTTCAATGTGTTTATGGACTTATATGAGTGATTATGTGTTATATTTTTTGCATGTGAGTTGCATCGCTTACGATCAATAACAGTTTAGTGCTTTGTCATATGCATTGGGCGTTGCGTGTGGCACTAGCTTTGGAGGTCATCGGCGTTGTCACCCCCCTGTTCAATTTGTTTTTTATATTAATCTTGATGAGGGATTGGGGTCTAAATCTAATCTAGGTTAATGGATTAGGTTTTGGATTCTACAAAATACCTAAATATTGTATTGTGAATGGTTAAGAAATACAATGAGAAAGATAGAGGTGTGGCTCTAAGTTTTGTTGGTTTTTTTCCATTAAGGATTTTCAGGGTAAATCTCTATGTACTGTGTGTGTTCATTGTTTAATCTTTGATTGGCTTAAGAATCTATATGCATTACTTCTCTTCATAGGTTTAAAACTTACATGTACTTTGCAACAATTTTCTACTTTAAGTGCTTGGATTAAAATGATCACTCATTTTATTATGTTTTTATTGAAGACATGTAAAACTTGAAAACTCTCCAACAGTTTTGCACTCTTATATATATAATATAAATGAGTGTACACCATTTGTGTGAATTGCAACAATCTCCTTTCCACTTGCATGTTTGCTCTCTTTCTTGGGTTTTTCAATTTTTGTATGTCAATATTTGCATTGGATTTTGTGAAACCCCGCATATCAATTAGTACTATAGTCCTAAGATTAGGGCTTATTCAGGGTTCTATGATTCTTGGGACTTTTCCCTTTCCAAGATTATCCTTAAGCTCTCAACTCTATGATTTCAAGTGATATATACAAGCAGTGGCACCCTTTGCTCTTAATTTGATGTCATCAATATGCAAATAACTCACTCACTTTGGCAACTCTCAAATTTTTTCTTCATTTTTTCTTTTTCTTTTTTTGCAACTCTTTTGTATATTTTCCATAGTTGCATATTTGTATTCATGAATAGAACAATTGCGTTATCCCTTTTCGGATTGTTCTATTGGGTTTTTGTTCGTTTCACTGAGTAAAACTTATAGAATGGTGCAATTGTTACTATATTATGTGTTGGGTTCATTTTTCCCTTGTAACCATGGATCATTGTTTATGGCTTCAAAATGACTAAGATTATCATTCAAACCCACATTATGGCTCCTCCCAATTATTTTAAGGACTCAATCATTTCTAAAGCTCTTAGCATTGGTAGCTTTTAGCAAATCGTTAACGAGGAAACCAACTCTTCATGAAAACACTTGCAAAATAGCAATATGACTTTACACAATAGCAATGAGAATTTCAAACCAACATGATGGCCTTGTTGTAGAATGTATAAAAGGTTCTACAACAAACACAAGTTTAAAATAAAGAGGATGCTTTTGTTAATTTTTGGAGTTGCTCCAAAAGTGTTTTCACCATGTTAAGAGAGTGCTTGGTTTCCTAATTCCTTGTTTATGTTTGATTGGCATTTGGAAAGCTTTGATTGGGTGTATGCATTCCTTGGGATCAGTTCTAGAGGAGGTGCACCTTTCAAGGAGGTATGCATTCCTTCGGATTAGTTCTAAAGGAGGTGCACCTTTCGAGGAGGTATGTGTTCCTTGGGATCAATTCTAAAGGAGGTGCACCTTTCGAGGAGGTATGTGGCATTGACATCTTCTACATGGAACAAATGTTGAGGAGGATGGGGTCTTGTCATAGCGATGGAGCTATTTTATTGAGGAGCACTAAGCACTATGAGGAATGGCATTAATCCCTAGAAGAAAATACCTTGGCACACATGTTGAGGAGTATTGCCAGTTGGCTATAGATGACCACACACACAAATTTAGAGGAGGAGCTCTTGGCATTAGGGCACTTGGCTTGGAGAATGCTACACATTGGAAGAGGAGCACTTGGCTAACACCTAGATAGAGGACACATATCTCAGAGTGGTTGGCCCAAGGACCTCATGCTTGGAGGGTATGTCATCTTGAGTGTTGAATAAATGCTAGTTTGACACTTTTACATCCTTGTTTAGTGGAGTGCTCCTTGTGGATGTGCCTTGTAGACTTAGTCTAGGGTTAGTTGTGGATAGTTTCCATGCTTTATATTAGCCTCATTCACCTATTCTATATGAAAGGAGAGTGTCTTTGTATTGTATGTACTCATTATCCTATATCTGTAATTGTCTTGGGAAAGCCTTAGTGATTGTGTGATTCATGAGAGGAAGATCTAGGGTTTGGAATGTAAACACTAGAGAAGACATGAAGATGGATGCTAGTGCTAGGGATGATCTTGAGTCTTAGCACTTGTGTGATGAAAGAGAAGAAGACCCATGGTTTGTATGATGTAAACCATAGAGTAAGGACATGGAGTGTTAGAGTAAATGAATCTTCAAGCTTTGTGTGATGCTTAGCTTGAAGAAGGCTTGGACCTTATGTTGATGTACTCTTGATATTCGATTGTAACATTGTCTAAATGTATTGGTTCTTATGTGATGCAAGAGAAGAAGACCTAGGGTTTGTGGGATGTGTTACAGCTTGAACTAGCATGTGGTTAATGACCCAAAGAACAAGGCTAGCCCACTTGTAACCTAGAGGTGTTACCCATTATCACCTTAGTAACTACGTCTATACACTCTAGGTTCACTCTTCTCCAACCAAGGGGGGATTCCCTGAAATAGGATTGCTAACACTTTTGAGAATGAAGGACAATGTGAAGAGGTTGCTATCAAAATGGTTATTTTTTCAGTATATGATAAAAGGGTGATGGGATGACCATGAATACTATTTCCAATCCCAAGGGTAAATGGAGTCACAAGGAATCTAGACCAAGAAGGGGATGAGTTCTTGAAAGGTTGGGGAAACCAGGTTTGCTTTCACAGTCCACTAACAGACCCAAACATGCTACAAAATGATAAATAGAAATCACTAGGTGATCCCATAAAGGAGAAACTCAAAACATTGTAAATAGGGACTGATTTATGCAATGGAGTATCGAAAAAGAAATATTCTTAAAAATGAAAAGATGCTATAGCAATACAAATCATGCATAAATCAACTAAGGATTGGAGGAGATTTTATCTCACAACCCTTCCAATGAGACAATTTTGTCTTTCAATGGCCCTAATTACAAGTCTAGTTATTCTACAAATCACTTGCAACATTAAAGATGAGAACACAGAAAACCACACTTGCAATGGAAAAAGAGACCCTACAATTCTATTTGCTCCATGAAAAATGTGTCTATTAAGCTCTTGTTGCCACAAAAAACTAGCTCCTAGGCAAATTCTCCTAATAGGTTCTAGCTAGGTGCAACTATGAAAGTATTGCCACCGTCACCTAAGCAATGAATTCCCTCCACTTTAAGTGAGGACATCCAGTCCTACACTAAGGGGGTATTCCCTAAGGCAACTAAGTACTTTTATTGTGATGTGATGATTAAATGCCTACTTGAGTTTCTTTTAAGGCTTGTGATATGCTTGTAAATTAAGTGTTAATGTAAGAGTATTTAATAAAAGATACAAAACTCCCAAATACATAAATGAAACATGTATGTAAAGCTTTTCACAAATATTCACTTGCATGGAAATGAAGTAACATGAAGCAAGGTTATGTCTTTATATGAAACACATATTAAACTTCATGAATCCATTAGTAAACATTCAATTAGCAAGTATTATTTCATATTTACCAAATGAATATAGCAAGAAAACTTAAATATGGAAAAAGCTAATTGCTTAAGTCATTGAATGTTATGTCAAATGAAAATACCAAGACTTATAAGCAATAATTAGTGAATGCTTAAACTTAGATTGTTAAACCAATGCATCCATAAGTTGTAAGCATAAAACATGAAAGGAGAAGTTAACTTTGCAAGAAATTTATTGAGATGAACTTGAAACCATTCAGACATGCAAAAGAAAACTTGTGAAATTTTGCTGCTATGCAATGTACAATGAATTGATCTTATGCTCAACAATTTAATAGTGCTATAAACCCAGGATAAATTTTAAACATTGGCGAGTATGATTCAAATCTCTTTATGCTAAGACATGTAAATAAAAAACTGAAAGTAATAATCATAAGAAATACCATATTCATCCAAGAGATTTCTTGGTCTAAAGCTGGAATTTCCAATAGAGCAAGAGATTCATACTACATAATTTTATAACCCATGTCTTTTGTTGTTTACTAACCATACACAAGTTTAGGGACCCCCATCTCGGGGTCCCCCAAAAAGGACTATCTAAACAATACTAACATCATATAAAAATTTCAAATCTTGAATATCAAATATGACACTGTAATAAAAATACGTAAACTCAAATTGTACAAAAACAATGGAACATTTCACCTGATTCCGATGGTTGTAGGTTGTTGTAGCTCACATCCCTTTGATCCATCCATCTGTTTGATCCAACCATCCGATCTCCTGATTTACCGAAGACCTCTCGGTTGACCTCCCTACCATATCGGAGGTACTCTTCTTTCCCCCGAACCCTCGAGCATTTCTAACATTCAATCATTCTATCTCAATCAGTCGAGCATATCTAACATTTAGTCATTCAATTATTTGTATTTCGTAATTCTGCATTCTAGCGTATGTCATTCAATCATTTTCGTAAAATAATAATCAATGTAAATTCCATGGTTCGTGTTTTATTCGGTCGGTTTACCTCAAAAATAGTGTCCTCATTAGGCTAATCAGTTAAAATACCAAGGCGGACATTACAACAAAGAATAAGCAATGTAATAATGCCGGTAAATAGCAACAAGTAGTTTAGATCTAAAATAAGATAATAAAATGAATAGTGTTAGATTCAAAGCTTGTAAGGAAATCTGAAAAATAATTTGCTAAGTTAAATAGCACAACCCCGCTTTATCTAACCTTGAATTTGGTGAATGCAAGAGATTTGTTCATGAAAATTAAACCAAGATTAAAATTGCATAAAGATTGAAGAAACTTAGGTTTAGCAATATTTGGGTTATTTTTAGATGTGCTTAGCAAATTTAAATTTCAGAATTTAAAATAAAATAAAAGAAAAAGTGGTCAAAACATAAAGTTAATGGCTTATTAGCTTTTGACAAGTGCCTAAGTTATCTTAGAGTGAGCTATTTGGGCTAATGGAGTCCTTAAGAATTGAAATACAAATTTTGGAGACCACCAAGTATGCTTAGTTGAAAAAACTCAACCAAACAATACTTGATGATGGATCCCAAATGTTGGATCCACAAGGTACCTACAATATAAAACTAGATTTATGCTATAAAAACCACTTATGTGCATAAATTCATGGAATTGTAATCATACATTTATATGCAAATGATTTATAACTAAATAATTACAAGTTACTTAAACCTCTTGGAGCAAAGGAAAAACTCCTATGTCATCTTCTTCTTCTTCTTCCCCTTCTCACAAGAAATCACATCAACTCAAAGCATACACAAAAATAATCCTAAACAAAATCTTTAAAAAAATCACAAGTCATTAGCAAAAAATACAATAAGATGAGTCTCTCTTACAGAGAAGAAAAAATTGCTAAATGATCAACCATACCTTGTACCAAAACCATGTAAAAACCAATTTGTCGATGTTATAACTCCATAATGTATGGTCCAAGCATTATCCATGAAATAATCTCCGAGGAATATGTGGTCATAGTATATTCCTGTGAAGGAAGACGAATTCATGTAAATGGTCCCAACAAACTAAACTCACGAACTATGTAAAGAAGGCTCACATCATTGGTTTGGCCATGTCATCATTTGAGTGGGGGCGAAATCATATGTATCATACATACCATGTTAAAAGGAGCGATCTTTCATATAAGGAGCGAACTTTACCATATTCGTGGCCTCCATAAGATAAGGGGTGAGCACTCCATAATGTGGGGCTCCTTTATAATAATATATACGTGAGCTTTCATAAGGGGGCTCCCATCAATAAAATGACATATTTATTTCTTAAAAATATGTCTCTCCTTCATATGTTTTTCATTTTCACAAATTGGTATAAGCATGAGAAAGGCACCTTCTTAATACAAATTATTTTATGAACATATCTGCCAATGTGAGTACCTAAAAGTGGGTCTTCCAAAGTGAGTACCTAAAAGTGGGTAATGAGGCTTAGTTTTTAGTGATTATGTAAAGTTATCTTCAACTTTAACCAAATGTGTGAATTAGTGTTAAATTTGTTTCAAGGGTTAGGGTACATCATTTACAAAATATCACCAAGTGTTAAATGATAATATTAGAATAATTAACCCATTTATGCTTTACTGTAAACATTATTTTATGTTTCCTAAGTGTTGGACCATGGTTTGTTATGTTCCTAGGTGTCTAAACTAAGTTATGTGGTCCCATTAGCATACTTGGACCTCATCTCTTGATGTTTATCCACAAGTGCGCCCCACTACTGTTGTGTTTCCTACTTTTACCTTTGCTTTATTGAGTAAGAGCGCTCTGGTTGCTTTTGACATCTTTATCTTGCTTTATACTGCTTTTCTACTAGATAAGGTTGTATAAGGGCGCTATCATGCTTTTGTCAAGTCTACTTGCTTTGTGCCACCACTTCTTCCTGCCTTTTCTCTGAAAAGCCTCTAGCATGCTGCTTTTGAGTCACTCATGGCCTACCAAGACTACTTTATCCAATTCGTGACCTCTATCATAGATTTGGGATCTGCTTTTTCCTAGATGGGAAATTTTTTGCTATTCTAAGCCTCCCACATGTGAGCCACTCAATTTGCTCCAAGGAACTCAAATTATCTCTAAGAGATGTATTATATATTATAATCTTATTGATGAATAATATAGTGTGAGTTTTCTCGAGTTGCCTTCCATATTCTTCTTCTCATATTCTCTTGTTGTGACTTATTCTAAGTGAAGTTGTCCAATTGAATATAGATCTAGGAAATCTAAATCCTCATATGGTATCAGAGCTAGTATGATTCAAAGCAATTTCTAGAGTGTTTTTTGCAGGTCATTGCCATCACCAGGAACACACCAGCAAAGTATGGATCAAAATCGTGTTGTGATTCTTACTCCCTTCAATTGCTTCGACTAGAAGGCCCACATGATCATCCAACTTCGAAGTAAGGGTCTTTATAGAGTAACTATGGGGCTTGAAGATGAGCCAAATGTTGTTGCACAAAAAACTGAGTTGTTTAATAGGCTTGATGAAGCTTATGGTTTGCTTTGCCTCTCTGTCTCCCTAGATCTTCTATTCCATCTTGACACTCAGACAACTCCAAATCAAGTGTGAAGCAAGCTGGAGTCCCTCTTTGGAAAGCAAGATGAGCCCAGAGGTCATCTATTGGAAATTGAGTTGATCTCACTGAGTCCAAGCAATTTCAATACCATGGAAGAATTCATCTCAAAGTTCAAGAACCTAGTGTTTCGGCTCAAATAGTGTGGCGTTGAGAAGAAAGAAGAGCAGCTAATCCTTTCCATTCTGTCAAAATTGAGTTTTGAGTACTCGGTATTTGTATCTACATTTCATGTTGCAAAGCTTGCGGTTCCCAACTAGAAGATGCCAACCTTGGATGCATTCATAGAATCACTCACTCAAGAGTAGGATAAGCTAGTTCAAATGGGGGCCCCGAGTCTCTCCAAGGACCATGCACTTGCTTCTCATGGAGTAAAGAGTTCCAAAAATTTCAAATCCAAAGGAAAGCAAAAGATGAAGGAAAAGATGTTGTTAGATGAAGAGGACTCCAATTCAACTGATGAATATTCCAAAGCCAAGAAGATGACGAACAAGAAAGAGAGATCCAAGTGCTCTTATTGTAGCAAAGGTTACCATTCTGAGCAATCTTGTTTTAGGAATAAATTAGACATCATGACCAAGATACTTGAAGAACATAATATTGATGTTCCTAATTTTGCAAGAAAAGAAGAAGGCGAGCCTTATGTTGAACAAGAACACTGTCTCTATGCTACTCACAAAGGTAATCATTTGTATGCCCTAAGTGCTCAAGTTAAAACTCTTTTTCATGTCCTTGATTTTGATTCACATTCTGATATATCAAAATCAGAAACCTCCATCCCTTCCTTGGAAGAATCTCCAAACAATTCACCTAAGTCTCCTCCCAATCCTAGTTATTTTTCATTAGTTTCTGATGTGTCTTTTGAAAGGTCCTTCCATCTCCATTCGAATCCTTCCTATTTTGATTTGAAATATGGTATGCAGGCTGATATGCATATCATGACACCTCCCACACCATTTTCTCAACTATTGGATGCACAAAAGACCCTACAACCCCCAATTTTTCCAGTTGAGAAACTTCACAATTCCATGGTTTTCGACATTGTGTCACTTGTCTATGTTATTCTTATGTCTTTCGTATATTTCATTGGTTGGATAACCATGTCTTTGGCCATCATTAACAGTTGTTCCACATGTTTGGACCTAACCTCACCACCCATGGTTCAAATTCCAAGTTCTCAGATCCTCCAAACTCGCTCAACTGTCAGTGTGATCCAGTTGCTTACTATTTTCTTAATATGACCCTATTCGATCATGGAGACACTATACCATTGTTGTTTGTTGCTCCATATAACCCTTATTCTGATATTTCATAGTCTCATGAGCCCCTTTACATAATTAGGAAAGTGCTGCATCGGTTTGAAAAAAAGGTACATGATTTGATTCACCAAATTGCAGTTGCACAAGAAACTGATATTGTTGAGTCCATTGATGCTCTTGGGGAAGGATTTTGCACAGATCTCTTTTCCATAATTGATTATGTATTCATATCCGATCATGTATGTTTTAACAACACGAAGAATTCATATGATGCTCCCCCATCACCAGATGATGAGTTTCAAGGGGCCTCTGCATGTTTTTTTCCTATACTATATTGATAGATTGGTTCATGATCATTGCATTCACAACATTGTCACCGATTCTGTTACCAATAAGTAGTTCTTTCAGCTCATCCAAGTGAAGAACAAGACAGTGTGAAGACATTCTATTTATCTTTGTGTTGTGTCCATTCTTGAGGGGGGGTTTTCTTCCCAAGCGGTTTTCCCTCTTTCCTCGTTTTACATGGACAAATAAATTTTTGTAAAGGGTGACCATAAGCCTTTGTTGCTTGGGCCCTAATTTTGTTGTCATATCACTCACCTATGTCAGGCTTAAGGGGGGGTGTTAGAATAATTAACCCATCTATACCTTAGTGTAAACATTATTTTATGTTTCCTAAGTGTTGGACCATGGTTAGTTATGTTCCTAGGTTTCTACACTAGGTTACATGGCCCCATTAGCATACTTGGACCTCATCTCTTGATGTTTATCCAAAAGTGTGCCCCATTGCTACTTTGTTTCCTGCTTTTACCTCTGCTTTACTAAGTAAGAGCGCTCTGGTTTCTTTTGACAGCTTTACACTGCTTTTCTGCTAGATAAGGTTGGATAAGGGCGCTATCATGATTTTTCCAAGTCTGCTTGCTTTATGCCACCACCTCTTCCTGCCTTTTCTCCTGAAAAGCCTCCAACATGTTGCTTTTGAGTCACTCATGGCCTACCAAGATTTCTTTAGCCAATTTGTGACCTCTAGCATAGATTTGGGATTTGCTTTTGCCTAGATGGGAGATGTTTTGCTATTCTAAGCCAACCACATGTGAACCAGTCAATTTTCCTCCAAGGCACTTAGATTCTCTATAAGAGATGTATTATATATTGTAATCTTATTGATGAATAATATAGTGTGATTTTTCTCTAGTTTCCTCCCATATTCTTCTTCTCATATTCTCTTGTTGTCGCTTATTCTAAGTGAAGTTGTCTAATTGAATCTAGATCTAGGCAATATAAATTCTCATAAAATATAACTTAAGAAGACAACTTAATTATATGTAAACACTAACATTAAAGATTATTATGTGCACTTTTATAATAACTCATTTAATTAAATGTCCCAATATCCTTAGAACTACCATGTCGCAACCATAATCGATCCAGATTTCATGTTACAGCCCTAAGACTAAGTGAACTTCCTAAGTTTCTAAGCAAGGTGAGGATAATGAAGTGAATGCGATGAAATGAAGAGGAAATTAACTGTAAAGTTAGGGAAAGGGGTTTGCGGATTAACTATCATGAGAGAATTCCTAAGTTCCAAGTGTTTCCTTTAGTTTTCAAGAGCCAGGGGTTAGT
Source organism: Larix kaempferi (assembly GCA_027924585.1). NCBI lineage: Eukaryota > Viridiplantae > Streptophyta > Pinopsida > Pinales > Pinaceae > Larix > Larix kaempferi. The sequence goes on from BSBM01000923.1 coordinate 2,919,875, forward strand.
GATTTTCATCGATATGTATGATATCTAGAAGGGAATTGTTTTCTTCTTGAGTTTCCCTTTCCTTGCGCCATTTTTTACGATCATTTTTAATTTTTAATTTTATTTTTTGCAACATTAGTCCCTCTCTTTTGATTTAGCTTTGATAAGCTAGGATATAAGATCATGGCTTTTTTTGCAAGGGGCATAACTCACATTCATCATTCAATTTCATTTCCCTTAGAGTACTTTGACTCTTTGGCCTTTAAATTAGGCATTACACATAGGAATAGTATGTAGAAACTCTAGAACATGATATATAATTAATTAATTGTGAAAGAGGGACATTATGGGAATGGGTGACATGGCTATTGAAATGACATGATATGAATGATGGTTAGGTAATATGTTGTAAATGAAATGAAGTGAGGACCACACTTACTTAAATTCCTAGGAGTACACCTAACCCAAGAAGTCAGACACTTAATTTGATGAGGAAAGAATAATTATAACCATGCCATGAAACCCCTAAGGTATTGAAACAACTGTGAGGATGCACGAACCATTATAGAGTAACACTTTTGACCTCCTAATGTTATGTCCACACATAAAAAAACATTTTACCATAAGTCACATAGAGAGGAAATGTCATAACACCAATATCAACTAGATGCCCCCATATATCTATGGCATATGGAAAGGCATGCTGAGTAGGTTGAAGTGTCTATAAGCAAGTTGAAAGTGTCTTTGTCAAGTGTCTATGGGGAAACCTTAGATCTCATTCGTGAAACTACTAGATATGATGAAAGATCACATAAGAAATGAAAATCATGTCACCCCAATATGTGCCCAGGGGTAACAACTCCAATATGAGGGAGAGCTCTTAAAATTTAACCATAAATACAAATGAGAAATATGCTTTCTTATTTAAGATAGGAACTCAACTTCCTTTACAATAAAATAATAATAGTTTTTTTTAAACCTTAGATCTATCATAGGGAGATCTATCACAGGAGGAGTAAAGAATTAAGAGTACTCTTTTTAAATATAACCAACTCTAACCATCTTTCCAAAAGAAAATGATCAATAAGACATGTACACACATCAACCCATTAACTCTCCAGACATGGAGGAAATAATTCCAAAGTCAAGAAGACTCCCACGTGTGTCCTCCAAAAATTCCGAAAGTGGACAACTTGTCCAACAAGCGATAACAACTTCTAAAAGGTTGTGGCTCCTCTGCAAACTAAAATAAGGATCCTCGAAAAAATGGTTCCCTTTATATCCCATGCTCCACATAATACGTCCCCATACATGATGTCACATCTAAATTAGAAAGCAAACCCATAAATAGGACAAAGGTTCAAAGATATGAAAGTAGCCCCATCACAAGCACTAAAATGGATATGTATGATTATAAATGCCCAATGTGACGTCACCTCGTGAGCATTAAATATGGAAATGACTAGCATAAGAGGATGCATCTAAGCAATATACCACACATCATGTAATAAAGGAAAGGATGGATTCATTAATATTACTGTAATATAGATCTATCTTAAAACCAAATCAATTAAGCATCGAGAGGGATCCAATTTCTGGAGGTGTAATTTTTTTCTTCATGTGTAAAAAATTTAAGATAAAAAAATTTACACCTTTAGAAATTGGATCCCTCTTTGTCCTTAATAGATCCGGGTTTAAGATAGATCTATGTTGGTTTTAATTTTTTATTTTATGAGCCAACATGAATTTTTTTAATTACTTTTTATTTTTGGGAAGTTACATTACATAACGTGACAAACATGGCAACATCTCCCCCATACTAGGCTGAGAGCACTGATACTGTGCTAAGAACACCTCACTACTCTCGATGCAATAAGAAAGAAACCCCACAACATGACATCAATTCCCTACATGATAATTGTGAGCCCAGGGGTGTGAACCACCCATCATAAAATTAGAGACAAGCATATGTGTACCATAGCTTAAGGTGTGCACCAACAAATACATGGTTCAAGGTGATACATCATGTAGAGGGGGGCATAAAATGATATTCTAGTGCACAAACATGACCATAAGCAATTCCCTTTATAAAATATTAGAATTGTGAACTTGGTTGTCATCATAGGAATCTCCTAAGTGGGTAGATAAGTCTCATGAAAATAAAAGGAGATGACTGATTACATTTCCAAAATAGATTAAGGTTCCAACAATGATAGACCATAATGTGATCAAGTGCAAATGAAGAGCAGGCACATCTAGCAAGATATCACCTCAATTAAAACCAGCCAAGGCACAAATCAACAAAATAGGCTAATCTCATCTCCATCAACCTGCAAACCCCACTAAATGCATGATAAAAATCACATGTGAACGTTGATGTAAAATGAGGGTAATGGGATGCAAACCCTAGGATGGACAAGAAGGAAGGCTAGCAATAGGGTTTGTCTTGGAGCCTTTGTAATTGTGTGATGAAAAAAGGCCTAGGGTTTGAGGGATGTAAAAAATAGAGTAATATATGAGTGCTAGAATAGTGAAGAAGACTTAAAGCTTGGTGTGATATTTTACTTGGAGGACTTGGAGCTTGGTGAGAGGCCATGCCTGACTTAATTGTTGATATGTGATGAGGTATTGAGTGAGACACTTGTTGATGAGTGTTGGTGTACTTGTATTAGATTCTTTGTACTTGTGTTAATGCAATGAAGGAATGCATTAAGGTTTGTGCAAGATAAAACTTAGAGGATATTTGGAGGGTTAAGATTGGAGTCTTGTGTGAGGAGGACCTAGGGTTTGTGATAAGAAAACTCTAGAGAAAACTTGGAGTGCTTGGTTTAGAGAGCTTGTGTGATGCAAGCTTGGAGATTCACCTATAAGACTTGTGTGATGCAAGTGGGAGATCAATGATGGAATGGTTGGTTTCAATGTTAGCTTGTTGTTAAGCCTATGGAGTGGCTAGGAGTAGCTTGGTGTGATGCCTCACTAAGTTGTGTTTGTTGGTTAGGGCTTGTTATTGATAGTGGATTCCCTAGCTTGGGTTTGGATGCCATTGGATTGTCCTTGCTTATGATAAGCGGGTATGACAAATTGGACCAACATGTTATGCATTGATGGTACACACTTGTATCTTCTTTATGTTGTAATATGAAGTGTACATTTGTTGTCTAAATATTGTGGACTACATATATGGAAATCAAAGGTTATGTTTCTCATGCGAAGGAGTACTTTCTAGGTTGTTTTGTGTGCTAATTTCTCATGAACAATTAGTATATTTATTAATTGATTTAACATGTTAAGAAGAAACTGAAGAGGAATATTTAGGTTTGCACTAAATCCATTGTTATAAAGTAATTGCTAGATTTGGCTTGTGATGGGATTATGACCTTGGGGCTACAAATATTCTTCTATTCAAGTGCATTGTTTTGGTGTTAGTTTTCATGGTTTGCATAGTGATTTCGGTTGGACAAAAGTGAAATATATGTTATTGTAATTTATATTTTTAGATTTAACCATAAGACTAAAAGTTCACTTACAATATTTTTAGGAAATCTCAAGTATTGAGGTGAAATTTCAGAAATGTTTTATAGTGTGATTTTCAAAAGTTCCATATCGTAAAGAGTTGATTTGATTGATATTGCTCTCTTGGTGAAGAGGGAGTTAGATATTTCAGTTGTTCCATGCCTAGGAGGGGTTCTTAACACTATTAAATTTGGGTGCAAATTCTGACATTGTCCTAATGTCAATTAGAGTGCCTCGTGGCATGTTCAAATTGCTTTAGCTACACTTATTGTCGTTAGAATTTTGATAATTAGGTGACAATTGGTCAATAGTAGAAGCTGCTACATGGCACAAATTTTCATTCTTTAGTAATCCAAAAAATCTACAAGGGTGTTGAAATAGTGATGACTAACTTGTTGAATATTCCACAAATGCTTCAACAGCATCAAAATAGTGTCGAAAATCTGACATGTATGCTGTGGCATTGGCAACTAAAATATTGGTTTGTAGTTGTTTATAGGTTAATAAAACATGGAATGATTGGCATAATTCTAATGTCAAATGCCTAATTAGCTGATTGAGAATGTACAAAGGAGCAGACTTGAAAAGTAACAATTCCAATATTAGGGATAGAGCTAGAAGAGAGAGTTGTCCTCCTTGTTGCCACCTGATACGCACATTGGGTAACGTGGCATAAATATTCAAGCCACTGGGTGCGTCCTTGGGGACAACTCATGATTCAAGCTTGTTGTCACTTAACACTTGACTCCTTAGTCTAGGCCAACTCCTAACGAATCCAAGGGGGTGGTCCCTAAGAAAATAACTAAGGATGATTACGCTAAGTTATGGAAATTAAATCTAGGAGTTTCAAAAAACACTGAAGCAAGAAAGCAACAAAAATGGATTTAAAATAGCAGTATGCAAGATGATCATTCATGACATCAATTGATTTAAAGAAAATGATTTGTATAGATAAATCAATGTCGAAATAAGTTAAATAGTTGTTGTTGAAACATAAATGTTTTGTTGTGTCTCTTGATAGTTTTAAATTAGTGTGATGAGTGGATTAAGGTGGGTTTATTCTTGGTTTGTCCCACTTAAACTTTTATCCTCACTAGTATGTGCAGGGAAACAGTACCAGGTGTCCAACAAGGTGAGACATAATCTGCTTAAAGTAATTCCTTGACTTTGTAGTATGTTCAATGCGAACCGCTTACTATGACAATAAAATTTTAGGTGGATTTTCCTATTAAACTACTACCAAGTATCCCATTTCTGATTTTTGGCAATTGACTCAGGCGAAGCTCGTTGTGACTACACGAGCATACTCGGGGAAAAATGATAAATGTTCAATTACTCTTTATTGCAAAATGAAATAATTGAAAGGAAACTAACTACTGTGATCTAAGAAATGAGACTAGAAGTAATCTACCGATTAGTCAATCCAAACAAAACAAAAGCAGAAAAGAGGAAAAAATTACGTCACGGAAATGACGCAAATCCCCCAGGGGATGGAGTGTAGGCGTTGGGTATCCCACCTGCTTTTATTATTATTTTTTACAATTTTATGGGTGGATTCCTTTGGTCCTTAATAAATCAGGATCCAAAGGCTTACATGTCTTAAAAAAGTGAATCCAGATAAAGGTGCAGTGTTCCTAGGGTCTTGGATAGCCCAAATCCTCGAAAATTGGCTAGCACTTCCTCTTGCCTGTTTCACAAAAGTAAAAAATCAGCAAGCAACTAAATCTAAAAGATTCCCAAAAACAATTTGGAAGTGTCTTTGGAAAATGTTAGTAAAATTTAAAAGAAAAGGCTAAGTTAAAGTATATAAAAGAACAAAAATAACTAAAGGAAGCAAGCTCCTTTAGGATCTTTACTTGCCCTTTTGGGGAAGAAAATAAAAAGGCAATTATACTTGCCAGATATGTCTTTTAAGAAAAGAAATAAACCTTTCCCTCAAGCCTTTAGATCTTCTGTAAAGTGACTTGCAAAAGAAATTTTCAAAGCTAGAGCTAGTTAAAGGATGAAATCTTTCAATAATAGCTAAGATCTAAGCATATGAATTAGATCTATTTATAATTTTACTTTTAAGTATAGATCTAAGATATGTTAAGAACAATAACCATAGAAATTTAATTTAAAAGATAAGGAAGGATATAAGAAGTAGCTTGACACTAGGAATGTCAAATCTATGGAGTTGTTATTGGCTAAAACTCGAAGCACATGTACTACTTATGGAAATTACTGGAAATCTCTTTTATGAAAGGCCATTGAAACTAAATTCTAGAATGTGTTTCTAAACACACGATGGATTAAGGGCTAAAGCAATGAAATGGTAAAGTACCCCATGAAGGGTCCAAAAAGGTCTAAAAATAAATGGCTAAATAAATGCTAAATCTAAAGATTGCTGACCTCATAAATGTAAATATACCCCGGATGCAAGCTGCGATTAGTTGTGCTTTTAAGCACATGCAAAATCCCAGAGGGTTCATATAGGAAAAAAAGGGCATGGAAATTAAATGAATGATCCTAATGAACTTGGATCAACTTGATGTAGACATGATGCCAAGGTTGAATAAGCACTCTCTAAACAACTTATCCATTTGTGAGGCACTGCCATTCCCTTTGTTTATCTTGTCCAACACAGTGTGTAGCTCCCATTTTTCCCCATCCAAAGTATTACTTAGTTGAGTTGGTCAAGTCATCCCTTCTACCTAGCCTTGTCCTTAGCCTTCACCCTTTGCTAACAGTTAGGCCATGTCCATTGGATGAAGTATGTCTTTAGAGATTTGATGCAAGTAATTTATAAATAACATTGAATATCTATGTATTAAATGCCACTTGATTGATGTTAAGCTGTGAATATGGTTAAAGGAACATGTCTTAGTCATTTGTTATAATCTAGTCTTTGGTTGTATTTTGACCTAGTCAAACATAGTTTGACCATAGTCATTCTTGGATCCGTGATGAGATGGACCACTTATGCATTATGATGTTGATATATGGTCCCACATGCACCTGTTGATGATTCCATATGTTGGACATATGCTCCAAATGATGATTGATGCAGTTGGTCATTTTATTATTATTTCCAGATCATCATATTTTACACTGTCCGGGTATGGTGGACCCTACAGATGATTCTACATGTTATCATGAGGTGTATGAGTACTCATCTCTAGTAGATTTGGGTCTTTTGGATACATTAAGACACTTATCTTTCAGTTCCAGGAACTTCTGGGATGATATTAGCAGTTTTCCACCTGTTGACCAGTTTGGGCATGTTGATGAGGCCTGTCCAGCAAGAGCATTGAGGAAAGTAGTTTCCTAGGGAGATACAGAGGAAGTGGGTGGTCCAGCCACTTGTCTTTACCATTATATCCCCCTTCCAGACATGATGTCACCTTCATTTTGATAACGTAGGCACCCTAGAGGTAGTTTTGTGCACTTTCAGGGTTTTCAGGAGGATTAAAAAATGGAATAAAAAGGTCATTGAGGAATTCGATTTGGGAAATTGAGGCAAGGTTTTGGAACTTGGTATGCTCAGAGGTCATCCATGGTGTATCCCCCTTCTTCCAGATCAATTTGCACCATTCAGTGGGGTCCACATGGGCTACATGAGCTCTTTTATTGTATTTCTCTCTCTGATGATGGGGACAAGATTTGATCATTTGTATACTTGGACATGTGATAGACTCATATTTTATATTATTGTGCCATGGGGTCATGCCAGTGAAGGGGATTAATACCTCCTAGCCCCACCATGTGCTCCTAGTGACTTGTCTTGGTACTATTGTTGTGGAACACATGTTATTAGCCAGCCCCATGTATGATGTCACTCCTCATTGAGCCTTTTTAGGTTATGACATCATCACTTAGTGAGTGATCCATGTCTTATATTGTATTGGCTCATCTTAGCCGTTGATTATATTGTTGTATCTTTTGATCTCAACCACTAGTTTTCAAAAGTGGTTTAGGGTTTTGGTCTTTCTCTCCTAAAAAGGAGGAGACCCCCTCATTGTAAAAACTATCTAGAGATTTTTGGCTCTTGGCTATTGGAATAAAATATTTTTCTTGGGCATCTTGGATCATGGAGTTGAATGCTTGTTGATGGTGATTGTAAATGCTTCTTCCTCTGCACTGACAGACAATGGTTGCCATCTTAGATTTTATCTTCACTAACACGATTTGCAGGCAAAGAGGACGTTTTGGAGGAGGGTGTATTGGTGGGGAGGCCTACCCTACTATATTCATCAAGAAGTTTTGGGTCTACAGGGAGTTGTTTTGTCTTTGCAACAACAATTTGATGTTTATTCATTCTTTGTTTGCATATACCTCCATTTATTTTGACTGATTGATCTTTGTGTCCTTGGTTGACAGGAAGAGGAGGGCGAATTGGTTGAAGGAGGAAAAACGCATAGCAAGAAGGGCTTCATCAAGTTTGGCATTTGATCTTCGTGGGAAGTAATCCTCGTCACAAGCAACATTCTTCTTCATTTTCCAAGTACGCTTAAGGACGTACGTTATTCTTCTACCTTGTTCATCTATTCTCTTAGATCTACAAACCCTCTTGTCAAAACACTCATTTTTACATTTTTTTAGATCTACTTGGATCTAGCATGTTTTTGGGGATAAAACTTAAAACCCACCTCTATAGTATCCACGGCAATTCGGATCTATAGTTTGGTGGTGATTGGAATTCATTTGGCCCATTTCCCAAGGCACCTAGTCCTCCTTGAGTGAACATGCATTCCTTGAGGGAGGCTAGTTTGCTAGTTCCAAGACGTGGGTAGGTGAGATTCTTGCTTCATTGAATAGATCAACCCTTAAAACCTACCTCTAGTGCTTCACCTTGTTGATTTTCACCTTGTGGGCCCCATTCCTCATTTTGAGGGTTGAGCCCCACTTGGGTCACTAGGTGATGCATTAGATCTATGGATATCTAGCCATGGGTTATGCTTGACATTTAAGACCCACCTAGATAATCATCTTAACTATTCCGATCTATAATTTGGTGGACATTGGACTCCATTTTCCCTTCCAACTAAGGCACTAGTCCTCCTTGAGGCAAGTCGCACTCCTTGGGTAGGTGGCCATTTTCTAGATCTCATAATTGGGTATTGCTAATTCTTGGTCAAATCCATAGATCCATGCTATAGCATACCTTCTAGGTCATTTCACTTTAACTTTGACCTTGTGGGCCCTATTTGGACCATCTTCCACTTTTTAAGGGGTGGGCCCCACTTGGGTAATTTTCATGGCATTAGCTCTTCTTTAGATCTACTTACTTAACCCCATAAATGACCTTAATCAAATACTTGGTTCAAATATTTGTCCCTTGCTTAAGCCTCTCAATCAAGCCATAACCACCTTGGGTCCACTTATCTTTCTAGATCTAAATCATGCACCATTGATCTCCTTGCATAACTTTACACATTTACCTAGGAGTCTTTGGGTTAGCTAGTCTTCATATATTGGCTAGGGTCTCCCCCTTGATATTGATTCTTCTTGATCTAAAGTGAAGGTTGCGTTGGTTATTGTGACACCCACTTGCATTGGGAACCGTGGAAATCCTTGGGTCATCTCTTTAGTTGTCCAACACTTCTACCATCCCAGATGGGATACCTTTAGGGACAACTACAAGTTGTGTGATAACAAGTCCTTCAAAGGCCAAATTAACAACAAATGCAACAAGTATAAACAATTACACTACGGTTACCTCATATACCGTTGACAATACATCCACACATATAGAGCTACACACCAACAAATGGACCTCCAAAGTCTTTCTTATTCAACAAAAAAAATATTACAATACAAAGCTTCAGAGCTTGGGAAAGACTTCCGCATTCCAACCATCCTCAAATGAGAGGTAATGCCTTGCTTAAATAACCAAAAGGAGAGGCGGGCATATTTCCCAAGAGAGATCTCTTTTGACACATGGAGAAATGAGCTTGAGTGAGGTAGGAACTAACTAGAGAGTGATTGGAGTGATTTGAGGAGGTTAGGCGCCACCTCTCAAGAGGTTTGCATCCCCTCTATCACTAATGCGCCACCTCCCATGAAGGAACATGCCCCTCTCTAGAAGAATGCACCCACCTTCAGTTAGGATCTCAATCCAATCTTAAATAAAATGATTCGGCTTATTCTTAACTCGCCCTTGAATCACCAAGTAATTGCCACCATTCTGGTTGACTGAAACATGTCTCGGACAAACTTCCATAAATCATGGGATGCTTATTTTTCCCAATTATTATGTATTTTTTTACTTTTTCAAGAGAAAACCATATTAAGTGATAAATAATCACTATTTTCTCTCTCAAAATGGGAACATGGGTAAAGTGGGTGCTATGAGTTAGAAAATGAGCACCCCCATGGAAAATTTCAACCCCTAGTACCACTTTTATGAATTTATGAATTTTTACAATTATTCCCATTTTACAAGAAATTTATTGAATGACAGAAAATTAAAAACACCTAGGGGGACTTAGCACATGTTCATATGACTAAAAAATAATGACTAGCATGGTAATATACATTGACACTAGGATTTAATAACCCCCCAAGGCCTAACCACCAAGACAATTACTCCAGCTTCGGAGGATTTAGTGAAAAAATCGAAAATTATAAGTAGTTGAAAATCAACATATAATTAACAAGGAAAAAACACTCTAGAGTAATGTATTAATGACTAATTCCTAGGAAATCCAATCCTTTTACAAAATTCTGTCATGCTACTTCATTCATTACAAATCCCCCAAGGGGGTATGAACATGTGAAAATTGAAAAAAGGGCCAAAAATGGCATGCATGGACTTATGAACATTCATACTGAACAATTGACTTGTTCAATCTTTGGCGGCTCACTGAATATCCAACTAAGTGAAACTTAGTGGGTAACATTTGGCTCCTACTCGGGGACGTGTGCTCGATCTAGTATTTAGGCAAGGAGTGGATTTGAGAACCACAAAATATCTGGTTTCTATAACCTATAAAAACATCTCAATTTGACAGACCAAACCTTTAGTAGCACAAGTTCTTATAAAATCCAATGAAACATAAGTTGCATTATCCGAACAAAAACGAAACTAACTAACAAAAAAGATTATAATTCCTAAGTACAAAAAAGAAATACAGAAAGTAAATGCTCACTTTAAAGAGCTTATTTTCCTAAGTATGATAAAATAAACCTTCTAGGTGAAATACAAAATCCAATGGAACCACCTAAGCAATTTATCAGTTTTAAAGTTTTTCCCTTGTCTTTGGTTACCAACCAAAACAAGGACACATTTATTGAATCATGCAAACCTGTATGAATATCCAGGATGGGAGGGATGGATGGGTAATCATAGGCATGAACAATGTCATTAAACTCCTTCCAGGCATTGCAAGTCCTCCCACAAGCTTCTTCTATCAAAGATTGGATAGGACTAATATACAAATATGTTTGATGAGGCAGATCAACCACTCCATCAAACTTATCCAAACGGATTCTTAGATGATAACCCTCTATGTAAGCCATAGGCTGCTCCAAATCATAGGAACACCCTACATGTGAAGATGGAGGCTGGGATTGATCTTCAATTGACTGCATCTGATCTATGTCTTTAGTACACTGTTTCTCTGAGTCTTTACCACTAGTAATTGTGTGTGCTTGATCATACTCTGAATGCTCCTCCTCCATACCAAGGTTCTCAAATTCAACACTCCCTTCCTTGCATATATAAAAGATATGCTTTTCAATGTCTATCAAATAGTCATCATCCACATCTTTGTCAAAGATGGGGAGGTCTTCATTAATTGCATCATACCCTTGTTTACACCTGTCCTCGTCATGTTCACAATAATCATCCTCATAAATCCTGGTTTAAAAAATGTTACAAGGGATAAAGCCTTCCAAACCTTAATCACTATGCATAGAACATGGAGGAGTGTCATCATACATATTACATACTTCATCATGAATTTATTTATACGCTTTTGTAATGGTTTCTTCTTGACAAAAATATGGCATACAAATGTCAATACCTTCATTGAAATAACTTAGACACATCTAAAAATATTTAGTGTTTTCTATCATGATGATACAAGGAGGATATTTAGCAATTTCTTCAATCACGATACCTTCATGAACTTCATCAATAAGGTCACTCAGGATGTGCTGCTCAAGGGTGTAATATATGGGCTCTTCTAGCCTTACCAAGTTTTCAATCTGTACAAGGGATTCCACATGATACTCCTTTCTAGGAAAGATGGCAAGGGAATCTTCAAAGAAACTTTCTATATCGCTCTCATCATCATGTTGTTTCTTAAGAAACATCCCAAGGAAACTTGAAATGGAGGTAATGCATTTATTGGGAAGATAATCATAATATCATTCAAAAGCATCCCCCTCTAGAGTACTCACAAATATCTGTATCCAAATATCTTCACGTAGTATACTGAACTTGATTATAAATTCAATGAAGGATGTAATGTGAAGGACAATTGAAACACCTTTTCCATGAAAGATTGGAGTATAAATATAAGATATATCTGAATCATATCTTTTATTTAGGAATCCGAGGATGCCTCTCAAATCAATCATAGGGTAACATTCTTCCATGAACTCAAAATTCCGCTCTTGGGGATCCATAATAATGTACTAGGCTCATGCCTCATACCAAATCATTCCAGTGTGGCTATCAAACGATGAGCCTGGAATTTTTTCAATGTCTCACATGTGCTCATCTCTACACACAACAAGTCTTCATAGATTTATGAGAAACAAGGTTTTATCCCTTTGATGGAGTCGCCATGTGAGAAAAAATATGCAATAAAAACTCTCACAAAGTTTATTTTTTGCTTTTCTTTGTAAATTTATAAAAATGAAAAAGGTTAGTGGAGTTTCCATATGAAAAAATTAAAGATCTACTCTAAAGTATTCACCAAATAAAGCAAACAATAAAAGGAGAAAACAAAAGTTGTATTCCAGGAATAAAAAGATTTATCCTCGGCAACGACGCCAAAGGATGTTGCCGCCTGGGATGCACCTCGAGTAACGTGGCAGAAATATTCAAGCCACTGGGTGTGTCCTTGGGGGCAAGTCACAAGTCAAGCTTGTTGCCACTTAACACTTGACTCCTGCGTCTAGGCCAACTCCTAGTGAATCCAATGGGGGTGGTCCCTAAGAAAATAACAAAGGTTGATTATACTAAGTTACATAAATTAAATCTAGGAGTTTCGAAAAATAATGAAGCAAGAAAGAAACAACAATGGATTTAAGATAGGAGCATGCTAGATGATCATTCATGACACATAAATTGATTTAAATAAAATGATTTGTATAGGTAGACCAGTGTCAAAATAAGTTAAATAGTTGTCGCTGAAACGAAAAATGTTTTGTTGTGCCGCTTGACAGTTTTAAATTATTATTATGAGTAGATTATGGTGGGTTTATTATTGGTTTGGCCCACTTAAACTTTTATCATCACTAGTAAGTGTAGAGCAATAGTACCATGTGTCCAATAGGATGAGACATAATTTGCTTAAAGTAACCCCCTGACTCCGTAGTACGTTCAATGCAAACCGCTTACTATGACAATAAAATTTTAGGTGGATTTTCGTATTAAACTACTGCCAAGTATCATGTTTTTTTATTGTTGGCCACCGAGTCAAGCGAAGCCCACTGTGACTACAAGAGCATACTCAAGGATAGATGACAAAGGTTCAATTACTCTTTATTTCGAAATGAAATAATTGAAAGGAAACTAACTACTGTAATCTAAGAAAAGAGATTGAAAGTAAAATACAGGTTATCCAATCCAAACAAAACAAAAGCAAAAAAGAGGAAAAATTTATGCCACGAAAATGATGCAAATCCCCTAGGTGTGATGGAGTGTGGGAACCGGGTTGCCCACCTATTTTTATTATTATTATTTACAATTTTATGGGTGGATGCCTTTGGTCCTTAATAAATCAGTATCCAAAGGCTTACAAATCTTCAAAAGGTGAATCGGGATCAAGGTGCAGTGTTATAGGGGCCTTGGATAGTCCAAATCCTTGAAAATTGGCCAACACTTCCTCTTACATGTTCAACAAAAGTAAAAATCAGCAAGAAACTAAATGTAAAAGATGCCCAAAAATACTTTGGAAGTGTCTTTGGAAGATGTTAGTAAAATCTAAAAGAAAAGGCGAAGTTAAACTATTTAAAAGAATAAAAATAACTAAGGGAAGCAAGCTAGAAAGGTAGCTCCCTTAGGATATTTACTTGCCCTTTTGGGGCAGCAAATAAAAAGGAACTTATACTTGCCAAATATGTCTTTTAAACAAAGAAATAAACATTCCCTCAAGCCTTTAGAGCTACTGTAAAGTGACTTGCAAAAGAAACTTTCAAAGCTAGATCTAGTTAAAGGATGAAATCTTTTAATAAAAGCTAAGATCTAAGCATATAAATCGGATCTACTTATAATTTTACTTTTAAGTATAGATATAAGATATGTTAAGAACAATAACCAGAGAAATTTAATTTAAAAGAGAAGGAAGGAGATAAGAAGGAAAGGAATGTCATATCTATGGAGTCTGATAGTGGGAAACGGATGGACTATGTCTTTCTGAAGATGTTTGAAAGATGGAGGATGCAAATAAGATCGGCCACTCCTTCAAACTAGAAAACCTACACAGCTGAAAATACTTGCAACAAAAAGTGTCAAATTGAGTGCTTCTTACATCAGAGATGAGAATAGTATGCCTATAAACAAATAAAACCTACAAATCCTATATCTCTATGCATTAGTAAGAAATAAATGAATTTGAACCCAAAACATTTATCCTAATAACTAGTAATAGTCCTTCAAAGGCCATATTAACAACAAATGCAACAAGTATAAAGTTATTAAAAACTACAGTACAGTTACCTCATATAACATTGACAATACATCCACACACAAAGCCACACACCAGCAAATGGACCTCCAAAGTCTTTCTTATTCAACAAAATAATATTACAATACAAAGCTTCAGAGCTTGGGCAAGACTTCCGTACTCCAACCATCCTCAAATGAGAGGCAATTCCTTGCTTAAATAGCCAAAAGGAGAGGGGGGATCATTTCCAAGAGAGATCTCTTTCGACACATGGAGAAACAAGATTGAGTGAGGTAGGAGCTAACTATAGAGTGATTGGAGTGATTTGATGAGGTTAGGCACCACCTCTCAAGAGGTTGGAATCCCCTCCATCACTAATGCACCACCTGCCATGAAGGAATGTGCCCCTCTCTAGAAGAATGCATCCACCTTCAATTAGGATCTCAATCCAATCTTAAATCAAATGTTTCGACTTCCTCTTAACTTGCCCTTGAATCACCAAGAGATTTCCACCACTCCAATTGACTGAAACATGTCCCAGACAAACTTCCATAAATAACAGGACGTTGATTTTTCCCAATTATTTTGTCTTTTTTGAATTTTTCGAGAGAAAATCATATTAAGTGATAAATAATCACTAATTTTGCTCTCGAAGTGGGTACATGGGTAAAGTGGGTTCTCTGAGTTAGAAAACGAGCACCCTAATGGAAAATTTCACTGCATTGTACCACTTTTATGACTATATGAATTTTTACAATTAAAATATCCCATTTTACAGGAAATTTATTAAATGACGGAAAATTGAAAACACCTAGGGGGGACTTAGCGCATGTTCATATGACTAAAAAATAATGACTAGCATGGTAATATACATTGAATCTAGCCTCGAGGGGTAGCTTAGTTGGTTGGATATTCCAGGACCAAGACGGTACAAGTTCAAGGTCGGGGGTTCAATTCTCTGGGTCCTTCAGGGTTAGGCATTGAAGTAATGCCGATAGGGGTGAGGCCCCTTCCAGTGGGCCCCCTTGGCTTGGATCCGTGGATTATATATACACACACACACACATTAACACTAGGATTTAATAACCCCCTAAGTCCTAACCACCAAGATAGTTACTCCAACTTTGGAGGACTGAGTGAACAAATTGAAAATTATAAATCACTAAAAAGTAACATGTCATTAACAAGGAAAAAACACTCTAGAGTAATTTATTGACGACTAATTCCTAGGAAAGACAAGCCTTTTATAAAAAACCATCATGCTACAATATTCATTACAAATCACCCAAGAGGGTATGCACATGCGAAAATTGAAAAAATAATGGCCAAAAATGGTATGCATGGACTTCTGAACACTGATATTGAACAATTGACTTGTTCAATATTCGACGGCTCACTGAAATTCCAACTAAGTGAAACTTAGTGGGTAACACTCCCCTCAACTCTGACACAGACTGCTTACATACACTTCCAAATGCAACTTGAACCTCAAGCCCGTCTAAAATGTCACAACCTTTTGGAGGTTCTAGTTTTGACATTATTCTTGGTAATAGGGTAGAAAAATAAATCTAAATTCCCTCCAATCAAATTCTTATTAGTCAATTAAATGCATGAAAGAATTCCACTTTTCACAAACAAAATGTTGCTTATGGCCAAACTTTACATGAAAAGTCATACAAGCACAAGCTCACTGCAGGTTTTTTCGGTTTGGAAAGCAAATAACTTTAAAAACATTTTGTTTACACATACTTGCTCACTTTCACCCATGTCACTTTCAGAGTCTCTTTCTTCTTTTCATCAAGTTTTACTATTACTTTGCGGGTTTTGATTTGTCATTATGTTTAAAATAACACAAGTTTAAGTACACCTTTCAATACTATTAGTTAGAGTATAAACATGAAAACAATGAAAAATCTAGGTCAAACCTGAATGATGCTCTTTTTGGATAGGAGATCCTTGTATTTATCCTCTATTTTTTTCAAACATTGTCATCACCTTCTTATTGACCCTCTTCTCCATACATCAACCAACAAATTAAGGGTCAACCATTAAAATATATATTGTTACTCCTAAGAAAACAAAAGGATAGACTACTGCCTATAACAAAAATAAACTATTAAGACCAATTTATGGCAATCAAGTATGCTATAAAAGGCAATGTAGGAAACTCAAATAGAAATTGCTTACAAAACAACATGGAGATGGCCAACATATAAATGAAATTTTGTAGTCTGAGAAAATCACATTGATAACAAAAATAAAATGTTGGATGTTTTCAAGTTTTTTTTTAATTTCCAAGTATGTGTATGAATATAACTCGATGCAAGGAGTCAAGTCCCACTAGCGCAGTTTGCATTCGAGGGGTTCCGTTTGTTAGGTGGCCCAGGGTTCAAAATTCGGTGGTGGTGGGAGGAGACACCAAAAAAACCCAACCATGCTAAGGGTTGGTGTGGCCCAGGCTTGGTGCGATCCCCAGATGGTTTTGACGGCTTAGATGCCCCTGGTTCATGGTTTCTTAGACCAAAGGCCAGTCCCAGAAGTTAGGGACATTTGAGCAAACCCAAAAAAATGAATATAACAAGATGCAAGGAAACAAGACATCTGATTTATGTAATACTTTAACTGTTCAGATTGTAAACCCTCAAATTCATTTCTTGTTTTTCTTGGATCACAAGCTGAAAATCATAGCAATCTCCCCGCCTTGCCTCTCTTACAAATAACTGTTTCTTTGTTGCAATCCAATCATGCTTCTCAAGTAATCTCTCTACTTTTGAAGAACACAACTGTTCTAACTACACATGCTTGATATGCCATAGACAATATACTTGCCCACTTAGAATCTCAACACCCAAAAAAATCCATCCATGCTAAGGGTTGGTGTGGCTTAGGCCGGGTGCGATCCCCTGATTATTTTGACGGGTTAGATTGTTGAAATATTGTAACTTCGAAGAATATTTTATTGTATTTTATTATTGTAATTTATTCGGAGATGTTTTATTCCTCCGTCAGGATGTTATTATTGTATTTGGTCATCATAGAGTCATGAGATAAATCCTCCCATGTAAGTCAGGGCAATAGATCCCCCTAGAGTCAAATGTAATGGGTTCTTTAATTCCCCTAGAGGAGTCAGCCCAGTCAACATTAGTTGAGTGGTAAAGTTAGTTGAGGCCGACATGTCAAGTTGTAAAATTAAAGTAGAAGTAAATGTATAAATAGAGAGCTAGGATCTCTCATTTATTCATTCATTCACACACACACTCACTTGTGTAATTCACAATGGAGAGAGAGAGAGAGATCTGCAAGGATAAGGAGCACTTGTTTGGGGTTTTTTATTTGTACTTTTGATCATCTATATTGAGGAAGGTTTGCTGGGTTTTCTTCCCCTAGAGGGTTTCCCAGGATAAATTTGTGTCTCTTGTGTTTATGTTGTGCTTGTTATTCTTTCAGTGGTCTTGTATATGCTATTATTGTGAAATTGAATTGAATACTGATGTTATCTATCTTAGCATATTGAATCTTAACATGGTATCCGAGCTAGCCTGAAAGAAGGCGATGTATGGCATTTGCAACTCTTGTTTCACTTGAGACAATTTGAAAGCTAGGGCTTTGTATAGAAAAAACTAGGAATCTTGGAATTTTCACTATAAATCACTTTTGGAGAAGGTTCAAGATCTGAAACTTGGACAGGCCGAAGATGAAATGTTCATCTACCTTGTGTCTGAGTTTTAGCCTCATATTCATTGTACTTTGTGAGATGTGATCCATACAATTTAGGGTTTCTGCCTCTTCTAGAATGCAACCCTAAACAAGTGACCTAGGGAAAAAGGTCATACCTCTGGATAGGAAGCTCCAAATGGAATTCAGTAAAATGTTCCAGTTAGGGAACGTACTTTATCTTCATAGGTTTGAGTATCAAAGGCCGAAGTTGAAACACTGATACGTGTCACTCCGTACAATTTCCTTATGCTGTTTCATCCCATAAAAATGTGACCTAGGGAAAAATGTCATATATCAGGATAAGAAGCTCCAAATAGAATTCCATAAAAAGTGATAGTTAGGAAACATACTTTTGTTTCACAGGTCCGAGTATCAGAGGCCGAAGTTGAAACAGTGACATGTGGCACGCAGTACAAGTTTGCTATGTTGTTTCATCCCATAAACAGTTCATGTTGGGAAACTTAGCATATCTCTCTCATGGAGAATCCAATGAAGCTCAAATTTGTGGGGTTGGAAAGATGACAGGTCAGGCTACCACAAGCCAAAGTTTCATACCCCGAGGATCCGAAATTTTATAGATACACCAGAAACAATAAGGCACATATGAAATATCTCAACAGAGGAAATCAAATAAGAGGGGGAAGAAGCTCTCACTTGGGGTTTTCTGTTTTTTTAGGTATGGAAGGACTTGATACAATGTTGGAGACATCTGATGCAACATTGGAAACTTTGAAAATGGATTTGGAATCCCTTCATCATATATATTAATCTTCCATCAAATGTTGCGGGAGGAGGAGATTGAAAATTAGGTTTTTTTGGGTTCTACAAGTAAGAAGAAACCCTAGCAAAGTTGGGAGACTCATAGGGAAGCAATGAAGGAGGTTTAAATGGCATTGGTATTCTATCATCCTAGAACTATGAATATATATAAGATGTTTACAAGTGATCTACCTTAGACGATTAGGGTTTTACCCTTATAGAGAAGACTACAAGCAATCTCGACAAGTATGACTTGAGGAGATGCAGGTATGTTTTGAAATCTGTTTTATTTATCTGATGATTAAGTTCATGATATGTTTGTCTTCATATTATTGAGGTTAGTACAATCATGATTAATTTTATATTTGTTTGATCACCTTAGTAAAAGTATGAATGCATGTGAATGATAAAAGACATTCATTGATTAGGTTTATAACACTTATGATTGTACTAATGCATGTGTGGTGTTGTATGAGGATGATGTTGTCTACTAACATGAAAGGTACACGAAGAAAGACAAATCAAGTTTTAGATTAAGAATATATGACCATGATGACATGAATACAAAGACTCATCCATGGTATTTGATCACATAGAAGCTCTACTTACGAGGATGACACAATGATGAAACTAATGCACATTTAAGGGTGCTGTTAATGCTAAGATTGTTCTTATTTGTACTTCCTTAATTGAGGTCTATTTGAAATTTTTGATCTTTTTTTTGTTTTATTAGTTTATGATTTGTATTATTTTATCTTAATTTTATTTTTTATTATTTTTTTCATTTTATTCCTTTCTTTGACCCTAAAATATTCAAGTGGCTTATTTAACATGATGTTTTCCTCAAAGTCTGAAATTACATCGAATTAAGCCTCATTATCAAGCTTATAACCAAGTTTAAACTCTTGTGCTAAGGATATTTATCAAATAAATTATGTCGAAGCATTCTGGTAGCGCAAAATGACAAATGAACCTCAACGCACTACAAGAATCCAATATGATTGAAAAAAGTGGTTATTCATGTTGAATAGTGGTCTGCTCGAATTATGATGACTGGAGTCTTTGCTATAATTTTTCGAAGTGTTGAAACACCTGTCAAGGATTTATGATAATCGTGGCTTCCATTTTGTTTCTACCATCAAGAAAAATCGGGTTTGCAGGTCAAGAATTAATTTGGGCATTGCAGAGTGACGACACCTGTTCGTTGAACGTGGTTAACTATTGAAGCTTTAAACATTTGTCATTCAAAGCTCTAATTAATAATGTGTAGATGAAAACGAGACGGAGTGGTAAGACTAACAAATTGGAATCGATGGATACACAGTGGGCCGATAAGTTTCTGTTGTGTGCAGATGTGTTTAGGGCAGCTGGATGGTTCAGGTTTTTTGAAAAACTCACGGGTTTTAATGAGGAAGTCTCTATCTACTTGGCAAAGAACCTTAATGATGAGGTGATTAAATTAAAAACCCTAATTTTTCAGCTCACAGAAACCCTGATTTCCGAGGCTACAGGTATCGCTATAGAGGGAGAGCTATGGTTCAAAAAGATCCCATTCGAGTTTGATCCCAACCTTTTCCTGCTGCCAGGTAATGAAAAGTTAAATTGGGGTGATGGTGTTCACATAACAAAGTTTCGACCTGAATGGAGGCATGTGATCGACATCATTCATACTTATATTACATGCGAGGGCAGATATTCAATGGTCTTCAAGTATCATATCAGATTTTTAATGCATCTTAAGATGAACTATAAGATGAGCCTTCCATTTTTCCTATACAAGAGCATTCTGAAGATGTCCAATAAGGTTAAAGCACGTCCTGAACTTTCAAGACAGTCAGTATTCCATCATTGTCTTATAAAATTAATCATTTAAATAGTGTTACAGAAGGAGAAAAAGACATGGGAACATTTTATATTTTGGTCTGGTTTCATTGCTGAACAGGATGAGGGTATGAACAAGGGAAGTAAAAAAGCTAAGACGGGAGGAGTCTTGATACAGGAGAGTTTTGAGAAGCCTCCATCACAGAGAAAGCTTAAAGACTCAACAAAAGGGGAGCAGTTGGAGGTATCCGAAGCTAACAAACCAAAGAGCCCAGAAAATGATGAGGTTAATGCATATGAAGGGGAAGAGGAGGAGAATAGATCAGATTCTCATCAAACCACCCTACAACAGGATATAAAGTTAGAAGAAGCAGGTGAAGAAGTGAATAAGATAGAAGAAGAAGAAATCATAGTGGAGCAGGATGAATTTGAGATTGCACAAAGAGTAGCCAAAGACAGATATGAGGAGGATTTAATCTTTTAGAAACTAGATATTCCCCCTTCTACATCTCAGGATCCTACTTTGAAAGGAGAAATAAGCATATGCTTAGAAATTGAAAGCCTCAGGAGGGTACAGAAGCAGCATCAAGCTGAGAGAGTGTTTCTTAGTGAATCAAATGATAGGCTTACCCAGACTAATAAACGTCTAAGGGAGGATTTGGCAGAGGTTAATAACCGTTATCAGGAGCTGATGGTTTTGGCAAAGAAGGCTTTGAAGAGAAAGAGAGAAGTAGAGGCTCAGACAGATGATGTGAACAAACAGGTACATAAGCTGAAGGAGAAAAACAAGCTCCTGGCAGACAAGATTAAAGTTTTGGAAGCCGAGCAGCCACAACACAACAAAAGAACTCATGCTTTGGAAGGGATTGCAATGTTGGTCGAGGCTACAAGGAAGGCTACCTAATGCCTAGTTTCTTTTTCATTTTTGTATCAAGTATGTAATAACTAGTAGTTAAGGTTTTAATTAAAGAAAATAGTTTAAAAAGCTTGATTAGGTAACTGTTTTGAGACCTAAAGACCTAAAAGTAGTTACAAACTACTTCTTTGAAAAATGTTTAAAAGGAAGTAAATGGGAATGAACAAGGGTTCGATGTTTTTGGTTTGAAGCTACTATGTAGTGCTGTTGAAAATGCTTGCAAGTTTATCATGTAAGTTTGAAGACTGAGATCATGCATATATGTTATAAGCCATCTTTATATTACTTGAATGTGTTTTTATTCCTGATCAGTGTGATCATACAGTGCATAATTTCATTCTTGTTTTGATGTTTTTGATTCAACGAATGCTTATGTATTGTAGATAGAAACCTGAATGTGTGACTTTGGAATGTGATGGGTTATGCTTTATTAAGATCATGGTTTCAGTTCTTTATGCTACATGGTTTAATTGAAGTTGATTTTTCCTTTCTTTCTTAATATTGAAACCTTCAAATCATTAAACCTAAAACCAACAGAAAAAACTATTGCATATTTATCTTGAGATTGTGAAGATTGCGCTGGCTTGTCCCTTAGTAGTCTAGGAACAAATTCTGGCACTAACAGGTGCATAGTGCTAATCCATGATGGATAGAAGTTCAAAGACATATAATCATGATGCTATCATAAAGGGAAAACAGAGATCAAGAGGGAGGCAACCACACAAACATAAAAGATAAGTATTTGAGTTGTTATTTGAATCTCTGAATAGTTAATAATATTGCTCGTAATAGTTGTATGCATATTTGTATTCCTAAATCAGGAAATGTATCATGAATAGTGTAAGCATTGATATAGCATTGAACAATATACTACTAATATGCATATGATGGGTAAGTTGGACAAACATTCCATTGTTGCTTGTCTAGAATGAAACCTCTTTGATAACATGCTGGGAGCTGTGCATGCTCTTGATAGTATGTTCTGGTAGAGATGGAAGGCATCTAGATAGCCACTATATGCATACAGGATATGGAAAAGTGTTGTGCCAAAGTATTGGTCAAGATAGTTTCATAACTATGTGAATCATATCAGTATGCATAATAGGTTATCATTGAAATGTCAACATGATTTGATGATTATGAAGTGTTACTATTCATGTAATTGAATTTGATTTGTAGGAAAGATCGTGTGCTATGATCTACAAAAGAAGGATGATGAACACTTGTTCCGAGGAACAAGTGATGATTATTCAACAAGAAGACTTACAAATCAAACATACTATAGAAGTACAAAACAAGGCTCGTGGTTAGAGGATTCTCTTAGAAAGGCGGAGAGGATCATGATGAGATGTTTTCTCCAGTGGTTAGACACACTTCCAGAGACAGATTACACCCATGGATGACAAGACCGTTCTCTTGAATGGTGTAATTGAAGAAGAAGTGCATATCGAGCAAACTCCCAAGATTTGAAAGAAAATCACATGATTGAAGAAGGGCTTATACGGGTTCAACAGGTACCCATGATTGATAGTCATTTGACGAGCTTGATGATCACCATGGGTGATGCAGATTTCAACCTTTGATACAAGGTTGAAGATGGTTTCTATATATAGATGACATGTTGGATGCAAGAAGGAACTCACCATAGTTCGAGTGATCTTGAAGCTCCTATCAATAGAACCATTTGACGGGAGATGACACAGATAGATATGTAGAAGATCACTCAATGCAGAATGTGCATGATGTTCACTCATAGAGGGAGGACAATACTCAGATGTAGAAGACTCCACTTCAGAGGGAGTAGATCTCAGAGTTAAAGAATCTTGGCATGATTCTTGTGATTAGATATGTGGTTGAGATCATATGAGATTTTTCCTTAGCCAAGGAAAATGTGAGGTAGATATTTGGGATGATGGACGGTGGTTTGTATAGTTTACAGAAATATGATTGGTTTGTTGATATATTTGAAAAATACAAGGCCAGATATATGCTTTGTTGTGAACACCCTGAGTCAGTATCTAGTTGATCCTAGACATGTTCACCTGGCAGTTGCAAATCATGTTATGAGGTACTTGAAAGGTACGATAGACTTTGTTCTATACTATGTTGGAGATCATGACTACACAAATGCAGATTGGGCTAGAAGTGTCTCAAACAGGAAGAGCACCTCAGGTGGATGTTATTGTCTGGGATTCGCCATAATCTCATGGTTTAGCAGGAAGCAGTCTAGTGTTGCTCTAAGCACAGCTGAAGCAGAGTATATAACAACTTGTTCTGCTAGTTGTGAGGCCATATGGCTTTGGAAGTTGATGTCAGGTCTATTTGACATGGAGTTGGATACCACGGTGATTCTATGTGAAAACCAGAGTTGTATAAAGATGACAGAGAAGCCAGTGTTCCATGACAAGTCAAAGCACATAGAAATCTAGTATTTTTATATATGAGGTATGGTATAGAAGGGAGCTATAAAGCTCCAGTATGTGAGCACTGCTCAGCAAGTTGTTGATGTGTTGACTAAGCCTCTGTCTCGAGTGAAGTTTGAGTACTTCCGTGACAAGATTAGTGTGGTTCGAAAGGACCTTCCTTGAAAGGGGAAGCAGTGTTGATGTTGATCATGATGTTGCAGTGAGATTGTATCATCCTTGGACACCTGGCCTAAAACGATCTGTAGATTCTTGTCTCTGAGAATGTGATGATGATGATGTTGCAGTGGGATTGTATCATCCCTGGACACATGGCCTAAAAGGATCTGTAGACTCTTGTCTCCGAGAATGTGATGATGATGATGTTGCAGTGGGATTGTATCATTCCTGGACACATGGCCTAAAGGAATCCATAGACTCTTGTCTCCGAGAATGTGGTGGAAAATCCTAGATTTGATCTAGGTCACATCCAATATGAAAAAGGACTGGCACTGTGGTGGTAAAACCTAGATTTGATCTAGGTCACATCCAGTATGAAAAAGGACAGGCACTGTGGTGGTAAACCCTAGATTTGATCTAGGTCACATCCAGTATGAAAAAAGATTGACACTGTGGTGGTAAACCCTAGATTTGATCTAGGTCACATCCAGTATGAAAAAGGACTGGCACTATGGTGGTAAACCCTAGATTTGATCTAAGTCACATCCAGTATGAAAAAGGACTGGCACTGCGGTGGAAAACCCTAGATTTGATCTAGGTCACATCCAGTATGAAAAAGGACTGGCGCTACGATGGAAAATCCTAGATTTGATCTAGGTCACATCCAGTATGAAAAAGGACTAGCACTGTGGTGGAAAACCCTAGATTTGATCTAGGTCACATCCAGTATGAAAAAGGACTGGCAATGTGGTGGAAAACCCTAGATTTGATCTAGGTCACATCTAGTATGAAAAAGGATTGGCACTGTGGTTGGATTGCATCATCCTTAGACTTATGTCCTAAAGTGAGAGGGATTGATCATCCCATAATTGGATCATATGTGTTGCAGGTTATATTGATGTTGTTGATCGAAAGATCAAGATGATGTTGTTGCTGATCGAGAGATCAAGTGTTGCTGTAGATGATCGAGCGATCGAGTGCTGCAGAAGTTGAAGACCAAAGATGTAGACTCAGTGCTGTAGAAGATGATGCTCCAGTACTGAAGATGTTGAAGATATGGAAGATGTTCCAGTTGTTGATGCTGTTGAATAAAAATTCCAATGATTTATAGATGTATCACCTTGATGTTTGTGATGATGCTCTCTCTCCTTTCTCCTTCAGTTGATGTTGCTGTTGTCAGTAGAATGCCCTTCTCGTTAAAGGGGAGTGTTGAATATTGTAACTTCGAAGAATATTCTATTGTATTTTATTATTGTAATTTATTAGGAGATGTTTTATTCCTCTGTCGGGATGTTATTATTGTATTTGGTCATCATAGAGTCATGAGGTAAATCCTCCCATGTAAGTCGGGGCAATAGATCTCCTAGAGTCAAATGTAATGGAGTTTTTAAGTCCCCTAGAGGAGTCGGCCCAGTCAGCATTAGTTGAGTGGTAAAGTTAGTTGAGGCCGACATGTCAAGTTGTAAAATTAAAGTAGAAGTGAATGTATAAATAGAGAGATAGGCTCTCTCATTTATTCATTCATTCACACACACACTCACTTGTGTAATTCACAATGGAGAGAGAGGGAGATATTTGCAAGGAGAAGGAGCACTTGTTTGGAGTTTTGTCTTTGTACTTTTGTTCATCTATATTGAGGAAGTTTTGCTGGGTTTTCTTCCCCTAGAGGGTTTCCCAGGATAAATTTGTGTCTCTTGTGTTTATGTTGTGCTTGTTATTCTTTTAGTGATCCTATATATGCTATTGTTGTGAAATTGAATTGAATACTGATGTTATCTATCTTAGCATATTGAATCTTAACATAGATGCCCCTGGTTCATGGTTTCTTAGACCAAAGGCCAGCCCCACAAGTTAGGGACATTCAAGCAAACAAAAAAAAAAAGAATTTAACTCGATGCAAGGCAACACGACATCTGATTTATGTAATACTTTAACTGTTCAGATTGTAATCCCTCAAATTCGTCTCTTGATTTTCTTGGATCACAAGCTGAAAAATCATAGAAATCTCGCCGCCCTGCCTCTCTTACAAATATTTGTTTCTCTGTTGCAATCCACTCTTGCTTCTCAAGTAATCTCTCTGCTTTTGAATAACACACATGTTCTAACTCTAGATCTTGATATGCCATAGACAATATACTTGCCCACTTAGAATCTCATATTATTATGCTCCAAGAACGTCACATGGTGATGACAGATCTCTTAAGGATTACCTCATTATCCAATTTCTTTCCTTATATTTATATCACTCAACTTCTGCCGAAGCTTGGGTTACAATTTTGCAAGAGAGTTGATTTGAGAATTGCACAGTTCATGTTGAGCTCTTCTTGAGTTTGATCATAATCTTTCTTCATGAGGTCAACCTGAGTATAGAACAAGGTTACTTCAATTGTTGTAGCTAGACTGCACATTACATTTGCACAACAGAAGCAAACTATACAAGATTTTTAGAGCTATAGTTAAATTTACAGTTAAACTAATTGTCAGCAAGTTAGAGATTCCACAACCCACCTTACTAACTAGCTTTTGGAGCTCATCCGCAAGAACTTTAACTTGAGATTCAGATGAGACTACTGGGCTTCAAGTGAAGTCTTTTCCTGAATAAATGCTTCCTTTTCCATTATTAAACTTTCTTTTCACCTTTATGACCTTGTTGTCCAAATAAACGAGTTAATAACATGAAAGACCAGTATAACATAAGAAGCCATTCTAATAAATCACTGGGTTACCTTGATCTCCTTTGAAGCCAATGCCATTTGTTGTTTGACAGACTATCTTTTTATAAACTCGCAAGTTTACTTTTATGATCTCGACTTGTTTTTAATTGCCTTTAGAAACAGATTTTTTGTGAAGTTCCTCAGTTTCCTCCACCTTTGCTTCTGCATGCCCCCATTCCATTCCCACTACTAATTCGCTCTACATCACAAGAATGCATTAACACGAGATTATTAACTAGTTCAAACTTCAAGCAATCAAAAGTAACATTTAGGGCCAGTCCAAATGCAAAAAGAGAAAACAAAGTTAAATACAAACAATTGATCACAAAGCCTTGTCAGCCTGTTTACTGATTATGTATGTTATGGATATAAATGCGTTTTAGACATTTCCAGCATTGTCTTCTAAGTTCTAATCCATTTAAAGATAATGAAGAGGAAAAACAGGAGAAGCACCTTATGATGCTCATTCTGCTGTGCTTGATTAACAAAAAAATGACAAATCGTAGGATTTAGCTCTAGCTGAGATTTCAAATGTGCAAACTTTTTGACGAGGGACTCAGGGAAACAAGCTTGCAATCTAAATAAAAAAATCAAATAATATCCAGGTAGGTCATTTTTTATGTAGAATTTTATACAACACAAATATGACAAGAAAGCAACGAGTACCCATCACAGATATGGGTTGAAGTTAACCAAAGAGCCCCAATTTTGTGCACTTGCAACCAAAGGGAATAAAAGGAAGCCCTTAGGCGAGAGTACTTTTTTTTGAACCAAAATCTATAGCATAATGCATAGAACATTGGGAAAGATGTAATGTGTTAGACGCTTCAGACATTTGATGGTTGGTGAGGGAAGTCTTCAGAATTCAGTGAATGAGTACATAGTTAATTGTTTTATCAATCTTCCTATCTTCCCTACTCTTCTCTTAAATTAGAAGTCTATAAGAGCTATGTCCCTAAAAAAATTCTGAAAATTTTGAATAGCTCTGTAAAAGCCAGATTTAACATTTCACTCTTCCAATTTCACTGGATTTTGACAAGCATGTGCTAATAGATTATGGAATTGTCTAGACATGTGATGATTTCGCTGAGCAAAGTCAAATTTGTTCCTGAAAATTGTTATTTCCGTAATTTTGCAATTTCAAGTCCTAAACTAAATGAGCTATTTTAAAACTACCCAAAACACCCAAATTGCGATTTAAGGTGGGTTGTGAAATCTCTAACTTGCTGTTTTGATTCCACTAATTTCAAATTAAGCAATTACTTTGTTGATATGGGCAATTCTCTAATTAATTTCATTTTCAGTCTTCGTTCCGATGATAGTTGTTTCCAGCTGATGAGAGCAGAAGGCGATTGTTTAAAAAGCATATCTAATTTGTTGAGCCGCTCAGATCTACTGTGGCTTTCCTCGAATAACTTTCCGCACAGATCCCTGCCTTCTTGGATTCCGAAGTAGAATTTAAGAGTTTTGGAAGTGGCCGGGGGTGTATTGGAAACATTGTGGGAGCATGACAGCGAGGTATATGTGGATTTAGTTTGTGTTGCTCACCATACGGCTGTTAAAGTACCTGGAAAAGATATAAATGAAAGCGTCTAAAGAACCATTGTCCGAAGAATTCTTTCATCTCCCCTCCTTGAAACACTTGAGACTCCATACAACAATGATATGGGTGCCAGACTCCATGGGGAGCTTTAAGAAGCTGTAGCATATTGACTTCTCAGGGAATTTGCAAACGCTACCAATTCGTGGCATATAAGCTTAAAAGAATTGCTGGGTGCTATTGGAAAGCTAAGCAAGTTTTGGAGATTCTGAAATTAGACTGCCTGCTCTTAGAAAAGTTGCTGCTTTCCCTAGGCAACTTAACGAACTTAACACACACTTACATAACAGTAGTTTCCAATTTATGTTTACACGGATCAAGAAAATATCTTAATCTAATTACGAAATTTGTAAAATTGTTCCAGAGTCGTGGGAAATATCCATAAATCTAAATTATAGATAATAAAAGAGATTGAGAAAACGAGAAGATTTGTTATCAGTCTTAACTGTGCAGAGGCATGTTGAAGAAATTTCGAAGAAATGAGGCATGCTGAAGAAATTTTGAAAGCTTTAAACTGTGCAGAAGCATAAAAGAAATGTTATGAATTTTAAGTTTCAAGAGAGCAAATAGCTTAAATAAAACAAAGGACCAAAAAAAATTGATTTAAGTTTACTTTATCTTGCAAACATAATAGTTAAATATGATGAACTGTTGTTGTAAAAAACATAAAAGTTAAATATGATGGAAGTTGTTGTAAAAAACATAAAAGTTAAATATGATGAACGTTTGTTGTAAAAAACATAAAAGTTAAATATGATGGTATTGTTTTAAAAACAAGAATTATTGAAGATTAATAGATGACTATGATTATGATGATAATAAATTAGATGATTATGATATAAAATAAGTTGGAGGTGATATGGATGAAAATGGAAAATCGGTAATATTTTTTTTCAAATGATGTTTATGTGAGGTAATATAATTTTATTGTTTTTATATAGAAAAATAATGAAATAAGTCATTAAAGAGTTAATCATCTTTTGAAAGAGAATTATAATTTTATGTTAAAATATTTAAAAATGCCTTAACAAAACTATAGAAATTGATCTATTAAGAGATTCTTTAGGAAAGAGTTCAAATTCAACACCTAGATTTTTGGTTAAGAATGAAACCACTATAGCATCTACCATGAAATTTAAAAAAATACCTAACTTTTAACTAATCACATTAAGTAATGTTAATCTTTGTATTAATGTACCATAATAACTTACCTAACATTTTAATTTTTAAGTTTAAGGTAACTTCCTAACATATAAACCACCCCTTTATAATAAAACAAAGATATATAAAATATTATCAATCTTTTTACAATGTTGAAATGAGTATTTGAACAGTAAGGTTGATTGGTTTGTTCATCAATGTAAATTAGGGTTTGAAAAACATTAGGGTTTGAAAAACATTAGGGTTTTGTTGGTTCATTCATTTGAGGTGCATTAGGTTTATTTATTGGTTTTCTCCATTTTATCCCCTCCTCTTGTGGACCTCAATACATTATACAGAAAACAACTTCTAGTGGAGATTTTTCTGGACCCTTCACAAAAAAAAACATTCATCCATTATAGTGGAGGCATGTAGGTAGAGGTTCAAGTGGAGGTTTTAATCAGTGTGCCTGAACATACAAAAAATCATCAATGCACTTAATAACAAGATGCATCGGTGCATCAAAATCATAAGAGCATCGATGAATCAATGCACCTAATTATGATGCACACCGAAGACAACATAGCTCGATGCAATATATGTGTGTGTGTGTGTGTGTCCACACACACACACGCGCGCGCGCACACACACACACACACACATAAAGAACAAACCAAAAGCCAAAAACATAAATTTTTATTATAAAAAATGCACCAGTGTGCCAACACAATCCATGCATTGGTGTACATCAATAAAAAATAATCGGTATCAAAATAGGTCGACGCAATTTTTTAAAAGTATGTTTATATTTTATTTTTTTGGAAAACATTTTCTGCTTCGAGATAGAAGCACCAACGCGTTCAATGTTACAGTGCACCACCCTGGAAAAAACCTATTTTTTATTTTCCCGTTACGACTCCCTGGCGCATTGTGATATACGAACACATCAGTGCGTAACATAATACAACACACTGGACGATAATAAACAACACAGTCTTTTATGATATTGGACAAGTGGAGAAGTGAACGGTTTACAGATACCAGATATACTTCTCGCTAAGGAGCAGAGGAACAATTCATATGAATGAAAAAAAGCATATCAGTTCATCGTATTAGGAAAAAAATTTCTACCCATACCATGGTCAAAGACCTTGGACCAATTGTTTCTACCCAAAACCAATTTATTGCACCCATATCCCACTTAGAAGCCAAAGATCCCATAGAAAGATCCTATGTGGTGTTTTAATGCATCTTTCATGCTGCTTGAGCCTTATAAGTTTTATTAAATGCCTAAGTCCATTATTATCCTTACCTAATCATTATTA
This sequence comes from Larix kaempferi, assembly GCA_027924585.1. Classification (NCBI taxonomy): domain Eukaryota; kingdom Viridiplantae; phylum Streptophyta; class Pinopsida; order Pinales; family Pinaceae; genus Larix; species Larix kaempferi. Next base: position 2,950,761 of record BSBM01000923.1, read on the forward strand.
CGACCTAAATTCCCATTAGTGCTATTGGGAACATCATAATGTCCCCTGGTAAGCCACTTCTATTTGAAATATGCTCAAGAGAGAATGTTTCGTGGGTTGTAGGTATTTTACAAGGAAATTGAGCCCAAGAAGCTTCAAGAAGCTTCATTTAGGGCATAAGGCCCTTATTTACCTCACCTAGCCTTGGTTAGATCTCAATGCCCATTCTTGGTTATGACTAACTTGATCATGGAAACCATATCCCACTTGGAGGAAAATTATACCCAATAGAGGTCAAATGTGGTGGTTTGAGGACTTCTCCATGGCGTTTGATCCCAATAAGAAAGGTTTAGGGTTAGAGACTCTTGTTTCCCTCCCTCAACTATGTTTAAGGACCTAATACTTATCCATGATTCCCAAGACCTCGTAATGGTTCCCATTTGGACCTAGATACCTAAGACTCCTTGGAGAGGACTCACGTCATGATTTTCAGGTTTGTTCATGGTGCTTGAGTTCAAAAATATTTAATTAGGGCTTAAGGGCATTGTTCTCCCTTGATTGTGTTCATGCCACAAGGCCCATTTCCAGGGCACAAAACCTATTGATGGCATCCATATCCACTTCGAGGCCAAACACCCCTAAAAATTTCTTATGTGTTGGTTCAAGGACTTGTTTAAGAATCCTAAGCATGAGAAGCTTCAACAAGATCCTAAGGCACTTTTTTTATTATTCGATGATGGTCAACACCCCATGACCCATCGATAGTGTGCAAAACCTCATAATGGAATCCATATCCAACTTGAATGCCAAAGATCCCCTAAAAGTTGTTTAGGTTCCATGTTGTTTTTCATACTAGTTTATTCTAAGAAGCCTTATTTGAGGCCTAAGGGCCTTGTTTTACTCCCTATATATTAGTTAGATCCCGAGACCCATTCTAGGTGCTTAAAACCTATTTATGGTGCACATATCCCTCTGGTAGGTCAAGGGTACCCTACAAGATCCCTTGTGGTGGCTCAAGGGCATGTTCATTACACCTGATCCTAAGAAGTTATGTGTAGACCTTGAAGTTTTCATTTCCCTCCCTAACCATGGTCAAGGGATTAAGGTTATTGTCTCAATCCCACTTCCTAACTATTGTCAAGGACTCTAGATCCATTCATAGTGTGCAAAATATTTTAATGGTGTCCATATCTAACTCATAGGCCAAATACCCCGTAATGAGGGCTTGTGCCATTATTTCTAGGTATTGTTCATGGTGCTTAAGCTTAAAAATGTTTGATTAGGGATCAGTCCCTTGTTTCCCCCCTTGTCCACGATCAAGTCTCAAGACCCATTTATACTACACAAAACCTACACATGAGACCCTGCATCCCACTTAGAGTCCTGTAAAGAACCTCTGTGAAGGAGTCATGTTTTGGTTCGAGGACTTGTCCAAGGTTCTTGAGTCCAAGAAGGTTCAACAATATCCTAAGGAACCTGTTTTCCTTCCTCGACTGTGGTCAAGGCCTCATGACCAATTCATGATGTGCAAAACCTCATAATGGAATTCATATCCAAGTTTTAAGACAAATACTCCCCAGAGAGCACCTAGGTTGTGATTTTCAAGTATTGTTTGTGGCAATTGATCATAAAAAGTTATGTTTAGGGCATAGCCCAAGTGTTTTCCACCCCTAACCATAACAATTGAGCCTAAGAAGCTTCATTTAGGGAACTAGGATATTGTTGTTCTTCTTTGACCTTGATTCTAGATCTCAAAACCCGTTATTGGTTCACCTCTAACTTAGTCATTGTTCCCTTATCCCACTTGAAGGTGAATGATACCATACATAGGTCATATGTGGTGGTTCAAGGACTTGTACATGGTGCTTGAGAAAAAGAAGCATGGTCGAATATATTATCCTAGCATTTAGATTCATAATCTAAATTACATCTTGACGTAATCATTTTCATTCCTGTAATTTACATAATTCACGTAATCATCTTCATCATAATCATCCCCATCATCGTCATTGTCATCCTCCTCGTCAACATTACCAACATCATATTATAATTACATCATTATCATCATAGTTATGATTGTAATCATATTCGTTGTCATCATCATCACTGCCATCCTCATCATTGTCACCATCATCATCATCTTCATAATCATCATCATCATCATTGTAATACAATGAAATCATCTTCATCATTCGCATCATCAACATCATTGTCACCATTGTATGTATCATCATCCACATCATCAATGCCATTATCATTGTCATTGTCACCATCATCAACATCATCGCCATCATCATCGCCATTGTTATCATCATCATCACCATCCTCATCATCATCATCATCATCATCATCACCATCCTCATTATCATCATCATAATATAATCACACCATCATAATCATCATCACCATCATCAACACTATTGTCATCATCATTATCATTCCTATGATTATCCTTCACTCTCATCATCAATGTCATGGTTTTGACCTTTTGTGCATTCCATTTATTAGGCTCAATTGTTGGGCTTGTTTAAAACAACTGAATAAACATGAAACCATTTTTAAACAAGAGGTTTCTTTATGGGTACACTTAAAATTCAGAAGTTTCTCAAGTGAGAATTTAGGACATTCTCAACCAAAAATATAGGAGTTGAATTTGAACTCTTTCCTAAAGAATCTCTCAATGGATAAATTTGCATGGCTTTGTTAAGACATTTTTAAATATTTTAGCATAGACTTATAACTCTCTTTCAAAAGATGATTAACTCTTCAACGGCTTATTTCATTATTTTTCAATGTAAAAAAAATAAAAATCACATTGCCTCACATAGCATCATTTGAAAAAATATATTACCAATTTCCCATTTTCATCCATATCACCTCCAACTTATTTTATATCATAATCATCTAATTTATTACCATCATAATCATAGTGGTCTATTAATCTTCAATAATTCTTGTTTTTAAAACAATACCATCATATTTAACTTTTCTGTTTTTTTAAACAACACCATTTGTTTTCGGACAATCTACTCGAGCGAACACAAGCATGATCTCCCTAGTCCAAGTGGATCTAGAAGAAATAGAAATAGAACATAAAACTACTTTCCTAGATCAATTAGAGATCAAGGTAATTAGATGCCTTACCTTCAGATTCGTAGATATTTTCTCCTCTTTGTTGCTCCAAGATTTGTGGTCGTCAGATCCGTAGCTGCAAAACCTGTCAAAGTACACAGAGACAAACGAGCAGTAAAAGTGCATCTAAACACTAACTGATCTAAGTAAACAGTTAAGGAAGTGAACTCTAAACATCATTAACACAAATATATTTATGGAAAGAGATTATATTACTGTAAATGAGTGAGAAATACATAGAAGAGAGATGATTACAACCCAAGCCTTAACGTTGCAATCTTCCTCCAAAAAGCCAAGCCAATGCCTCCAAAGGAAATGTATGCCTCCCAAGAAATTGATAGGGATCACCTAGGTTAGTTCCACCAACATGTAAATGCTATAGACTTCCTCCCTTTGGAATGGAGATGAGATTTGTATTTATAAGACCAAGTGGGTAGAGTAGGTTGAGGATCATAGGCAGAGAACTAAGGGATCCTTCCTTGAGGTTAGGGAACCATAAGACAACTCACCTACAAGTTAGGGAAAGAGATCCACCTCATCCACTTTATAGAATTCGCTCGAAAGCCACCTTTATCCAATTTAACCAACTCCAGTGCAAGCTACATGAGGGAAACCTGCACCTGAGAGGGAAAGCGCAGGCTACACAAAGGAAACCTGAGCCACCGGCGCAGTCTGTCAGAAGGAAGTATGCGCATGACCTAGTTGGGCGCTCCTTGCTAGAAGGAAACCTGCGCCAACCCAACTAGAAATTATGGACAAAGGTCAAAAAATTTCTCTAATTTATTACTTGATCAGGAAGACTTTAGGGATCAAGGCACTGAGTGGACACGGGTCTCATGATGACGAGATTTAGGTGTAACAGAATGCCCCCCAAAGCATGAAGTTGGAAAAAAAAGGCAGGTGAAATGCTTTGAAAGATGGATGGCAAGGACTTGTAGGATGGAAGATGTTGCTGCAGTACAACTGACTTTGAGATGCAAGTCTCACATGACTCATAACATGGCTGCCAACCAATACAATGCAGATCCATGATAGTAGGGACCAACTGAACACAATCATGGCTACTAGAAACATTCGTAGATCCGTGATGAGATGATAACACAACCAGGACCAATACAAAGTGGATCTGTGTAATATGACTCAAACAATCTCCATTGCAAGCTGGGTAAGATATGATTTTCCCTGGATCTTCAAGCCGAACCCGCAATGATACGAATCTATCCATGTGATTACAATGTTTTGGAGTCGAACATGGTAGAAACCACTTGATTACTGGTCATTGATGTATACCGTTAACAAGAATGAGGGAAATGACCATTAATGTCAATGACCCCCAAGGTATCATAGTACACATCACCGAGCGTGAATAAATGAATTGAGGTCGAATGCTCGATGAAATATTTCAATCAAGAGTCAATGATGTAAACTCATGTTGAAAGCGAGGTAACCTGCCATTAAGGCATGCAGGCCCAAGGTACTTGATTGGTTTCTAGATCCAATCCTTGGATGATGTGTTGAATTCGACAAGGATGAATCCGTCGAAGGAGGGCCATGATAAAATCCCCCATCATGGACATGAAACACGATAACAGATGTTTGAAATAGATCAGACGGTAGAGTAACATGCAGGACTGACTCAGGTTAGATCGACATGATGGAAGGTGTACTGGATGCAAATGATGAGTAATGAACATCTCTTAAACATGGGCATGGCATGACTTGGCAGTATTAACATGACGAGAACGATACCAACCCCTAAATGGAAGCATTCTTAGGATGACCCAAAGGAGTGACAAGACTCATGGAATCAGTAGGACTTGAAGACAAATGGATTACCCAAGTACTGAATGCAAATGCAATTGAGTGCCATGTTCAAGGGAGACTATGCACTTCCGTGAATTATAATGTAACACAAAATCTTTCCTTTTCCCCATCATGACTGATGAGTGCCTCATTTGTTTTTTAATGAGCTTGAGGAGGGTAAAAAAATGCTCGGTATAGATCATCCCATGGATGAGTCCAATCCCAAACGTTTTACGAACCTAGGATAGGAGGGGTTCGTCCCATGATGGGCCCTTCAATGTTGATTTTTAACGAGTCCATAGAAGGTAAACTCGGCGTCATTTCATGTTTAGAGAGTCTGAAAAGAACTAAAGAAGACTCCAAAGGTCCTTTTTCGTAAAGTTAGCCTCTCCGCCCGGAAAAGGGTAAAACAACGCGAGAGAGGACTCTTCCAGTCATGATTGACTAGAGTATTCCTTTTTCGTAAATAATGCCTCCTGGTCCGAAAAAGGGGTAAACTATCACCAGAAAGAAAACCGTTCAAATACTTTTACAAGCGTGAACGTATCAAGTTCGCTTGGCGATCTTTTCGTATTTCGAGAGCCTGAAAAGAGCTTAAAGAAAGACTTCGAGGGGTTCCTTTTTCGTGGAAGTTTAACGAGCCTGAAAAAGTGATAAACTATAACTCGATGACTTATTCTCATCGTTTTACGAGCACGAGAAATAACAAAGAGTTAGCTCGGTGTCATTAATAATTGAATTTAACGAGCGAAATAATGACATAAAACGATCAACGAGTTGTTCATACCTGATAATACGCACAAGATGACCACAATTGCGAAAAACAATATTAATAAGGTACTTAACTTCACTTGCGAGCTTCGAAACTAGGTCAAAGTGATTAACCGAGTATAAATAATCCCAACTATAGCAAAATAACCCACAATAGAATAAAATTAAAAAAGGAATATGCTCTTTTTGATATAAAAAGGGGTAAATAGTAAAAATCAATTGCTATTTGTTTTTACCAAATTGGAGAGGTGAGAAATACCATTTGGAGTTGTTTTTCCAATGCTGATTTTGGGAGCTGTGATCGACCGTTTTCTGTGCCATCAGTGACAAGTAACCCTAAACTTAGCCTTCTTTCTTTCCAGTGGATTACATTTTTGTTTTTCTTGCATTTTCTTCGATTTTGAGCATGCTTGGCAGGGGATATTGCGCTCATGGTCCGGGGTAGTATCCCCTTTCGGGAACTGCGTCGTGCCTGCACCAGCGCAAATCCCGAGCTAATGCCTTGTGTCGACGGCGCCCTGTCCACAAGGATGGGCTGCGTTGGCGCAATTCCATATGGTATGTTCAAATTCTAACCAAAGAAAAAGATTTTTAATGAGTTGGAAATATCCTAATAGTGTTTTCATGGGCTATTGGACATGTTTGGAGTGATAAAGATGATTGAGTGGTGTGAGAGAGAACACAAGCTTGATGATTCCCAAGTGACGAATGACCCTCAATGCATGGATACATTGAGGAACTGTGGATTACTGAAATACTTCTAGGTTTCGGGCATGAGGACCCAAGCTACACTGTTGGAGTCCCTGATCCAATGCTGGGATCCGGTGCAACAACATTTCATATCAGTGTGCACACTCTTGCAATAGATGTCGAGGACATCTATTTCTTGACAGGGTTATCCCGATGAGGAAATACCGTGGCACTATATGGATCACGCGGAGGTGGTCGCACTGTGGAGGACCTTATATATCAGTGGTGCCATGCCGACACACATATGGCAGGTGGGAAAATTCCCATCAAGGAGATGAGAGATTGACCACTTCGGACCGTCCTATTCACCATTGTGAGAGTGGTCGACAGCAGATCCCCTCATCTAGAGAGTAAATCCCAGATGATGTATGTCGAGGAGTGTATGGATCTGACAGTGTTCAACTGGTGTGAGGGACTCCTCACTAGTCTATGAGATCAGCTGACCAAATACCGACGTGGGGCGCTGAAGCAATTTGGTTACGGTTTTGTGGTGGTCTCCTTATTTTTGGAGTGGGTACCACACCTGCATCCATAGGTTGAGGTTGACGATCGAGATGCACGGGACCCTCATATGATTCAATGGGCAGAGGTGATGTCCCGCCACGGTGTCAGGGGTCCCATTATTGGATTCAGTATAGGTTTCTTCAGTTGGTTAAGGGGCCAACTCCTCATGGTCGAGGATTTCCCTTATGATGAGACTGACTTCAAAGGCGATTCCGACCTAGTGCTTCCCGAGGGAGTGCAGTGGGGTGATATCGATAAGAAACAACATCTTGACTGTGTTTTTCATTTTACTATATATTAGATTTTTTTGTATTAGTACTGATAATCGTTACATTTTTTATGCAGATGTGGGCTCGGTGCGACCGGTTAGAGTATCTCTTATTGCACGGAGAGGAGAGGTTCCATAGATGGGCCCCGCGACACGGGATACCATTGAGGAGATGGAGGAGGTGGAGGAGAACCTCCAAAGGCTGACATTAGATATCGAGGACCCAACAGTCCATTCCCTCCCCCGCAACTATCAACGACATACAATCGGTGTGTCCAAACGTTTTGGCTCGCTACTTAGAAAAGTAGCGAGGGCAGTGATATGCTACCATGAGCGTCGTGGAGGCTATACTCAGGTATATGTATATGTACTGAAAGACATGAGCTTCAGATTTTGTATCGGTTGATATCTACTGAAAGCTTGCATGCTTCGTATGTTGTATCAACACTATATTTTGTACTATGACAACTTGATATATACAGACTCTTTTGACGGATTTATACATATTGTGTTCTTATGGATGAATGTGGGATCTTATCTATATATTTTTTTTTATGCATTATATACATGTCGTGCCATTTTTATGATTCATGATTATTTTATGTGTGTGCAATGTACCAATCCAAAATTAAATTGGCCATGGAGTCCGCAACTATGTTTATGTCTCTTGTGATGTGCAGGTACTAAATGGATTCAAAGGACCTCTCCAAGAGACGAACTCATCTAAAAAGACGGAGTAACATGGGATTGCGGATGGCCTAGACTCGGTTGATATGGGAGACTACCAATTGTGAGTCAAGGTGGATGACAATGTGGTCCATACCCAGGGAAAGAGCGTCGGATAAGACTCCAATCACCATGTGATACTCAATGACATTGTTGGTTTCATACCCTAGACAACTCCCTCCTGAACTGATGAGCTCGCTGGTAGGGGAATAAAGTACTCAATCTGCCGAGGCGAGGCTGCAGGTATGCCGGCTGGCACCGTCCGTGAATCCAAAGCAGGTTGTCATCTGCACACGTAGGCAGGACATGACGTAAGCGTAAAAAACCAAGATCCTAACACACTTAAAGCAAAGCGTCACACCACACAAAACACACATCATGTAAAGTATATACAAGCTACTAATGCGTGAAAGAATCAAGCATAGTATCTATTTAAGTAGAGCCCATTGCGAGGCTCCCCTAGAGATATTCCATCATAATCTTCTAGCTCGTATGCTCCCTTCTCCAAGACACGTTTTATGATATATGGCCCACGCCACATGGACTCAAACTTACCTTCCCCCAGCTTATCGTGCTTTTGATCATATGTGAGGACCAAATCACCCTCATTGAAGACACAAGGTTTAACCAATCTATCATATTGAGCTTTGATGCGTTTCTTATGTGCCTTGTTGGTAAGAGCAGCATCGCGGCGGGTCTCGTCGAGTTTTGCTAGGTAAAGGAAGCGTTCTTCCTCAATAGTGGTGTTCGGGAGAAGTTCAACTGCATGTTTCAATGACGTAATTTCGCACTCTATTGGTAGGAATGCCTCCAATCCATATACTAATTGGAATGGTGTGAATCCAGTGGTAGTCTTGACGGAGGTCCGGTATACCCATAATGCCGAAAAGAGCATGTTATGCTAGTTTGATTTGTGTGTACCCACCATACATTGAATCATGGTTTTCTAGACCTTATTAATGGCCTCTACTTGTCCGTTGGACTGTGGGTAGTAAGGGGTTGATTTTTCATGGCGAAAAACTTGTCTGGCGCTCAATTCATCTACCATGTGGTTTTGAAAGTGATATCCATGATTGGTGACTATGGCTTGTGGAACTCCGAAACGCGCAAATGTGCAATGACATGATTAAACATGAAGAGTTCAACGGTTTTTCCATCTTCGTTATATGTAGGCATAGCCTCGACCCATTTAGTAAAATAATCCACGGCTACAATGACGTAACCATGCCCATCGACTGAGGTAGGCTTACAGTGCATGAAATCTATGCCCCATTTAGAAAAGGGGCCAACGAAAATCACTGGGTGTAAAGGGGCTGGATGGGAGCACTTTTTAGATTGAAAGTGTTGGCATGGGGGACACTTCTTAACAGCCTCAATGCAATCTTTGAAGATCGAAGGCCAATAATATCCTGCATGTAGTATCTTCAGGGTCGTAGCCATCCCAGAGAGATGAATGCCACAAGCCCCAGCGTGACAGTCATTTAGTTCATTTTCAGCCTCCTCGTGTGTCAGACAATGTCGAAGAATAGAATCAACACCACGACGATACAAGGTATCACTGATAATCAAGTAATAATTGGCATGGAGGCATATACGATGACGGTCGTCACGAGATAGTTGGGGGTTGAACCATTGGGTTTCAAGATATAAGGTGATATCTTCATACCATGGGTCTGACATGCTGATGAGAAACAACGAATCATATGGAAGAGAATCGTTGGGCTCAAATCCTAAATCCACACGGGGAAGATCACAAATGAACTCCGCAAACACCAAAGATTTATTTGACTTGGCCTTCTTGAAGAGGAGATCGAATTCTTGAAGTATCACGATCCAGCGTGAATACTTACCCCCGAGCACTTGACGTGTCAGAACGTGGTACATTGGGTTCAAGTCAACAATAAAAGTAGTGGTGCAGAGTAAGATATAGTGATGGAACTTTTGGACGGAAATGACTGCCGCGAGAGCGATTTTCTCGACATGTGAGTAAAGAGTTTTAGAGTCAATAAGACCCTTACTGAGGTAATAGATCACATGTTCCTGGGCATTGTTGTCCTCCTGGACCAATACCATGGCGATCATGGTGGTAGAAGCGGCAAGATAAAGGATGTAATCCTTATAGTAATTGGGTGGTTGGAGCACAAGAGCGTGAGTAATGGCATGTTTCAACTGTCGAAGGATTGTTGTGCTTGGGCGTCCCATATGAAAGGGACGTCCTTCTTTAGTAATCGCATGTAGCCCTATGTCTTTTGAGCGAAATTACGTACAAAATTACGTAGGTAAGTTTCCTTCCCTTGCAAACTTTGTAGTTCTGTAATGTTAGTAGGACGTGGGAGAGTGATAATGGCTTCCACCTTCAAGGGATCGATGCGGATCTCATCTTTTGAAACGATAAAACCTAGGAGGTGTCCCGATTCGACACAGAAAATACACTTGTGAGGATTTAGATGGATGTTATACCGCCTGCATATGAGGAATACAGCCGTCAAATGATTGATGTGGAATTCGTGACGTTGCAAATGAGCAGGGAGGTCATCAAGATAGGGCTCCACAAAGTCCTTCACATCATGAAAAGCATACGACATGGCCCGCTGGAATGTAGCACCAGCATTTTTAAGGCCAAAAGGGAGTTTATGATAAGAAAACATACCCCAAGTGTAGATGAAAGCAGTCTTATGTTGGTCGGCCGGGTGGATCTCAATCTGGTTGTAACTAGAAAAGCCATCCATAAATGAGAAGATGACGCTTCTGACACAATTGTCAATGATATGATCGATGAAGGGAGTAGGGTAATTATCCTTAGGACAAGCCTTATTCAGATCCCTATAATCGACACAGAATCTGATGGTGCCCTGCTTCTTGGCCACAAGGACAACATTGGAGACCCATTCTGTTAAAGGAACGGGATAGATGAAGCCAACCTTAAAGAGATTTTCAATCTCAACTTTAATTGCGACATTTTTTGAGGGTGCACTGGTTGTAACTTTTGGAGGACTGGTTTAGCATCGGGATATGTTTTGATCTCATGCGAAACAATGGGAGGATCTATCCAGGGAATTTCCTCGTAGGCCCAAGTGAACACGTCGCATAATTGTTTGAATAAGGCTATGTACGTGGTGATATATTTGGGAGAACAATTATGGCCTAAAAGAATATGTTCCATGACACCAAGGGTAACCGAGATGTCAATCAGAATGGTGGGCTCAATGTTCGCCAAGTTTCCCTCAGTGACTGTATCGCAAGTGAGGATCGACGACTGCGGGCAAGGATAGACATTTGGTATGAAATGGTTGTAATGATGTTCTCCACAGAATCTAATGAATCTAGGAAAGACGATCGATGGTGGAGGTCTCCCCATGGGGGGTCATTCGCACTCATAATCTCCATAATGGATTCGTTGGAGTGAAATGTCCAGAGCAAAGGATCTGGATATGATGACGTTTTCTTTAGAGAACAAGATGTAGAGGCCACAACCAAGTGGTCCTCAGCGGCTAACTGGATAGCATCATAAGTAGCTTCAGCTGGTGAGAGAGGCATGGTGTCTCCAATCAAATTCATGGTGGCTTCATCGGGTACAAGCCATGGATCGGTAGAGTTGGAAGAAGATGGAATCATGGAGGATATCATGTTCACCGAGGAAACATGGTTAATGGGATCTGGGGTTGGAAAGACACCCATAAGAGATGAGTCTTTTAAGAGGCCGACCCCCACGCTCTCATATAGATGCGAAGTTTTCCCTAGTAAAGGGATGTTATCACCAGGATGAGTAGTGGTGTCCGGTGTGCATAATTCCAACTGGTCGATAGTGACAATTCAGCCTTGATGGGGGAATTGTACGATGCGGAAGACAAATGATGCGACCGCAGCCATGGTATAAAACCAATTACTACCAAGTAAGAGGTTATAATCCAAAGGGGCTACGACTACTTCCACGTTAATGGTTACAGTCTTACCCCCAAATCTACTACTAAGGCTTGTAATAGCTCATGGGGTTGAAAGCCACAACCGTCGAATTATTTCAGGGTAGTAGGAGAACAGTTTAACTCAGGGGAACCAATGGATATCCAACAAGATAATGACATGACCGAGGTAGAAGTACCTTCGGCTAGTATAGTACGATGGATTTTCTTCCCAGCGACCTACGTGGCAACTTGGAATGCCAAATGATGGGAAAGCCTCGGTTTAAAATACTCAAGTCTAAACATTATTGTATTTGAGGAATCTGGGTCTACGGCACCGATGGCAGCGAGAAGAATCTTACGTTGATTGGGGCAATTTTGCAAGACCTCTAGCGTTGACATGGCACAAGGATCTTGCGCCAAGTCCTCTACAATATTGTAGTTCTGAGCTTCCTGAGCATTAGGATTGAAAACTTCTTTTCGAATCGTGCTCTTAGGTGGACGCAATAGTGACTCTAAAGAAGGATTCTCAATGGTGAGAGGATCATGTGGTACAGAAATATCCGGAATAGAGGTGGAAGCTTTTTTAGTATTACTTCCAACAAGATCTTTAGGAGGGACTGAGTCATATGATCATGATCATGTATTTAGGTTAACCGTTTCGCTACGCATCATAATAACATGCATGATGGATGATGTTTCTCCTTGAGAAGGAGAGGGTTGGGTTATCATTTATTGATTCTGGGTGGGGAGGGGATCATTGAGAACTACGGGTGTGGAGTTTCCCTTAAGAAACTTTTGCACTTCATCTCGGTGGGGAAACTCTTTGGAGAAATGGTCACCCCCACACAGTAAACAAGGATACTTGAGCTTCTATTAATATTTTGTGTCTTCAGGAAGGTGCTTGTGCTCCTGCTAGTTGGAAGAATTCTTGGGTTTACCTTTGGTCTTCTTCTTGCCACCAAATTTATGAGGAGAAGTTGACTGAATAGAATTCACCTCCTCGGTGGGAGTAGGGGTGGGTGACTTGGTGGTGCTGTTGCCAGCCTGTGGTGAGGTTGGGAAGGAACCATGGTGGTTCGTCGATCCACCGGTTTGAGTGGAAGGATGGGAGTTAAGGGAACCGATAATGCTATCGTCCTGAGGTCCCTTGGGTGGTTTTGCAGGATCGTATGTAGGGTGGGGCGCGTCCAAAAAAATGTCATATAATGTGCCAGATTGAGCATAGACAAGGTCTAAGTAGTGGGCACAAGCAATGGCCTATTCCTCGGTGATGGATCCTCCCATAGCACATCTCTAGCTACGGTGGGTAAAAGAGACTTCGTAAACCAGTAAGCTAGTAATTGGTCTGGAATAGGGGCCTTAATGAGACATCATCTCCTCCGCCACTCATGGATATGATCAGAGATATGAGTTGTGGTATTCTGGTGGAAAGAAGTCAATAAGTTTGTACCAGTTTTATAGCGGATGGGTATTGGAAATGAGTCAGGAATGACATAGCTAAAGAACGAAAATCAGGGAACGAGTGCGGTGGTAATTTGATATACCACTCGGCAGCTCGACCGGTGAGGGTTCTTTGAAATAACCTTAGACGAATCAAGTCGTCCATCAAGGAATTGGATGAGCACCACAGATGGTATGTCATCACATGGTTCTGAGGGTCTTCACCGGGCTTGCCATCAAACTTTGGAATATCAGAGGGTGGCTTAACCGGAATGGGTGTCCAATTATAACCGTGCAGGATGGGATCATTGATCAGACGAGATAGGTCGGGTAGGTCTAAAGTAGCCAGAAATGGCAGCGATTGGTTCGGATGCAGATACTGATAGTGTTGATATGGCATATATGGACAAGTAGGACCTTGAATCGACTGATTGCAAGGTGTTCCCGTAGGGAATTGGCCATAAGGGGGTGTGTTTCCTGGGTTGGATGGTGGACCGTATGTAGGTCCTCTGCCATAATAGGGTGGTCCGCCACAAAAAGGTAGGGGTCCTCTGCCGCCACTGTCGATGTAAGGTGGGCCTCCTCCCGAAGGCGGGGGTCCTCCACCACCATCAAAATAAGCTGGTCCTCCACCGCCACCAGAATAAGGTGTTCCTCCACTGCCTCCGCTGGAATAGGGTGGCCCTCCACCGAAAGGTGGGGGTCCACCACCACCGTCGGAATAAGGTGGTCCTCCACCACCTCCGTTGGAGTATGGTGGGCCTCCACCACTGGAATGGGGTGGGCCTACACCACCAAAATGTGGGGATCCTCCGCCTCCACCGTCGGAGTATGGTGGGAATCCACTGTCAAAAGGGTGTGGGCCTCCTTCGCCAAAAGGTGGAGGTCCCCCCCCTCCAAAATGAGGTGGGGGTCCGCCACCTCCGAAAGGAGGTGGAGGTGGACCAAACGGTGGTGGGGGTGGTGGGACATGAGGAAAATTTGGTGGGGGTCCAATTGGTGCAACGTTATAATGTCCCCATGGAGTGTATGGGTTTCCAGGATAGGGTATCCTGTGGAGTACGTTTCTGGGATTTAATTGTCCCGAAACAGGGTTAAAATGGCTTGGATACGCGTGACTCCATGGTGGTTGAGTGGATTTCGATGGACCTCCATCATGATGTAATCCCATGGTGGATCCCACAATAGGTAAGTAGCTGCCAATGGAATGACCGATTGGGAGTCCTCCACTCGTACTATGGCTAGAGAACATGGGTTTCCCCCCAGTAACAATGCTTTGACCACTTATTGATGGTTGACTCATAATGGGTTGATGATTATTTACTATTGGAGGAACATTACTCGTGATAAAATGAAGGGGTAAAGAGTATCCTCCTCGCGAGTTTTGGGGTGGGGGAGGGATGGGTAATGTTCCAGCAATGGTAGGAGGGGTGTTGGACTGTTTTCCTTCAACGTTTTGAATCACTTGGGGTATGGAATTGGTCTCCTGATTAAGAGGTGTACTCGTAGGAAATGAAGGTTGACCAAGTTCATAAGTGGTCACGTTATGTATGGGTGTTTTCGGTGAAGCAATAGATAATGAACGAATTGGGATATGTTGAAATATGGGCGTTTCCGAAGTGTCTCTTCTCCGTGAGAGACTCTGGCGCCGAAGATCTTCGCCACATTGGCGTAATTGGTCCATGAGTTCATAGACGGGATCCAAGCATTAAGCATGGGGAGCCCAACGAAGAGGGGAAGGTTCTGCCTCCAGATGTAATGCTAGGTGGGCCCATTGTTTCCCTAGAGAGGTGTCCCAAAAGGATGTAGATGGACTGAATGCTGTAGATACAGGGTGATCTGGGGATGGATTTAACTAATCTATAGCCCCAGGTTCTCCTTCTATCGAATGGTGGAAGGATGTGTCTCATAAAGTAGATGGTTCCACGATCACAAAGATTGGAGGATTGGTGATTAGTGGACTGGAAGGAAGTGAAAAGTTCATTCCCGAATACATGGTGGAGTTCTCTTCTTCCGATGACACGACAGTAACTTGTGGATCCATGATTTCCCTCGAAAGTACCTCCGGGTAAAGGGGATATTCGGGTGGCTGCAAGTTTAAAATTCTATGGGACCTTCTCAAAGGTTGTTCAGCCAGAATGGCCGAAGCAAAAATTCTCCTAAGTGTATTCTATACAAAAGAAAAAGCAATCCAGAAAAATCTACACAAACTAAGGCCGCAAGAAAACTTATGTGATAGGTATGGATTCAAAAGTTTGGAACCTCACAGGATTGTCAAGGATTAACAACTCGCGATATACTCTAGGGTCCAACAGTTAAACTTGGCCCAATTTTTCAGAGCAGTAACCAGGGAGGATTAGGACCATACCCCTGACCATATAACCCAACTACCTAATAATATGTGCGTAGTATCTCCCCGAGTGTTGTTCTCAGTGTATTGCTCTGCCAAGACGGCCAAATGGTTAGCTCGGTTGGTTTCAGGAATCCTAGGAGTGTCTCCCAATATACACAAGGTACGTGGGAGCTCAAATCCGTAGTGGTGCTGTCTAATGCACAACCGTATGACAAAATCCTTCCGATATACTACCGAGTACGTGAAGTGCCTTTCGATATACCCTAAGGTACATGAAAGAGCCTTTGATATACCTATTGGTACGTGGAAGAACTACAGTTCCCCCGGGATGTAATGTAGGAAAATAACGACAACTGCCACGTTTTACGACGCCGGAACACGTCACTAACTTAGCACAAGTTACTAGTAAATTTTAACCTAGGTCTATTGGTAAATTTTATCTAGACGGTTAGGTCAATGCATGAGGTGAAGACAAAAAATTAAACATAATGCAACCCTAGCAACATGAAAATGCACTTTTCCTTTCTATGAAATCTATGTAAGGGAAGGAGAAATTATTTTTCCAATGATATCAATAAGACAAAAATCCCAAAAGTTCAAAAACTACCAAAGATGATTTAAGCACTCTTTTTGTTTTTCGAGCAAAACACAAAAAATAATAGCACACCAAAACACAACTTTTTCTTTTTTTGTCTTTTCCAACTAGAATAAACTAAGTATTTAAAAAGGGAGAATTTCTATCTAGGATGCACTCACTCTTAATTTTCGCAACAATGAACTAAAAAGCATAAAAAATATCCAATGTTGCATAAAATGCTTCAAACTTGGAAACACTTTGTAAAAGCTTGAATTCACTTGATTTTTCGAAAGATGGATAGTTCACAATTCAAGAAAAATACAAATGAAATGACTCTCTTTTCAAAGATTGGTAAATAATGAATTCCAATGCATGAAAACAATCCTACAATAGTTTCCAAATGACTTTGAAAACAAAAGAATGAGACACTTTCGATTTTTCCAATGTGTATATCAAAATAAGATCTGATAATAAGTATGTTTTTTAGATGTAAATAGCAGAAAACAAGAGACTCATCGTAGCAACCTACTAACTCATAAATTCGCAAAGAAAAATGACAAGCACTCAAATGAACCAAAGACACTCAAGTCACTCAAAACCAATCAAATGCAGGCAACACTAAATGGCTAAGTGCAAGAAGGGTTTGGAAGTCAGATCTAGCATGTTGAATAGACCTAATGAGGTGACAAGGGAATGCAAGATCGAGCAGATAAGATCGTGGGGGATTGAAATTTCCCACCACCACCAGATCTCTCTATTGACCAAAATAGAACCCAAAGATCAACTCAAACAAACCAAACACAATCAATGTTGGATAAATTGGTCTCTGACTGGAAGGTACAACACATAGAAGTCTGCGGATCAAGCCAAAAATCAAAATTTGGAGGGTGGATAGGCCAAGCACCAAGATTGAAAGACCGACGCAGTCTCTGGTCAATCTCAGAGTGCCCTTCGTAGACAGTATATAGAGGTAATGCGCCAACGACGCAAGATACTCAAAGGAAAAATGCACTTGAGATGAAAAGGGCGCACTGGATGCACTACCCAGGTGCGTCGGGTGAATAACCCAATGCAAGAAGTGAAAAATATCCAAACAATGAATAAATAAATAGACTGATAATGATTCAAACAGACTCAGAGAAGGTCAGCAGACTCTTCAAGAAGAAAATATGATGGTGAAAAGAGGCTCAGGAGGTAAAGAAAATGGCTCACTAAGAAATCAACGAACAACACATTCAAATTGAAATCAAAACAAAGTATTCCCCAGTATGGTTGCCATATTTTTTTTCGGACAATCTACTCGAGCGGATGCAAGCATGATCTCCCTAGTCCAAGTGGATCTAGAATAAATAGAGACATGACATAAAACTACTTTCCTAAATCAGTTAGAGATCAAGGTAATTAGATGCCTTACCTTCATATTCATAGATATTTTATCCTCTTTGTTGCTCCAAGATTTGTGGTCATCAGATCCGTAGCTGCAAAACCTATCAAAGTACATAGAGACAAACGAGCAGTAAAAGTGCATCTAAACACTAACTAATCTAAGTAAACAGTTAAGGAAGTGAACTCTAAACATCATTAACACAAATATATTTATGGAAAGAGATTATATTACTGTAAATGAGTGAGAAATACATAGAAGCTAGATGATTACAACCCAAGCCTTAATGCTGCAATATTCCTCCAACAAGCCAAGCCAATGCCTCCAAAGGAAATGTATGCCTCCCAAGAGATGGATACGGATCACCTAGGTTAATTCCACTAGCATGTAAGTGCTATAGACTTCCTCCCTTTGGAATGGAGAGGAGCTTTGTATTTATAAGCCCAAGTGGGTAGAGTAGGTTGAGGATCATGGGGAGAGGACTAAGGGATCCTTCCTTGAGGTTAGGAACCGTAGGATAGCTCACTTACAAGTTAGGGATAGAGATCCACCTCATCCACTTTCTAGAATTCGCTCGAAAGCCACCTTTATCCAATTTAACCAACTCCAACGCAAGCTGTGTTAGTTTTTCATCATTTAATTCAATATGATCTAGGATCTTAACTGAGAGAACAACATGTACAGCATATCAAACACAAGAGACAAGAGACACAAATCATTTCACCGGGGAAAACCAAGAAGGTGAAAAACCCCACAACTTCTTCAGAGATAGAATGAGCACCAATACAAAGATCACAAAGATCAAACCCCAAAACAAGAGATAGTCTCCTAGTAGCTTCTCCTCTTCCAGTTGTGTGCACTCCTCCTCTCTCTCACTAATGCGAAATGAGTGAGTGAGTGAATAGAATGAGAGAGTCACACTCTCTATTTATAAAATGACTTGAATTGCCTTTAACCCTAACTAGGTCTACCTCCCTTAGGAGAGTCTAATAACCCATTACCACTTGTCACTGGGCCGATCCCACTAGGGTGGTCTAATAACCCTTTAACCCATACTGGGCCGACCCCTCTAAGGTATTCTAATAAACCATCAAATATAAGTTACGACACTTACAATATAACTTGCGACACTTGCAAATACAAATGATGACACTTCCAATCGGAGGAATAATACATCTCCGTTGGGGATACAATGAAGTACAAATGTAATACATACAATGTACAAGTGAATATCTTCCGAAGTTACAAATACATCAACACTCCATCTTAACTAGGAAGGTATTCTCTTGACACAGGTCATCAATACATATAATCACAAGTGTTCAATTATGGAGCCGGATCATCATCACTGGATCATGGAGTATCATCATCACTGCTGTTGTACTCATCATCTCGATCACTGGGGCTATCTCTCAATTCTTCTCGTCATAGGAAGTTCTACAGAGCCAACCCTTTTTCATGCTGGATGTAGGCCTAGCCTCCTGTAGGTCTTCATCATCTCTATGAGCGGCCTGATAGAGGTGGAATCTCGGGACTGATTATGTGCCTCTACAAAACCTGACAAGAGCATCCCAGGATCCTTTATGTGCCTAAGCACAACCGACAAGATCTCCCAGGACTAATTACATGAAGTCTCTGCAAAACTTGACAAGAGCATCCTAGGATCCTTTATGTGCCTTAGCACGACCAGCAAGATCTCCCATGACTGATTACATGCAACCCTCACAAAACATTTAAAGAGAATCCCAGGAACGTTTATGTGCCTAGCACGACCGGCAAGATCTCTAAAGAGCATCCCAGGACTTTTACGTGCCTAGCACAACCTATCGGATCTCCAGGACTGATTACATGTGAACAGGAAAAACCTTAAAAGAGCATCCCAGGAACGTTTATGTGCCTAGCACGACCGAAAAGATCTCTAAAGAGTATCCCAGGACTTTTACGTGCCTAGCACAACCTATCGGATATCCAGGACTGATTACATGCCTCCCTCGTAAAACCTCAAAAGAGCATCCCAGGACTGATTACGAGCTTACTGCTCAACCTATCGGATCTCCCAGGGAGCTATTACATGCTACTGCACAACCTGCCACATATCCACGGCCTCGAAGTATCACCCTGATACTCATGATCAACCTGATCATCCTCGCACGAAGCATCATCCTGATGCTCATGATCATACTGATCATAATACAGTGCATCATCCTGATGCACATCATCATCACATGATCATCCTGATCATCATCATAGCATCGTCCTGATGCATATCATCATCACATGATCATCCTAATCATCATCATAGAATCATCCTAATGCATATCATCTAGAGCATTGTCCTGATGCTCATCACACATGATCATCCTGATCATCATCATACATAGAATCATCCGGAGCATCGTCCTGACGCTCATCACACAGTACTTACATCCACAGCCATGGGAAGGATCCTCCTACCACCATGATTGGAATGTCTCCTGCAAATGTGTCCCATCACTTCCTCCTCGAAGTATATTCTATCTGAAGAACACCAAGCCTCTCTCTAAAGTACTCGAAATTCACTCTGGCTAGTGGTTTGGTCAACACATTTGCAATCTGCTCATCTGTCGCAACATACTGGAGCTTCACTGCTCCTCTCTGCACCATATCCCTAATATAGTGATATTTGATCTCAATGTGCTTCGACTTTTCATGGAACACCGGGTTCTCTGACAACTTCACACAACTCTGGTTGTCACAATAGATACAAGTAGCATCCAACTAGAGATCAAATAAATCAGACAGTAGCTTCCTTAGCCATACTGCCTCACAACTAGCTGAACAAGCTGCGACATACTCTGCTTCGGTTGTACTCAGTGCTATGCAGGATTGCTTCCTTCTAAACCAAGAGATCACACCTGAACCCATACTGAAGCAGCACCCCGAAGTGCTCTTCCTATCTGTAGCACTACCTTCCCAATCTGAATCAACATAACCCTCCAGGTTAAACTTTTGATTCGCATCATACTTGAGCCCATAATCAACTGTACCCTTCAGGTACCTCAGAATATGCTTTACAACAATCAGGTGAATATGTCTAGGATTCGTTAGGAACTGGCTCAAGGTGTTCACTGCAAAGAAAATATCAGGTCTTGTGTTCGTCAGTTACATCAAGGACCCAATCATCTGATGATACATCGTGGCATCAACTGACTCTGATGAAGCATCACTCAATAGCTTCAGGTTCGATGCCATAAGTGTGCCCATGGCCTTGCAGTCCATCATCCCGAACCATTTCAGGATCTCTACTGCATACTTCCCTTATCCAAGGAAGATTCCATCTGCTCTCTGCCACATCTCCATACCTAGAAAGTAATGCATCATACCCAAGTCCTTCATCTCGAACTCGGCAGCAAGCTTCCTCTTCGTGTCAGCAATCAACCTATTCTCACCTATCACAAACATGTCATCCACATACAGTAGGAGTATCACTGGATTGCCTTCCTCAACCTTGTAGTAAAGGTTGGAATCCTCTTTACTCTTGGTAAAGCCAAAACTGGACATGAAGCTGTCTATCCTGCCGTACCATGTCATGGGTGCTTGCTTTAATCCATACAAGGCTTTCTTCAATCTGCACACATATGACTCCCTGTCATATGTCTCAAAATCGAGTGGCTGCTCCACATTCACTTCCTCTTCAACTACACCATTCAAGAAAGTTGTCTTGAAATCCATCTGGTGTATCTTCCACTTCATCACTGCAGCCAGAGCAAGTACTGTTCCGATGGAATTGTATCTGGCTATAGGTGCAAAGTTTTCTTCATAGTCTATCCCTTTTTTCTGGGAGAAGCCACGAGCCACAAACCTTGCCTTGTATTTCTCTATGCTACCATCTTCAGCATGCTTGATCTTGTAGAACCACTTGGAAGTCACAATAGACTTCCCTTTTGGTCTCGGGACCACATCCCAGACATCATTCTTCATGATCGATTGGTACTCCTCGATCATGGAATCCTTCCATTACTGCATCCCTGATCGTGGGAACTTCATATTCTTCAATATCTTCAATAGGTAGTTTTCTTGAACTTCGTCGCTGGAACAAATGTTGTTGTCCTTCTTTTGTAGGTGTTTGTACACGATCTTTCCTACAAGTCAAATTCAATTGCATGATTAGAGACATCTCATAGTTTCTAGAACAAATCTTACAGATAAGGACATATGTCATACATTCATGCAATTATCTTAGCCAATGCTTCAATACAACATTTATCCATATCCTGTAACTTATAGATGCCTTCCATCTCTACCAGAACATTGTTAAGAGTGTGCACTACTCCCAACATGTTAGCAAAGAGGTTTCATTCTATATAACTAGCAATGGAGTGTTGTACAGTACCATAGGCCACTTACCCATTACTATATTAGTAGTATCTTGTTCATTAATGGAACTTTTCTAAAATGCATAATATACATCCTAAATTTAGGAACATAAGTATGTACATGACTAAACAACATCATTTAAGTAATCATATATACAGGAAATAACAATTCAAATACTTATGTTTGTTTGGTTGTTGGGTGGACTCCCTCTCAATCTTTGCTTCCTTGCAGGAACTACTGGAGTGTGCTCCCTCTTGATCTTTGCTTCCTTGCAGGAACTACTGGATTGTGCTCCCTCTTGATCTTTGCTTCTTGGATTATCTGTCTTTGAACTTATATCCATATTGGACCACTATGCATGCTTAAGTGTGCACTAGTGTCATCATTGTGTCATCCTCAAGATCTCATGCACAATCATACATTCATTAGTATAATCTCAATACTATCAAAACATTATGATTCCAAATAATCTTAAACATGTATGATCATGATTATTTCATACACAGGTAATTTATCACAAGCATTAGTATTCAAGGTTTCAAGGAGTACTTCTTTTACTCATGCATATTCTTATTTGACCATAGGACTCTTCTAGTTTGTCATATCATTAATCAAACTAAGAAGCATAATATGCATAAACCCATGATCAATCAAACTTATAACTTCATGAATAATCATTATCAATCATACAAAAGTATACTTATCTAATATCCTAACACAAAGTAGGGTTCTAACTCAATATAGGAAAAACATACCTGGATTATCATGCTTGTCTAACATACCCAAACAATGTCTTCTTTGTTCTCTTCAACCTAGTGCTATTAACCTTTATATCTCATAAGTTAATCAATGTAGAACCAAATTATACATACCTCGTAAGTAGAGATTTTATGTGATCAATGGCTATGGATGAGTCTTTGTCTTCATGTCACCATGGTCATATATTCTTGATCTAGAACTTGATTTGTCTTTCTTGATGTACCTGTATATCCTCAAGTCATACCTGTCGGGATTGCTTGTAGTATTCTTATGTAAGGCCTTAGCCTCATCTCCCTCTGGAACTGGAACTTATTCACTTATGTAGGTGTCCAAAACATTCTCTTCTAGGATCCACTTTGATTTGCTGAAATTGGATCTAGAGCTGGCTAAGGTTTGGCAGAGAAACCCTAAAAATCCAAACTTGGAATTTCAAACTTCTGTCTGGACAGGGAGATGCAGATGACTGAGGCGAGCAAGCTGGTGTTCTCATATTTTGAAAACGCCAAAAATTGACCCCTCAAAATTGACCTGCGAGTTTCAGATCTGCAGCTTCTGTCAAATTCTGGTTTTCTGGTCAAAATCCCGAACTAGGGTTTGATAGAGCCCGAGGTTCTACCCAACCAAAAACTTCGATCTTGGTCTCTAAATTTTGATTTTGATGAGGAGCATCCAGTCGTGGTCTCATATTCCAAAAATTCCAACTTTTACAGAAACCCTAATTTCCTGCAGCAGTGACAAACCAAAAATGAAAGTGCTCATAATCTAATTATGTTTTGACGGAAATATATGCCATATTATTTTTTATGTATCTCTGAAATTTCGGATCCCTAGGGTCTAAAACTTCATCCAGTGGTAGACTGACCTGTCATCTTTCCAACCCCACAGATATGAGCTCCAATGGATTCTCCATGAGAGAGATATGTCAAGTGTCACAACATTACCTATTTATGGGATGAAACAACATAGAGAACTTGTACGGAGTGCCACGTGTCACTGTTTCAACTTCGGCCTCTAAAACCTGGGCCTGTGAAACTAAAGTCTGTTCCATAACTACCACTTTTTACGGAATTCTATTTGGATCTTCCTAGCCCAAGATATGACCTCTGTTCCTAGGTCACCTGTTTAGGGTTGCATTCTGGAAGAGGAAGAAACCCTAACTTGTACGAATCATATCTCACAAAGTACAATGAATCTAAGGCTGATATTCGGACACAAGGTACATGAACATTTCATCTTCGGCATGTAAATGTTTTAGATCCTGAACCTTCTCCAAAACGGATTTATAGCGAAATTTCCATGATGACTGGTTTTTGCTATACCAATCCCTAGCTTCCAATTTGTCGCAAGTACAACAAGTGTCGTAAATGCCATAGAATGCCTTCCTTCAGGATATCTCTGGTACCATGTTAGTTTTTCATCATTTAATTCAACATGATCTATGATGTTAATTGAGAGAACAACATGTACAACATATCAAACACAAGAGACAAGAGACACAAAGCATTTCACCGGGGAAAACCAAGAGGGTGAAAAACCCTGCAACTTCCTCAGAGATAGAATGAGCACCAATACAAAGATTACAAAGATCAAACCCCAAAACAAGAGATAGTCTCCTAGAAGCTTCTCCTCCTCCACTTGTGTGCACTCCTCCTCTCTCTCACTAATGCGAAGTGATTGAGTGAGTGAATAGAATGAGAAATTCACACTCTCTATTTATACAATGACTTGACTTGCCTTTAACCCTAACTGGGTCGACCTCCCTTAGGAGAGTCTAATAACCCATTACCACTTGTTACTGGGCCGACCCCACTAGGGTGGTATAATAACCCTTTAACCCATACTGGTCCGACCCCTCTAAGGTGTGCTAATAACCCATCAAATATAAGTTATGACACTTATAATATAACTTGCGACACTTGCAAATACAAATGACGACACTTCCAATCGGAGGAATAATACATCTCCGTTGGGGATACAATGAAGTACAAATGTAATACATACAATATACAAGTGAATATATTCCGAAGTTACAAATACATCAACAAGATGCATGAGGGAAACCTGCTCCTATGAGGGAAAGCACAGGATGCACAAAGGTAACGTGAGCCACCGGCGTAGTCTGTCAAAAGGAAGTTTGTGCCTGACCTAATTGGGCGCTCCTTGCTAGAATACAACCTGCGCCGACACAACTAGAAATTGTTGACAAAGGTCAACAATTTTCTCTAATTGATTACTTGATCAGGAAGACTTCAGGGATCAAGTCACTGAGTGGACATGGGTCTCATGATGACGAGATTTAGGTGTAACACCATTAAACTTAACTTTTATGTTTTTGAAAGCAAAACCACCATATTTAACTATTATGTTTTCAAGATAAGGTAAACGTAAATCAATTATTTTTTTATCCTTATTTTATCTAAACTACTTACTCTCTTTAAACTTAAGAGTCTTAAGAGTGATAACATATCTTCACATTTTCTCAATCTCTCTTTTTATCTACAATTTAGATTTATGGATATTTTCCATGAATCTTGAACAATTTCACAAATTTCACTTTTGCTTCTATCCTTTTTCACATTCTTATTAAAAACAAAGTAACGTAACCCTTTTTTTAAGGTTAAATGTTTGATGAGAAGAATTCATAATTAGATTAAGATATTTTCTTGATCCATGTAAACATAAATTGGAAACTATTTTGATGTAAGTGTGTGTTAAGCTCGTTAAGTTAGCGAGGGAAAGCAACAACTTTTCTAAGGGTGAGCAGCGTTTGCAAATTCCCAGGCAAGTCGATATGCTGCAGCATCTTAAAGCTCCCCAAGGAGTATAGCACTGATATCATTTTTGTATGGAGTCTCAAGTGTTTCAAGGAGGGGAGATGACAGAATTCTTCTAGCATTGATTCTTTAGTTGATTTCATTCATATATTTTCTAGATACTTCAACATCCCCATGGTGAGCTACACAAACTAAATCCACATGTACCTCATTGTCATGCTACCACAATGTTTCCAATACACCCTCGACCACTTCCAAAACTCTTAAATTATGTTTTGGAATCCAAGAAGGAAGGGATCTGTGCAGAAAGCTATTCCAGGAAATCCACAGTAGATCTGAGCGGCTCAACAAATTAGATATGTTTTTCAAACAATCGCCTTCAGCTCTCACTAGTTGGAAACAACTGTCATCAGAACGAAGGCTGAAAATGAAATTAATTAGAGAATTTCCCATATCAATAAAGTAATTACTTAATTTGAAATTAGTGGAGTGATTGGCCAGCCCCACTGGGTCTTCCAACGATTGGCCATAGCTTCTTTGAACCATGTTAATCCCAAGCACCTAGAAGAAATCTAAAAACTGTTAGAAACAAGATTAGCATTTTGCAAACATTTAGGAATTCACAATATGAAAAAAACATTTCTCTGAGTATATATTTGAGAACACGACATCTTTTATGAATTCACAATTTGAAACACATTTCTTTGAGCATAAGTTTGAGAATACAACATAGTGTATGGAGGTTCACAAAATACAAAGATTTGGTGCTGGAACACATTATGGAGAACATGGTTATCAATTGGGTGCCATAGACGACCATGGAAACTCGAAGCCTCTTTCTTTGCCAAATATCCGAGCTGATTGTGCATTCTTATACAATTTTCAAACAAATATGAGTTGAAATAAAGGCACATGTGATAATTCAAATTTAAATTTGGATGGTATGGTGTCAGGTTTGGTGCGAGTGCAGTCTAATCGACCTCTAGTACATTGAATCTGGACAGCGTGAGGTAGGATGTCAGCGGGAGGTGTTCACGGTCACCGGTATGCGTTACCTCTGACTATGTCCCATCCTTGGAGCGTACCGTTGTGAAATTTGGAGGATGACGAGACATGAATGGGCCCGGTCGGAGTTTGAACAAGGGGTCGGAGAGATGGTCGGAGGGAGCCCGACGATTTCACCGTCTGGGTGAAATCATCAAATGTCTAGAAAAATCCTTATATTATAAACTACATATTATTTTCTTTCCATGGAAAGCTATTGTATAAATAGTAGTCCCTTTAATAATGATAGATGGAATGAAAAAAATACTTCGCAAACATAGATGATGACTAACCATCATGGGCTAGTTCAAGGCAATCATCGAAGTTCCCACATGTTGTTCAAGGAGCTCATTAAAGTTCCCACACATCTTCAGATATCAGAATACTTCCTTTAGTATTCGTAAAAATCATAACTAATTCACTTAAACAAGACCTTAAAAACATTAGACATTAGAATAGATGATCTCTTATATATTTGACAAAGATAAATATAAGCTCACTTTGAACCTCTCTAGCATTGAGTGTTAGATCCACAGTAGGGGAGGGGTCATGGGTTGGGCTCTCTTGATTCTCTCATGGTTAGGATACCTAATCAAGGTCGATTATTTACCTCATTTACCATCCATGAATCATGGAGAAGTATTCTAAAGGTTTCCCACAGTTTATTCCATAAAAAAAAAGTTGAATCATGGGGAAGTACTCGAAAGGTTTCCCATAATTTATTCCATCAAAAAGTATTTTTCTTAAAGAGAACCTTATGGTGCTTCTTCTATTTACCATGGTTAAAAAATAAAGAAATATTTTGTCATACATTGTGTATAATAAGCATTAAATTGAAAATCGATACCAGTAGATGACATACACTTCTTATTCAATTTTTCTTAGCTTGAACTTGCTTCTAACAATGCATGAAGTCTTCTTAACAATGCAACACCACCTCCCTTGCATGACCAATGTTACCTCTCAAACTCTCACTTCTTGAGATAAAGTCCTAAAGCTCAATTAATACCTTGAAGGAATTAAGAGGGATTGTCAATGTCACCATGCAAGCCCTCTTCACACTTTAGTTAGGCTAGGTCTCCTCGAGCTCAAGGGGGGATTCACTATAATATGATTACTAGAGCTTATACTATGAAGAGTTCGAGGGGAGGTGTTATCTGCCTAATTTTCACTTAGTTGGATGTCAAGTGAGCCTACAAAGATTGAACAAGTATACTTGTTCATTTCCAGAAGATCAGAAGTCCTAGCGGAACATCTTGGCCCCTTTTTTATTTTTTTGCATGTTCATACCCCACGAGGAATTGTAATAAGTTGGCGTAGCAAGATGAATTTTTGTAAAAGGCTTGGTATTCCTAGGACTTAGTCACTAATGCGGTACTCTAGCATGTTTTTTCCTTGTTAATTATGCATTGCTCTTCAACGACGTATAATTTTTGAGTTTTTCACTCACACCTCCAAAGCTGGAGTATTCGCCTTGGTGGTTAACTTTAGGAGGTTATTAAAGTCTAGGTGTCTATGTATATTACCATGCTAGTCATCAATATTGAGTCATATGAACATGTACTAGGTCCCCCTAGGTTTTATTTTAATTTTCGCCAATAAAAAAATTTCTCGTAAAACAGGTCAAATTTTTAATGTTTTAATTATAAAAGTGAAAAAGTCATAAAATAGTGGTTATGAGGTGAAATTTTCCATGGGGGTGCTTGTTTTCTAACCCGGAGAACCTGCTATACTCCTAAACCCACTTTGAGAGTGAAATTAGTAATTTTTAATTACTTAATGTCATTTCTCTTGAAAAAGTGAATAAAAATGCCAAAAAAAATAGAAAATAAAGGCAAAAATCAGCATCCCACTTTTTTGGGAAACATGTATGGGACATGTTTTGATTATCGAGAGTGGTGGCATCTCATGTGGTAATTAAAGGCGAGTTACAAGGGAGCCAAATCTTTGTTTTGGCATCTGATTGATTGGATTGAGATCCCAATCTAGAGAGGGAAAATTCATCCAAAGGAGGGCGCATAAATTGATGGGGATGTCTCACCATTGGAGTGGGGGCACATTTTTTAGGTGGGAATAAATTCCAATCAGCTCCAAGCACTCCAAATCAAGATCAGTTAACTCAAATTCGCTCCCCTTTCACTCAATCTCTTCTACACTTGGAAAATTCGCCCCATTGTGATTTTGTGCTCTCTTTTCCAAGTTTAAGCACGAACCGGCCTCTCATTTTCTCATGGTCAAAGAGGACAGAAAGGTTGCTCAAGTTTGTTATTGTACTGTTGTAATATTTTATGGAATAATAGAAGGATTTGGAGGAAAATCTCTGGTGTCGGGCATCATTGTGCGTGGATGAATATTGCATGGCTTATGAGGTAATATGTATTTATTTAGTTTTTTGTATCTCTTTGGTTGAGTATTGGCCTTTGAAGGGGATGTATATCCCAGTAGGTAAGATAATTTTTTGTTTGAATATTCTCTCTGTTTGTCTGCTTTAGATCTCTTAAATGGGCATGTGCATTCTAGTTTGATTTCCATGCTTTATAAGTTTCCATTGTAGGTGGCACCAACACTTGTTTTAACCATTTGTATGCAAGAATTTACAAGTTGATGTAGGCACCTAGCTTGAACGATTGGTTGATATTGTTTGACTCCTCCAACTTTCAAGCATTTTCAAAGAGCATAGTCCCTCCGCTTTCCACCAGCAGGCTCCACAACCCAAACATTCCCAGTCTTCCAACATTCCTTCTGTCTCTCTCTCTCTCCTTCACTCTTATTCAATCTTTCTCTTAGTTACGATTATGCACATGCTCGATTAAATTAGTTTCTTTAAAAATAATATCTAAAGGCTGATTTATTTAAGTATATTGCTAGATCTAAGGTTTTAAAGTCTAGTTTTAAGTAGATGTAGTCTTGTTAAGTACTCAGGCTTATTTTTCCATCTTTTAAGTACCTAATTTTTTATGCTTTTAACACTTTATTTGGTGCATTTGGTGCATTTTAGGTGGTTGTTTTCTCACTTTCAATGAACAGGTAGGAGGAGGTGCTGTCGAAAATTTCAAGATCTAGGCCATTCAAGGCCTCCTTGAGTACCATACTTCAATTTTGTTTCATCCAAAAAACCTTGTAAACCTTTGGTTTCGGATCTATAAGGACCAAAGGAATCCACCTCAAAATATTGTAACTTTAATTAATAAAATCAAGTGGGCTACCTAGCGCCCAAACCTCATCCCCCTTGGGGGGTCTTATGTCATTTTTATGGCGTGATTTTTTTCTTACTTTATGTTTCTTGTTTTTCATATGCTAACCAGTAGATTAGATTTGCTCTTAGTTAGTTTACTTCTCTACTACAATTTTTTCTTTCTTTTACAAGTAAACAATCATAATAAATCAATCCGGCTGTCTATTCTCGAAGTACCGAAAGAGTTTGCTTGAGTAAGAGAAGAGGGATTCTCGGCCATTAATAATCTACTTTCACAATTTGTTTACTTCAACTAAAATAAACCACGGCTATTTTCCCCATATGCTCTGGACCTTTGCAGCTTGTCTGATCAGTTGGTCACACCAGAAAGGGATCAGAGTGACTAGTCTAATAGGGAAATCCAAATAGACTTGTTTTCGAGAAATCGGGAGGTTGCATTGCACATACCATAGAGTTAGGGGGATGCTTGAAGCAGGTTATGCCTTGCGCCGTTGGACACTTGGTATTGTCGCAATAAGCACTAAGTTCAAAGGAACAAGTTTTCTTTGGGCCAAACAAGAAATTAACCCACTCCTTAATCCACTCATCACAATACATTAAAATTGACACGAGACAATTGCAACACTTTTCACATCACAACAACGACATAATTTGACTCCATTGGCATTGGTCTAATCGCAACAATAAAAATATATTTAAGTGAACTCATGTGTTAATGGAATGTTGTATCATAGGTTTTTTATTTAAATATGTGTTCTGCAATACCTTGTATCAATTTATTTTTAACTCCTAAAATCACATTTACTTTTTTGTACTTAGCTTAGTCATCCATAGTATTTTGTTAGGGACCACCCCCCTTGGCTTCGTTAGGAGTTAGCCTAAACGGAGGAGTCAAGATTAGGTGACAACACTTGACTCAAGACTTCCCCCCAAGGACGCACCAAGTGGTTTGAATATTTCTGTCGCATTAACCCCAGGTGCGTGTCCAAGTGGAAACATGGGGCTTCACTAAAATTTCATCATTATCTTAGTACTAACAGCATTATCTTATTATTAACATCATTATATTAACACCATTATCTTAATATTAACATCTTTGTCATAGTATTAACATCATTATCTTAGTGTCAATTCCTGCTAGCTCACTTGGTTAAGGTGTGGGTCTCGTCAGCAAGGGGACCCTAGTTCGATTCCCCTTAGGGGTGACTTAGTTGGGAGGCGACACCCAAAAACCCAATCAAGTTGAGGCTAGTACAGTCCAGGACGGGTACAATCCCTGGGTGATTTTGATGGCTTAGATTCCCATGGGTCGTGGTTTCTCAGACCACAGGCCACTCGCGCAAGTCAGGGAGATTCGAGCAAACAAAAAAACATCATTATCTTAGTATTAACAAAATTATCATTACCATCATTATTATAATCATTATCATTAAAATCACTAATTAACACCATTACATTAGTATTAACATCATTATTATAATCAAATAATAATTATCAACACTAATTAACATCATTAGCTTAGTATCTTTTAACACTATTATTAGTAACAATATCATATTATTAAAATTTCATTGAGACCATATTTAAGAAAAAACTAACTTAACTGACACACTCACATTTCAAGCATTTCCTGTATTTATAATTTCTCTCTTTCATCTAGTTAAACCATCTCAATGATTGTATTGCGATCACCCCTAATGATGGACTCACTTGGAAGTCTAAAACGTTCGGTTTATAAACCATAAACACGTTTTTCTAGTTGTTATCCTAAAAATTCTTCAACCTGTAGAATGGATTCACTATTCCATAGTATCTTGTCAACAATCAACATGAGAAAATGCACATAAACAGATACACATTGGCTTAGCTATTATTCATATCCAATATTTTTTTTGAATGTATGAAATGTCAAAAAAGCTAATTTAAGGAGTTAATGTGTCAAGACAATTTGGCAAAGTTTGAATTTTAATCATCTAATGAAGTAAAAATCTTGGTGAAGCCCCATGTTTAATCATATTACCAATGATGGAAAGCAAGCACAAATGCAAAATTATTACCAAAAATTAGTAGAAATAAAATGACCATACAATTCTCTTTCTTGCAATTTCCTCCTTTAATAAGTCTACTTGGCTAAAAATGTCACCTTTAAGGGTTACACTAGGACATAATCTATCTCTATGAAAAATATCATGTGTTAAAGATATCAAAGATGGGTGTAATGTCAATTTCTTTATCTCCTAACAAAATTAGCAGTACGACACCTTGCAATACACATAACAACATACTATTTCTATAAATAGCAAGGAATTGAAAGAATATTATTTCTATAAATAGCAAGGAATTGACTTAAGACACAGTAAATTTTGCAAACTAGAAACATTGAAGAAGGATTTCTTCACAAGTTATGTCAATGTATCCAAAATTTTAATTAGACTCTGTTTCTTTTTCTAGATGAAGTGATGGACTTGAGTAACCATTTCTAAAAGGTAAGGTGTCACGGGACTCATCAGTGTGATCCAATTTTTCACCTTACAGTTTCCCATGAATCACTGCCTAGATCCTTGCCGAGGGTGAGACAAACTCAGTAGGTGTCCGATAGACTACGCCTGAACCCACGGAAATCCTGTTATCACACAACTTGTAGTTGTCTCTAAAGGTATCCCATCCAGGACGATAGAGGTGTAGACAACTAAAGAGGTGACCCAAGAGATGCCATGGTTCCCAATGCAAGATGGGTGTCACGTTAACCGAGGAACTCTTCACTTTAGATCAAGCCTAAGGAAGACCAACGGGGAGACCCTAGCTTAGCCAATGAAGGCTAGTGAATTCAATCAAAGCCTCCTAGGGAAATGTGATGATGAAAGATAAGGAGACCAAGATGAAACAAGATCTAGATTTAGGTTGATAAGTGGACCCAAGGTGGTTGAAGAGGCTTCAGGGGGATACAAGAGTTCAAACAAGTGAAATATAAGGTCACTTATGGATTAAAAAAAGTAGATCTAGATAGATCTAATGCCAAAGAAAAGTACCTAAGTGGGGCCCACCCTTAAAAAGTGGAAAATGGTCCAAATGGGGCCCACAAGGTCAAAATCAAAGTGAGATGGCACTAGGGGGTATGCTATAGCATGGATCTATGGATTTGAGAAGAAATGAGCAATACCCACATGTGAGATCTAGCAAAAGACCACTAACCGAAGGAATGCAACTTGCCTCAAGGAGGACTAGTGCCTTAGTTGAAGGGGCAAATGGAGTCGTATGTCCACCAAATTATAGATTGGGATAGTTAAGATGATTATTAAGGTGGGTTTTAATATTAATCCCAAGTGATTTCTATATCTTCATAGATGTGAAAAATAAAAATGCAAGGGTTTTGATTTTAGGGTTTATATGACCAATGGAGAAAAGATGGATGGAACTAGATACATACCTTGTAGAACATACCTCAAAATATTGTGTCCACTTTGCAAATTGATAACCTCCCCCTTGTGTGTATATTCAAGAGTGAGATCCAAAGGCCCAAGTGAAATTGTCCTCCTCCTAAGGTGACCAATTCGCCCTCCTCCTACAAGACAAGATCAATGAGAAACAAGCCAAGCAAAAGAATGATGATAATGATGAAAAGATGAAAGAGAAAGAATCAACTATGTCACTAAGATAAAATAATGATACTCCTTGAGACAAAAGTCCAATCCAAGGCAAGATATGGGGTTTCCCCACAATAGCAGCCCTCCAAATCGTCCTCCTTTTCACCAAATCGGCCTCCCTGTAGAAAAATGTCTTGGAACCCCAAGATCCACAATGATACACAGAAACGTATATTCAACTTGCAAAAGAATCCATCAAGACAAGACAAGTAGATCAGCAAAATAGTATTTTTATTCCAAGTTTGAAGAGCTCCAAAGGTGCCTTTACAATAGGGGGGTCTCCTCCTTAAATAGGATGAGGAAGACCAAAACCCTAAACCAATTTTGAAATTGGTGGTTGAGATCAAAAGATACAAAAATATAATCAATGGCTAAGATGATCCAATACAATATAAGACATGGATCACCCACTAAAGTGATGACGTCATGGCTAAAACGACCCTAGGGGGGATGACATCATGGCTAGGGGAGACTATTACAAGTGTGTCTCACATAAGATGTCTAGGACAAGTGACTAGGAGCACATAGTGGGCCTAGGAGGTATTATTCCCCTTCACTAGCATCACCCCATGGCACAATAATATAACATGAGACTCAATGACATGTCCAAGTACACAAATGATCAAATCATGTCCCCCTAATCTAAGAGAAATATACATCAAAAGACATATTGCTGACTGTGTGGACCCCAATGACTGCTGCAAACCGATATGGAAGGAGTGGGATACACCATAGATTACCTAGAAGGACTCATTCCAAAACCTTTCCTCAATTGCCTAAATCGAATTCCTTTATGGCCTTTTTATTCCATTTTTTATCCTCCTAAAAAACCATGAAACTACTCATAACTGACTGTCAGGTGCCTATGATGTCAAATTGAATGTTCCATCATGTCCGAAATGGAGGTAATATGGTAATAACAAGTGGCTGGACCACCCCCTTCCCCTGTATCTCCCTAGGCAACGACAAGCCTCCAAGGCTCTGGCTAGACATGCCACATCAGTATGGCCAATCTGGTCAATAGGTGGAAAACTGCTCACAACATGCCATGGAGTTCCTGAAACTGATAGATAAGTGTCTCAATGGATCTAGAAGACCCAAATACACCATAGATGAGTACTCATACACCTCCTTATAACCCATAAGATCATCTGTAGGGTCCACCATATCCTGACAATATAAAAATATGATGATCCAGAAATAATAAAAATCATGAAATTGCATCAATCATCATTTGAAACCTGTGCCCATCATATGGAATCATCATAAGGTATATAAAGGACCATAGATCATCATCATGCAATATAAATGGTCCATCTCATCACAGATCCCAAGGTTGACCTTGGTCAAACTGATAAAAAATGACCTTGGCTAAAAAATGCCAAGCTGCTGTAAGTGAAAATAGTTAATACATGATCTCTAAATCATTTTCATAGCAAGACTCTAAAATATGAAGCATTATTTCACTGGAAGTTAATAAATAGTAAATAGGTTAGTTAAATAATCTACTTCCTAGAAGAATCTCAAGAATATACTTGTTTGTCAACATGATCAAATTGCTAGAAAGGGTGAAGGTTAAAGACACAAATCTAGGTTGAAGGGATGACTTGAATGAATTGAATCTATGATACTTTGGATGAGGGACAAGGTGTTATACACTTAAGCATGTGTTGGACAAGGAGTACATAAGGAATGGCGGTGTCTCACAAATGGATAAGTTGTTCAAAAAAGTTCTTATTCAACCTTGGCAAAAGTTGTCTACTACTAGAACCGCCGTGAACTATGTGCCCGGCTAATCGTAACTTGATGTTCTAGGGGACACTTAGAATTAGCTGTCCCTTGCTCCATCTCATATCATAACTCGCAGGCTCAATGAGGAAAGTTTAACATAAGGCCAACAGTCTTTAGATTTAGCATACATTTAGCCACTGCTTTTTAGGAACTTTCATTTCATGGCAATCAATATTTAGATTTAGCATATATTTATCCATTACTTTTTAGGCCTAATATGACCCCTATGGGATTTCACATGTGCTGATAAGCACAACTAATCGCAGCTTACATCCGGGGTGCATTTACATTTCATCACATTTGAATTTCACTTCAATTTCATAGCCCTTTTCATTGGGCTGCACAAGATATACAATAATTTCCATATGTAGTACAACTTTGCTTCAGGTTTTATCCAACACAACTCAAGCAATTGGGGGGACTTCCGCAAATCTGAACCACACATCGGGGCAACCTACTAGAATGATAAAGGCATAAAATCCAACTCACCAAGGGCAATTTTTGTTGCCAACTCAAAGACGAGACACATAATAAACATGGATTCAAGTCCAACACAAAGGCAAAAGCGGGAAATGATCCTCCATATCACAAGTCAAGATGTTAGTCAGGGTGAAGATCAATATATGGGGAAGTACAAATGGATGGATGGAGACAAGTGGAAATGGTGACTAAGCTAGCAAGTCAGAAAGACACTAAATGACCATGTTCACATGCATATGAAGGTAAAGACCAACAAGTACACAACAAGAGTTTCCAAATGTTAGTAATATAACCAATACATATAATCCATAACCAACTTTATTTCAATTTTAATACACTGCCAGATCATAATTACTTTATACCAATTCAATGCTATCAAAATGATGTAAACAACAAGGTAATAACATCAATGCACATCATATGTATACTGGGTCATCAATCAACATATGTAATCTGAACCAACTATAACCATTGAGAACACTGTATATGAAATACTGAGAACTGCACTGCAATTGTATGGAATAAAAGGCCATATCGGTCATCAAATATGAGGTCTCAAGGCTCATACTTGGAATAAGGTCTACTAAATGTCTGATACAAAGATGCTTTGATGTGTAAGTGATCATAAATAATGCTACTCATCATAGTTGATCTCACTGAAAAAGTGTAAAGGCAAAGCTCTGAAAAGTGTAGATATCTGCTCTACTCACATGGTAGCCCAGCTACTATGTGTGTGATAACATCTGGATCCAGCTGGGACAAGTGCTCTAAGGGAGAGAGTGCTTGAGAACCTCATAATCTCTGGTCCCCAACACTAACTGCATTAGTCTTCAATCCAACACTCAACTTCTTTTGCTTTCATCTTTTTTTGCACCTGTTCCTGTACTCATGGAAAGCAAAATACCACGTGAAGCATGTATGGAATAAAAATAAACCGAAATGAAACTGCATAAATGAAATTATACTTTAAAGAAAAAATAAAATGCATATAAAATGAAAGTACTAACTCAACAAGTTTTTAAACATTTTTTGTATTTTTATTAATGTGAATGCAAGAGATGAGGAAGGCTTAGGAAGGAGCGTGAATCAACTCACTCACACAACTCAACAACAGGAAAAAGCATACAGAAGAAAACTCAAAAGGTTCATAAAAAGGGAAAATCAAAAGGACTTGCAATACTCAGCACTTAGAAAAAGCAAAAGGCACACAAGTTCTACTGCTCAAGGGAGCTTATTCAAAAACCTACCTACTCTAAGCATGCAAGAGGAGTCCTAGCTCAAGTCAAGTTAGGGATATAATCCCTCAACTCTCTCTGATTGATAGGTATCATGATCTGCTTCCCAGTCCCAGTAGAGAGGAAACACATATCATTAGTGCTATGCTTGACAATGAGTAGTCCAACCCAAATATCGCCAGATCCCCTAGAATGTATGTAAAATAAATCACTAGGAATAATGACCCTATCATCGCATGACAACTTGCGATGATTTACCGACTCAGGGATGGATTCAACATTGTGAATAGGAATGGGATGGATATCAAAATTGCACTGAGGTTGGGGCATGACTATCCTCGAGTTCCTGTTAGGAGGAACTGCATCAAATATGGGAGGTCCACCTTCTAAACGAATAGCTACCTACCAATAAGGAATTCCTGAATCACTCTCACTCCTTGGATGCGCATCTCTTGGTTCTTCATTCTGTGGGTGAATGATATACTTGGGAGTTTCTCCCACAGTCCAAAAATATCTAATGACTACCTCATCTTCCAATGGAGATGGTATGTTTTGGTTTTCAATACTCCTACTGATAGCTTCTCCAATTGGGACAGGAATAACCACATCTTCTAATATTGCTAGGTGACTGGTGGGAAATGACGAATGATTCAAAACCACACTAGAAGCATCCCGAGCTCCCGTGTCCAAAGATGTTGGTGACAGAGTGGGAATGTGAGATACATCAATAGAGTGCGTGCTCTCTTCACCAATAGGTAACTCGCGGGGAATAAGAAAACTAGGGAAATCCCTAAGTAACGGATAACGTAAAGACAACTCATCCTCATTGGTTTAAATGTTGGCTTGAGGTTATTCCTGAAAAATAGCTAGATTGTTCAAGGAAAAGTCTTCTTCATGAGCATCGTGTATCAAGGAATGTTCTTTCCAACTCATAGAGTTGTCACTCACTTGCCTCAAGACACCATCTTCCAAGGGAATATGAGAGATATGATCAGGAACATTGGAAAAATAAACTTCGTTATGTTCTTCATCACTTCCCAGACTAGGGGAAATATGTGTTCCTTCAATGTTATTTTCCCAAGGAATGATATGATCAATCCCTTGTCTTTGTCGTTCCATATTAAGATCAACCAAGGTAAGCCATTCATTAACCGTCCTAGGTATTCGATCTCCCGTTCTTATTTCATCTAGAATAGTCTCAAGGTTATTTGTATTAGTGATGGGCTCAAGTTGATCAATTTGTGGCCCCACATCACTAAGTTGGTTCAAAGTTCTAGTTTCTTCCGACACTTCACCACCATGCAAATCCATATCAAACTCTCTAGAAAAAATAGGCCTATCCCTCTCTCCTTAGAGGAAGCATCATCTCTAAAGGATCTCCAACTCTCTTCTCTTCATGTACTATGATCCTCATTATGGCCACCCATGACCATGAAGATACCCTCGAGTAATAACTCACCCTCACCATAAGTGTTCCTTACGCCATCCTCATAACTCTCAAGGTGACCATCGTAAAATAGATCCCGATATATCCTAACTAAATACCCATCAGAGTTAGGAATAAATCATATGATAAGTCCATTTGAAGATGCCCCCCTAGTCCAGTGGACCACTTTCTACACAAAAGCATTCCGTAGAATGGGGGTAAATCTATGACTACTATGTCCATTAGCATGGATATATCAGGGCATGAAAACATGTCAGCTCTCAAGTTCTTGATTAGTCCAAAGACTTGAACTAGTCTTGATTCAATTCCACACACATTCCCGTAAGGCCTAGTTATTTTCAATCCCATGGCTTCCATGACTTGCAAAGGAATAACATTCATG
Source organism: Larix kaempferi (assembly GCA_027924585.1). NCBI lineage: Eukaryota > Viridiplantae > Streptophyta > Pinopsida > Pinales > Pinaceae > Larix > Larix kaempferi. The sequence goes on from BSBM01000923.1 coordinate 2,989,458, forward strand.
GAAGCTCCAGACTCAAGCATATAGTTATGAAGAAGGGTGTCACCTATGTGAAGTGTAAGATAAAAGGGTTGATGACCACCATTGTTCCTCTCATACAATGATGTCTGGATATTGATGGGAGGATCTTCTTCTTCTTCAACATTAACACTAGGTGTCAATCCTAGAAGATGTTGATCCCCACCATAACTAGCTGTAGGTTCAGGAATACTCTTGAAAAATTCTACCACTTGTTCTTTAATGGATAGGATTTTCATAAGTTCAGTGAGTGGGATGTTGTGCATAACTTTGTCCAATTCCTTCTCAATGTTAATGTCTAAATCATACTTTGGGAGAGGAATTGGCTCACTCACTGGGCTAGGCAGCTCATTATTCTTCCTTTCAATGAAAGGGGTAGGATTTTGGCCATCCTTTCTTCTTTGATAAACTCTAACAGGAGCTTGGGCACTACTTTTAGGCTGTTCAGTGGCATAAATGGGAAAACTAGAACTAGGATTTTTTTCAGACTCTTCCTCTTGGTTGAGAAATTTTTTTCCGAAGTCTTTATCAAAATCCAAGTTATCGACCCAGTTAATGTTCTTGGGAGAATCTTGACCATCCTCACTATGAGTGGGATAATCAGGATCTTCCCCTTTTGTTCTTCTGACTAGTTGATACCAGGGGGTTCAAAAGACTATTGGCTCACAGGGTTTCTTCTATCATTCCCATTATTAAGCCTCTTTTGTGGGTTCCATTAAGGTTTTGGGCCATAGGGTTTCCTATACCATTCCGCCTCTTTGTTTTTAGCTAGATCCCGAGTTAGAAGAGTCAATTTTTTCATCATTTCTTGCATACTCTCCATCATATCATTGGGATATTTCACTGGTTCCTTTCCCTTTTTGGCTTTGGGCTCATATCTAGAGGACGAAGCACTAATTGAGTCAAAGAAGTTTTGCTTCCCCATGGAGGCAGCATTTTCTTCAGCCCTTCTAGCATTCTCTTGAGAAGCTTTTAGGTATTTAGGGTCTTTGTCTTTGAGATGGTAGCCTAGGTAACCTTCAAAAGAGTTGAGGCAATGAGTCAACACAGCTTGTTCTTTAGGCCTAATGTCATCAGGGATGTTGGCCACTATCTTGTCAAAACAGATGTTGAATTCATGGACGGATTCATTCTCTTTCTTCTTAACTTTGAAAAGTTGGTTCAAAGAAAACACCCATCCAACTTGACTGACCACTCATACTTCAGTTTTTCAGTGAATTCATCATATCCTGTGACTGATGATGCAGGAAAAAGGTCAAACCATTTACGTGCATCACCCTCCAAGGATTCAAAAATACCCCTCATGTAAACATCTTCTTCTTCTGCTCCATAAGCTTCCATGTGTGCCTAGACATTTTCAATGTGGTCCTCAATGGAGGTCGCATAGTTCCCATTGAACTTAGGGATCTTTTCAAAATACTTGTCTGGCATATCATGGGGTGAACCAGGGATTTGGGAAAAGTCTAAAGTTGAAGCCTTGGACTTGTTCCCAAATCTACGAACTACAGGTGGATTAGTTTGAGAATTTTTTCCTAGAGGAGTTTGAGTTGTTCCAGCCATTTGATTTGTTGGACTTAAGTTGCGATTAGGAGATGAAGGAGGAACCAAGTTAGTTGAAGGGGATCCCAAGAAACGATTTGGAGAATCGGAATTAATGATTTTCCAAAAGAAGTTAGATGATTGAGCTCTGGGATCTCTTCTATGATAGACAAGCGGGGTTCCTTCTGATTGATTTAAATTAGCCCTACTTCTAAGGTTGTAAGGATGTTTATGAGGTCATTCCTCAGCGGAGTCACGATTAGTGCAATGTCCCCATTCAAGTAAATCTCAAAAGAGGAAATTCCACCAATCTACTAGTTTCCTAGGTTGGGGTGGAAAAATTAGATTTGGAATAAGGAGACTATAAAACCCCAAATGGAAATTATATTGACATAAATATATTAAAAGGGGTTAAATAAATATTTATGATAGGAAAATAAGGTGGCACTTGGTCATGGAGACACGTCGTTGGTGTGGGACCTGTTATCACACCATAGTAGCAGGGCTACTATTCTTGCTAAGCAGATATCTGCACATTCAGAGCCTGGATTTTACAGAGATCAGCTATGATGAGCTTGTATTCTGAAAGCACTCATGATCAGAGCAGTATATTATATCAGACTTTTGTTAGACCTTGTGCCAAGGTTGAGCCTTGGGAGCTCAGATTTAATGACTGATGTGACCTTTTGTTCCATACAGTTTCATTTCAGTTCCCAGTGACATTATTGTAGCAGTGTTTCAGATGATTTTGATGATTATTATTATGATGTGATATAACTTATGGATTATTATCTTGTTGTTTTAGTCATATTCACAGCATTAGCTTGGTATATGATTTAGGACATGGCAATACTATTTAAAACTAAAATTGAATATCTTGGATGATGTTATAACTATTAATGGATGTATTACTTGCACACTTAGGTTTTATGACAAAACTCACCGGTTGTATTACCCTCCTATGCATAGATATGGTCTTTCTTAACATTCTTGTCTGTTAGCTTAGGCACCACATTCATTTGACTCCATCCATCCATGACCTTCCCGATTTGGCTTGCACCTTTGACTTTCCTTTCTTGACTTTTTGATACTGAGGACTTCCCCATTACTACCTCTCTGTTGGACTGCATCCATGTTTGTTTAGTGTCTCGGCTCTGAGTTGGTGACAGAACTTGCCTTTGGTGAGTTGGATTGTAGGCCTAAATCATTCTGGTCGGTTGTCCCGATGTTTGGCACTGGCATAAGTCCCCCTAGTCACTTGAGATGTTGTTGGCTAAAAATGAAAGCTCATGTGCTACATATATTGGAAATATTTATATATACGCCCATGGAAACTGTAAAATCTAGAATGTGTTTCTTAACACGCATGAGTAAAGGGAAAGAGAAATGAACTGCTAAAATACGCCTCAAAGAGTATAGAAAGGTCCAAAAAGAAAATGTTACTCAAAAGTTATATCTATTATTGCTGACCTTATATATGTATAAACATGCCCTGGATGCAAGCTGCAACTAGTTGTGCTTCTTAGCACATCTGAAATTCGAAGGGTTATGTAGGCCAAAAAAGCCATGAAATGAAATGAATGATACTAATGAACCTGGATCAGCTTGATGTAGACATGATGCCTAAGTTGAATAAACACTCTCTAAACAACTTATCCATTTGTGAGGCACAACCCTTCCCCGTGTTATTTGTCTGGCACAGAGTGTAGCTCCCCCTATCCCCGTCCAAAGTGTCTTTTGGCTGATTTTGGTCATGTCACCCGCTTTGCCTAGCCTTGTTCTTAGCCTCCATCCTTAGCTAGCATTTAGGTCATGTCCAATGGGTGAGTCTGTCATTTAAGCTATTGTGCAAGTAAATATTAATAACATTGAAAACATATACATGATAAATGCCACTGAATGATGTTTATAATTTAATTTAAGCTGTGGGAATGATCTAAAGGAACATGTCTTAGTCTTTGTCATAATCTTGTCCTTGGTTGTATTTTAACCTAATCAAACATAGTTTGACCATGGTCATTCTTGGGATCCGTGATGATGTGGACCATGTATGCTTATGGATGATGATTGATGGTCCCACATACTCTTATTGATGACTCCATATGGTGGACATATGATTTAGATGATGGTTGATGCAGTTCGACAGTTTTATTACTATTTCCAGATCATCAGATTATACACTGTTCGGATATAGTGGACCCTACTGTTGACCCCTTAGGTCAACCCATGGTGTATGAGTACATATTTGCAGTATATTTGGGTCTTCCGGATCCATTGAGACACTTATCATTCAGTTCTGGGTACTTCTGACACTGATAGATGTAGTTATCCACTTGTTGACCAATTTTGGGCATGTTTCCCTAGCCTGTCCAGTAGAGGCATTGGAGGCCAGTTTCACCTAGGGCGCTGTATGGGAAGGGGGTGGGCCAACCACTTGTTTTTACTATTATACCCCCCTTCCATATAGCTTGGTGGGATAAGTTTGACAGCGCAGGCACTTTGGGTGTCAGTTTGGGCAGCTTCACAGTTCTCGAGGCAGAGTAAAAATGGAATAAAAGGGTCACTGAGGAATTCGAGTTGGGAAACTGAGGCAATGTTTTGGCATTTTTTCTTCACATAGGTATTCCAAGGTGAACCCCCCATCTTCCATCCAGATATCATCAATCAGTGGGGTCCACAGAGGCCACAGGAGGCCTTTTACTGCAAGTGTCTGTTAGTTTTGGAGACAAGATTTGATCATTTGTATTATTTTGGACATATTATTTTATATTATTGTGCCATGGGGATAAGCTATTAAGTATTGATGCCTCCTATCCCCACCATGAGCTTCTTGAGTCATGTCCATGTCATATGAGGTGGGCCCATATGTTTTAGCCCCCTCCTAGTGTGACGTCACCCTCCATGAGTCTTTTTGAGGGATGATGTCACCCTCTCTTTGAGTGATACATGTGATATATTGTTAGGCTTATCTTAGCCATTGATTATGTTGTGATATCTTTTAATCTCAACCACTGATTTCAAAAAGTGGTTTTGAGATCTAGGGTTTTGGTCTTTATTATCCTATATAAGGAGGAGACCCCTCATTGTAAAATCATCTAGAGATTTTTGGCTCTTGGATATTGGAATAAAAATACTTTCTTGGGCATCTTTGATCTTGAAGTTGGAATGATTGTGGTGATTGTAAATTCTTCTTCCTCCGCACTAACAAATATTGGTGGCCATCTTGGATTTTATCTTCAACTAACATTTTTGTAGGCAAAGAAGACGATTTTTTAGGAATGCGAATTGGTGGGGAGGCCTACCCTTCAAGATTTAAGAGGACGTTTTGGGTGACAAGGAGTTGTTTTGTCTTTGTACCAACAATTCATGTTATTCATCTCTTTGTTTGCATCTACTTACATTCTTGTTTATGGATTGATATTTGTGTCCTTGATTGACAAGAATAGGGAGGTCGATTTGGTTGAAGGAGGAAAAATGTTGGCAAGAAGGGATTCATCAAGTTTGGAATTTGATATTTGTGGGAAGTAATCCTCGTCTCAAGCCTCTTCCATCTTCATTTTCCAGGTATGTTCCATGAGGTATGAATGTCTTCTATCATATCCATCTATTCTCTTAGATCACAAAACCCTAATTGATTAAAACCCTAATTTTTCACTTTTTCTAGATCTACCTTGGCTTTGGGGAAAATATTAAAAACCCACCTCTATAGCATCCACGACAATTCGGATCTATATTTTGGTGTGGATTGGCCTCCATTTGACACATTTTCCAAGGCACTTTAGCCTCCTTGAGGGAAGTCACACTCCTTGAGGGAAGCTATTGGGGCTAATTCCAAGAGTTGGGTAGGTGAGATCCCACTTGATTTGCATAGATCTACCTTGATAACCTACCCCTAGTGCTTCACCTTGTTGATTTTCACCTTGTGGGCCCCGTTCCTCATTTTGAGGGATTGAGCCCCACTTGGGTCACTTGGTGATGCATTTTGCATCTTAGATCTATGGAGATCTAGGCCATATTGCGGCATGCCATCCTAAATCCACCTTGATAATTGCCTTAACTACCACGATCTGCATTTTGGCATCATTTGGACTCCATTTGCCCCTCCATCTAAAGGCACTAGTCTCCCTTGGGAAATTCGCACTCCTTGGGTTAGTGGCCTTTTCCTAGCTCCCATATTGGGTGTTTACTATCTTGCCTTCGATCCATAGATCTACCTTGTCTCATCCACTTAGTACCATCTTACCCCTAATTTGACCAAGTGGGCCCTATTTGGACCATTTTTCCACTTTTGGGGGAGTGGACCCCACTTGTGTATTTTCATGGTGCTAGATCTATCCATTAAGCTTCAATAAGTGGCCTAAATCATACATTGGTTGAACACTTGTCACATCCTAAGCCTCTTCAACCACACTTAAACTCTTAGGTCCACTTAATCTAACTCATGCATTGGTTTCCGTAACCTCACTTACACATTTCCCTATGAACCTTTGTGTTAGCTAATCTTCATTGGTTGGCTAGGGTCTCCCCCTTGGTCTTGATTTTTCAGGATCTAAAGTGAAGAGTGCCTCGGTTATCGTGACACCCAGCTTGCATTGGGAACCGTTGCACTTCTTGGGTCACTTCTTTAGTTGTCCATCTCCTCTATCGTCGCGGATGGGATACCTTTAGGGACAACTACAAGTTGTGTGATAACATGTTTTGCACCGTTGCCAGGGAGGTAGAGGCTTAACTTAGGTGTCTGTGAGTATCCATGCATAATTCATATCTTATCGCATCCAGTCTTATAATCTAGGTGGTTATCATTTCAATCCTTAATTTAAACATAGCCATCTATTTGTCGCTCATCTCTCCCCGCTATTTTAACGACATATCTTTTGGTAGAAGAGATTTAAATTCTACCTGGCGACTCCACAAAAGTGACTCCACTGGTGATCGATCTTATCATATCTAGCACCCATGGAGTGCATCATTTTGTATTTAGGTTCTTGATTTAAAAAATAAATAAATAATATAATAATAAAAAAAGAATTGCCATCCATGGATGCTTCCGAGCGGCCTAGAACTTTCGGTCGATTAAAAGTCTTTGACTTCTCAAAGATTGTTGGGTATTCTCATCATATCCCTCATCAAGCCCATGAAAGGTTGCCTAAATTTGATGGAAGTTATGAAACATCTGCTAAAGGGCACCTTAATCTATTTAAAGAAGTTATTAACGAATTATCTATAACCGATGAGGATGTATGTATGAAACTATTGGCCTCATCTTTCCAAGGAAGAGCTGAGCTCTGGTTCTTGAATTTGAAGACCAATAACATTTATGGATATGACATGTTTGAAAATAAATTCTTAGAAGAATGGGCAAGTGAATACGATGATATATATTCTTCAAACCAAATCCAAGATCAAAACCTTCCCCTTTCCAATCCTATCGTCGAATCAATTAATAATCAAGTATCAAGTGAATTGTCAAACTCCGGAGATGACCTATCCTGTCCAATTTATTTTGAGGATAAGTCTTCCATTTTTTAGTCAATCAAAAGTCAAATTCCTAATCATTGTATAAGTCATAAGTTTTCAAATTTCTTTTTAGGTAGCCCTAGTCTTGATCCTGAGGAAATTTATGAGGATGAGCTTTTAGTCTACAAGACTATTGAAGTTCCTCCTTCGGAGAAACTCATTAGTCATTCTATCTTTATTAATCATTCAATTCCTTATCACCTTATTGAAGAAGAAGAAAGTATGGATATCGATCAAGATCCTTTAGTAGTGATCTCACATGATCATGGTGTAAATAATCAGGATGATGTAAACAAACTTGTTAATTTAATCCTTGATTAATTAAATGAAATTGAGCATTTATCCTCTTGTGAATTTGATGATGAATCAATAGAAGGTCAATCTCAAGATGAGGATGAATTAATGAGTCGCACTAGATGCTCTAATCTTTGTTCTACTTCTTATAATGAGTCTTTAAATTTTTCTTTCCTCATTCAAGATATCTTCATCCAATTCTTAGAATTAGATTCCTGCCCTCAGTTTGTAAATATTAGACTTCATAAAAATCTTGAAATCGTTCTTAGAACAAAGAATATTGCTTTCAAAGGACTTTCTTTTTGTCAAATTTCAAGGCCAAATTTTTCTATCCATCTAGGAGAATGTACATATATTCAATCCACCTTCCCTACACAACTTTTTCAATCTTCTTTGGGTTGGTGGTCTAATCAGTCTTTTGATTTTGAAATTTTCAGTACGAAGTATATTAAGCATGGTCTCATCATTGGAGAAAAGGTACTTCATTTCCCTTTTCAGGCACTTTGGAACAATAATGCTTGTTTCCAAGTATCAATCATTCTTAGAAAAGGTGTTTAAAGATCAATTTCATCTTTTCTCTATTTTTGAGCAACAAGTGGGTTTGATTTTGATTTTTTGTCTTCTAAGATTTAATTTGTCACCACTTGGTTTTTATTTGATCATCAGTCCCAGGGAGAACCAAATTGAGTATGTAAGAGAAGTAAATGAGGAGGGTAATTTGTGTGAAAAAGATTTGAGTTGCATGCCTTATATTTTTCCTCCATCCATCTCAAATATTAACTTGCATGAATTTTGTGATCCTATCAATTCTTGGATGGAGGATGTTTGCATCAATCAGTCTTTCCCTTGGCATGATTTCATATTGCACCATTCAACTCCTTTTTCAATTTTTGAACAAGTCAGGAAAGTTGTGCTATCAATTTCATTAATCCTTAATCCAGTCCTAACTCGTTTTCTAAGGAAAAATCAAAGAAGAATCATTAACTTGTTCAATGAATGGTTTCACTGGATTTATGATTTTACCTAGCATTTGTGCTGACTGAGTAGGTTAGATAGGTCTTCGAATAAGCTCGCTTGAGCAGTAGGATTTGTGTGCCTTTTCTTTTTCTATGTGCTGAGTATTGCAATTTTTATTTTCTTTCTGATTGTTTGAGATTGTTTTCTTGCTGAGTTGTTGATTGAATTGAGCCTTACTCCTTCCTAAGCCTGTCTCGCCTCCTGCATGCATTGAAAAGTGGTTAGAGTCCTTGAGTGCTTGTTGGCTTTCTGTGCAAGTTGAGTTGAATATGCCTGCTTGAATTTTTTTTTCTTTCCTCCTGCACAGTGAAATAAATAAAATTTATATGCCATCTTAGATTAGAATTTCTTTTACGTATCTTAATTTCTGTCTTAGAATAAATTTCATTTTAAGTTTTATTTTATATATCTCCCATAAAAGCTTCATGTGGTATTCTAGTGTTTGTGAACGCAGATATAGGTGCAAAGATAAAAGCTAAAAGCAAGGATGATGAGTTGTTGGATTGAAGATTGATGCAGAGCAGTTCGAGACCAAAGATTCTAAGGTTCTCAGGATCTCTCTCCCTCAGAGCACTTGTCCCAGATGAATCTAGATGTTATCACACCATAGCAGCAGGGCTACTATTCTTGCTGAGCAGATATCTGCACATTTCAGAGCCTGGATTTTACAAAGATCAGCTATGATGGCTTTTATTTTGAGATCACTCATGATCAGAGAAGTATATTATGTCAGACTTTTGTTAGATCTTGTGCCAACGTTGAGCCTTAGGAGCTCAGATTTGATGACCGATGTGACCTTTTGTTCCATACAGTTTCAGTTCAGTGCCCAGTGATGTTATTGCAACAGTGTTTCAGATGATTTTGATGATTATTATTATGATGTGATATAACTTATGGACTTCTGATTATTGACTATGGATTATTATCTTGTTGTTTTAGTCATATTCATAGCATTAGCTTGGTATATGATTCAGGACATGGCAATACTATTTAAAACTAAAATTGAATATCTTGGATGATGTTATAACTATTAATGGATGTATGACTTGCACACTTAGGTTTTCTGACAAAACTCACCGGTTGTATTACCCTCCTATGCATAGATATGGTCTTTCTTGACATTCTTGTCTGATAGCTTAGGCACCACATTCATTTGACTCCATCCATCCATGACCTTCCCGATTTGGCTTTCACCTTTGACTTTCCTTTCTTGACTTTTTGATACTGAGGACTTCCCCATTACTACCTCTGTGTTGGACTGCATCCATGTTTGTTTAGTGTCTCGACTCTGAGTTGGTGACAGAACTTGCCTTTGGTGAGTTGGATTGTAGGCCTAAATCATTATGGTCGGTTGTCCCGATGTTTGGCACTGGCATAAGTCCCCCTAGTCACTTGAGATGTTGTTGGATAAAACTGAAAGCTCATGTACTACCTATATTGGAAATATTTATAAATACGCCCATGGAAACTGTAAACTCTAGAATGTGTTTCTTAACACATGTGAGTAAAGGGAAAGAGCAATGAACTGCTAAAATACTCCTCGAAGAGTATAGAAAGGTCCAAAAAGCAAATGTTACTCAAAAGTTATATCTATTATTGCTGACCTTGTATATGTATAAACATGCCCTGGATGCAAGCTGCAACTTGTTGTGCTTCTTAGCACATCTGAAATTCAAAGGGTTATGTAGGCCAAAAAGGCCATGAGATGAAATGAATGATCCTAATGAACCTGGATCAACTTGATGTAGACATGATGCCTAAGTTGAATAAACACTCTCTAAAAAACTTATCCATTTGTGAGGCACAACCCTTCCCCATGTTATTTGTTTGGCACAGAGTGTAGTTGCCCCTCTCCCCATCCAAAGTATCTTTTGGTTGATTTTGGTCAAGTCACCCGCTTTGCCTAGCCTTGTTCTTAGCCTTCATCCTTAGCTAGCAGTTAATCCATGTCCAATGGGTGAGTCTATCATTTAATCTATTGTGCAAGTAAATATTAATAACATTGAAAAATATACATGATAAATGCCAATGAATGATGTTTATACTTTAATCTAAGCCATGGTAATGATCTAAAGGAACATGTCTTAGTCTTTGTCATAATCTTGTCCTTGGTTGTATTTTGACCTAGTCAAACATAGTTTGGCCATGGTCATTCTTGGGATCCGTGATGATGTGGGCCATGTATGCTTATGGATGATGATTGATGGTCCCACATACTCTTATTGATGAATCCATATGGTGGACATATGATTCAGATGATGGTTGATGCAGTTCAGTAGTTTTATTATTATTTCTAGATCATCAGATTATACATTGTCCGGATATGGTGGACCCTACTGTTGACCCCTTAGGTCAAACCATGGTGTTTGAGTACACATTTTCATAAGATTTGGGTCTTCTGGATCCATTGTGACACTTATCATTCAGTTCCGGGCACTTATGACAGTGATAGATGCAGTTATCCACCTGTTGACCAGTTTTGGGCATGTTTCCCTAGCCTGTCTAGCATAGGCATTGGAGGCCAGTTTCACCTAGGGTGTTGTATGGGAAGGGGGTGGTACAAGAACTTGTTTTACCATTATACACTCATTCTAGACATCCTGGCGGGCTCAGTTTGATAGCGCAGGCACTCTTGGTGTCAGTTTGGGCAGCTTCACAGTTCTCGAGGCAGATTAAAAATGGAATAAAAGGGTCACTGAGGAATTCTATTTGGGAAACTGAAGCAAGGTTTTGGCATTTTCTCTTCACAGAGGTCTTCCAGGGTGAACCCCCCATCTTCCAGCCAGATATCATCAGTCAGTGGGGTCCACAGAGGCCACAGGAGGCCTTTTACTGCATGTCTCTATCAGTTTTGGAGACAAGATCTGATCATTTGTATTATTTGGGACATATTATTTTATATTATTGTGCCATGGGGATGAGCTAGTAAGTATTGATGCCTCCTAGCCCCACCATGATATTCTTGAGTCATGTCCATGTCATATGAGGTGGGACCATATGCTTTGGCCCCTCCTAGTGTGATGTCACTCTCCATGAGTCTTTTTGAGGGATGGCGTCACCCTCTCTTTGAGTGATCCATGTGATATATTGTTAGGCTTATCTTAGCCATTGATTGTGTTGTGAGATCTTTTAATCGCAACCACTCATTTCAAAAAGTGGTTTTGAGATCTAGGGTTTTGGTCTTTATTATCCTATATAAGGAGGAGACCCCCTCATTGTAAAATCATCTAGAGATTTTTGGCTCTTGGTTATTGGAATAAAAATACTTTCTTGGATATCTTGGATCTTGAAGTTGGAATGCTTGTGGTGATTGTAAATGCTTCTTCCTCTGCACTGACAAATATCAATGGCCATCTTGGATTTTATCTTCAACTAGCATTTTTGTAGGCAAAGAAGACGATTTTTTAGGAGTGCGAATTGGTGGGGAGGCCTACCCTTCAAGCTTCAAGAGGACGTTTTGGGTGACAGAGAGTTGTTTTGTCTTTGCACCAACAATTCATGTTATTCATCTCTTTGTTTGCATATACTTCCATTCTTGTTTATGGATTGATCTTTGTGTCCTTGATTGACAGGAATAGGGAGGCCGATTTGGTTGAAGGAGGCAAAATGTTGGCAAGCAGGCCTTCATCAAGTTTGGCATTTGATCTTTGTGGGAAGTAATCCTCGTCTCAAGCCTCTTCCATCTTCATTTTCCAGGTATGTTCCGTGAGGTATGTATTTCTTCTATCTTATCCATCTATTCTCTTAGATCACAAAACCCTAATTGATTAAAACTCTCATTTTAAGTAGATGTAGCTTGGATTTGGGGAAAATATTGAAAACCCACCTCTGTAGCATCCCCGACAATTCGGATCTATAATTTGGTGTGGATTGGCCTCCATTTGACACATTTTCCAAGGCACTTTAGCCTCCTTGAGGGAAGTCACACTCCTTGAGGGAAGCTATTGGGGCTAGTTCCAAGAGTTGGGTAGGTGATATCCCACTTGATTTGCATAGATCTACCTTGATAACCTACCCCTAGTGCTTCACCTTGTTGATTTTCACCTTGTGGGCCCCATTCCTCATTTTGAGGGATTGAGCCCCACTTGGGTCACTTGGTGATGCATTTTGCATCTTAGATCTATGGAGATCTAGGCCATATTTGGGCATGCCATCCTAAATCCACCTTGATAATTTCCTTAACTACCCCGATCTACATTTTGGCATTATTTGGACTCCATTTGCCCCTCCATCTAAAGGCACTAGTCTCCCTTGGGAAATTCGCACTCCTTGGGTTAGTGGCCTTTTCCTAGATCCCATATGTGGGTGTTGACTATCTTGCCTTAGATCCATATATCTACCTTGTGTCATCTACTTAGTACCATATTACCCCTATTTTTACCAAGTGGGCCCTATTTGGACCATTTTCCACTTTTTGAGGAGTGAGCCCCACTTGTGCATTTTCATGGTGCTAGATCTATCCATTAAGCTTCAATAAGTGGCCTAAATCATACATTGGTTGAACACTTGTCACATCCTAAGCCTCTTCAACCACACTTAAACTCTTGGGTCCGCTTAATCTAACTCACGCATTGGTTTCCATAACCTCACTTACACATTTCCCAAGGAACCTTTGTGTTAGCTAATCTTCATTGGTTGGCTAGGGTCTCCCCCTTGGTCTTGATTTTTCAGGATCTAAAGTGAAGAGTGCCTCGGTTATCCTGAAACCCAGCTTGCATTGGGAACCATTGCACTTATTGGGTCATCTCTTTAGTTGTCCATATCCTCTACCGTCCCGGATGGGATACCTCTAGGGACAACTACAAGTTGTGTGATAACAAGACCCACACAAAGCTAGATTCCTCATACCACATGGCATTCTATTCTCACCCATTGGAATCCAAGTTGGATTATAATGATATTGGGGAGTTGGGAGGTCAATATACTTGGCATGACTCAATGAAGGTTGAATTGGAGTGGAAGAGTAACTCCCATGGAAGAGGAAGAGGCATTTGAGAGATATTGAGACACTTGGGCAGATTCCCTAGCTTCTATGACAACAACGATGAAGATGCTATGACACTTATGACACAAATCAGACCTGAATGCTGACATTTGACATATGTGAAATTTTAGGGCTAAAAATAGCCTCCAAGAAGGCGTACAAGGGAGTTAGGGTAGCCAAAGAGACACCCATTTGAATTGAGGGAAGATGGAGATGAGGAATTGTTGGACAAGTGGAACACATTGGAATCTCTTCCCAACTTGAGTTGGAATGAGGATTTTGGAAGGAATTAGCCCCATGGATGACTTGAGAAGTTTATAAAATACAAGAACAAAGAAGGAGAGTGGCTTTTTATCATTTATCATTTTTCATATTGGAGAGCATAGCTTGTCCATGCTTGTGGAGTGTTTACTCTACTTGCCTTAGTACCAATTTCAAGGGTGAAAGATTCCCATCCTAATTGGAAATTGGAGAGGCCATTCAAACCTTTCATTTGGAGCTAAAATGGAGTCCTTTGTTGCAGGTTGGAGCTACAAGGAATCTCGTGACATTCTCATCCTCAACTTGCTTCCACACCTTTCTCACTTTTCTCTTCATATTTTGGCTCTTGGAGGAAGGGCACCCTTTTTGAGATGTTGTTCTCTTTGGGGGAGCTATTTTGGTACCATTTATTTGTATTCTGATATATATACTCTGTTTTTAATGCTCATAATACTCTTAGGTCGAAATACCAAGTGGAACTATGTAAAAATACCAAACAATGCATAAATGGTGCCATTTTCCCTACATCTTGTTATGAAAGCTTGAAGTTGCTTTATTTCGACTTGTATCAATTCATCTCTATGATTTTTATGATGTATGGAGAGTAATTAATGTCTCGAAAAAGTTTCATATACATGTCATAAGCCATTGGAACATAAATCTTGAATTTCATAGCAAGTGGTGAAGTTTACTGGCATTTCCCCCTATGTGAAGACATGTCCACAAACCTCTGATTTTTGGGAGTTGAAGAAGCCTTTAGAAACTGATTGATGATGTATTTGGGAGCCCATTGAAGTCCTTTAACGGTACCATGTCTCTGTTCTAAAATTTGGGAAGTTCGTACAACATTTAGAGATCCATCTTTGACCACTACCCTTGGGGGATTTGAACCTTGATTTGACTAGTGAATTTCCCTATATTTCCCTGGTTGTAATTGAATGTTGCAGAAGTATTTTGAGAGTGTCCAAGCATCCATCAGCCTCATTTTTATGTCTTAATACCTTCTAAACACATTCAAAACCAATTCAGAAGCATTTGGAGGCATTTGGGTCAATACTAGTCTAAGGGTTGAATTGGCCAAAATTTGCAATTTTTCCTAGTTTTTACAAAAATTCATTAAAAGGGATACTACAATTAGGAGTCACTAGGTAGACTTAGGTTCTTTATACCAAAAGATATGTCGTGAATAGCTAGGGATATATGAGTGAAAATGGATAGTTATGAAATATTTAGGAATAAAAAATGATAACCATCTAGTTTACAAGACTGAATGCGATAAGATATAAGTTATGCATGGATACTCGCAGACACCTAAGGTAAGCCTCTACCTCCCCGGAAATGGTGCCAAAAATGTTATTGCACAACTTGTAGTTGTCTCTAAAGGTATCCCATCTAGGACGATAGAGGTATAAAGAGGTGACCCAAGAGATGCCACAGTTCCCAATGCAAGATGGGTGTCACGTTAACAGAGGCACTCTTTACTTTAGATCAAGCCTAAGAAATACCAAGGGGGATACCCTAGCTTAGCCAATGAAGGCTAGCGAATTCAATCAAAGCCTCCCAGGGAAATGTGACGATGAAAGATAAGGAGACCAAGATGAAACAAGATCTAGATCTAGGATGATAAGTGGACCCAAGGTGGTTAGGGCTCGGTTGAAGAGGCTTAAGGGGGTGCCAAGAGTTCAACCAAGTGAAAGGTAGGGTCACTTATGGATTAAAAAAAGTATATCTAGATAGAACTAATGCCAAAGAAAAGTGCGCAAGTGGGGCCCAACCTTAAAAAGTGGAAAATGGTCCAAATGGGCCCACAAGGTCGAAATCAAAGTGAGATGGCACTAGGGTGTATGATATAGCATGGATCTATGGATTTGAGAAGGAATGAGCAATACCCACATGTGAGATCTAGCAAAAAACGAATAACCCAAGGCATGTGACTTGCCTCAAGGAGGACTAGTGCCTTAGATGAAGAGGCAAATGGAGTTGGACATCAACCAAATTATAGATCGGGATAGTTAAGATGATTATTAAGGTGGGTTTTAATTATTAATCCCAAGTGATTGCTATATCTCCATAGATGTGAAAAATAAAAATGTAAGGGTTTTGATTTTAGGGTTTAGATGACCAATGGAGAAAAGATGGATGGAACTAGATACATACCTTGTAGAACATACCTCAAAGTATTGTGGCCACATTGCAAATTGATAACCTTCCCCCTGTGTTTATATTCAAGAGTGAGATCCAAAGGCCCAAGTGAAATCATCCTCCTCCTAAGGTGACCAATTCACCCTCCTCCTGCAAGACAAGATCAATGAGAAACAAGCCAAGCAAAAGAATGATGATAATGATGAAAAGATGAAAGAGAAAGCATCAACTATGTCACTAAGATACAATAATGATACTCCCTAATACAAAATTCCAATCCAAGGCAAGATATGGGATTTCCCCACAATAGCCTCCCTCCAAATCATCCTCCTCTTCACCAAATCGGCCTCCCTGTAGAAAAACGTCTTGGAACCCCAAGATCCACAATGATACACATAAAAAGATTGTATATTCAACTTGCAAAAGAATCCATCAAGAAAAGATAAGTAGATCCACAAAATAGTATTTTTATTTGAAGTTTGAAGCGCTCCAAAGGTGCCTTTACAATAGGGGGGTCTCCTCCTTAAATAGGATGAGGAAGACCAAAACCCTAAACCACTTTTGAAATGAGTGGTTTAGATAAAAAGATACAACAATATAATCAATGGCTAATATGAGCCAATACAATATAAGGCATGGATCACTCACTAAAGTGATGACGTCATGGCTAAAAAGACCCTAGGGGGGATGGCGTCATGGCTAGAGGAGACTAATACAAGTGTATCTCACATAAGATGACTAGGACAAGTGACTAGGAGCACATGGTGGGGCTAGGAGGAATTATTCCCCTTCACTAGCATCAACCTATGGAACAATAATATAACATGAGACTCAATGACATGTCCAAGCACACAAATGATCAAATCCTGTCCCCCCCAATCTAAGAGAAATATACATCAAAATCCATCCTGCTGACTGTGTGGACCCCACTGACTGCTGCAGACTGATATGGAAGGATTGGGATACACCATAGATGATCTTGAAGAAGACCTCATGCCAAAAAATTGCCTCAATTTCCCAAATCGAATTCCTTTATGGACTTTTTATTCCATTTTTTATCCTCCTGAAAAACCATGAAATTGCCCACAATTGACTATGAGGTGCCTGCGCTGTCAAACTGAGTGTGACATCATGTTCGAAATGGGGGTAATAAGGTAATAACAAGTGGTTGGACCACCCCCTTCCCCTGTAGCGCCCTAGGAAATGACTAGCCTCCAAGGCTCTGGCTAGACATGCCACATCAATATGGCCAATATGGTCAACAGGTGGAAAACTACTCACAACATGCACGGGAGTGCCTGAAACTAATAGATAAGTGTCTCAATGGAGCTAAAAGACTCAAATACACCAGAGATGAGTACTCATACACCTCCTGATAACCTGTAAGATCATCTGTAGGGCCACCATATCCGGACAATGTAAAAATATGATGATTTGGAAATAATAAAAATCATGAAACCCCATCAATCATCATCTGAAATCTGTGCCCATCATATTGAATCATCCTAAAGTATATAAAGGACCATATATCACCATCATGCAATATAAATGGTCCATCTCATCAGGGATCCCAAGGTTGACCTTGGTCAAACTAGGTTTGACTGGTCAAACTGATAAAAAATGACTCTGGCTAAAAAAAGGCCAAGCTACTGCAAGTGTAAATAGTTAAGACATGCTCTCTAAATCATTTTCATAGAAAGACTCTAAAATAATAAGCATTATTTCACTGGCAGTTAATAAATAGTAAATAGGTTAGTTAAATAATCTACTTCCAAGAAGAATCTCAAGAATATACTTGTTTGTCAACATGATCAAATTGCTAGCAAAGGGTGAAGGTTAAAGACACAAAGCTAGGCTGAAGGTATGACTTGAATGACTTGACACTATGATACTTTGGATGAGGGACAAGTTGTTATAAACTTAAGCATGTGTTGGACAAGGAGTACACAAGGAATGGCAGTGTTTCACAAAAGGATAAGTTGTTCAGAGAAGTGCTTATTCAACCTTGGAAAAAGTTGTCTACTACTAGAACTGTCGTGAACTAGGTGCCCGACTAACCATAACTTGAGGTTCTAGGGGAAACTTAGAATTAGTTGTCCCTTGCTCCATCTCATATCAAAACCCGTAGGCTCAATGAGGAAAGTTTCTCATAAGGTCATCTGTCTTTAGATTTAGCATACATTTAGCCACTGCTTTTTAGGACCTTTCATTTCATGGCCAGCAATATTTAGATTTAGCATACATTTATCCATTTCTTTTTAGGCCTAATATGACCCCTCTGGGATTTCACATGTGCTGATAAGCACAACTAATCGCAACTTACATCCGGGGTGCATTTACATTTCATAACATTTGAATTTCACTTCAATTTCATAGCCCTTTTCATTGGGTTGCACAAGATATAAAATAATTTCCATATGTAGTACAACTTTGCTTCAGGTTTTATCCAACACAACTCAAGCAACTGGGAGGACTTCCGCAAATCTAAACCACACATTGGGGCAACCGACTAGAATGATAAAGGCATAAAATCCAACTCACCAAGGGCAAGTTTTGTTGCCAACTCAGAGCCGAGACACATAATAAACATGGATGCAAGTCCAACACAGAGGCAGAAGCAGGAAAGGATGCTCCATATCACAAGTCAAGGTGTAAGTCAGGGTGAAGATCAATATATGGGGAAGTACAAATGGATGGATGGAGACAAGTGGAAATGGTCCCTAAGCTAGCAGGTCAGAAAGACACTAAATGATCATGTTCAAATTCATATGAAGGTAAAGACCAACAAGTATACAACAAGAGTTTCCAAATGTTAGTAATACAACCAATACATATAATCCATAACCAACTTTATTTCAATTTTAATACACTTCCAGATCATAATTACTTTATACCAAGTCAATGCTATCAAAATGACGTAAACAACAAGGTAATAACATCAATGCACATCATATATATACTAGGTCATCAATCAACATCTGTAATCCGAACCAACTATAACCACTGAGAACATTGTATCTGAAATACTGAGAACTGCACTGCAACTGTATGGAATAAAAGGCCATATCGGTCATCAAATCTGAGGTCTCAAGACTCAGCCTTGGCATAAGGTCTACTAAATGTCTGATACAAAGATGCTCTGATGTGTAAGTGATCATAAATAGTGCTTCTCATGATAGCTGATCTCACTGAAAAAGTGTAAAGGAAAAGCTTTGAAAAGTGCAGATATCTACTCCGCTGACAACAGTGATAAAGAACAACGTATATTAATTGTGCTTAATATACGATTCTCTTAAAGATGCACCTATTCAATAGTGGCTTTTGGTGCACATTTAGCACTCCTGCATTTGTTTCTGGTAGCACTTCTTCATTTTTCTTTTGAAAGCACATTTAGATCCAAAAGTTCTCCCTTATTTGGTGAAAACAAATCCTCATTTGGTTCAAACAGTGATCCATCATTTGGTGGAAGCAATGCCTTGTATAATTTTGCAAGCATTTTATCATTTTGCTTGAGCATCCAGTGCAACATCTTCAAAGTCAGCCTTACTCCCATTTGGGTATGGGGACGGTTGCTGCCTTACACACACCTCATGTTTAACGTGGTAGAAATATTCAAGCCACTCGGTGCGTCCTCAAGGGCAAATCTTGAGTCAAGTATTGTCACTTGATCTTGACTCCTAACTCAAGATCAACTCCTAACCAATCCAAGGGGAGTAGACCCTAAGAGTTACTAAGGACGATTAACTGATTTAGTTTGCGAATGTGTAAGTTATTTAGGATTTTTTTTTAGAAATAAATATTGAAGGCAAGACACTTGCAATATGAAATTAAATCAACAACCAACAATGATCATAACCATTCAACACAAGGTTTAAGAATAAGATTGAAGTTTGTAAGAATAGTGTCGAAAATGGAGTCGAAAAGAAATAAGTGTTGTAGCGAATGTATTGCAAATTTTTCTTGGTTAGTTTTAGTTTATTAAAAGATGAGTTGATTAACAGGAGGAGGAATCCCAATATACCACGAAGGTATAGGGGATATGCTCAGACTCACTAAGTGTGTCTCCACAAGAGAAAATGTGGGCTAGATGGAGTCACGGGGGTGTGTCCAACACTACACCAATCAAGGGTGTAACCTAACGGGGCCCCGCGATCACTTTCTAGTCGTTCCCGCTTTCTCTGTGAAATTCTCCCATACAAATCAAATTGGGATTTTATTTGAAAATATGAAAAAACTAATTACTAGTTGCTTAGTCCCTTTTTGGTTTGATCAACTGATCAATCAAAGCTCTAAATATCCAGAGCATACGAGGACAGAGTCTTGGTAAATTTTTAGAATTTTATAAAAAATTTCTTTCTTATATTAATACCCCAAGAGTCTCTTTTTGAGTCCAGTACTCGAGCAAGCTCTTGTCCGTGAACCGTAATTCGGGAAAGCAAGGGGGTTCGTTTTAACCAAAATAAAAGACTGAAACTCGAAATGGTTATCTAATTACTATACTACAAAAGTAGCGGGTTAGTATCCATTTACTTTGCAAAAGATGATTAAAAAAATTACAAGAATCAAAGTATACATTCTGCACAAAAGAATTAAAATGTTCCTTCAGCCCGAGTGACTTTATGGTCCACTCTTGAAACATAACCAACAAAGGATAATTTTTAGTTGAACTAAGTTAATTTTAATGAAAGAAAACTAAGAAAACTAAAGAATCAAAATCACATGACAGTGGACACCGACACAGACCCCCCCAAGGGGGATGGGGAGTGGGTTCTTATTAGCCCACTCAAAACAAATTTATTATGAGCTTACAATGAAATTTAAAAGGAAGACGTACTCTTTCTCCTTATAGATCTTGGAGAAAAGATGTTACAAAAGCTTTTGGAAGAAGTTGGGAAAAAAGAAGAGGGTTCAATGAGGTCTTGGTTTATCAAAAATATGCCCAAAATGCCTCTAAACCTGCTAACAAAAGGAAAAAAATAGTGAATACATTAGTGGCGAAAATTGCCCAAAATCACTTTGAAAGTTATTTGGGAAAACCAAGAAAATTGCTAAATCAAACTATGATAAAACTAGATCTAAGGAAAAGCAGTGATTAAGGGAAGTTGGCTTGTGAAACCAACTTCCTTTAGGATCTTGGACAACCATTAAAGGGCGGCCAATGAAGCACTTTAACTTGCTAGATTTATCTTTAGACACTTTAAAAGAAAGTCTTCTTAAACAAGCTTTTATATCTACTTTAAATGACTCACCCAAGAAGACTTTCCTAAAGTTAGATCTAGATGAAAAGATTTAAAACATGAATGACTCTAAATCTAAGCACAAAATCAAATCTACTTTTGTAAGTATGCTTTGTAAAGGAACTAGTTCTGAAACTCAAAGAAAACAATAACCAAATAAGAGTTTCTTTTAGAAGGAGAAAGATAAAAGGGGAGTAAGCTTGTTTTCGAAAAGATTTACCCAAGAGACTTTGAAGTGGGGTGTTGAGGGAAGTTGTCTTGAAAATTTCAAAGGTGGAAAGGAAGCAAGCTAGCTCTAGTCCTCCTTCAAGCTAGGATTCATGAAAGTCTAATCACAAACTTGCCAAAAGACCCGTGAGATCCAAAAATGCATATAAAAGAAACTATGCCTATAAACATACACATATAAAAATAAACTACCAAGTAATATAACTTACTACTTCTTTTCCTACTGACTATAGTAGTCCATCAAAGGCTAGATTCACGAAATAAGAAAGCAAGAGAGCAACTAAAACAATTATCTAAATAAAACCATGACAATTTGGATCCACACGATATTGCACCACACATGATAGCCTCCAAATATTTTCTATATTACCAATGCACAAAATAATAAGAAAGAATACAATAGCAATCCTACTCTCAATCCAACTCTAACTAGTTTTGAAGAGGAGAGGCGCCTTCATTATATAGCTAAAACCAAGAGAGGGGGGCACATTCCACACTAAGAGTGAAGGTGAGTTCTTGGAGAGATTGAAGGAATTTTGTTGGAGTTTGATTGAGAGGATATGGCACCACATCTCCATAAGAGGTGCGCCCTCCTTTGGGATCTCCATCCCTCAAACCACATGTTGCCACCTCAACAAGTGCACCTCCCATGGAGAGAGGGCGCATCTTTTTCCTGGGATCCACTTGTCACCTCAAATATTTGATGTCAAACAACTTGCCTTGGCCTCTAGTTAACTCACCTTTGATCCCCAATCTAACTAAAACATGTTGGAGACATGTTCCCACTGAACGTGGGATTTGATTTTTTCTCATATGTTCCATATTTTCTATTTTTTTACTCACTTTTGACTTTTTTGGAGATAAAGTAATTTAAGTGGGTCTAGGAGTAAAGTGGGTGCTTTGAGTTAGAAAACGAGCACCCCCATGGAAAAAACCCCTTCCTAACCACACTTTTATTACATTTTGAAGAATTTTAATTAACTGATAAAAAATTTAACCCATTTTAACAGGAAAAAAATTATTTGCAAAAAAATAAAAATAAAACTATGGGGGACCTAGCACATGTTCATATGAATCAACACTAATGCCTAGCATGGTAAAAATCATTTGACACCTAGACTTTAATAACCTCGTAAGGTCAAGACACCAAGACGACCAACCCAACTTTGGAGGTATGAGTGAAAAAATCGGAAATTATAAGTCATTTTTTCAACAACCTATAATTAACAAGGGAAAAAACACTATCGGCTAGTCAGATTCATATCTAAGTCCTAGGAATCCAAGTCTGTTACATAAAGATATCATGCTAGTACATTTTATTACAACTCCCCCTAAGGGAGTATGAACATGTGGTAACATAAAAGGGGCCTAGAAGGCCTATAGGACTTCTGAACTCTGATTTCGAACAAGTGTAATTGCTCTAACTTTGCTGGCTCACTTGAAATCCTACTAAGTACAACTTAGTAGGCAATGTTTCTAGCTCCATCTAGGGACACGTGTTCTAACTGATCTTTAATCAAATAGAGTAGGTGAGAACTCCAAAATCTCTAGTTCCTGCACAAAACTAAGATCCATCAGTATCACATATATAAAAGATGCCAAATGAAACCAAGTTGTAAATAATGTACACGTTTAATCTACAAAATAATGTACAAAACACTATTTACAAAAAACTAATGTTCAACACCAATTTTACAACAAAGGCTAGTATACAAAAACTATAATACAACAATAATATACAAAGGGATATAGTGTAAGAAAGAAGAAACATATAAATACAAAGAAAAAGGTTTAGAAAAGTCTCGTTATACAAGATGCCCCTATGGGCATCAGATATTGTTGCTGAAGAACAATTTTAGTAGATGATCATTCACTAGTAGGGTCATCTTTCCTCCATCCATGTCATTCAGAGAGAATGAGTTAGCACCGGCCAATTCACAAATGATGTATGGACTTGTCCATAAGCTATCGAACTTTCCATGCTTTCCTGGATTCTCCCATTGCTTGTCCCATAATAGGACTGTATCACTAATCTAAAAATGCCTTGGTCTAGCAGACTTGTCAAAGCTCCTTTTAACTCTGTCCTGATTCCTGATACATTGGTCAAGCGCCTTCCTTCTGTTTTCATCCAATTCTACCAATTGATTAACTCTATTTGTACTGCATCTTGATCTAAACTGAATTCTTGAAGGAGTTGATATACTGGAAGATTTAGATGAATGATTAAAGTAACATCAAGGCCATATACAAGCTCGAATGGACTTTTCCCAGTTGGACTCTTCTTTCTAATCCTATCAACCAATAGAGCATACTTAATCTTGCTATCCCATGCTTTCTTATTATTACCAATTGTTTTCTTGTTTATGGTCATTATATTTTTATTACTTGACTCAACAAGACCATTTCCTTGAGCATAATAGTTGGATGAATGGGATAGGACAATGCCATACTTAAAGAAAAAATAATAGATATCCAAAGAATTGAAAGATGGGCCATTGCCAATAGTTATTTTGGATGGAACAACAAATCTTGTGATGATTTTATCTTCTAAAACATCCATAACTACTTTGTCAGTTGTCTTTTTGGTGGGTATTGCTTCTACCCACTTGGTGAAATAGTCAGTTGTTGTGAGGATCCAAGTGTATCCATTACTTGAATTTCCCTTAAACTAACCAATGAAATCAATCCCCCACTACTGGATGAAGGGGAAAATATTTCAAATTTTGCTTCCCAGTGAACAACTGACATTGGGGGAAACACCTGACAAACTTGTGCACATCTGAAAAAAGACTAGGCCAATAGTAACCTGCTCTAAGGATTTTGTGGGCTATTGTTTTAGCTGCGAAATGTCCTCCACAAAAAACTGAATGAAACACAACCAAGAGTTTTTTGGACTCTGGTTCATCCACACACCTAAGTATTAATCCATATGGGTTCCGCCAACCCAACCCATCTTGTTTTATGCAATACTTGGTGGTCGTTAACCTCAATGCTCTTCTTTTATGGCCAATTAGGTGATTTGGGCATGTAAGGTTAAGAAGGAAGAAGATGATATTCGAATACCAAGGTTGCTGCTCTAATATTTGAAGTTCTACTGATACTCTTTGTTTTGAATTATTGCTTTGAAAAACCTTTCCTAAGGCCTCTTCATTTCCCTGAGTTGACATTTTAGCTAGGCCTTGTCCTTTGATTAGTTTGGTGGGTTTTATTTCTAAGTCATATTCCTAAATCTTCGAAACCCACTTGTCCCTTATTCCTAGACAATCTTGTTGAGACAAAATGTCTTTAACAACTATATGAGGTACATATCCCACGATCTTTGAATATCCAACATAAGTCCTGAAATGCTTCAAGGACTTGACAAGAGCATAGGCCTACTTTTCCATAGTATTGTACTTCAATTTTGAATGTTGCAAGGCCCTACTCATGAAGGAAATTGGATTCTCTTGTCCGTCTTTCTTCTTCTGAAGCAAGACACTAGCAATGATGTCTTCTAAAGAAAAGGAAAATATTTGAATCTCCTTGGAATAGTATAGACTGACTAGAACTGGAGATTTGGATATGGAATCCTTTATACGTTTAAATTATTCTCTTCTTTCACTTATCCATTCAAATTTAGCATCTTTCTTTAACAATTTCTGCAATGGTTTAATCATTTTTTCTGCTAGATTTGGGATGAACCTTCTTATGAAGTTGATCTTACCATTGAAGGATTGGAGGGCTTTTAAATTCTGGGGCAAGGGGACATTATTGATAGATTCTACCCTCTCATGATCAATCTTAACCCCATCCTTGGAGATGATATGGCCTAACAACTTGCCTTCGTCAACACCAAATATTGAATTGGACGGATTTAGAGAAATGCCATATTTATGACATCTTATGAACACTTGCCTTGGATGATTTACATGGTCAGATGTTTATTTTGAAAATATTGTTAAATCATCTTGATATATTTCAACGATTTTTCCAATAAGCTCCTTGAAGGCAAAGTCCATGGCCCTCTAGAAGGTGGCACCCGCATTCAATAAGCCAAAAGGCATCCTTAAAAACTTATAGGTGCCCCAAGATGTGGTGAATGTTGTTTTATGTTGATCCTCCTTATTAACCAACACTTGATTATATCCATAGAAGCCATCCAACATGGACATCATTCCAAAACTAGTTACTCTTTGAAGTAAGGTTTCCATGTTGGGCAATGGGTAATTGTATTTTAGGAATTATATGTTAAGATTCCTAAAATCTATGAATATTCTGATTGACCCACTTTTCTTTCTTACAACTTCTAAGTTGGAGCACCGAGATGAATGCATTGTAGGTTCTATCATCCCTGCTGCTAACATCTTCTGCAATTCTTTCTGAACAATAGGGGGAAACTTAGGATTTATTTGCCTATTTTTTTAGTGGAACGGTTTGACTTCTTTCATTTCCTCCTTAAGGGGAATGGTGTGTTGGAATACATCTTCCCGATAAGCTTTGAGTTCAGCATAGATAAATGCCAACACATCTCTATACTATTTGATTAAATTGATTAAGTCATTCATTTCCTTTTCTGAAGTGCCTTTTCCAATTTTTATTAACTTGGGGTCTTTATCTGTTCCAATATTTAGTTCAACATAATCCCTTGGTTTGATTGATTCCTTCTTATTCTTATGCCTATCCTTCTTGTCAAATATTTTTTCAAAAGCTATAAGACTACTTGGGATATGGTTTCTCACATTTTCTTCATGCTCTTGATGCTCTTTACCCTCTTGTTGATAGCTGACTTGAAAATCCTCAAATTCATGAACATTCTGGATGAATCTCAAGAGTTGCTTATCATCATTAAAAACTTTCTAGTGAACTATGTTATCAGGAATTGATGGCATAAAATTGATCTCCAGTTTACCATCCCCATTGATCATTTCTTCTGAAGGATGAAAGGTGGATGCTGCTACTGCTAACTTATCCACTAAGTAATTATATTCCCTCGGGAATTCTTGAAGATTAAGTGCATCAAACCATTCCATGGTGTCCCAAACAAATTTTCTGTATTTTCTTAATCTTTCACACTTACACTTATACTTGTTCTTTAGTTTGAGGATAACCAAATATGAATCACCCTTAATGTTTAATATCTTTATCCCCATGTTCTTAGTTGTTTCTAGTCCAAGTAACAATGCTTCATATTCCGCTACATTATTAGATGCCTCAAATTCAAGTCTGAAAGCAAAGTCGAAGGTATTCTTAGAAGGTGAAATGATTACTATGCCAGCTTTTCATGCCTTAGAGTATGCCCCATCAAAGTACATTTTCCATACTTCATCTATCTTTCATATTTTACTCTTTCTTTTATAGGAGCCATGAAGTTAGATAGAATGGCATAGTTTCCAAAGTTATCTGAATTAAACACATACCGCATTTGAAGGCTTCTTAGGATTTTCTACATGACACTTCCTTTCAAATTCTCTATGGAGTATAACCCTTGTTTTATCTGATGCAGGTACAATTGCATAAGTCCAATCCATTTGAATATGACCTCCTAAGGTTGCAACCCATTTCCTTGATAGAAGCATCCCCCAATTATCTAACACATCTACCACTAACACATCCATTGTTATGTTGACATCATGATACTTAGCCAACTTCACTTGAAGGTTTAAGATTATCCCTACCACATCAATCTCTCTTACATACATGGCACAAACATTGTGGTAGGGTTGTACGATTCTTAAATTTAACCATTCCATAACCTTTCTTGTAATCACATTTGATTAAGCACCCGAGTCCAACATGCAATAATTGTGAATAAGCATACCATTTACTAATAAGGAGACATAGAATGGTGGATGATCTTCTCTTCTTGGATCCACACTATGAAGTATTACGGACACATCTTCAATAACAACATTATTACTTGGAAGAAATTTTTGCTTAACATTATCATGGGTTTTATCCCGAGGGCCTTCTAAAGCTTTCATAAACTTATCCTTTTGATGGGGATCTTTAAGGATTTCAATTGCATGCACAAGAACTTTAGCATCATTTAACCAACTACCCATGCCAATTTTTGAATCATTTCATTTAAGAGGATTTATTACCTTAGGCACAAATGGAGTTGCTTTGGTTGGTGTAGAATGGTCCCTTCTATGATAATTGGCTCCCTTGAATCTAGTATCCATCATCTGCTTGACCTGCTCTTGTGTAGGATTTTCTCCATAGTTCTTTGTGATGAAGTATTTCTCTTGACTATACTCTATGGCTTGTTTCCAATGTTGATTAGATAGAGGGTAGGTTTGGCCTACCACATTTATGAATTTGGGCTCTCTTGATTGTGCATCGTGGTTGCTTGTTTTAGGAAACCCTTATTCCATAACCTAACTAGCTATATAACAAGTGGATTCTTGATGAAACTGATCACATGGCATATAGTAAGGAAGTGCATCATCTACCATGTTAGCCGAGTCTAACTGATTTGGAATCCTTTGCTCATGAATAGGTGCTTTCTTTTGATATACTTTATTAGGCTTATGTTGAAAGTTCCTTGGTGCTTAAGAAACATGGGTAGCTTGGTTCATTTCCATCATAACTAATCTATTCTGAATGTGATTCACTTGAGAAGCATGATTGGACATTTGTTGATTTTGATTGATTACCAAGGTTTTTATCATTTCAGACTTTTCTCTCACGGGATCCTTTGATGACTCTTTATATTTTGATTCTACAACTTTCCCTTTTGACTCTTGATGTTTTGATATGATGAACTGCCTCTTGTGAATCTTGGTATGTTAGACTTCCCTAATGCTTGCATATTTTTTTCGATCTTAATGGCCATGTCTTGAGAAATTTTTAAGAGTAGCAGGTTCTTTGTCTCTTAATTGATACCTCATATCACCAGTGAATTCTTCAATGTAATACATGAGGATTGAGGCATCAAAGGGCTTAATGTTTGTATGATGATTTGAAATTAAGTCCCTAAACTTCTTGTTGAATTATTCCATTGTTTTGTTCTAGTTCTTTTTTTATGGTATGGAGATATTCCAACTGATGTCTCGGTTATTTCTTCTCTCCCCATTTATCCTTAAATCCAATTATAAATTCATCAAGAGTCTTATATGAATTGTCACTTAAGTCCAAATACCAATCTGCCGCATCATCTTCAAGAGACAGAGCAAATAATTTCATCTTAACATCATCATGATTATGGGCAGGCGCATTACACCAACTGACCAAGAGTCTTGAAATTTTTTGTAAATGAGACATAGCACTCACAATACTGTTTCCTTGAAAAGTCTACAACTTATTGATAACATCATCTAGTATAGCATGTGGTTGACCTACTATCTGAGAAAATTCAAGGGGCTTAAAAAAGTCGGCCATTTCTACAGTTGGATTATTGTTTGCAAATAATTTATGGATATCTGAGAGGGACTGAGAACCTAAATCTTCAAGGAGCCTATGAGAAGCTTGTCTATTCAATCTCCTTCGATAAGCCCTTTCAGGCTCAAGAATGAGATCGATTAAACCTTCATAATTTATTCTTGTAGAATACCTTGGAGGGTTTACTGATAGTGGATTTGCCAGATGGATAAAGTAAAATTGGATTATTTGACTAGATCAATCAATTCTTATCTTTTTTAAAGGTAAACCAAAAAGAACAGTTAAGTCGTACTCCAAGAATAAAAAGATTTAACACAAATGAGATTGAGATTTCAGAATTTAAATTTGATAGTTAAATTGTATAACAAATTTATTTTATGATCTTTACTAACGTTTATTAGAATTGTTGCATGTTTTACATCATTGGAATGACATATTAGCTATAACTTATTTGAAATTTTATTATGGTATGTGCACTTTGATATTGATGTAATATGATTATGGTTTTGTTTCTTATGTTGTAATATTAGAAATATAATAGAAAAATAATCATTACATGAAATAAATAATAAATTTTCATTTTTAATGTTTTTTTGCAGAACACGGGTCTTGCAAAAGATCCAGTTGATCCTAATGATGATATAGATCTAGATTATGTTGGGTCTAGTACAAAAATGGGAGATGATGATGATGAGGCCAATACAGAAGACACCGAGGGGGATGATGATGATGATCACGATGGTGATGATGATGATGATGATGATGAGGCAGTTGGTGGTAGTAGCCAGTGACATATTTGATCATATAGACTGCATCATGGATCATTTTTTATATATCGTTATGATGCCTATTTTCATGTTTACTATCATATGTATCATTTTCACCTGTAGTACCATATTATTGAGTTGTATCATTTTGACATGTATTATTTTGACTTGTATCGTTTGGACATGTATCATATTGACTTGTATCATTTTGACATGTATCATTTTGAGTTACATTATTTATTATTTTGACTTATGTCAACTTTTGGACATGTATCATTTTGACGTATGTTGACTATTGGACATGTATCATTTTGACATGTTATTGATCTACTGGCATATTTGACTTTCACTTGTTTTAGTTATATATGATGATGACCTCATCAGTATTGACTTGTCAATTTATATATATTGAAAGTGGTTGACAATTTTTAGATGGATATTTATTACGTATGTATTTTAATTTACTGTTGAGAATGGATGTTGACAAATTCAATTAAATTATAGATCTTTGACTCACTTGTTTTAATTATAAATGATGGTCATGTTATAATAATTATTTGGTTATTTTATATATGCTGGTTGTTGTAGATTTTATTTTGATGGAGATTTAATAAGTATAATGATGTTGAGTAGTAAGAAGGAGCTGCGTTAACCAATTTGAAACTCGATGTTTCAATCCCTACTATGGAATCATCATTAGGAGACAATTGAAGCATGAGGGAGATTAAGATGCCCGTGAACCTATCTATATGACTCTTTGATATAATTCTTTATAATGATGAGAGTCGGTTTCATTGATATTTTAGGTTTTCAAATTTAGGTCTATATTTTAATTTAAATTTGAGTCTATATTTAATGTAAATTTAAACGTAAAAATATAATAATAAGGAATTATTAGTTATAATACTAATAATGATTATTATGTAAGGGAGGATGTAATTATCATTTTAATATTATTATTATTAATTATCATTTTTATTATAGTATAGTATAGTAATGTTGAAACTAATGAAATTGATGGTTTGTATGGATGTCTATTTCCCTAGAAATTGTTTATAAATGTTATCCTATAAAATATTTCAATTGCAATATGACTTACTCTATAATCATATAAGTTATTTAAGATTCGTGATATATTTAACTAATAAAATTGAAATAAAAAATATTAAATTAATAAATTGAAGGAAAACAAGAAGCATTTTTGGAATAAAAAACGGAAGCAACAAACTAGAAGCAAACCAAAAGAAATCTCGGAAGCAAAACCTGGCGCTACCTAGGAAGCAAAAACAAAAGCAAATCAGGTAGCAAACAAAGAAGTAATATTGGAAGCAATTTTAGAAGCAACAAAAGACGTAATAATATAAGCCATATTAGAAGCAATAAAAGATGTAAAAATGGAAGCAAAGCTAGATGCAACACGAGATGTTATATCAAAATCAAAAGCAGAAGCAAAACTGGAAGCAAAAGCAGAAGCAAAATTGGAAGAAAAACCGGAAGCAAAACTGGAAGCAACAAAGGATGTCATAATGGAAGCGAAACTTGGTGTCATCTAGGAAGCCAAAAAAGAAGTTATTTTCGATGCAATACCAGAAGCAAAATAGGAAGCACGACTAGGAGGAAAACTAGAAGAAAAACATGAAGCACTACTAGGAGCAAAACTGGAAGCAAAACTGGAAGCAAAACTGGATGGAAAAATGGAATCCATTTTAGGTGTTATTTTCGATGCAGTTCTAGACGTTGAAATCAAAGCTAATCTAGGTGCTAAATTAGGCGTTGATTCTGTCGCCACATTTCCCATCGCTAAATACAATGATTTACTAGGCATTACTTCTGGTGCCGAAGTGAACATGCACTATGGCGCCAAGTTTGGTGCCGACATAAATGCCCAATTCATGAACTAAAATACACTAAATTTCGGCGCTAATTACCTATTTTGTTGTAGTGTTTTCTTCCTTCAAAGGTGGTTTGAGACCTTCTTGAACAATCTTTTGTGTCTCATAGAACTTCTTGTTCTCTTGAATAGTAGGTATCCATTGGTGAACGTTGTTGGAACACCAATGTTTACAAAATGCTTCCAAAAAGACTGCAAAAGATGTGATCGTTCCTTTTCCAAGAGATCCATACCAATGCAAGGAATAACACTTGAAGCTAGCCAAGAAGAATTCCATCATGTCATCTTTGGAAAGGAGGCCCTTTTCTTGTGTAAATTCGAAAAAGGTGACAAGATAAGATGAACCTGAATCCCCATTGCCATAAAACTTCGGAATTTCCGACAAAGCTATATCTAGTTCTTCATGAGCGAGAGCCCAAATATTTGAAATATCCAAGGGGGCATCAAGTTCAAGAATATGATGAGACTTATTAGCATAAATTTTCACCATGCCATATAAAATTATTTAGTGGAGTTTCCAAGATGAACTTTCTTTCTTCTCAGCTGATGAACGTCTTCACCTTCTACACTCAACCATTTCCATTACTAGTTGAGGGCTTTGTTTCATAATGTACTTCTTTGATTTGTTTTTTCTTCATTGGTGTCAGCAAATAAGACCTGCAAAGTTAGTCCTTTAAAAATAATATTATTAAATACAAAACAAGAACTCACTTATACTTTGGTCGTCCAAATTGTTGAGATATGTCATTGAGATCAATTGAGGAACTTTTTGGTCCCTGACAACGATGCCAAAAAATGTTGTAGCATTGTCGAATTTCATGAAATGTTTTTTTTACAAAATCTATAGTTTATGTCAAGGAGATCGATCTTTGACCCGACAATTTCCCAAACTATTATGCAACAATCTTCAAGATGTCCCCGACAACGACCCCAAAAAATGTTACCTCGAAAACTAGCACTCTCCCATGATCGAAGATAAGTAGATCCAATTCAAGTAGTTGGACCCAAGTAAGTTATGTGGACCTAGTCGAAATATCATGTGGACCTAGTGCTATGGTCGGAAACTCTTCAAGAAAGTACACCCATTGTCACCTTGATGTAACCCCCTTTTTCTTTAGACCCTTCTCCTTGGGCCATGAGAGGCTCACAGAAACACGGTAAGGATAGACCTGTAAGAGACACAGTAAAATGTACTTCTATCCCTACAACACCTTCCTTATTAGTAGTAGTCTAGTGCCTTATGGAGTCAACAAGATATACACAATGAATCCTTTGACTTGGAAGGTTAGGAGCAATCATGAATATGTAAGTTATTGCTACAATGTTCTGCAGTACTAACCAGCAATAGAAAACCAGGGATATATCCCAAACCAACCATTTGAATTGTGTGAAATTGACCTCTTAGAAACCAAAAAGGAGGGGCACAAATATCCCACCTAGGGCACACCTATTTTGGTGGATGAAATATTTGATTTAGCACTAATTTATGCTACAAGTCTGCAACTTACCGCAATCAAAGAAAATCAAAAAATTCCTTGGCCTCAAATCCCCCCATGTTCCTCCCGAGTGACCAAGAATTTGACCAAAACTTACTCAAACCCCTAGGTTTTGACTTTTCCTTTGATATGGACCTACAATAACTCAATAACCAGATATGAAACAATACATCAAAGGAGGTGTCTCCATCCTAGGGTTAGGTGACGATAGTCCTAAGGGGTTAGCTTTGGAATCTCCAATGTGTCGTCTCTCTCTTACACCTATACAAAATTGTATGTCTAGGAAATTTGTGCATACCCCCATCAACATCACAATATGCTTCCCTATCTAGTCTCAGTGCTTCTCTTCCCAATTAAGCCATGAATATCCAACGTGACGTCTCTCTTTCTTAGACCTTTATAAAATTGCATGCTTGGGACAATTGTGCACACCTCCATCAACATTCACAATAGATTGCTCCTCCCAATGCTCAAGAGTAGTTTTATTTGTAGCAGATGACCCATATCGACCTACAGATGCTATAATGGATACAAATTTCAAAATATCGACAGTATCCCAGTTTCCTCTTTGTAAATTATAGTGTGGATATTACCCCGGAAATATAAAACAAGGTAAGAACTAAAAAAATGCTTTTATATTGAATGTCATATTCTCTAGTATATTCTCCAGTAAATTGCTCTGGTTTTTGCACATCTGGTAATACCTATGAGAAGATATACAAGAGTTCATTCTTCCTCCAACTTGAACCTTGATATACAAAAATAAAGAGTCTATATAAACTTTATCGAAAATTATAGAGACAAATATTGTATCAAAACTCTTGAAATCGATGGGTCCCATAGAAAACTAAAGCATTTGAGTTAGGATTTCCATGCCAAATTAGACAATCACTGAGATTGTTCAGTCCCTATGTTGCTCCTACCACTCCTCGACTTCAAAGATTACCAATGAAATTAGATTCAATTACAAGTACAAATTGCTAATTCTAAAAGAAAAAAACTTACTACTATACAACTCCCCTTATGTAAACATGTAATATTAACAATTCTAAAACATTTTTTTACATTTAGTTGTTTAAATAAAATTTGGATTATGATGTAACATAGTATTTAAAAAACCTTAAATATATAAATTCATATATATGTTACGTTATCATTTTTTTCATCAAAAATTTCCTGGTAAAATAAATTACATTCTATTAAACATAACATAACACATTGGTAAGTTATCATATTATTTCTCTCACAAAATTAAATTCTAAAATCATTTTCTTAAATCATAATGCGATTACACAATGCTCTAATCCTCACTAAATTTATAATTCAAATGTGTATCAATAATATTGCGATTACAGAATGCTCTAATCCTTACTAAATTTATAATTCAAACGTGTATCAATAATATTGCACATTACACATTGCTTTAATCCTTACTAGATTTATAATTCAAATTTGTATCAATTATATTGCACATTTGGATAGTCTTTAGTGATCTAATTTAGACTAAATTTATAATTCAAATTTGTATCAATGATATTGCACATTTAGATAGTCTTTAGTGATCTAATTTTTATTAGTATTTTATTACATATTTTCTACTTTCCAAGTTCGACTTTTGACTTGGTTGATGTTGAAATATAATTGGGATTCAAATTTGGCTCGGATCATGTTATCAAACGGTTAATTAAATATCATTTATTTTTAAACATTTTTTAAAAAACTATAATTTTTTTAAATATTATATTTTAAAAATTAAAAATAATATTAAATCAGGATGTTCCGCCCCTTAAAATGTAAATTATTGCTTATTTAAAATGTAAAATAATTTTTTTTTAACTTCTCAATGAAATTTAATGAATTTTTTCACATTTATATATAATATTTTTAACAAATTTATATTTAAATCAGATTTAAATTAAATATTAATTAATTTAACTCCTTAAACTTAATTCATCTTTATTTATATACATATATATAAATAATAAAAAATACAATCTACTAAATATATACATATAATAATAAAATGCAATCTACGTATGTTTACTATTACAATTACCATGACCAATTCCACCAACATAATATCATAACGTTGAGCATAACAACACATGGGTTTGGGTTTTCATAATCCATCCCCTTCACTTATTAATGTTTTGCAAAAGCTTATAAATCATCACTATTTAAGCACGCCACTTGTGGAATTAATACTTGGGATTAATAATGAGCTACATGTGTATTTAATATGGGTATTTTTTAAAAATATCAAAATTTATTTGAATCTTTTTTAAAGAAGTAAAAGTTATTTAAATCTATTTATTATTATTTATGTACATTTTTTTCAATGTGGTTCACAATCCTAGAGAAGAATTGTTATGGGAAGAAGTCTACTCAAAAGGGTCTTACTTCAGTGAATCTGATTACCAAGCCTAACCCGGTGGGGACATCAAGTAAGGTCTTTATATATCAATATATAGCCACTTCGGGATTTGATCCCAAAACATTCTACTTACAAGTCAAAACTCTCAACCACTTAAATTAACCCATCAAACTATTATTTATCCACACACACACAAACACATATATAGTAAAATAAAGAAGATCAAACTTAACTTTTTCATATGTTACCCAATATCATTAACTTCATCATGTTACATCATATATTTATTTATAAATTATATAATGTATCATTAACTTTCATCATGTTACAATATATATTTCTTATAAATAATATAATGTGTGATGAAAAGTAAAATGTGTTTTTAAATTAATTTTATGTTGTTTATATTTTCTAGTAAGAAAAAATCTCACATTTTTGTTATTCAAAAACTTGAATCAAAAAGTACATCTCCTTAATCATTTATGAGTATTTTTGATGAATCTATTTGCAATAATTTAACATATACATTCCAAAAAAAAGTGATCAAGTATCACACTACTGTCAAAAACTCATGACCAGTAAGTATGAGACAGATATCATCCAAAAACATTACAAAAAGATAATCTATGGGATCTACATCATAAAAATATTAAAAGAACTATTATTTACCTCTTTTCATTCTCTTTTCATCTTAAGATGTCCTTCTTCTCAGAAAGTGCCTCTTTAAAAAGAAGATATGCTCCCATATTCATTTTCATGTATATATGTTTTAAATCAACTAGTGTGAAAGAAGAAAGGAGAGATTTTGTATGCCTACACCAATTAAGCAGAGAAAAAACCTATAACTTATAATTTCCCAAAACCCACTCTACAACAATCCGTGAATCACCAAATTTTTTTATAGAATTAATCCTAAAAATTGATGCCACCTTACATAAGCACCATAATGCCATCAATTCAACTTTTGTATTTGTGCCCTATCCAGAATTCAATTTTATCTTGAAAGAGTGATCATAATTTAATTTTAGAAGAACACTTGCTGCACATAACCCATTATGACCCATTATGGGCATATCTATCAAAATAACTTCTAACAGTATATACCAAAGATATATAATTCAATTGATGAAATTTTTTGCAACTGGTATTTCTAACATAGATATATAAGCGGGAGATTTTAAATTACAATATTTTTATTAAATCATTGATTTCAATAAAATAATTTAACTTCTAATTTAATTAGAGTTGGTTCATTTATATTACTTTTTATCCTTTTGAGAGTTTTTATATGATGGATTTGGTTTTTTCGCACAACCAAATCTAAGTTTACATCTCTATCTCAAATGGAGAGGTTATTGCATTTGTGTTTGGAATTACCATAGGATTTTTCTAATAGTGATTCCAAGCTTTATGTTTATTGTTTTTACTTTGTGGTGGATCCAAAAACTGATGAAGCAAAGCAACTCTTGTTAAGAGAATATGATAGAGTAATTGTATAGCAACAAAATGGAGAATGAGAATTAATGATAATAGCATTTGGCAAAGACTCTAATCCATTTAGATTTGGAAATTAACCAAGTCTTAAGGAAGCACAAAGATGACCAAGGTGTGGTTTAGTTTTCTTCAGAATAATGCATTCCTCGATTTAGACAACCAAGTCTTAAGGAAGCACAAAGATGACCAAGGTGTGGTTAAGTTTTCTTCATAATAATGCATTTCTTGATTGACACAATTAATTATGGACATAAATACTATGGCGGGCATTTCTCAAGAGAACTAAGGCTCATAGAAAATACTATAGACATATAGAAACTATTAAAACTTTTAATAAGTTGAATATTTTGTATCATCTCTTTAATGTAAGATTTCAAATCATTTTACAATAGAAAAGATCAAACTTCACCTTTAATAGTGTACTTATTATCATTAATTTTGTCATAATTCCACTTTTAATAGTCTATCCATTACCATTAATTTTGTCATCATATTATACTCTAACGATCAAGATCAAGTAAGGTTTTCTTACACCTTGGACTTAGAGTCCCATTATTCTTATTTTCAAAAGGGACATTAAAAATAACCCTTCTA
Organism: Larix kaempferi; assembly: GCA_027924585.1. Lineage (NCBI taxonomy): Eukaryota > Viridiplantae > Streptophyta > Pinopsida > Pinales > Pinaceae > Larix > Larix kaempferi. Next base: position 3,026,667 of record BSBM01000923.1, read on the forward strand.
ATTATTGGACCATTATGATTAGCCATATCTTAGCTATGTGATATGGTATTATCTTAGAAAAGAAGATAACTGAATGACTAGAAATGGAAGGTAAGCGGGTTAAATTCTAGCCAGATTTTAGAAGGTATCACTCAACCACATACCACCTCGTTACGCTTAGGATCATTGTGGAGGAATACCATAATAATAAGTATGATTTGTTTGGTTACTTTATGGACTTTAGAAAAGTTTTTGATACAGTTACTAGAAATAACCTATGGAATAGGTTAGAGGAGCTTAAGGTTCCTTTTGAGTTGAGAGTTGTCGCAATAAGTCTATACAAAAATGTCATTGCCAAGTTTACGAACACTAAGGGGTAGTCGACGGATATAAACTGTAATATTGGATTTAAGTAAGGTTTTCCTCTCTCCCCTACCCTTTTCAACATTTACATCGATAAGCTAGAAGGTTGTTTAGAAGAGGTAGGTTGCATAGGCACGATCTTAGTTGGGATAGTTATCATTCTCTTGATTTATGTTGATGATATTGTTCTTATGGAAAGGTGTCCCTTTGATCTTGATGAGCAATTAAGAATTCTCAAATATTTCTTCTCTAATATGGGTAAGACTGTTAACAACGACAAGACAAAAGTTATGATTATCAATTCCAAGAAAGACACCTACACTAATTATATATATGAGAATAGAAAACTGGAGGAAGTTAATTCTTGCATATATATCCGAATTTATATGCACCACAAGCTCAACTGGAAATATAGCATCAAGAAAAAGATTAACGAAGGCTGGAAAGCTTATTTTAGTTTTGAAAATAATTGCAAATCAGCCAACCTGATCATGTGGGATAAAAATAAGTTCCTCTTTGAAACTCTTATCATTCCCGTTATCTTATAGCAGTTGTGAAGTATGGGGTTGTAGCATTTCTAGATAATCTTGGAGAAAGTTTGAGCAAATCCAGAAGTGTTTTATAACTTATACGTCAAAATTAAAAGCAATACGCCTTATCCTATTCTCCTCATAGAAGTGGGTCTTTCCCCCATCGAGATCATGGCTATGACTAGGTACCTAATGTACAAGCAAAACATTAATAACATGGGTGATGAGAGACTTCCAAAAATTGCTTTAAAAATAAGTCAAAACCACCTACGCCTCAAGTGGGGTTGGTGTAAAGATTCTATGGCTTGGTTATACCATTGGGGCATTGACGAAAATGACACTTTGCAGAATATCAATAATGTCAAAAATATTATTACATCTAAGTTTAAAGAGAAAATGTGGTTTGAGAAATATTTGGAGGTTAAAAGAAAATTAAGATACTATAAGGAGGTCATTGACTCTAATTTGGAAGATCATAAGTATCTCTCGGTTTTAATTAGTTCAAAGAAAAAAATTAATATATCCAAGATAAGAACAAACGTTCATGAACTCTATAGCGAAACAGGGTGTTGGTCAATTCCTAAAACACCATGGGTAGAAAGGATTCACCATCTTTGTGAGTCTATGAACGTTGAGGATGAAAATCACTTTCTCTTAGAGTGCCCTGCTTATACCCACATTAGATCTCAGTTTCATCATATTTGTTACAATAAAAACCTTTCTAATTTCCTAATTTGCCAAAACTATAGTGAGCTGGGAAAACTTTTCTTCAAGTTTTTTAAGCATAAAAATAAATTTTTAAAGCAAACCAAATAACTCCATTCTTTATTCTTAAGATTTGATAGACCAAAGTTAATATTAATGAACATTAATTATCATCATCATAATAATTTTGAAAAATTTCAACTTATTAATATTAATTTTAATTTTTTTAACTAAATTTGAGTATAGATTTATATCTATATAATTCATTACTTTTATATTTTAATTCAACATTTTTAATTTTTAAAAGATATGTTTATTATCATTAGTTTTTTGGTTAGGGATTTTAAACATTCACACACTTTTTTTTACATATTTTATTTTTAATATATATTTATTTCGTTGAATGATATAAAGTTAGTAGAGACCGTAGTAAAACCAACCTTTTACTTCTTTTAATTTAATAAAAAGCATTAACTCTCTTTCCATATATGAGTGGTATGATTCATTCTTTTTTACCCATGGAAAGTTTAAACTTCAATTTTGATAAGTATTCATTATCATTAATTTTGTCATAGGGAGAAGCATAAGGTGCTCTTTCCACATACCTCATACCTAAGTTGTTTGATTAGTTTTTTTTAAATATGTTTTTAGCAGAAAAAAATTGTATTTTTGTTATTCAAATTTAAATAAAAAAGTACATATTAATTCTAAAGACACTCTCTAGACTATCTTAAAAAAAAATAAAACATAGATATTTATAATATTTCTTATAGCTGAGTTGTTTGATTAGTTTTTTTTAAATATTTTTTAGCAGAAAAAAATTGTATTTTTGTTATTCAAATTTAAATCAAAAAGTACATATTAATTATAAAGATACTCTATAGACTATCTCATAAAAAAATAAAACATAGATGTTCATAATATTTTTTTATAGTAACAAACCTTGTCATTCATCCTTACATAATACCCCATAAAAAAAAAGTTGATCTACCATAATATATCTGAGCAAAACCAAAATAATTTAAAAAGAAAAGAAGTAAAGAGAGCCTTTATCCAACTAAGTGTTTTCCTGAAATTCCTCCCATAAGAGAATCTCTTTCTTTCCTGTCAGAGCAAGTTTAGATAGACTGTCTGCTTTTGTATTCTGCTCTCTGAAAATATGTTTGAACCTGATAATGGAGAAAGACTTAAGGAGTGCTTGAATTCTATAACACCAAGGACTTAATGTCAACACTTTAAGATTGTATTTTCCTTTTGCCCATTTAATTGTCACTCTCAAATCACCATAAACTAGGAGATTGACAATACCAAACCATGATGCCATTTTGCATAGGACCCATAGAGATAATAACTCAAACTTCATATTTGTACCAACTCCACAATTTAATTTAAAAGTAAACTTGTGAGAAATATTAAGATGAATGACTGCTCCAATCACACATAGACCATCTTTTGTTGCACCATCAAAGAAACCAATTGCGCCATTGAATTGTTGTAAGTCTTTAGGAATCATCTTATTGTTTTCAATTTTATCAGCTGTACTGAACTCTCTAATCAATTTTAATATATGCAAACAAATTGTATCACAATCCTGAAGGTAGTCCTAAAAAATACTATTATTTCGAACGCTCCATATTTTCCAAGAAATGACAGCTGGAATAATTTTTACACATTCTATGCCACTGATAGCAATTATGTTCAAAAGTGGAAACGCCCCAACCGTGAGCAATATTAAGAGCAGTACAAACTTTGTTCCATATTCCATAGGTATATTTACAGCTTACCAAGATGTGATCAATAGTCTCCAAATCTTCTTTGCATAGATAACAAATGTTGGGACCATACCAACCCCTTTTAACTAGATTATCCCATGTTTTCAGACAATTCGGAAGAGCAAACCACATAAAGCATTTAAATTTTAATTGAATGTTCCATTTCCATAACACCTTGTACCACCAAAGTCCCACAGTTGTAATATTTTCTTGAACAATTGCATGATAAGCAGATTTAGCAGTAATTGTGCCTGAGGCGGGATTAGAGAGACAACTAATAGTATCCTCTTCCTCATTTAGTCTGCAACATGAAGAGTTAAGTCTATATATATAATCCTCCCATTCTAAATCCAAATCACCATAGATACCCAAGTCTTTTGCATTATACCAATAATCATTTTCTTGATTGATACCCGAAGGCTTCCTGATCATGTTGAGTGTATTATAGCCAATTTCTGCAAGGTATTCCAAGGGACTCGATGACATCCTTTTCATTACCAACTTTCCAGGTAAGGTCTTTCCCGAGCCACTGATAAGTTTTAAGAAAACCTTTCCATACAGGGGAAGCATTACAATAAGGTTTCTTTGGATTCCTAATCCAAGAAATGATGTTATGTTTGATGTACTTGCTTCGTAATACAAAAGTCCACAGATTTTGGCCAAAAATACCCTGCCAAAAACTTTTAACCCTTAATGCAGTGCCGAACCAATATAAATTCTTTATCCCCCATCCACCCCACATCTTGGGTAAAGATATCCTTCCCCATCCGTACATAATTATATTGCCTTTGTCAGTGCCCCCAGTCCATGGAAAATTGAAAATAGTCTTCCTCATAGAGTTTAGAACAGAAATAGGTACCTGTAACAGAGAAAACTAGTAAACAGGTATGCTAACGAGAACAACTTGGACCAAAGTAAGTCTGCCACCGATTGAGAGAATTCGATAAGTCCAATGTTTGATTTTCCTTTCCATTTGTTCAACCATCCAGGTCCAGTCCTAGATTATGTACCCATTAGGATTTATAAATTATCCTAAGTATTTAATACCTTCCCCCAATTTCCAGACTTTGTAGGGGAAGATTGAAAGTATGTTTTCCAAAATGTTATCCCCCACTTTGTGATGAAAAAAACATGACTTCTTTATACTCAATTTCATACATGAGGCATTTAAAAAAAAATTGATAATATCCAGATAACACTTCCATTCCTCCGCAGAATTAATACCAAAAATTAATACATCATCAACAAATAGTACATGAGTGATATATATGGCAAAAGAAATTTTAACCCGTTTAATTTTACCTTCAACTTTTGCATGCATGATGAGTCTGCTTAAACCCTCAATAATTAACAGAAATAGTAAGGGTGATAAAGGACATCCCTGTCTGATACCTCTGGAGCTCTTAAAGAAGTCTGAGGGGGGCCCATTCACAAGTACATCAGATTGAGCCGAAGTGAAACAAGATAAGATCCAATTGGTTACCAAAAGAGGTAAACCAATCTGAATAAGAATCAATCTTAAAAAAACCCAATCAACTCTGTCATATTCCTTTTCCAATTCCATCTTTAGCAGCATTGCTTTTAAATTATTTCGTTTTATAGAATGGATAGCTTCTTGACTAATCCCTATAGCATCCATAATTTGTCTATCATGTAGAAAACCAAACTGCATAGAAGACATATGGTTGGACAAATAAGGCTTGATCTGATTTGCAATAATCTTAGTGATACGCTTGTACACCATATTGCAAAGAGAAATTGGCCTGAACTCAGAGAAATTGTTTGGATTATTACATTTCAAAATCAAAGTGAGAAATGTAGAGTTAATTGCACCATAAACATATCCTTATGTTCTAGAAAACTCCACCATGTTCAGTGGATCTTCATCGATGATATCAAAAAAAGTGGATGAAAAGTTCCATAGTCCAGCCATTTGGGCGTGGACTCTTTTCCTTGCAAAAAGTTTCAAAGTTTGCTCAATCTCTTCCAAAGTGACATGTTTCCCTATGGCCTCACCTTCCACTTCATTAAAGAATTTAGGAAAGTATTTTATAGTGTTTAATTGTGCCTCCAGAGAGCACATACATGTATCCTTATAGACATAACTATAGTACTTTTTGGCCATCCTCTGTAACTCAACTTGGCCTTTAAAAACAACCACATATTCATCAAATAGCTCCTGAATAGAGTTTATGGTTCTCCTATGTGTGGCATAAGAGTGGAAAAAACTTGTATTATTGTCACCTAAGCCAATCCATAATTCCCTACCTTTTAGGCACCAATCCATGATTCTCCTCTTGTTTTAAAATTTGATCCTTTTTCAACTCAAGTTCCTTAATAAACCTAATATCCTCCTTAGAAATGGAAAGATTGGAATTTTTTGTTATGATCCTTCTAATTTGATCCTCCAAAGTCTTAAATTCTGCCTAGTCCTTTTCTTTTTTCCCTTTCACCCACTGATTTACCACACCTTTAAGCATTTTTAATTTTTGAACTAGGAACTCCATAGGATTTAAATCTTCATCAGACTCCCAACTTAACCAAGAAATTCTAACCATGTTACAGAAGTCCTGATTTAAAAACCAAGAGCAATTAAATTTGAAGGGATAATTTAAATTTGGAGTGTTCCCATCTAATTGAAGGAAGATTGGCCAGTGATCAGATAATTCTTTATTATCCACCTAGGTTCTGTATCTCTAAAAGGTGTGTAAAAATCCAGATTTAATAATGAGCATGTCCAGTCTTTTATGAATCCCCTCTAAACCAACACGACCATTTGTCCAAGTAGGCTCTAAAACAGTGGGAGCAATGTCGACCAGATCAAACCTTCCAAGTAAATTACTGAAAAACTCCGCCAAACCAACCAATCTAGCAGAAGGACCCCAAATTTCTGCATGTGAGGTAGTAAAAATTTAAATCTCCAACAATGATAATATTCCCCAAATCCAACAAACCCAAAAGAGCTAGAGAATCCCAAAAAGTTTCTCTATTTTTATAAGGCCCATAAACATTTAAGATGGACATATCTATATCAAAATTACAAAATCTTCCCTCCATTAATAAACCCCAAGGAGTCTTGAAATTCCTAAAATTTAAGGCTCTAGGGTTCCAACAAGATAAAAGTCCTCGAGATAAACCCAAAGCACTAATAGCATATATTTCCTAGTTAGGAAGCAACTTAGCCATTGTTTCTATGGCAACTGAATCAACACACATGGTTTCCTGAAGCAGTATGATGTCTGGGTTAGTATCCCTTAAGAGTTTAGATAAATCCCTAACCCTCACAGCCTTACCCAAGCCGTGAACATTTAAATACATGATAGACATTATTGCATAGAATCAATGGGGTTTTGCGCTCTAAGTGCACTAGGTGAATTCATCCCCTTTAATCCACTATTACCTGCAACAACTTCCTCCAGCTTGGAAGACACAGGTAAATAGTCTTGTATAAAAGTATCGGGTACCGAATCTTTCTGGATTTTCTTCTTTTTCCTAATAGTAACATTTTGAAATCTAATAGAATTAACCAGAGGGTTTGTGGAAGGATTTTTTGAGAAAATATGTAGGGGAGAAGTAATATTTTGGATTTCAGATTTCTTATGCCCGCTTTCTTTTAGGATATTGAAATCAAGAGAGGAACTCTGATATTGTTGAGGAATGGTGATCATCTCCTTCTCACCAGGGGATGGGCTAGTGGAACTAGGGTTTCTCTCCACCAAATCCACATGTTCTTTTTCAACACACACATCTCGCATATTTTCAACCAGAGGGGTTTTAACTGGATAGTTTAAAGCATTAAAAATCTCCCCCGACTAGTCTAAAAAGGGTTGATTCTTTAATTCCTCCTCACAGATAAATTTATCAGATCCAATCTTGGATTTTGCAATAGAAAAAATTTCCACTTCACCCAAAGAGATCCTACGATCTAAATATTTTTATACAGAGAGATAAAAATCCAGTTATTTTCTGCTGACATCAATATAAGGAGTGGGAGAATCATTAAGGGTTGAAATATCCTTACCCGGAGTAGTACAAGCATCTTGAGTTGGAGAAGAAACCTTTGTCATGCATGAATCCAATCTCGAAGCCATAACAGGTTCAGTATCAGAACCATTCGAAATGTAGGGCGAACCAACAAGCAAAGGCGACAACGAGATTTGGTATGACCAATATGCTGACAATAATAACATCTAAAGGGTATTTTGAAATAATCCAACCGCTGTTGCAATAGATTGTCACCACAGATAATTTCCACTTATGTAGGAAGCCTCCGAGCTAAATCAAACTCTACCGTCACTTTAGCCACCTTTTTATACATGCCAAATAGATAATTCTTATCAAACCTTATAAACTTTCCAACTGTATTAGCCAACCCTTATAATACATTTTGAGACCATAATTCCAAGGGGAATCCAGGCAATAACATCCACAAATGCCTGTGTGTTTGTATTTCCTTTTCCGGATTAAACTTAGTATGCCAATGCTTCGATATGAGGGACCCTTCCTTAAATAACCAAACCCCCTACAAAATAGTCTAAATATGCTCCTCATCTGGAAAGATAAAGATAATCCACCCTTTAAGCAACATATTGATTCTCGGAGCATAACCACAGATAGGTACCCAGAATTTTTGAACCCAATCATTTAAATCAATCATGTTTACCTTTGCGAATTCTATTCTTCCCACCAATGCTCGCTTAGACAACATTTCAACTCTATCAATATTCACATCTACACCCAGAACATAGCGATCTAAACCCTTGTGTGCCTTAATGGTATTTAGTTTTCTTCGATGTTTATCCCTATCACCACAGAGTTTTTTATCAAGTACCAGAGGATGAAAACCAGAGATAGTATCAGGTGTAGGCCAAATAAACCCATTCCTAAGACCGGAGGACTTCCTGGAATGTAACCCTATTTAGTCCCTACTCACACAATGAAAAGTAGGGTTTTTTCGAGAGAAAATTACAATCAGTAGTTACCATCTCCATCGGTTGAAACAGGGCCAAAACAGTCACGCATACGTGGACAATCATGCATAGAGACAAGTTTCCGACAACCAAAAAGGGTCATTGCACAACATGAAAAGGAAAAAAAAGGAAAGATAAAGAAGGGTCTAGATCCGTCGAGATCCCCACCTCATCCAAAAAGGGATAAAGCAACAAAAAAGGGTTTCTTACTAAAGCCAAAAAACATAAACCTCACAAAAAAACACCAAAGACGGAGGAAACTAAACTATAACAAAAAATAGGGATGAAAAAATACTGAAAACACTCTGTTACTGACGCAAATGAGAAGGTGACCGCAAAAAAAACAAAAAACAAAAAAAAAACAAAACCTTCCCAGTTTTTTCTCTTGGTTTATACTAGGCCAATCGATCTCAATCGGCTAAACTCCAAGTCTGCGATTCCAAGTTCTTTTTAACATATATACAATTTTAACTTCACTTTTGATAAATATTCATTGTTAATCATTTTTTCATGATATTATGAAAGTAGTAAATTGAAGTTTTTTTTACTGTAAAGATAATAATTTTTAACTTTTGGGGATTAACTTGGAATATATGATGATAAGTATTCATTGTCAATAATTTTTGCATGATGTTATGAAAGTAGTATGAAAGTAGTAAATTGAAGTTTGAATTTTTTTTACTGTAAAGATATTAATTTTTAATTTTGGGGATTAACTTGGAGTATATGATTACATTTATAATTGATTTGTTTTGTATTTTGATAGGTTTTGGTTGTTACTTTTATTAGTGGGGAATCTTAAAAGTTTATGAGTTTTTTTTTTCACTTTTTATTGTAGATATTTGTCCTTTATGTTGAATGATGCAAGGTTGGTGGAGGTTCCAGTAAAAACCAGCCATTTGGCTTCCTCAAATTAAACGAAAGACGTTGGTTCTCTTTCCATGTATGAGTTGTTTGATTTGTACCACTTATTCACTCTCTTTGAGGGGTTCTTAATGATGATAACACGAACATGATGAGGTTTCTCTTTAAAGACATGATTGAATGCATGTCTATGTCACTTACTTCATATGGAAAGGTTTGGACCTTTGTTGATGTGATGGGCTTGAACAAACAACATCCTTTTTTGGGTAACTTTGAGATTCATTTAATAGTTATTCCAACCTATGGATTTATTCAATGGATCCAACAACATATGGATAAAGTCGTAATGATAGAGAATCCAATAAAAATAATGGAGTAGATGTATATTATTATGATGGAGAATAAAAATCAATAATGACATGACCCTCAAAGATTATGAAATTGTTATTCAATTGGCTTCACACTAATGCATGCTTCTCATTGACAAAATTGTGTACTCAAATATTGTGGTGAGTCACATTATAAAAGCGGGCTGAAACCTCTAAATCTCTTTTATCTCAATGCTAAACCCTTCTTTCCCATAGGCCTTTCCCATAGGCCTTGTTTTGGTAGCAACAACCATCTTCATATAGTTGTGATTCTAACTTGAATCGTCAATGCAATAATACATCTATACTATATATACATTATGTTAATAGATATTATTTTTTAATGTGATGGTTAAGGTTGTTAAACATGAGATGGAAATACAGTATTTTCATTAAATACTAATTAATTAGGGAATTAGAAGTTTGAAATGGGACTTCAAAATCATCTAAACGAATGAGGGACTTATCATTTATAAATGTATTTACATAACTTTTTTTAGTATAATTTTTTATTAAAAAACAAATAATTGAAAATAGAATAAAATAAAAAATACATCAAACCATGAAAAGTTGGGAAATGGGTTACATGTCTTTCAAGTTCGCAATCATCATATATTTTAAGGAGCATAAAACTTAATGACAAGTTTTACTCATCAAAAGTTAATTTTTATATATTAATCCTTTAGTTTCCGTAGAAGTTGTTAGAGACCCCTTTACCAACTACAATACCTTAGGTTTCCCTTAGCTTGGGGAAACATAAAGTTTGGGAACTGAAGTTTTTATGTAATTTTGTTTTTTAAAGCAGGGAAAATTTTAGGGGCGAAATTTAGCCCATGGGATAATTTTCAAGGTTTTTTTTTCAAAAAAATATTCACCATTTTCCCTTTTCTTCTCATATGATTCGCCAAAATTCCATAAAAATTTTACACTAAAAATCACCAAAATTGTGCAAAAACTATATAAAACCCTTCGAAATTTGATTTTTTTCGCCAAATCGTTTTTATGGTTGGAAATTTGATAATTATTAAGATTCACCAAGGTTTCTATACTTAAAAAATATGGATCTTTAAAATTTTCCTTATTTTAAAAGATTGTTTAAATATTACAATTAAAATGAGAAACAAATGTTGTTAAAAAAAATATAGTTGTTAGTATAGGTCTTGAGCTAAAAAAATTTTAATTGCAAGGTCAATTTATTTTAAGGGATTTATCTATAAAGAGTTAAAATAGAGTGGAGAAAGAGGATAGAAAGATCTAAAAATGGGGCAAATAATGTGATGATATACTTGCACTTGGAAATACAAATGTTGTTAAAAAAAATATAATTATTAGCATAGGTTTTAAGCTTAATTTTTATTTTTATTGGAAGGTTAATTTATATTAAGGGATTTATCTATAAAGAGTTAAAATAGAGTGGAGAAAGACGATAGATAGATCTAAAAATGGGTCTAATAATGTGATAATATACTTGCACTTGGAAATACATGTGAGGCCATAGAATTGAAGAGATCGATGAGATGGACTAATAGGGATGTTGGGCTATGATGGAGGAATTATGATATGCTCTTAATTTTTCTGTATGGTGCCTTACCTATTTTGGGTTTAAATGTTTCCCAAAACACCTTTTGATTTGTAAAGAGATGCTTGGCATGCAACCTTTTCTCCACTAAAATTAATACTTGATTTACAACATTGTAATTTGAATACTCATCTCAAAATCAAGTGCTTTTGTGAGAGATTGTAGATGTTGCTTAAGGATGGAATGCTTAAGATAGCTAACTTGGGAGAAATATTTGAAGAAGGTTGTTCGTGTAATTTGGTGATTAAAATGTTAAAAAAGAAAAACAAGAATTTTCATTAATTAAATACTTTGGATATCACGTCAAGCACCATGGATACCACTACAGGTTTGTTTTCTTATTTTGAGCTCTTCTTGTTATTTTTTAATTCACAGATGACAATATATTAATGTCCCCCTTGTTGAGGGTCTCCAAAGACAACTATATATTTTGTAATCTTTTGTGATCCTCGCGGGCTTCATGTAAATTTTAAGAAAATAAAAATCATGGCTTTGAACCCTCCAAGAAAGAGGTGAACCAAGTAATTCTTACCTAAAAAAGTGAGAGGGTTGATATGGTCTTATCATATGGCTTTGTACAATGCTTTAGCTAGACACTAACTACAATGTTTGTATTGACCAATTGTTACATGTCTCTCACCATGCTTGAGAAGCAATGTTTTCAATTTACTATGTTTCAAAGCATTGAAATGAGGATCTATCTCTCACTCATTGTTCACAAGGCTACTCTCTTATTTGGGTGCAAGATTTTGGAACCATATCTTTGGACATCAAAATCAAAGCTCAATAGAGAGTGTACTTGTCTGAATTTTATACAAGCATAATCATTCAAAGAGATCAATCCCTCAAGTCATCATTTTTACAAAATTTGGCACTACCCCAATCATTAAATTGGTTATGATAATACCCAAGTTCAGGAAAATGGCCAATTCTCAAATTGCCCCCCTTAGGTATCCATAGCTAGTACTCAAGTCCTTTATGCATTTGATATATTGTTAGGGGATGAATCTTCTTGGTATACCGGTGTCTCTTTGTTTCTTTGTCTCTTTGGTCTTTATATTAGAAATTCACCTCCACACAAGTTTCCAATGCATGCAACATGCCATTTTAAGAGGGAGATAACCAAAGGAATTTGGGCCAAAAGTTACAAAAACAGACCTTCAATCAACATGGTCAAAGACTAAATAACCAATTTCCCCAAAGCTCCAACACTAATGTAATAGTTTATATCTTCAATATAATGATGGGTTAATCTACCCTTCTAGATATATCAAACACCAATTACCCTCTAGATTGGGATTTGCTCTCATACAACTTAGAGTTTGTTCTCATCATGAGATTCATATTAAGATGGACCATAATATTACTTGACAATAATGCACCTATCAAATTTATTCTTTAGATCCTAAGACCAGAGGGAATTTTTTTATTGAAAATGCATCTCTTTTTACGAGATTTGAGTGTGCTTATTTTATCTCGTTACAAATTCACACTGCTTCCACTAGGGTTTCATGATTTATGATGAACAAAGGTTCTTATCCCTTTTCTTCTATGATATGTTCAACTTGGACCAACAATTTTCTAGCCTAAAATAGGTAAATTACTTATTACTTTCAACCTTCTTAGTAGATAAGTAGGAGGATACCCCTTGACTAACATCTAGATTTGAATCATAGTTACATGAGGCATCGCAAATATGTGGAATACCCTTGGCCTCCCATCCATCATGAACTTTTTTGTAGCCTCAAATATTTCAAGTGTTTCTTCATTGCAATGAGATTTATCTTATTCTATGAGACTTTCTTTTTCGTAAGTCTCTTTATTGTTCCTAATTTTGTTGAGTTTTCACTCTTCCTTTTTTTAATGATGGCTTGGGTTCTTTTGTTTCAATGTAATTCATGGAGATGGGCTTGCACTTCCTATGTCTCATATTGTATGTACTTATTGTAGTCCCATGGACCAATTTTGGCATTTAGTGCACATTAATATATAATTTAAATTAAATTGGCCTAACACCCTTCCCCAACCTCGTGATCATACAAACTAAAATGTGTAAATTATAACTTTGTAGGGATATAAGTACTTTATATTGTTTTTCTTACAGTTTTATCCTTACCATCGTTTCAGGGATCCTCTCGTGGCCCAAGGATCAAGGTCTAAAGAGGAAGAGGGTTATATCGATGTGACAATGGGTGTACTTCCTTGAAGCGTTGCTAATAATAGAACTAGGTCCATTGGGCCCACCTATAATATTTGGGTCCACTTATGATTGATGGTGGAGGATGTGAAAATCAAGAACAAAGAAGGATATTCACAAGCAAACAATTACTCTCACAAATTGCCTTGCAAAAACTAGTCAAAGAACACATTAAACAGACATGAATTTGATGCAAACAGTAAAACTCTATTAATTAATTCTACATAATAAAAATGTATGCAATGTAATGGTTGATAAAATATATAATTACATCAAATATTTGAAATCCAAAGAAGGCATTCGAAATCCTCACAAAAGCAGGCTTACTAAAAAGATGAAAAGCCCCTCTAGGTGCAAAAAACACTTTCCAAATCACCTCTAAGGCTCATGAATTGGTAAATTCTGAGTTGGATGGTGATTTATGATGTAAAATAATCCTAATGACAACTTTTAGAAAGATGAAACATCATGGAGTGTGAATTTTCCAAAAAAATGCTAAATCTAAGTCAATTAGCTTTTACATTTTCACCAAAATCAGTAAAAAGCAGGTTAGTTCCCTTCTAATCCAGGAATGGAATAAAATATCACAGAATCTTAGGAAATGTTATCCAATATCTTCATAGGTGTTCCCTAGTGACTCAGGATGGCTTTTGGTCCACTAAAAGACAAAATATTGGCCAACTACCTAGTCAACACCTAGGAATTAGTAAAAAATGACTAATATAATATCTCCTAAGTATGGAATGGGTATGAATGGGTTTGAATATTCTAACACCCCCATTAATCATGCTTGTATGTGTAATATCATAAATATAGGACCCAACAACTTGGCATGGACACCCTTTTTACATACTGCCTTATCCACAAAACAAGGAAAGAATGAAAACCTCATGGGAAAAACCTCCCCTCAAAACATGGACATGAACAAAATTGAAGAATTGGTGATCAATCCTTCACTTCACCACATGTTCACCCATCCCTAGAAGTGATCTCAGATGGATGAAAGTATTCTCTGAAAAGGATTTGGTGAAGATGTCTGCAATTTGATCAACAGATGGGAAAACCTGCATATCAATGATGTGATCATGCACTAGATTTATGATGTAGCACATGAATCTCTATATGCTTGGTTCTTTGCCTCTATACTAGATCAATTGAGATCCTTATAGAACTTTTATTGTCACAAAACATGAATGTGGGAGTGCTAAAGGAAATCCCAAACTTTGAAAGTATACCCTGCAACCACACACATTGAGTTGTAGCATTCACTGCTCCTCTGTACTCGGCCTCTATTGAAGAGAGTGCAATGGCACTTTGATTTTTGATTGACCAAAAAATAGGTCCTCCTACAAGCATGAAAAAAAATCTGAAAGTGAACTTCTGATCTAGGCTATCACCATCCCAATATGAATCAGTAAAACCAATAAGAGCTAAGCTATAATATGCAACATAGTGAATCCCATCAGACTTGGTGCCTTGCACATAATGCAATATTGTTTTTGAATCCCTCAAATGAATCTCATGTGGCTTATCCACGTATATTGATGCCACACTCATAGAAAAATCAATATCAGGTCAAGTATGATTCAAGTACAACAAGCTTCCAACTAGCTTCCTATACAAGGTGATGTTCACCAAAGGTGTAGAATATGCTTCTTCAAGTCTGACTCCTGAAAGGAAGGGATTCTTTGTAGGATAGCATTCATCCATATTGAAATTATTTATCAGGTATGATGCATACTTTGACTTAGATAATTTAATTCCAGAGTTGGATTGAGAAATCTCAAGCCCCAAAAATTGTTTAAGTAATACCAAGTCAGTCATGGAAAAAGCTTGATGCAAGGAGGTCATCAGTGAAGCTATCTCATCAATGGAGCTAATTTTGATTAGTAGGTCATCAACATATAACAAAATAATCAAAATGGAACCATTAATCAGCTTCATGTACACATTCGGACCAGGCTTGCATCTACTGAAAGATTGTGACAAGATAAAGTTGTCCATCTTGGCATACCAAGATCTAGGATCTTGCTTAAGCCCTAATAAGGACTTCTTCAACTTGCACACAAGGTTAGGATTAGAAATATATCCCTATGTATGCTACATATATATATCCTCCTCAATATCCCCATGGATTAAAGCACTCTTGACATCCATGTGATGCACTTCCAAGCGCTTGGATGCAGGAATTGCCAGGGCTAGTCTAATTGAATCCATCTTTGCAACTGGTCAAAGGTCTCATTGTAGTCAAGGTGATGGAATTGGGAGAAGCACTTTTCCACAATCCTTACCTTGTAATTCATTGTTTCACCATCAGCAACAAACTTGGTTCTGAAGATCCACTTACACTTTACGAATTTTCTGCCTAGTGGAAGCTTGGCTAGCTACCATGTTCCATTCTTTTGAAGAGAAAGAAACTCCTCATCCATTCTATCCTTCCATATTGGATCATGTGAGGATTCTTCATATTATTTAGGATTGGAATCAATCATCAAAAAACACTTCTCATATAGGAAAGGATCGTGGATAGAAAGATCATTCTCAAACTAAGATCTAGTCCTCCTAGGATCTTGTGGATTCCCCACTACTTCACCAGCTGCTTCAAGAGTCTTACCAGCCCACTTAGGCCTTGTAGGGGAGTTTTTATATGAAATAATATGGTATTCATCATCATAAATATCATAATTAGAAATTTCATGTGAAGATTCACTTACTTTGACAGCTGGTGGTTTAAAGGATTCTCCAATTTCCACTGGTTGCAAGGGTTCTTCTTCGAATTGAACACTCCTATTAATGAATGATTTTTGAGTATTCATTTTCAGAAACTTATAAAACTTGGAGTCTTTTGAATATCCAACAAAGATGCATGGTTTTATTTGGGGTTTCATGGCCCTCCCCTCCTCTTCTCAAGTGGAATTCTAGCCCAAGCCTTGGAGCCAAAGATCCTGAAATGAGAGACATCAAGTTTGTGGCCATTCCAAGCTTCAAAAGGAGTGATTCCTTTCAATTATTTATGAGGCACTATGTTATGTATGTAGGCCGCACAATTGATTGCTTCAGAACAAAGTGTTGGATACAAATACTTAGACTCAAACATGCATGTAGCCATCTCTTTGAGAGATATGTTCTTCCCCTCAACAACACCATTCCGTTGAGGTGTGTAAGGAACAATGTGTTGCATCTGAATGCCATCAATAGCATAGAGTTGTTGACAATAAGATTTGATATAATCCCCACCATTATCATATCTGAGGAATTTGATATTCCTACCAGACTGGTTCTCAACTGAGGCTTTGAAAATATTGAAACAACCAAACACTTCAGACTTTACTTGAAGGAAAAAGACCCAACAGTATGTGGAAAAGTCATCTATGAAGGTTAGGATGTATTTTGCATTGTTCAAAGACACATCGGTAAATGGACCTGATATATCACTGTGAATGAGCTCAACGAGTGCAGAGGTTCACTCAGACTTTTCTCTCTCAAACTTATGCTCAAGGTTTTTTCCTAGGATACAAGTTTGACAGACTCCTTTAGAAAACTTGATATTGGGCAGCCCTATGACCATATTTTTCTCATGCAATTGAGAAAGGTATTGTAATTAAGGTGACCAAATATCTCATGCCATAGTTTTCTTGCTTCATTGGCATGAGTAAGGAGAGCAGAGGGTGATGAGAACAACACAAATTGAGAAAAGTTGTAAACTTTAGAGCTATGATCAGCAGTACCTAAGGAAACAACTCTACCTGTGGAAATATCAGAAATTTCCACATTATTAGGTGTGAAGACAACCTTTTTGGGAGACCCGGTGTGAATCATATGATAAAATGATAAGAGGTTAACAGCAAGACCTAGGACATCAAACACATTAGTGAAAGAACCATGATCTAGATTAATACTTCCTTTTAATTACCTTTGCAATTAGTTTCAGAATTATCACCCAACACAATTGTGAAAAAGACTCTCTTGTTGATACCATATGCCTTGAAGCTCCTGAATCTATGATGAAAGAGGAATATTTGGATGTGCTTTCCATAAAAGCATGTACTCTCTCCTTGTCTTCAGAATTTGATCCTCCTTCCTTATTCTTTGCACCATCTGGAAGAGGGATATTGGATTTCTCAAGGAGGTGAACCATTTGATCAATGGTCTTCTTCATCCAAGAGCTCCTACGATGAAAGCCCCTATTGTAGTATCCACACTTGGACTTCTCTTTCTTCTTATGTGGACTCTTCTTGGAGTTGGAGGAATCCTCTTAAGCTTTTTGCTTATCTTTCTTCTGATCTGGTGGATCTTTGGGGTTATCCTTCTTCTTGATTTTTGAATTCTAATTTGAATCTACAACAGCGAAAGCATGGTCCTTTGATGGATTTTTTATTATGCCCGTCAATGCCAACTTGTCTTGATCCTGAGTGATTCCATGATTTTTTCTAGTGAAGGCATATTCCAATTTCGAACAGTGGGTTTTGTAGCATGGAAGGTCGAAACAAAGACTAAGTAATCATGGCCAAGTTTTGAGAGGATGGCCAAGCTCAATTGCTCATATTTCATATCAATTCCACATTGCTTCAATTGAAGAACGAGAGCTTTAAAATTAGAGAAAAAAGTCTTGGAGGGTCTCGAAATTGCTTGGATTTAGTTAAACTAGTTCATTCTCTAGTTGGCGGCCCCTCAATTCATCAGTATTTCCAAATAAAGTTTGGATCTTGACCCAAAACTCATTAGGAGTGGTAAGACCATCTATATGGAAAAGAAGATCCCTGGATGTACTGAGTCACAAGAGACCATAAGCCTCATCTCTTCTGTTATGCCACTTTTCCTTCTCTATGAGTGTGGTAGGATTAGTTTCAGTATCCATAGTCACCATGTAAAGGCCTTTACTCCTAAACAAGATCACCATCCACACTTTCCAATCAAAGTGGTCGAATGGAGTGAGCATGATGTTTTGAGACTGATCCATGGCGGCTCTGAATTGCACCCCTGGAAAGCTTGGTTGTGCCCCTGAGATGTAGAATTACGCCCATTGGGAGACTGAATTACACCCTCTATGAGACTGGTTTGATCCTGCAGGACAAAATAAGTAGAATACTACATCTTGTATGCTCTGATACCATGTGAAAATAAAGAACACAGAAGGATCTTCACAAGCAAACAATTACTCTCACAATTTGCCTTGCAAAAACTAGTCAAAGAGCACATTAAACAGTCATGAATTTGATGCAAACAGTAAAAATCTATTGAATAAGTCTACATCAGAAAAAATTAGGCAATGTAATGTCTTCTCAAATATATAATTACATCATAGATTTGAAATCCAAATAAGGCATTTGAAATCCTCACAAAAGCAAGCTTACTAAAAAGATGAAAAACCCCCCTATGTGCAAAAAACACTTTCCAAATCACCTCTAAGGATCACAAATTGGTAAATTCTGAGTTGGACGGTGATATATGATGGAAAATAATCCTAATGAAAACTTTCAAAAAGAGGAAACATCATGGAGGGCGAGTTGGCCAAAAAACTGCTAAATCCAAGTCAACTAGCTTTTACCTTTTCACCAAAATCAGTAAAAAGCCATAAAAAGCAGGATAGCACCCTTCTAATCCTGGAATGGAATAAAATCTCACAGAATCTTAGGAAATATTATCCAGGATCTTCATAAGTGTGCCCTAGTGACTCGGGATGTCTTGTGGTCCACTAAAAGAAAAAATATTGGCCAACTACCTAGTCAACACTTAGGAATTAATAAAAAATGACTAATATAATATCTCCTAAGTATGGAATGGGTATGAATGGGTCTTAATATTCTAACAGAAGAGTGCTAGTTTTTGAGGTAACATTTTTTGGCACCATTTTTAGGGACCCAAGTAGTTTCTTGGTTGATTTCAACAACATATCTCAGCGATCTAAACAAACACAATCCATGTAAATTTTTGTTTTGTACTTTAGTAAGATTATTGTTGAGTACTAACTTGGAGGGTCTTGTCTAGAAAATCCACTGAAGAAAAAACAAAAAAGAAGTACATTTCAAAGAAAATCTCTCAGCTATTGATCACAGTGTTGGGTGTGCAGGTGAGCGCATTCATCAATCAAGAAGAAAAAAGTCTTGGAGGGTCTCGAAATTGCTTGGACTCAATGAAACTAGTTCATTCTCTAGTTGGTGGCCCCTCAATTCATCAGTATTGCCAAATAAAGTTTGGAACTTGACCCAAACCTCTTTAGGAGTGGTAATACCATCTAGATGGAAACTACGATCCCTAGATGTGCTGAGACACAAGAGACCATAGG
This sequence comes from Larix kaempferi, assembly GCA_027924585.1. Classification (NCBI taxonomy): domain Eukaryota; kingdom Viridiplantae; phylum Streptophyta; class Pinopsida; order Pinales; family Pinaceae; genus Larix; species Larix kaempferi. The sequence continues at coordinate 3,046,280 of BSBM01000923.1, forward strand.
TCTCATCTCTTTTGTTATGCTACTTTGACTTCTCTATGAGTGCAGTAGGCTTAGTTTCAGTAGCCATAGTCACCCCGTAGAGGCCTTTACTCCTCAACAATATCTCCATATTCGTCTTCCAATAAAATAATTCGACTGGAGTGAGCATGATTTTTTGTGACTGATCCATGGTTGCTCTGAATTGCGCCCCTGGAAAGCTTGGTTGCACCCCTAAGATGCAGAATTGCGCCCTCTGGGAAATTGAATTGTGCACTCTATGAGATTGGTTCGATCCTGCAAGAAAAAAGAAGGGGAATAATACATCTTGTATGCTCTGATACCATGTGAAAATCAAGAACAAAGAAGTATCTTCACAAGCAAACAATTACTCTCACAAATTGCCTTGCAAAAACTAGTCAAAGAGCACATTAAACAGTCATAAATTTGATGCAAACAATAAGACTCTATTGAATAAGTCTACATCAGACAAAATTAGGAAATTCAAATGCTGATCCAATATATAATTACATCATAGATTTGAAATCCAAAGAAGGAATTTGAAATCCTCACAAAAGCAGGCTTACTAAAAAGATGAAAACCCCCTAGGTGCAAAAAACACTTTCCAAATCACCTCTAAGGCTCACGAATTGGTAAATTTTGAATTGGATAGTGATGTATGATGGAAAATAATCCTAATTAAAACTTTCAAAAAGAGGAAACATCATGGAGGGTGAGTTGGCCAAAAAACTGCTAAATCCAAGTCAACTAGCTTTTACCTTTTCACCAAAATCAGTAAAAAGCAAGATAGCACCCTTCTAATCCAGGAATGGAATAAAACCTCATAGAATATTAGGAAATATTATCCAGGATCTTCAGAAGTGTTCCCTAGTAACTCAGGATGGCTTGTGGTCCACTAAAAGAAAAAATATTGGCCAACTACCTAGTCAACACCTAGGAATTAATAAAAAATGATTAATATAATATCTCCTAAGTATGGAATGGGTATGAATGGGTCTTAATATTCTAATAGAAGAGTGCTAGTTTTTGAGGTAACATTTTTTGGCACCATTTTCGAGGACCCAAGTATTTGCTTGGTTGATTTCAACGACATATCTCAATAATCTAGACAAACACAATCCATGTAAATTTTTGTTTTGTACTTTAGTAAGATTATTGTTGAGTACTAACTTGGCAGGTATTGTCTAGTGACTCCATTGAAGAAAAAATAACAAAGAAGTACATTGCAAAGAAAATATCTCAGCTATTGATCACATTGTCAGGTGTGCGGGTGATTGCATTCGTCAATCAAGAAGAAAATCTCATTCTGGCAACTCCACACATTTTGGAATCAATAGAAAGATGATATGGAATTTTATGATGAATAATGCATACAGGATTGGTTTGATTCATTGGGTTTCCAGTAGCTACAAAGATATCCTAATCAATTCCATCGACTTAATCCATACAAATATGATTGGAAGAAATACATCCCAAAATTTCATGCAGATAAGGATTTCTACAACTTGCATGTTATATCATTTATGAAGGCTATTTCAGACTTAAAAGTGGTTCATGAAGATGTCAAGATGAATATTTTCATGTTTCCTTTCGACCTAATGGACGATGATGTATACGAATGGTATGAAGGGATTCCAAAAACGGATTTCATTCGCTCAAATAATTTATCAAGGTTTTTTGTGAGAGACAAGATCCTTATTTCAGAGGGGGTATTGGATATCTCATGGATGATGACACTTTTAGGTCATTAGTTGAAGACAGTGATGAAGATCAATCCCTACGAATCTCTCATGTGGGAGCCATTATTGAAAGGTCTTCCGCTCTATATTTTGATGAGGAAGCTAAAGACGACGTCATCTCGAGTCCCATGATCCAAGAATGAAGCACTCTTGAAAATAAAGATGAAGGTGCTCTGGAGAGTGAAGTTCAAAAAATCCATGATCAAGGCCTAGAGAATTTTTTTGAATAAGAAGCATATGAATATCAACAAGCCTTAATTGAATAAAGTGAGGAAATGGTGAGTTCTCCTTACCATGTTTCAAAAGATTCTCATGATGTCTTGGGCCTTTTGGAAGAAAATGGCAGGATTTTTGTGTGTGATGAAGAAGGTGATGATTATTGGATCTTTCTTGGCCTCCCATTTATGATTCTTCGAGGGTCGAGAGTATCATTCTTGATCCTTTGGGGTATGCAAGTTCCAAATAAGATGGTTGTGATTTTTTCCCTCCATGCAAAAGTGAAGAGGGTGTCAGTTTGGATAAGACAGAACCAGTTTTTTATGTGGTTTCAGAACAAAATGAAGAAGTTTTTGAAAATTCATTCTCTATTGAAAAGAATGATTAAGGCGTGATTGATGAATACACGGTTGATGTATCTCTTTGTTTTTTTCAAGATAATGAAGGTTTGGTGATCCTTCCTCTCTATTTCACTCTTGAAGACAAATCTTTTTGAGGATGACATGTGTGAGGATATTTTTTCTATTGATGATGATTGCCACGGATGTGATAATGTATATTTTCTTGATGAGCATGAGATGGGTATGGATGCTTGGAAATTTGTTGGAGATCCCATATATTATTTTTCCAATGAGGAAAGTGTAAATTTTGAAGACCTTTTAAAACTTACCTTAGGTGAAATCTCTCAAGATTTGGTTCATCCATGCATGCTCACCACTAAGGATGGTATAGGGTTACTTATGGATATTTCTATAGTAGACATTGAACAACTCAGTTTACACTCTCCTAGAGTGGATCTCAAATATCGTTCTCAACCATGTCCCTCAAGGAGTGATGCAGGTTTTGGACAGCAAGAAGGTGGTTTTATTGCAAGACGAGAGCAGCACAATGTGCCCTTTCCTAGTGAAGATTTGAGATCTTGTGTCCAGTTGTATATGTCATGGTTCCTTGTTGGTTTTGAAAGACATTTTGGAGATCAGGTATATGATCAAGGAAGTTTTTACTTGAGCCCAGTTCAAGCATGGATAGAAAGTGCTTATGAGAAAAGTGGTTCTTCATCACAAGAGTTTGAAGGATTCTAGGTCCATGATCTCTTCTAACAGTACAACTACATTTTGATGAAGGTAATGACTTCTAGTCAGTTCATCGTTGACGTGGTTTTGTCTTGTATTATTTACAAAGACAAAGGGAGAATCCATAGCATGAATAATATGCTAAGGTGTATTCACTAGTGGTATGATTTCACTTGAATTATCTCTTTCATTATGCTTAGAGTAGGTAGGTAGGTTGCATAATCTAATGCATAAGCATTTTCTTTCAAAATTTACTTTTACCCATTCATTTCACGTGTTTACTACATTTCATTTTGATTTGAAAAAGGCAGGGCAGAAGTGTTTTCCTCTAATGCATTTGATGAATTTTTTGTTTGAAGTGTGTGCAGGTCTACAGGTCCCAAATGATTCATAGGTTCTCACACACTCCCGGGAGAACTACATGTCCCGCAATTGGATCCAATTGTTACCCTCTAGATGTTATGTAGTGTGCCATACCAAATTTATCGAAGAGGAGGGATATTTTTTTCATTGTAAAGGCCAAGTTTGGGGCTTGTTTATGTAAATGTGTTGGTCTGGTGGGGCGCAAGACTCGTGGTATGGTCATGGTAGGTCCTCTTATTTTTCATTTCAAGGAGTATTGTCTTTATGGCTGTATTGACTGCCGCTTGATGTGGTGGAAGTCCCCCATCATGTTGGTCATTTATGACATGGGTTGGTGTCCACTGCATCTTGGGATGATTCCATTAGGACATGTCGATTAGGGGCTCCCAGCCAAACTTCTACTAATGCTTTGTATAAGTGATTGTGCATGTAAGGGTTGTCATACCCATCTTAGCACACCTCATTTATGCCCACTTAGACCTATTTTATCATGTGTAAACCATCCTCTTGGCTCAAGCATGCCAAATTGATGATTATGTCATCCTTTTGAAGAGGTAGTACCACCTAAAGGAGGAGGGTGTTGAGGGAAAAACCAAATTGTTTGGGTTAGATGGGGCATGGCACCCTCCTCCCATGCTCAGCATTTCATTATGTTGCAACAATTCATCATTTTTATCATTATTTTATGTATTGTGAGTTTTAGTTCCCAGATTTTGGGTGACAACCCTTTAAAAAATCATTTTAAGTCATTTAAAGATATTTTAGGTAGGTCATCCTAGAGGAGAGAAAAGTGTGTCTTTTTTAAAATGCATCTCTTGTCACATATAAATAACATAGTATTCCTCATTCATTTGTAACTCAAGATCATGGGATCAAATAAAGTCTTATTCTTATTTCTACTTCTGTATAATTGGCTAAGTGGTGTGCACCTCTTTCTTTGAGCAAATCTTTGGTTTCTAAAGGTTGAATGTGATGTGGAGGCTTGTTTATTATCATTTTAAGGCTTGTTAAAGGTGAAAGGATTCTTGGGAGGGTTTCTCTCTTCTCTTTTCTCTTCAACTGTGTTAAGCTCTCTTTGTTCTTGTCTTACACTGTCGGAGGCATCCAAGGTAAGCCTAACCTAGGGTTTTTATGCACAATAACGTAGTCTTGTAAGTGAAAAATATATCCTTGGAGAGCCTCTCTTGTATTTGTATTTGGATTCTTTATTTCACCCTAGTTAGGTCAAAATCAACACAACCTAGAGTTTCTTGATTTTTCCCTAACTCATACAAAATTGATTTTCCAAATTCTTAGATCTACGTTGATCACGATTCCTCAGTGCCAGGAGGGATAATAACCAGGTCTTATTTCCATTTTCTTCACCAATCTCTCTTTTTATCAAATTCTTGTACTATGTATTGCAAAAAAATACGAAAAAATCAAATATTGTGAAAAAACCCTAACAATTATATATTTTTGCAAAAATCCAAAAATAATTTTTTTTTGCGCTAGTTATTTTTAATTTTTATTTTCCGAAGTTTTTAATTGTTGCAATATTTTTCTGTAGTTGGCAAAATATTGAAAAAATCCTAAAAATTTATAATAAAAAAAATCTTGCAAAAGAGGTCAATTTTTAGCCCTAAAAGTTCCCTAAAGGTGGTGAATTCATCCTAGATTTAGCCGACTTCAATATTTTGGAAGTGATATTGCAGGCTCATTTTGACAAAAAAAATCAAACCCTAGGGATTTGAGGGAGATTTGCTCAATTCCTAGGTCACTCGGGGTGACCCTGGGGGGATTTGAGGTCAAGAATATTTCTGATTCATATTGACTATAGAAAAACGCAGACTGTAGCAAAACTCAACCCCAAAAGAAACCTTAGTTTTTCCCAATCAAGTGCACCCTAGGGGGGGTTGAAGCTCCTCAGGGTACGGTTCGCTGAAAGGTAAATTTTGCGCAATTTATGTGGTTAATTTGGGATATATTTCACTTTTAATATTATTGGTTTTTACTGCAGAAAAAACATTATCATATAACATATTCATCATTGCTCCTAACCTTCCAATTCAAAGGGTTTATTGTAGATTACATATATCATTGACTCCATTAGGCATTGGTCTACTACCAATGGGAAGGTCTTGTAGGTATATAAGTACTTTCTACTGTGTTTCTTACATGTTTGTCCTTACCATCATTTGGGGAGACTCCCATGGAAAAATGAATAGGGTCTAAAGAGGAAGATGGTTACATCGAGGTGCTAGTGGGTGTGACTTCCTTGAAGATTTTCCAATCATAGCATTGGGTCCACTGGACCCACCTATCATATTTGGGTCCATATATTTCATTTGGGTCCACTTATCCTTGATCGTGGAAGAGTGCTATTTTTTAAGGTAACATGTCCAATAATTTGTAAAATTTCTAAAAGCATTATTGGCTTTGGTTATGTCCCTGTCAAGTCCCATGGTTTGAGCTTTGTCATACTCAGGTCTCATGTATCCTTTAGGAGCATCATTAATGGCTTGTACCATTGTTGGTTGTGGAGCTTGATCTTCCTGATTTAAAGATGTTATTGTTTTAGTCATGTTTGTACCCTAGTTTTATATGCTATGTGATCCAGGAGGATATCAATGGAAGCCCACCTCTTCCTACTGGCTCAAAATAGTCTTCTGGCAATTTTGGCAAATTACTATTTTTAGCAGTTTTTCGGGTCCTAAACTTCTGGAGCCGTTTTGAGGCCCCAAACGACGTTTTTTCGGCATCGAATGGTCAGGAAAATATGAGTAATGCACGCCTACACCCTTCGCGTGCCGGTCTCGAGATTGGCCAACCCTTTTTGTAATCCTTGAATAGATCTTTCGAGCGAGCTATTGTGCACCCCAAATGGATATCGTATGCAAAAGTTACGACACTGGGAAGTTGATGTACTAACTTACCCAAACGGGGCCCACATGAATTTTGGCGCTTCATCTCCTAGGGTTATTTTCTTGGATGTTTGGGATTCTTTCCCCCATTCTTATGATAAATAGGCCCTTTCGGCCTCTCTTTGTATTCATCTTGGCACGAATGAGCATAGCGGCCACATCTCTTCCTAGAGATAGCTACCACCATTCTAGCTGTTGTATTTACAGTATGTTCTATTTCCGCTAATTAATAGAATATGTTTTTACTGTATCACTGTCTTTTCAATATATTTGTGTATGTGAATATATATATGCTATCTTATTTCATTCCTGCATAAATCCGGATCACTATGCAAGTGGACTATACACTCATCCCAGTGGGAGGATGTGGGGGGGAAGCCCCTAAAAGAAATTTGTTGGGTTGATTGTTGGCCAACAGTTTACGGGCCCGTGGTATTGGGTAGCCCGTAGTATTTTCCCATGGAAATTCCCATTTAAAAGGAATACATTGTAATATGGATGTGTAATGTATTGTAGCATTGTAAAGATATATGTTCTTGTGTAAGAGAGATTGTGAGAGAGTGAAGAGGAAATTGCAGTGGATGTGATGCAGGTTGTATCCCTTCATTTGTTGGATGGTATAATAATAAAAGGACTAGAAATTTATCCGTGGACGTATCCCAGATTGGGTGAGCCACATTATATTGGTGTCTCTCTTGAAATGTGTTTATGTGATTTATATTTGCATCTTGTTTATTGTTATTGCTCTGTGTTCCTGTTTTTCTAACACACCATTTCATGCCAATAGGGTGAGTGAATAACATTGAATCATACACTACATGTATAAATAAACCTTTAATTATTTTAATCCACATAATCCCTACAACCTTGTTCAAGTAAATATAATAATGGTGTAGTTCACATAGGTGAGAATCCAATACTATGGGAGGGTGATGTTCGACTATTAAACATTTTGTGTGAGGATTCATATTTGACCCTTGATTTCTTGGATTTGTTTTAAGTGGGATATTCTTCCTGCTTGTATTTGTTTCTCTCTTTCCCTAGCACTTAGTCATAGGTTTTGACTCAAATAGTCTTACCTTCATCCCATGGCATAATCCCACATAGATGCTTTCTCACACAGTTATATGAGCCTATGTAAGTTTTAGTACAATGGGGGCATATAAAAATTTTGGTTCCATCCCCTTTCCCTCCCCCAAGCCTTGCCACATAGTTCCATAAAGGTGTTGTATATTTTTTTTTGTCTCTCATCACTCTCAGCTTCATTATCATCATCCCCTTCCCCTTCTTCCTCCTCTCCATGATATGTGTCACTCCCTACTTCCTCCTCATCACTGGTACATCAGTTTCCTAAAACCACCATCATAATAATAAATGGAACCAAAAACTAAAACCACATACCCATGATGCTTCTTGAATCAATATGAGAATAACTTGTTTCCTACAATAGAATGATGGAGAAGGATAAATGGGAAAGAGTAGGAGAAGAGAACATTCAAGATTTAAAATTTTAACGAAGTCCATTTTTTTTAAACAAACAAAGAGTGGGATTCAGAGCCTGCCTTTCTATCCCTCCAATAGTGGTTGAATGTCTCTATGGAATCCTTCAATATCTCTTCCAAGATATCACAAATAAAAACTTTCAGACTCCCTTCCAAGCTCTCACAAATAACAACTTTCAGACTCTCTTCCAAGCTCTCACAAATTTGCTCACAAACAACTAGCAAACCCACTCAAACCCCAACAAAGATGAGTGAAATGAGTGAAAATAGAAATATAATGATTTCAAATGGAGTGAATGAGTGTCTTAATCCCCTAAATGAACCCAAGACATTCCCAAAAAGATAAGTGGAACCATGTCTCGATTTCAAAAAAAAAATCCTTAACCCAAGGGAGTGTTTTGGGAGCACTAGGGAGTGTTTTTTTTCTTCACGGGAGTGACTAGGAAGAACTAAGGGAGATGATACAGGAGCATTGAGTTTATTTAGTATTTCATATTTAATTGTAATGAATAAGTAAGAGGGAGGAGGAAGATTCAAATGTTGTGTAATCTCTCCCAGCTATGTAGGAATTACTTTTCCTGAGTTTAGTATTAAATCTAGAAGTTGAGATAATTTAGGGCCTAGATCTAATTTGTTCTAATAATGGAATATTTGAAACCATCCTATGAAGATTCGAATTGATCTCCCTCGTTGTGTATTTATATAAAAGTATTAGCTTGTAATCAATGGAAATGGAGCAACAAGGTTTGAATGAAATTGAGTAAGTTTGCAGTCAATTTTTTTGTTTTCACTCTCCTCTTTCTAGGTGCCCCAATTGAATAACCCGTTTATGAATTATGCATATATGTGTGTTGATTCCTTTGAGAATCGTATTGATGTATCGTTTACCATTACCACTTATTGTTTCTTACCTTAACGTTGGTATGTAGTGTACCTGACCTTGAAACCAAGGCCAGGGACACCAAATAAGCAAGGGGAAGGCTGACATAAGTGAAAAGAAAAATAGATCAAGGTTTCTAAGGATATGTAGTTAAGCCATCAAATCAATTAAATTAAACATTCAACCTTTAAAAATAAATTGCGACACTTTAAATACAATTAAAAACTTCCCAAAAGCTCATGCAGATGCAAGACCATGCAAGCATGAAAATTAAAACAGATTTGCATGCTTATTAAACTTGGAAATACATTGTTTAAACATTCATAGGTGACCATAATCATTCCAATAACACTTATAAATCATATTTACGGACTTATTTGCAAACAATCACAAACCAGAAATTTCAACAGTTAAACTTTGCAAATTACGACACTTCAATAAATCTGAACTACGGCACTTACTTTAATAGTTTTGCATTAATTATCAAGTTAGATCCGAATTTAAAATATACAAGCATTCAATAATGACTAATAATAGTTATAAGGATTCCATATACAACCATTAACTTATTTATAAAATCAGATATATAGTTAGCTTGTAAATTCACAACCAGATCACCCATTAAGTATCCAATTCCCTGCAAAACCAACCATGAGCCCAAAATAAAAGCATATCATCCAACTAGAGCTCTCTACAGCCACCAAGGGAGCCCTGTAATTTTTAGTTACATACATACAATATATGATAATAATATCTATAGAGAAACTATCAATAATTTCCAGTTTTCAAGCAAAAAACCTCATCAACTAGTGACCGAAATTCAATATTTCATCTACAGATTCATTTTACGGGTCTGGTCAGCCATAGAGGGAACATTTTCAAATTAATATATAGAAAATAGATGCATAAATAAACATATGTAAATCTTCCATCCAAATCATATCTCATATTCAAGGAGACAAATCTGCATCCAACCATTGATACATAAACCATGTACATCAACAGTGAATAGTCCAGCCATTAAGGGCCCATTAGAAAAAATAGATGCATCATATAAAATTGTGAAATAACACAAAATTAAACACTTATCTTTTGATTTGCAACTAGCATCAACCAATCCACATTCCACCCAGCCTTTGGCACTACCAACCAAATCCTCTTGGATAGGCCACCCTCAAGCTAAGGCCATGGTTCAACAAGAATAGGTGCACTCAATCAATGGATATCTCAAGTTTATCAGTCTAAGAAGCCACAAATCAATTCCTCACCACCTATTTTCTCCTCCACCTCACTATCAGGTGCAATGAAAATCCCTTTACCACCCAATTCCCTCAGGACATCACCATTCGCCATCATGATTTATGTGCAGGATCAAGATGGAGACAAGTAGTGGAGTTGGAGGAACTATACCATATTTTCCCAGAAAAACACAACTCAATATCACATTGCCTTCAAGCATATAGTTCTCACGCATAGCATAGCATACATGGATTCCCAAGCTCACAAGCTCACTACGAAATTACATGAATTAGCATGAAGATTGATAGCTAGCTCCTTCTCAAGGAGATCAAACATGTATTTATAGACCAAAAGAGGAAAATTGAACCCAAGGATGTCAATTAGAACCAAGGTAGGCCAACTTGAGTCAATCGAAGGAGGTTAACTCAACCATAAGAGACCAATTCGAATTCTACCCAAGGTAACTCGAATTTCAAGGAGGGTGTCTCCAAACCACCCAACCCAACTCGAATTCATGTGGGGACACTTCATTCATGAATAGGAACTCAAATTATTGAGAGGAGGAGTTACACAAGCTAAAGATACCTTCCCGGAATAGCACCATCATGAGGAGTTACCCAAAATCAAGGACTAGAAGCACAATTTTAAATAATGAGGGCACATTTGGTCATGAGAAAGGATAGACGAGGCATAATAGGAGTCATAAATACCCAGAAGCACAAAAATAGGAGAGACTATCCTCATCATGGTGCTTTTCCCAAGAAAGAGAGAATGTAAGAGGAGTGGAGCTCACAAAGCATCTTTCCACCCAAGGAGGGCGAATTTCTCAAGTGGGATCCACTAAACCATGAATAAGGTGTCAAATTAACTCCAATGGCCAAAATAATCAAAACTAGGGTCCACTATATAATTTTTGGGTGACCATCAACTCATAATGTCACCAAGGTACAAATACGAACTAGGATGAACAAATTCAATCCAATCAAGATCTAAAGTGCTAGGAATGTCCCCATTCTCCCTCGCATTATGGAGGCATGGCATCTCATCCCCGTTTGTGGTTCTTGTTGTGCCAGTTGTTTTTATTAATTAATTATTTACAATAATAATAATGTCTCTTGATCCTTAAAGACCCTTGTCCCGGCACCTAGTGCCACAGTAGCAAACAATTACAAAATATTAGATATTTTGGGGGCTTAACACACAGGGTTTTACATTCCCTTCCCCCTTAAACAATGTGTCATCCTCGATGCATATTACATACATGCATTTACGAAATTTTCAAAATGATAACATCCTTCAATTTTCCAGTATTCCTTCTCGGAACTCCTCTTCCAAGAAACCATAATACTTCACACTACCACCTATTTTCCTGTCTATCTCCACTACCTATGGGATGTGACTCCTATCACCACCCATTTCCTAGCTTCCCGTGGGAGAATCCGAGACTAGTAGAGTGGACTCAAGGATGCAAGGGTCAATCTTCAATCCCCATCACAGGGTCTTCAAACCTTTAAAAAATATACATCCGTCTAAAAAATCATATTTCAATCACTCATATGATTAACATCAGGTATAAAAATATATGATACATGATATAATGATATTCTTCAACAAGGATACTTTCTTCACATTTCAACAAACATAGGGTTAGCAACAAGCACACACACACACACACACACACACACACACACACACACACACACACACAAGTGCGCACACACACTTGTTCAACAAGATACCTAAAATATATTTTAAAAATACAACATACATGAAATAAATTTTGATTAATCAGATGAGATACATCAAAGGTACATGAAATCAAAACACTTGAAATGCATCTACCCAAAACACATCCTATTCAATTCAATCATATATTAGACACATACTCTAAGATACATGAAATGCATTAAGGGTGCATGACATGTATTCAGATACTTTTACAGATAAGATATCTTCCAACAAATATGCATGAACTATCACCAAGATACTTTCCAACAAAGATATAAGAAAATAAAACAAGGATACTCTTCCAGCGAAGATACTTTTTTAAAAGAGATACTTTCAACAAGATCATAAAGACATTCATATCACAAAGATACTTTTCTAACGAATATCACAAAGATACTTTTCTAACAAAGATCACAAAGATACTCAGATCACAAGATACTTTTCTAACAAATTTGTCACGTACCCACCCATCTATCCAAGGCAAGGGAGGGAACATGAAGCCAATCTATGGGGCTTTTAAAACAAACTCAGCCCATTCATTTGATTCATACCATTAAAAGCCCATGTGTGCAGATGTAAATTCAACAAACATGCACAGCGGAGATAAACTCATCCACACACATAATTTCATATGCATTCAATATATCAATATCGGTCATTTAATTTAAACACTGCAGAGGCAAAACACATAAATAGAAAACACTTATCTTTGTCGTGCAATTGTCCCACACAACTAGCTATGTCGTTGCAATGTTCCTCCCAACTGTAGGTCTCTACCTAGCCTGTATTATTTCAGCACTCAAAGACCACCCCCGAGCTGGGCATGATATCTACAAGGAAAAGGGGACTCTCAAGCTCATACACAGCCAAATAATCATTTTCATTTAAGCCAAGCTAGTCCACAAATGGGTTCATCGGGCTAAATCTGAACCCTCTTCATTTGTGGATGCTTCCACTCAAGCTCAAGCCAAAATAATGGAAACCCATTTCAACCCCAACAATATTTCACACACAACGACTCAAACTGGGCATGGATACACATTTTCAGCAATGGGATTTACAAACACAATGGCCATGGATTTTCCCAAATCGTGGGCACACCAAAACCGGGCTGTGAGAAAGGGCAATCCGACCACATGGAGAAAAATGATTTATGGGCATTCAAGGGACAAAAACAACCTTCACACAGTCATTAATTGGCAGCAAGGAACCAAAACGAATTTTGGGCAAAACCGTGACAAGTTGGCACCCGAAATTGACATATAAACAGTCACACAATTGATGGAAACATTCCAAAAACGATTTCTGAGGTAGGAGATAACAGTTGGGTTCACAAAAACGATTTTTCCACAAATGAAACCAAATATGGAAATTCAAAAATGTTTCTACAACAATAATGGAAACAGCAGGCTATCAAACTTATCTATTGAGCTTCCCAATGGATTCTCTCCTTTCCCCACAGTCCATCCATCACAAAAACGGGATTCTCATCTTGAAAACCAGTGAATTCACAACGTACTTCATGAGAGAAACGCCCAACAAGCTCCAAAAACATGAGAGAGTGAAGTCTGGTCATGAATAATGGCTTGGGAAGGCAATTTGTGGGTGTTTTCTTTCCCAAGAAGGAGAAAAACGATTTTCCATGACGGTGGCTTGCCCATACTTGAATTTGGACATCCATACCTCCCCAATCCCCAAGGCATTAACTACTTCACCCAACTCTTGGGAGAAATCAATGATTGGGTACAAAAGTCAACATGGGTAGTTGAGGGTTTGATGGGTACTCTCATTGACACTTGGCTTGAACTGATTAGCTCCAAGGGTTTGAATATTTCCCTCCCAATTCCTTGTAATATCATGCCCCCATCTATTGTTGCATTGCATAGCTAGTTGTGGGTATTTATATTAAAATGCATATTCACAATTCCCATGGCTCACTAGCACATGGGTTAAATAATACCAACATACTTTCCTCTTCAAGGTCGAGTGTTCACTAGCGGGGCCTTGGCCTTGAGCTCCACGCTAGGAACCATACATAATATGCATACAATATTTACATTATAACCCAAAATATTACAAGGGTCAAAGTGGCGACGTGACAATCCCCTCCCCTTGGAATAACACTGTCCTCGATGTTCCAATTACTTAGGAATACATACACGCTTTATACATGTCCAAAATTCACAAAATGGTGGCAGGATTATCCTACGTTCATCTTTCTATTTTGAACTTTCAGGATCAAGTCCTTTGGCTTCCTCAAGCTGCTCCTGCAGGCTTTGATCTTCCAGCTGATCTACAAGTCTGGAATTTTCATGGCTGCCATCTTTCTTGTTGTCCTGACAACTATTTGAGGAAGATTTTCAACCAAAACAATAGTTTTTGGTCTGCTTCCATGATCAATGCGCACAAATGGCTCTTCACTTTATTCCACGGGATCCTTCTTTGCTTTACGAGCCTTGGATTTTCCGTGGACACAATTATGAATGTTGGGCCAGCACGCAGGCTACTCCACAATCATTCGAATAGGAAATGCCAGGCCAGTACGTTGACTAGTTTTATCAATTATTTAAGGGGTATTGGGCCAGCATACACGTTGTTTCACAATATTAAGTAGTGAATGCCCAACTAGTTACTCTTTGGATTTATCAATAATTGCATATCGCCCACTCATTTAATCTTTGGATTTACCAGTAATTTTATAGCGCTTTCAGGGTCTTGCTTTCCTGCAATGACCAAGGTTTCCAACAAAGAAACATTAGTGTATCATCTTAATTGTTAGAAGACTTATACTTGAAATCTTCATTATTCCAAACAAGACATAAATGAAACTGAATACTTATCTGTATTGTGTGTTTCCCCTCTGGTCCATAGGATCCTGCTTCGCTTTGCAAGCCTTGGGATCACCTATGGACTTGGATGTAGTCAATGCTTCACCAGTACACCTTCACGCCGACTAGATTTACCAAGCATTTGGTGGTGCCCAACCAGTCCCATACCTAGTTGGCCCTCTCCATTGCCGAACCAGCACATTCGTCTGGGTCATCGACCAATGGAAGCAAAACTGCGCCACCTAACCATTATAGGTCAAGGATCTACTATGGAGCCATAGGTATCTCAGAGTTTTCAGTCAGTCTTGGCACCCACCCTCCTACTGCTGTCCCAATAGAGATTTTATGCCTTCACCAATGTCACCACACCTTCTTGCACCACAACACTTTACAGACACAACTCTTCATTCATACAAGGACGTCACTCCTTCTCTAGTGCAAATCGGTGGTTCCTTTTAGAAACTTTATAGGTGACTTTCTTGACTGCAAGTTAGCATGACCCCACTCACACAAGGATGATACCTCTTCTTATTACACAGCTCTTCAGGCCTGTCCATCCCTTCTGGTAATATTTCATGTGAGCATAGAAAGGTTACCAATTCCTATACAATCCTTTTGTGTACCCTTCTTCACTTTGCCTCTTAATGTGCAGTATCAATCTGCATCTGTGTAGGCTGAAAACAAAAGAAGGATAAGCAAGCTCATCATTATTGTTGTTCAATTTTGTTACCGTAATCCATATCATTCACTTTCAAGTATTGAAACACCAGGAATGCGTCCATTCCCTTAGGGTGTAGTCAATATTGAAAACCCTATCATGACCCAGCACCAGAAAAAGTGTGCACCCCCTTTCTGATGTGCGCCATGTAGGCCCTAATCATACTCAAGCAGTCTGCAATGATATAAATAAGATAGAGCATGCTCTGCATATTAACCCTAATAATTTAGACATGCATGTTCTTGTCTAGGGTCACAGAATACTCATTCATTTTGCAGATGTATTTCACATGCCTTTTGGGCATAGATTTACCATCTCACTCTCATGGTTTACCGACATGCGGTTTAGCTGAGATATTGTCAATGGTGTTTCACCCGAAACCCATTTCCAAAGCATGGGGTCTTTCCCATCTAGTTTGGCTTTTGTAGGCCATCACTCCTAGTCTTCCTACAATGTGTCTTCCTGGCACATTTATCAAATAACCAAACAGTTAGCAGCATTTAGCAATAAGCTTCAAGTATGATTGTTCCATAACCAATCATTAGCATTAATAATTAATTCAACATGAATGTGCAACTTTGTCTCCTACAAAAATTGATTTGTTTAACCATGAGGCCATCCTCATATTGTTTGGCTCTCGTAAGTGGTATCACTCTTTCCATTATGGTTTTACACTTGCTACCATACATGAACATCCACCTACAACATGTCCTCCTAACACAATTTATATAAGCCAAACAGTGATTAGCAATTATAAGCAAATTCTCAAATCTGAAATCTACAAATTTGCCTAACACAATTTATATAATCCAAACAGTGATTAGCAATTATAAGCAAATTCTCAAATTTGAAATCTACAAATTTGTTTTCCTACAAAAATTAGATTTGCAATCATGAGATTATTCTCATAAATTTAAACCATAAAATTTTCAGATTTGTTTCATGTATACTTTACAGCCATGAGAACCTTCTCATAGCCTTTGGCTTCTGCACATGGTAGATCCCGGTCTTTACTATGGACTTATCCTCATTTCCATATGTAAGAATTTTCTACCTGAAAACTAAAACTTCAATCATCCAAACGCTTTGTAAGTCTCTATGCATATAATATTTCATTGCTGCCACAATCACTGAAGCATTTTAATATCACCAAAATCATCTACTTCATGTGAATCATTACCATACTAGAGTTGCATGGTTTAATTACATCATTTTATGCAATCATTCTCTTGCATTCACAGCAACTCATGAAATGCTCTTAGAATTGACAATAGTTCACCATTCCATCTATTATCTAGTTGTAATGAAACATACACCACCATCATGCATTCACACAATGCATCTCAACATGTGCACCTATACATATGCATGCACTTTTACATCACTCACATAATCATTTAGTGTGCAATCACTCAATGTATAACCACAAGATTGTACATAATATTTTAATGCACATCTCCTCAATGCAACCCTGCATTCATTTATGAGTATTATGCATTCAAAAATATTATGGCCTAACCATGTACTACCATGACAGGGCCATAAGTCCTCACTTGCTTTGGTTGTTAAACTCACAACCGTCATGGCATGACATAATTTCATATGAATGCATTGGGATTTCTAAGCAATTATAGGGTGTAAGGATCATTTCCTTCACTTATCCATACCTCACCATACTTGGTAGGTTAACAGTCCCATTCGGGCACTTAATACCATATGCAAACCAAATCATCATAGTTCAAAACATAGTTGAAGGGATCTCACCAAATCCTCTTTCAACATTCATGCAATTAAGCACAAATAACCATTACCTGCATGGCTATTATTAACATTGCTTGATGTTACTTGATCAGCTGGCCTCTTACCAAGGCTACTTAGTCCTTTTGCCAACATCATGATCATGGACTTGTTGCACCATCCTCTCCTCATAAGGTCGTTGGTCACGTGCAACAACATCATCAACTTCTTTAGCCATGTTTTGATTGTATTTGTCAATATCAAGAGGGTAGTGGAGGAATTCTCCCTTCCAATTCCTCATTGTAGCATGGAATTTCCTCTTCCACATCATAGCTGATCCAATTTCATGGGCTCTCTACCATGCACACAAGCAATTATTAGCTATGATCTTCTCACAAAGTAGAAATTCAATATATGTATTCACGTGTATAACATCCATTCATGATATTTTCCAAGCATACAATTATTATGTTATAAACATAAATGGTTTAAGGTGAGAGATTTCTCTTTCATCGGCGTTGCCTTACTGCTCCCATTGCTTTTCCCTGTTTGGCGCAAATATTAAGGGTGAAATGGTCGCCGGTGTCGCAGATCTTATCGTTATTTTTTCCGTCGGTGTCGCAAATATTTAGCTTAAAAAGTGCCGCCCATGTTGCGTAATTTTAAGCTAAAATTCGCCACCCTTGTCGCGGATCTTAAGGTTACTTTCGCCGAGGGAGGCACGGCTCTTATCGCTAATTTTGTTGTCGCGTGCGCAAAATTTATCCTTAACTTCGTCGTAGATGTCGCAGATATTAGCGCTGATTCTGCCACCGCGCACGCAGAAGTTAACATTAATTCTGTCGCTGTGCACAAAAGTTAACCTTAGCTTCGCCAACACAGCCTTCGGCAAAATTTCGAAACACTTAGAAAAATTTTGGAATTTTCTCTTCCTTTCGGCTCCGACAGTTAACCTTGCGACTGCCGACCGCTTCCCTTCGGCACAGAGTTAGCAACTATTTCGCCGACCATTGCGGTGCTTTTGGGCTTATCTTTGCTGACAGAGTCACAAGAGTTAGCTTAATTTTTGCCGCTGCATGCATAGAAAATTAGCCTAATTTTCGCCACCGCGCGCGCAAAAAATTAGCTTACTTTTCACCGCTGCAACCCTTAGGCAAAATTTCGAAAACAATTAGAAAATTTTGAGATTTTCTCTTCCTTTTGGCGCAGAATTACCAACTTCTCCGCCGACTGTGTCACAAAAGATAACCTTAACTTCTGCACCTGCAAGCCCTTCTTCGCTGCAACCGCGTCACAGGTTTTAAGGCTAAAATCACCGCCGCGCGCAAGCCTCCATCGTAACTTTTAAGCCTAAAATTGCCGTCGCGTGCAAATTTTAAGCTTAGATCCGCCGCCAGTGTCGTAGAATTTAACATTACTTTCGCCACGTGCATCACAAATTTTAAAGTTAAAATTTCCGCCGCCGCGTGCAAAACTTATCGTTAATTCCGTCGCCACAACCTTAGTAGCAGACACTTAGAAAATTTTCAAATTTTCAAAAACAATTAGAAAATTTTCAAAATTTTCCTGCTTTTTCTGTGATGATCATTGCTCAATAGGAAGCATAATTAGAGATCATACTCGCATAGAACAAAACAGAGAAATTATGTCAAGAAAATTGCACCTCTTTCATGTCAAGAATAAAACAACAAAATAATATAAGATGGCAGAGGTTGCGCCTCCTTTCTCTCCTCCATGGAGGCAAACAGACAAATACAAAACTGAATGCTACTGCATTGGAAACAATTTAAAGCAAGCATTCAACCTGAAAAGGGATTTTCTCCTTCCTTCCTCAATTTCATAGAATGGAATCAATGCAAGCAGTTTTGCAAAAATCCCCAAAACAGTCATGGGAATGATTTCCCATTCTGACAAATAGAAGCCATGAGATCTTCAGGTTTCTTTAATTCATTTTAATTCCATATACTAAATATATATGCACGCGAGGATTTATATTTATATGAAGGGCCCAACAGCCGTAGTGTTGAACCTTAAGCTCTGATACCATCTGTCACGTACCCACCCATCCATCCAATGCAAGGGAGGGAACATGAAGCCAATCTATGGGGCTTTTAAAACAAAATCGGCCCATTCATTAGATTCATACCATTAAAAGCCCATGTGTGCAGATGTAAATTCAACAAACATGCACAGCGGAGATAAACTCATCCACACACATAATTTCATATGCATTCAATATATCAATAACAATCATTTAATTTAAACACTGCAGAGGCAAAACACATAAATAGAAAACACTTATCTTTGTCGTGCAATTGTCCCACACAACTAGCTATGTCGCTGCAACGTTCCTCCCAACCGTAGATCTCTGCCCAGCCTGTATTATTTCAGCACTCAGAGACCACCCCCGAGCTGGGCATGATATCTACAAGGAAAAGGGGACTCTCAAGCTCATACATAGCCAAATAATCATTTGCATTTAAGCCAAGCTAGTCCACAGCTAGGTTCATCAGGCTAAATTTGAACCCTCTTCATTTGTGGATTCTTCCACTCAAGCTCAAGCCAAAACAATGGAATCCCATTTCAACCCCAACAATCTTTCACACACAACAACTCAAACTGGGCATGGATACACATTTTTAGCAATGGGATTTACAAACACAATGGCCATGGATTTTCCCAAATCGTGGGCACACCAAAAACGGGCTGTGAGAAAGGGCAATCCAACCACATGGAGAAAAACGATTTATGGGCATTCAAGGGACAAAAACAACCTTCACACAGTCATTAACTGGCAGCAAGGAACCAAAAAGAATTTTAGGCAAAACCGTGACAGGTTGGCACCCGAAATTAACATATAAACAGTCACACAATTGATGGAAACATTCCACAAACGATTTCTGAGGTAGGAGATAACAGTTGGGTTCACAAAAATGATTTTTCCACAAATGAAACCAAATCTAGAAATTCAAAAACATTTCTACAACAATAATGGAAACAACAGGCTATCAAACTTATCTATTGATCTTCCCAATGGATTCTCTCATTTCCCCATAGTCCAACCATCACAAAAACGGTATTCTCATCTTGAAAACCAGTGAATTCACAGCGTACTTCATGAGAGAAATGCCCAGCAAGCTCCAAAAACGTGAGAGAGTGAAGTCTGGTCATGAATAATGGCTTGGGAAGGCAATTCGTGGGTGTTTTCTTTCCCAAGAAGGAGAAAAACAATTTTCCATGAGGGTGGCTTTCCCATACTTGAATTTGGACAGCCATACCTCCCCAATCCCCAAGGCATTAACTACTTCAACCAACTCTTGGGAGAAATCAATGATTGGGTACAAAAGTCAACATGGGTAGTTGAGGGTTTGATGGGTACTCTCATTGACACTTGGATTGACCTGATTGGATCCAAGGGTTTGAATATTTCCCTCCCAAATCCTTGTAATATCATGCCCCCATCTCTTGTTGCATTGCATAGCTAGTTGTGGGTATTTATATTAAAATGCATATTCACAATTCCCATGGCTCACTAGCACATGGGTTAAATAATACCAACATACTTTCCTGTTCAAGGTCAAGTGTTCACTAGTAGGGCCTTGGCCTTGAGCTCCATGCTAGGAACCATACATAATATGCATACAATATTTACATTATAACCCAAAATATTACAAGGGTCAAAGTGGGGACATGACAAAAGTTCACAAAGATACTTTTCTAGCAAAGATCACAAAAATATTTTCTCAACAAAGATCACATGAAACACTTTATGCACTTTATGCACTTTAATGCAACAGGCAAGGAAAAATTATATGAAATAGTCCAATCTAACTAAGATATAAAAAGAGCCATAACATCTAGCAGTTAAACATGATCTCCAACAGTTGAGTCTTTTTGAATGTTGTTGATATTTTCTGTGTTGCTTCCCCTGTGTGGACAATTCCTGTAGTAGTGGTTCCCTTTACATGTCCAACATTCAATAGGTGGTCTTGATCCTTCATCTCCTCTGGCTCTGCTCTATTATGGATGTTCTTGTTGATTACTATTTGGAGGATAAAATATTTTCTTCCTCTACTTTTGCTTGTCTTCTTTCTTATCTTTCCAGTCTTTCTGATGCGGAGCTTTGTTCTTATTTAGATCATACAAATTCTTGGCCTTCCAAACAAATTCTTTAAGGTTATTCGATCTATCATATTGAGTCTTGTCTCTATAGAAATATGGTAGACACTGAGAAACCTCTGAATCTTCACCTTTTCATCCTTCACAAAATCTGCATATTTCATAACTTCTAAGAACCTCTTATCATAAGCTTCCATGGTCATGCTTCCTAGATTGAGTTCAAAGAAGCCTTCCATATTCTTGTCATAGTAATATTTTGAAAGATACTCCTTCTGGAAGTAATTCTTGAACTTCCTCCAAAAGATTCTTTCTTCATCAATGTCCTTCAGCTTGACCAATTGATCCCACCAAATAGAATCCTTACTTTGCAAATGGTAGATATCTACCCTTGCTTCCATGTTTGGTGAGTACTGATGCAACTGGGAAACTTCCTCATTCCCAAAAACCAAGCTTTCGCTTCCTCGCCTTTCTTTGCTTCTCCATCAAAGGTTGGAGGCTTGATTCTTCTTAGTTCACCTACCAGTTCATTTCTCCTCTTCTTGTATCTAACTGGGGAACTTTCCAAACTACTCTCTGAGCTGCTTGATGAGTACCTTTCCCTCTTTACTGCAGAGAGCATGTGATGAGGTCTTCTTGAAGAAGATCGAGACCTATCCCAATATTTCCTTGGTACATTGTCTCTAGTTGTAATTCCTTATAGTTATTTTAGTTCATGCATGATTCATTCTTGCATCTGCATGATCCTTTCATTGTCTTCTCTACATTTTCTTATTGAGTCCTCCATGTAAAACTTAGATCCAGAGATCACTACTCCCTCTGGATCGCCCTGAGATCTCAAGCGGTTTGAGCCTCAATGTAAGTAAATACTCATACAAACATAAACTTAACAACTAGATCTCTTTACCACTTTAACACACATGCAATCACACACATAACACTGCATATACCTTGGAAACCCCAAACGGGGAAAACCAGCAATATGTGGGTCTATATTATCTCTCGAGCCCAAAGCATATAAGAAAATGAGACGAATACAATACAGGGTTACCTTAGAAGTAACTCAGGAAAACTCTAGATATGCATGAATCAAGTTGATGCATGCATTGGAAGAATGAGCCCTAACTGGAAAACTGGATCTGAGTCTTCTTGTAAGCACCTCTGTCTGATATATCTCTTGGTATCACTCTGCTTTGAGTGGATATGCAACTGAAGAAGCCTACTGCTGAAAATGATATCCTATGCATGCACACGTGCGCCCTCCCTCAACTGAAGAGTGACTTGTACTAAATCAGATCTCAGTAGATCTGAGCTCTGATCGTCACTGATCTTCCTCAATCATTGAGACATAGATACTCTGCAAGTTACAAACACTCAATCGCTCAACCGGATGCATGTAAAATTAGTCAAAGCAGATCTAATGAACAAGTAAATCAATCACAACAGATGAACATAGAAAATATGGTGTAAAACTGTGCAAAACATGCATTAGTGCTCAATATCCCAATAAGGGTGAATAATAACAATACAATCATGTGTCACAATGAGTGAGCGATTCGAATTGACTAAGGAGGTCATTTGAATTACTGAATGGTGTAGCTTGGCTCCAACTAGGAGTCCTCATCATCAATCAGTGGTGGTCATCAATGCACAAGAACCAGTCATCCAGATGTCAATCTGAGTCTAACTGAGTGTAACAAGTGTAACTGAAGTGTGTAGCACTGATATAGGGAAGGAGACTCAGTGGAGGGCGCATGGGAGGCTTAACTGAAGTCAGAAAAAGTCATCTAGTCAATCTGGAGGTCCAACAAAGTGAAACAGTCAGTTGGGAGTGAAACTAGCCTCAAATCAAGGAGAATCGGAGCTAACTAAGTGTAAACTGAGTGGGTAGGTGAAGAAGTGCTCCCTTCTCTGGAAGTAGGTGAGAAGTGGGCACCTTCACGACTAGGAGGGCTAAAAATCTGATGGAAGAAGCTCCCGGGTGCTAGAATGAAGTGGATAAGGTGCTGGAGGCATCAACCTGGTGATTGGGATGCATGCAAACCCTAATTGCATGCAAGACCCTGAAAATGATGATGTGGATATCCGAACACCCCCCCTCAAGCTAGACTATGATGTACAAAAAAAATAATGTATGGCCCTGGTTACTAAGACCAAAGGTCACCCCAATACAATAATAATCCAAATAAAGAACAATCCATGAACCGAGGAAATGGAGAAAACCTCATGGGAAACCCCCCCCCCAAAAAAAATGAATTATAACACACCAAAAGATTTAACTGCTCCAAACTCAAGTAGATATGTTTGGAGGTATCTTAATCTTGGGATTAAATGGATCATGCTCCAAAAACATGTGCTTGAATTCACCATCAGTGGATGCAAGCGAATGTGGAGACTTTATGAACTTGCTCTTCATACCAAAAATGGTGAGAACAAATCTGAAAATATGAGGATGATCCTGGAACCTGTGATTCGAACCAAGTGAGGTAGAAATAGCTCCAATCGAATCAAATAGATCTTGAAACTTGAACTTCTTATCAATGGAAGTTAAATCAACTCCAATATTTGAAAAATGGTTTCTTGAGATCTCCTTTGAACCAACAGGGGTGAGATCAAAACCAAAATCAGTAAAAATTGCATGAGAATTGAACTCAAGCGAATGGTAGTGCTCTTCATCTTTAGTAAAAATCCGAGAAACTGTGCAAATGATAGAACAAAAGTTTATAGGAGGCATGCAATCAAGGAGGACGAATGCTTCATCTCCAAAATCATATTTTACCTCCAAAACATCAAGTAGATCATTATTCTGCATGCCGGCAAACTCATGTGAAAGAGAGGATTCAAGAACCTCTTCGGAATCTAGAGTATGAGCTGGTTTATCTTGTTCAGAATTTGAAATAGAAGACTTTGAGAGAATGAGCGTTTAATCTATAGTTTCTTCTTCATCTTGAACAGTGGATGAGTCCAAGACATAATCGGAGAGAGCACATAAGGAGATCTCACTAGGCTTGTTCTCCAAAAGGCTAGCATGATACTCTTCTTCCCGCTTTCCAAATTCTCTATTGTGTTGGGCCCATAGATCTCTTGGATTTTCAGCAGTAGTACTGAGGTAGCGCATACAAGGAGACATAGCAAGACATATTGTCCCAAAATCTCTGTCACAATCATTAAGCCAATCATTCTCCTCTTCATCGGAAACAAAATCTCTTGTAATACCAATACACATATCAAAGAGACATTGTCTCTTCAAGCGTGCAATCATCTTTGGTTTCCATTCATCATAGTTGAATGGAGTAAGAAGATTTTTTGAAGAAGAATATTCCATCTCTACAATAGTGAATGCAAATGGAGGAAGTAAGAAACTTGCAAATCACAAGCAAACAAGAACCATTATGGAGCAATAGTTGCAACTGCAGAAAACTGTTGCAAAGTGAGCAAAAATTGCTCGATCTTCGTGTGGAACACCTACAGGAAGGAAGTATTGTCCCTAACATGGCTCTAATACCATGTAAAATTAGTCACAGCAGATCTAATGAACAAGTAAATCAATCACAACAGATGAACATAGAAAATATGGTGTAAAACTGTGTAAAACATGCATCAATGCTCAATATCCCAATAAGGGTGAATAATTACAATACAATCATGTGTCACAATGAGTGAGCAATTCAAATTGACTAAGGAGGTCATTTGAGTTACTGAATGGTGTAGCTTGGCTCCAACTAGGAGTCCTCATCATCAATCAGTGGTGGTCATCAATGCACAAGAACCAGTCATCCAGGTGTCAATCTGAGTTTAACTGAGCGTAACAAGTGTAACTGAAGTGTGTAGCACTGATATAGGGAAGGAAACTCAGTGGAGGGTGCATGTGAGGCTTAATTGAAGTTAGGACAAGTCATCTAGTCAATCTGTAGGTCCAACGGAGTGAAACAGTTAGTTGGGAGTGAAACTAGCCTCAAATCAAGGAGAATCGGAGCTAACTGAGTCTAAACTGAGTGGGTAGGTGAAGAAGTGTGCCCTTCTCTAGAAGTATGTGAGAAGTGGGTGCCTTCATGACTAAGAGGGCTAAAAATCTGATGGAAGAAGCTCCTGGGTGCTAGAATGAAGTGGATAAGGTGTTGGAGGCATCAACCTGGTGACTGGGATGCATGCAAAATACATGCAAGCCCTAGAATTTGCATGCAAACCCTAATTGCATGCAAGACCCTGAAAATGATGATGTGGATATCTGAACAATGTGGTACAAGCTCCCCCTCCTTGAGAAATGCGCCCTCCTTCTCTAGGAAAGTCGTCCTTTTCACAATTGATCTATCTCAGATAAATTATCTTCCCGAATGAAACAAACACCTTCTGTCTCCTTATATCATCTCACTGAAAAATTAGGTTTACCAAAAACCTAGAAGTAGGTGCATGCAAAACTCACTTTTGCATGCATGCATGCAAACCCTTGCATGCATTTCCTCTCAAAAAATTTCGTGGTTAACATTTTAACACTCCCTCTTAACTAGGAAGGGATTCTGCACCACTCCCATTTTCTCCCTGAAGTACTCAAACTTATTTTTCATCAAGGACTTTGTCAAAATGTCTTCAACCTGCTCATATGTGATAATGTACTGGAGCTCAACTGCTCCCTGAACATGATCACAAATGAAGTGATATCTAATCTCAATGTGTTTGGATCGATCATGAAACACTGGATTCTCAGAGAGATTTATGCAACTCTGATTGTCACAGTGAATCACCATAGGCTCCAACTGTTGATCAAATAGACTCACCAACATCTTGCGAAGCCAAATGGCTTCACAACTGGCTAAACTAGCTGCCATATATTCTACCTCAGTAGAACTCAATGCAATGGACTTCTGCTTCCTGCTAAACCATGACACAACTGCCGAACCTAAGCTGAAGCAACACCCGAAGGTGCTTTTCCTGTCACCTTCATTACCTTCCCAATTTGAATCCGTGAATCCTACAAGTTGGACTTCACCCTACCTCACATAATTCAGTCCATAATCTGTTGTTCCACTGATGTATCTCAAAACATGCTTTGCTGCTACCCAGTGCACATCTCTGGGTTCTACCACGTACTGACTCAAGGTGTTGACTGCAAAGCTCAAATCTAGTCTGGTGTTGACTAGATACATCAAGGAACCGATGAGTTATCGGTACTTAGTGGAATCAGCCAACTTACTCTCAGAAGCCACTTGTTTCTTCCAGCTGGTTGTCATAGGGGTAGTCATGGGTTTGCAATACTGCATCTAAAATCTCTTCAGAATGTCCATTGCATACTTTCCCTGACTGAGAAAGATATGCCCATCCTCATGCCAGACTTCCATCCCTAGGAAGTAATGCATCAATCCTATATCCTTCATCTCAAACTTAGATGCAAGGTCCGTCTTGCAATCACTGATGATTTTTTCCACCCCTGTAATAAACAAATCATCTACATAAAACAAAAGGATGAGCGGATCCCCTTTTACTACAATGTAGTAGAGATTTGGATCTACTTCACTTTTCTGAAACCCTAGCTGCTACAAATAGGTATCTCCCCGAGAATACCAAGATCTGGGTGCCTGCTTTAATCCATATAGAGCTTTCTTCAATCTGCATACATGAGATTCTCTCTCAAGTACCTCGAAGCCCTCTGGCTGCTCAATATACACCTCCTCCTCTATGAGTCCATTGAGGAAGGCTGTCTTGACATCCATCTGGTGAATCTTCCATCCCATTTCTGCTGCAACAGAAATCACTGTCATGATGGAAGAATACCTGGCCACTGGAGCAAACGTCTCCTCATAGTCAACTCCCTCTATCTGTGAGAACCCTCTAGCCACAAACCTTCCTTTGTATTTCTCAATGCTTCCATCTGCAACATACTTAATCTTATAGAGCCATCTAGAGGTGACTACTGATTTTCCCTCAGGTCTGGGTACCACTTCCTATACATCATTATTCATGATGGAAGCATACTATTCCAACATGGCATCTCTCTAGGCCTGCTTACCTGCTGCTTGTTCATACGAGGAAGGCTATGACTCACTGATACTACTTACTGGAGCTAAGTAACTGCAGAATCTCTGTGGAGCCTTTCTTTCTCTTACATCTTTCTTGGGAGTTCCTATTGCTTGAGTGTCCTTTAGGGTATCTTGAAGCCACTTGGGATTCCTCTTCCCTGAAGTGACATCCTGTGAGGAGAACTCCTCATGCTCGTCCCAATATCTTGTATGAGAATGAGTACTTCCGGTAGAGGTGCCAATATCTGTCGATCCTGTAGCTCGAGAACCTATAATCTAGGACCCTGATCTCAGTTGATCAACAATATGAGATCTTGTGCCAGTTGTTGCTCCTATGCCCGTGGAAATCGTATCTTGTGCATCTATCACTCCAGACACTTGGGACCCAGTTGGTTGTTCAGCAATACTCTGTCTTGTGTCATGTAGGGATGTAGCAACCTGCTGTTTCCCTTTCTCTGAATCACATGACTTTCGAAAGGCTCGATACTCCTCGAACTTCACATCCCTCCTCACAACAGTCTTCTTGAGAGTAGGGATGTAAATGCGATAGGCCTTTGAAGTCTCATCATACCCAACCAGAATTCCTCTTTCTGCAGTGGGCTCCAGCTTTGTCCTTTTCTCCGAAGGAACATGAGAGTAGGTGAGGCATCCAAAAATACTGAAGTGCCCAACTTTGGGTTTCTTCCCAAAGAAAGCCTCCTCGGGGGTCTTGTCCCCCAATTCCTTGTGAGGACTCCTATTCTGAATGTAGGCTGCAGTGTTGCATGCTTCATCCCAAAGGAAAAATGGCAATCCTTGATCATGCAACATGGATCTCGCAGCTCCAACAATGGCCATGTTCTTCCTCTCAGCCACCCCATTCTGTTGAGGTGTATAAGGTACAGTCAACTGCCTCTTGATGCATTTCTGAGTGCAAAACTTATTGAACTCATTGGAGGTGTACTCTCCCCCATTATCGGATCTGAAGATATTAATCTTCCTTTCTATTTTTTTTCCACAAGAGCCTTGAACTCTTGAAACTTCTGCAAAACTTCCTTAGACTCTTTGCTCTTCAAGAAGTAGATCTAGGTTTTCCTGGAATAGTCATCAATGAAAGACACATAGTACTTGTATCCTTTCAGTGATGTGGTGGACATCAGACTACAAAGGTCAGAATGAATCAAATCAAGAGATCTTGTAGCTCTGTTATCACTCTTGGGAAATGTTTCCTTGACGTACTTCCCGAGACAACACCCCTTACACACATCGGTGTGCTCAGTGCTGAACTCAGGTACTCCTGTCACAATCTCCCTCAAAATATTTAGGGTCGGTTGGTGGAGATGAGCCATCCTCCTGTTCCAAAGCTCACTGGGATCACATGCCTCATCACAGATGCTATGAATTAGGGCATGATGAAGTTGGAAACTCATCTTGTATAGCTTCCCACTGCGGACTCCAATCCTCTCAGTTGAATCAACACTGGATCCCTTGGGATGAACTAGCACATTTCCATCTCTGAACATCACCCATAGTCCTCGATCTTCAATAGTATATATGGAGATCAAGTTTTTCTTAAGGCCTGGAACGTATAGAACACCACAAACTCTCATTTGTTCTCCAGAGTCTTTCTGGAAAGACACAGTTCCTCGTCCTATTGCCTTAACCGTAGAGTTGTCTCCCAGGACAATCTCAAGATCTATTCCATCCTCTGCAAGGTCAAAAAAGTATCCTCAAACACCCATCATATGACTAGAAGCTCCACTGTCTATGTACCATACACTAGAAGTGGAGGCCATCAATGATTGACAGGATTTAAGAGCCATCTCTCTGTCAATCCCATCGGTAACACACTCATCAATATCCATAGTCGAGCATGAAGTGCAAACATTTTGATCCTCCCCCATGATCGCAGATTTGATGCTGCAGCAGTAGATCTGAGTGTGATTGCTCTCCCTGACCCTTACCAAGGCTCTGATACCATGTAAAACTTAGATCCAGAGATCACTACTCCCTCTGGGTCTCCCTGAGATCTCAAGCGGTTTGAGTCTCGATGTAAGTAAATACTCATACAAGCATAAACTTAACAACTAGATCTATTTACCACTTTAACACACATGCAATCACACACATAACACTACATATACCTTGGAAACCCCGAACGGGGAAAACCAGCAATCTGTGGGGCTATCTTCTCTCTCTATCCCAAAGCATATAAGAATATGAGACGAGTACAATACAGGGTTACCTCAGAAGTAAATCAGGAAAACTCTAGATCTGCATGCATTAGGCTGATGCATGCACTGGAAGAATGAGCCCTAACTGGAAAAATGGATCTGAGTCTTCCTGTAAGCACCTCTGTCTGATCTGTCTCTCGGTATCACTCTGCTCTGAGCAGATCTGCAACTGAAGAAGCGTACTGCTGAAAACAACCTCCTCTACATGCACACATGCGCCCTCCCTCAACTGAAGAGTGACTCATACTAAATAAGATCTCAGCAGATCTAAGCTCTGATTGTCACTGATCTTCCTCAATCACTGAGACGAAGATACTATGCAAGTTACAGACACTCAATCGCTCAACCAGATGCGGTACAAACTCCCTCCTCCTTGAGAAATGTGCCTTCCTTCTCTAGGAAAGTCGTCCTCCTCACAATTGATCTATCTCAAATCAATTATCTTCCTGAATGAGACAAACACCTTTTGTCTCCTTATATCATCTCACTGAAAAATTAGGCTTACCAAAAACCTAAAAGTAGGTGCATGCAAAACTCACTTTTTCATGCATGCATGCAAACCCTTGCATGCATTTCCTCTCAAACATTTTCCTGGTTAACATTTTAACACTCCATCCTTAAGTATTTGGTGCTTCTCTTGTATCCATTAGTCCTTTCTTACCTTGGCCCGACAAACTTCTATTCAGAGCAGTAGCGTTTATGTGCATCATAGAACTCCATCTCCTACCCTTTAATGCTTAATTAAATGGCATTGAAAGCTGCGATGTGTTCATTTTTCAATCATTATTATCAAACTAACATGTCCATCCATTAATCATACTACTTTTCATCTCAACACAAATCATAAAGATTCTTTATAAAATAGTCAAAAAAGGCCATTATATGCATGTTGAAAAAGTGCAAAACAAGAAAATTGAATAAGTGATTCTGATCACTGCCAAACTTCCACACAGGGCATCACTCTATACTGAACCATTAAAAACTATTTTCATATTATTTGGACTACTGGATTTCATTTAGGAATCATTTGAAAATTCTATTTGAGAAACTATTTCTATACTTTAATTTTGGCAGAATGCTTCAAATTAAAAAAAATAAAAACTAAAAATCAAAGGGTAACCTCCAATGAGAATTTTGTAATATGTATACACATTCCGCAAACAATTAAAGACAACTTTTCCTAGTTCCTAAATTTCAATTTCAAAATGCTAGTTTCCAAGTAAGAGTGCAACTTTAAAGGATGTTTGCTCACAAAATTTTTCGAGACTTTTCATAACTCAAATATGCACCCAGATTATACAAAAGGTCTGAAAAAATGAAAATCAATCCTTCTAAAAACCAAGCCAATCATACAAAAAATTGATCTTTAATCTCTTGACTTTTGAAATTAAAAAGTACGATACACCCAAACTGATCTCTGAAGTAGGCATTAGTCGAGGCTTTTGATTCTTGCATTAACATAAGGGGGTTGAATTTCTTTCACTGTGCACATTTTATAATCTCCAAATGCATATAAACAGAGTTATAAATTCGTAATAGGCCCAACAGCTGCAGAGTTGGAACCTAAGCTATGATACCACTCTGTAGTGTACATGATCCCGAAACCAAGGCCAAGGACACTGAATAACTAAGGGAAAAGATGAAATAAGTGAAAATCACATGGGATTAAGGTTTCTAAGGATATTCCATCAAGTCATCAAGTCAATTAAATTAAACATTCATCCTTTAAAAATAAATTGTGACACAAGTTTAAAATACAATTGAAAACTTCCCAAAAGCTCATGCAGATGCAAGACCATGCAAGCATGAAAATTAAACTAGATTTTCATGCTTAGTAAAATTGGATATAAGTATTATTTAACCATTCATGGGTGACCATAATCATCACAATAACACTTATAAATCATATTTACGGACTTCTTTGCAAACAATCACAAACCATAAATTTCAACAGTTAAACTATGAAAATTACGACACTTCCAGAAATCCAAACTATGACACTTCCTTTAATAGTTTTGCATTACTTATAAGGTCATATATGAAGTTAAAATATATATAAATTTAAAAAGGAATAATAAAATTGATAAGTATGCCATATACAGTGAATTCACAACCAAGTCATCCAATAAGCATCCAATTCCCTGCAAAACCAACTATGAGCAAAAACTAAAAGCGTATTAGCCCCCAAGGGCACTCTGCAGCTACCAATGGAACATTAGCATGTTCAGGTACAGCCATACAAGATATGATAATCAGATCTATAGAGAAACTATCAATAATTTCCAGTTTTCAAGCAGAAAAACTCATCAACTAGTAACTGAAGTTCAGTATTTCACCTGCATATTCATTTTACGAGTATGATCAGCCATAGAGGGCACATTGACAGGTTAATATACATAAAATAGACACATAAATAAACATATGTCAACCTTCCATAAATATCATATCTCATATTCAAGGAGAATTGAAGCATAAAAGATTCTTTTTACACTCTTAATTTCTCTAAAATGCCCACAGGCAATCTGAATCCCACATATTGTAAATAATAATAAATATTGATAATAATAAGATGATAAATATACAATTGTTGGCCCGCTTTTATAGTAGCTTGGGCATTGCCTATTTGAGGGGACGCATCCTCTGATTAACTATTACTCCTACTTATTATTAATATTAATGTATTATTAATTATTTGTTACATTGCCGTCCCCTTAAGGGAAGCTTTGTCCTCAAAACTTATTGAAGACAAGGGTTATGTCTTCTTTTAGCTTGAACCGTCATCTCTGGATATTTTTTTGTATTTGTGATACTTGATGAAATGAGGCGATATGAGTTACGAATCCCAAGGAAGAACTGTCCCATCGTCTCCGATGTGGTCCATCCAAGATCTATTTTTATCGGAGCTATTTGAACAATTTGTGAGACGAAAATTTTTGTTTGATGCTTAGTATGTTGATTCGGGGTTCTTGCTTCTCTGACATCGTAATTTCTCTATGTATGTTCATTTTGACCCTGTCATTGGTCAAAATGACATTTATAATTGAGGTGTCGATAAGGGGTTCTTACTGTTTGTTTTTCTGCTGGATTGACTTCTTTTTTAATTGTGTCGAGGACTGGATTTACTTCCTTAACTTGACTTTGTTTTTCGGGGGATTTGGATGCTTCCTCCTGGATTTGCGCTAATTTTCTCTCTAATAGATTGTTATTACTCTGAATTTTCTCGAACCTTTCATCTTGCGACTTTTTTTCATATTTAAACTTCTCAATTTGTTTCTCTAGTTCTTGATTACGATTTTTCAGATGATGGTTTTCTTCTTGTTGTTCTAGTATTTTTCCTTCTAGGTCTTCATTGGAGTTGTTTACCTTCTTGGTACTCTTTAACTTCTTGATCTTTGTAACTAATATTTTATTATGATTTCTTAATCGATATATTTCTTCAGTATTACTTGTTAATGTGTTATTGAATTTTGTAATTTCCAACTTGTGCATTTTTTTTAGTCCTTCTCTTTCTGCTGGAGTTCCTCAATATGTTGTTGAAGGAGGCAATTCTCTGCTTCTTGGCATCTTACTTTTGTCTGAATTTGCGTGATTTTGTCATCTTTGTCCTTGATGATTTTGCTTAATCATTTTATTTCTTCTTTATTCTCGACTGCATCTTTCATGATTTTTTTGTTTTGTAGATTCTGATTGTTATATTTTTGACTCATTAATTCCTTAATTTGAGTAGATAATCTCTCAATACGACTTTTTAGATAATGATTCTCCTACTCTATTAATCCCTTAGAAATATCTAGCTTCGTCATGTCAAATACTTTGTCCAATGCTACTTGTAGTTGGGATTGCAATTCTGATTTAGAATTCGCCATAGTTCCTGACTTCTTCGACGATATGGATTATTTCCTTTCACTTGATTTTTTTATGATAACCGATCTTAAACTTCTTTGACGATAATTATTCTGCGTTGACTTGAACTCTTTGACGATAGTGAAATCTCAATTTCTTGATAAGTCTTCTTTTGACTATTTTTTTTTTTTGTTCTCCAAACAATTCGTACTGAAAAGAATTTGATTATTTTCCTTTATATAATAATTGTATTTATTACAATTATTAAATATTAATTATTAATATTATGATATTAATAAATAAAAAATTGAAATTTTTAATAAATTTTTTTTTTTTTTTTTGGAGAGTCTATATAATATATAGTATAATACATATTATTATTTAATAACAATAATATTATTATAAAATTTTTTTGAAAGAATTTTAGAGTTAAAATTGATAAAAAGTTATATATATTATATATTATTATTATATAATATATTTTATTAACTTTTTGTTTTATTTTTTGGTTGTAGGGTTGACGTGGAGCGGGGGGACGGCTTAGAGAAGGGAGGATGACGGGAAGGGGGATCCGAGGTGGTGGCGGATGGAAGCTGGAGTGGGAGATGCGGGGGAAGGTGGAGAGGGCGGAGAGATAGGGCACGTGTGGAGGGGAGGAGGCGCAGATGCAATGTAGGGAGGAGGGTTGTGGGCCGAGGAGGTAGATCGGGCGTGGGAGCAGGGAGGCTGGAGCAGAAGTGATGGAGGGAGGCAGCGTGGGATGGTAGGAGGGATGGAGCGGAAGAGGAGGGCAAGGGTCAACGGGACAAGCAGGTGGGGAGGCGCGAGAGATCGAAGGGGTGTGTGAGCGGAAGGAGGCTACGGGGGACGGCGTGATCATGGATGAAGGTCAGTGGAGAGTGGAGGCAATGGATCAGGGGTGTGGAGGAGTGTGCAGAGGGGCATGCAGTGGTGGATGGAGGGTGGCAGAAGGAAGGGGTTGCACGGGATTGGAGGTGGATCTGGCGGGAGAGAGTGGAGGAGCGGGAGCCGAAGGGAGTGGAAGAGAGATTGAGGAGGGAAGTGGCAGCGTGTCGGGGGTGGTGTGGAACAGTAGGTGGAAATGAGAAGCAATGGAAGGGAGGGAGTTGCGTGGAGCAGTTTGGAGGGTTGATGCGGGAGCAACGATGGTGGAGTGGAGTGTGGATGGAATGGAGATGGGTGGGTTATGTGGTGAGATTTCAGGGAAACCATGGAGTAAGGCCACAAGCCAAGAGAAATCAAACAAGGTCTAAGAATATGGCCAAAGGATGGATCAGCCAACAAGCCTTTGATACCAGTGAAGCATAAAAGCTTCTTTTTACCCTCGTAATTTATCTAAAATGCCCACAGGCAATCTGAATCCCACATATTGGTAAATAATAATAAATATTGATAATAATAAGATGATAAATATACAATTGTTGGCCCGCTTTTATAATAGCTTGGGAATTTCCTATTTGAGGGTATGCATCCTCTCATTAACTATTACTCCTACTTATTATTAATATTAATGTATTATTAATTATTTGTTACAAGAATGTACAAGTTTCCAAGCAGTTAAACCATCAAATCTGCATCCAACCATTGATACATAAACCATGTACATCAACAATGAACAATTCAGCCATCAAGGGTGCATTAGAAAAAATAGATGCATCATATAAAATTGTGAAATAACACAAAATTAAAGACTTATCTTTTTATGTGCAACTGGCATCAATTGGTCCACATTCCACCCAGCCTTTGACACTGCCAAGCCAAATTCTCTTGGACAATCCACCCCCGAGTTGAGGCCACAAATCCATAAGCATAGGTGCACTCAATCAATGGAATAGCTCAAGGTTATCAGTATGAGAATCCACAACTCAATTCCTCACCACCTACTTTCTCCTCCACCTCACTACCAGGTGCAACAGGAATCCATTCATCGCCCAGGTCCCTCATGGAATCACCATTCACCATCATGATTTATGTGTAGATCAGGACGAAGACAAGCAGTGGACTCAGAGGAACTATACCATAGTTGTTTAGGATTACATCAAACACAACACAATATCACAATTCCTTCAAGCACATAGTTATCACACATAGCATATCATACATGGCTTCCCAAGCTCACAAGTTCACCATGAATTAACATTAATTAGCATGAATATTGATAGCTAGCTCCTTCTCAAGGAGGTCAAACATGAATTTATAGACCAAA
Source organism: Larix kaempferi (assembly GCA_027924585.1). Taxonomy (NCBI): domain Eukaryota; kingdom Viridiplantae; phylum Streptophyta; class Pinopsida; order Pinales; family Pinaceae; genus Larix; species Larix kaempferi. The sequence continues at coordinate 3,081,616 of BSBM01000923.1, forward strand.
GGAGGAAACTCGAACCCAAGGAGGTCAATTAGAAACAAGGTAGGCCAAATTGATTCAACCAAAGGAGGTTAACTGAACCATAAGATACCAATTCGAGTTCTACCCAAGGTAACTCAAATTTCAAGGAGGGTGAATCCAAACCACCCAACCCAACTCAAAGTCATTTGGGGACACTTCATTCATGAAGAGGAACTCAAATTAGTGAGAGGAGGGGTTACATAATCCAAATATACCTTCCCGGAGTAGCACCATCATGACAAGTTACCCAAAATCAAGGAGTGGAAGCACAATTTTAGCTAGTGAGGGCACACTTGGTCATGACAGAGGATAGAGGAGGCATAATATGAGTAATAAATACCTAGAAGCACAAAAATATGAGAGAATCTCCTCATGATGGTGCATTTCCCAAGAAAGAGAGCATGTAAGAGGAGTGGGGCTCACAAAAGCATATTTCCACCGAAGGAGGGTGCATTCTCAAGTGGGATCCACTAAACCATGAATAAGGTGTCCAAGTAACTCCAATGCTCGAAATAATAAAAAGTAGGGTTTGATGTACAATGTATGGGATACCATCAACTCATAATGCCATCAAGGTACAAATACAGAGTATGATGAAAAAACTCAATCCAATCAAGTTCTCAAGTGCTAGGAATGTCCCCATTCCCCCTCGCATTGTGGAAGCATGGCCTCCCATACTCATTTGTGGTTCCCGTTGTGCCAGTTTTTTTTATTAATTAATTATTTACAATAATAATAATGTCTCTTGATCCTTAAAGACCCTTGTCCCGACAGCTAGTGCCACAATAAAAAAAACAATTACAAAATATTACATATGTTTGGGGCTTAACACACATGGTATTACATGATCTCATCATCCTCAAAGTAAAATACGTGTTATTATGTTGTCTTGATCAAGTCACATAAACCAAATCTGACAAGTGTTATCGAGTGAATCCCATCGGCATCGTATTTTGGCCCAACACATCGGTTTGGATCTTTGTTCATCATACTTGTGTTTTATGATATCGCCATGGAATAGTTCCTGACTCTAGTGCTTAGTTATAAGAAACTTGGAGCTTGCATCCCTAGCACTAGATCCTATCGGCTTCACCATATCGGGTTTGAGTCATCAGAATTTGTAAAAGTGTTTTTATTTTGGTATCTTGATGAAGCTTGAAAACCCGATCCGATAGTCTATCAGATTCATTGATATCAGGGCTATTTTCCTTAGTTTTTCGGGGACCACCGTTGGGTTTATGAGTTATCCGAACCGTAGCTCTATCGACATCGATATCATGAACCATCAGAGGATTAATTTATTGGATATCAAATATAAGTTTGGAGGTCTATTGGAATATCGGCATGGGTGTTGCATCATTCAGAAAGTTACATCAGACTTCCACCATCAGGTTTTCCCTTTCTCTTGGGATTGGACTTTTGGAATATACACTATCGGGAAATTTGTATTGGAATCACACCATTGGGTTTATGGTAACAGGTGGATCTCATCTGACCATTGGAGTTATAGTAAGATCGATGGAAAATGATGCGTCAGGTTGGAAATTTAGATTTTCACTCATCGGGTTTTAAACTTGTTTGTTTTTTTGAAATCCAATGAGATCAACTCGATAACTGCTTGTCGCTTAACCTCTTGGTTATACCTATGGTTATATGGCAAGTTCTAAGGACATCGGGACATAGATGTTGGCTTCGAAATCCGATAATAACCATAGGATTGGGTAAGTTTCGTGGGTTTTCACCTAAGTGTAGTTTTCCTTTTGGTTTCTGCACCAATTTTTGGTATCAGAGTAGAAGCATCCCGCGTGAGAAGGGAAGACAACTCCTGCAACAGTTGGGTAGAGTTATAGAAGGGGTATCTTCAATAGAGAAGTTGGGTAGATAAATCAAAGAAGAAGAATAAAATCCTTGAAGGTTTCCAGGGTTCTTTCTTGCTACAAATTGGTAATGGGAGTCAGAGCTAGAGTAAGAGAAAGAGTGTATTAGAGAAGACTAGTTTCTAATGTTGTCTTGCTTGAAGAGATGTATATTATTCAAGCAAAGTTGGAAGTTATGGAGACTACATATAGTTGTTGGTCACTCTATATGCTTATTAATTTTAGTTAACAAACAAAGTGCTCAATATAAATTGTCAACCCAGGAAAGTCTGGTTGTTTCCAAGGTAACTAAGCAAAATATATGCATAAACACTTCAGTAGCTGACTAAATAAAAAAATATCATTCATCCTACTTAAGTGCTAAGCCAAACTCAACTCGGTGTGAAATCCAATCTCAATTATCAATCTAACAACTCAAACGATTCCTATTTTCTTACAACATCAATCCTATAACAACTGATTTAAGAATGAATTAACTAGAATTGCTTTTGCAAGAAGTTAAATCCTAAAATATCATATTAAAATTAATTCAAACCATGACCTATCTAATTCAGAAAATTATGGGAAAGATAAATAACAATAATACACATGAGTTGAGCTTGACTATAACAACAATACTAATTATCACACTTGCATAGGAAGGAAAACTACTCTACACAGTCGACTGTTCACACCACACTGTTGTAGCAAACCTAAGGGAAATTATAATTATGCAATTACCCAATAGTTATTGTTGCAGCAATATGAAAATACTCCCTACTGTAATTACACATCAAACAAAAATAATTAAAACTAAAGCATCTACTAAATTCGGCATCTCTGTGAGAATGTGGGCCCTAGCCTTCTAACAGAGATGTCATTAAAGGCTAACAAGATATAAGACACATAAATATTGAGAATTGTTGCTCCTTTAATTAAAATAATGGAAATACAGTGTTACAGTGTCGTATCCTTTTGCTACAATCTCTTTTCCATAAAATGCTAACCCCCTAGCTCAAATTGCCTTCCTATACTTATACAAATATGAGGTAGTTCAGATCCACTAATTTCGGGTAGCCATGAAGATCTATGATCTTCAGTCTGTCGAATCAAAACAGAAGCAGTTACATCCATTATTACATTAAGTGGAGTTTGTTCATAATCATGCATGCGATTTTAATCCAAACTATTGGAGGCCGAACAGGTTCCAGCTGATTAGGAGGGAAGATGCTTGGACTGTTTCAGCATGAACTAGCCTCTGCTGGCCACGTGGAGAGACACTCACACTATCTCATCAATGACTTAAACCAGATCCTGAAAAGGGGCTACTGACGCCAGGTATTCTTTACTCCACGAGTTCAGCAAGCTACTACACCTGGATTCTTTTGAGGTTATGAAGTTTTCTTATCAAATCAACACAAGCCAGTGCAATTAAAAGGTAAATTTCATAACCATAAACAATATTAATCATTAATGAAACAAAGAAATAATAAATTATACCTGTTAAAATCCATGCTTGGCTTGGGAAGATATATTCCTGAGTTGTAGAAAAATAGGGAAAAACAGGGGAAAAAGGTATTGATGGATATGGACAAAAAGGGTCTATTTTAGCACCCAACATCTCCCCCCAGCAGTCCAATTGCATGCCCTCATGCAACCAGCTCCTTCTAGTCTGAATCTGTTTATGGTTCCAAACTCCTTCGATGAATATGAGTGATATTGAAGGAAAGTTCAGATTTCTCTCCTGAATTCCCGAACCTGTTACAGGCAATTAAATCCTCCCAACATTGTTTCTTTGCCTTCTTAGTCAGCCTGTACATGCTCTTATACTGTCTTTCTAGCAACCATATGATGGGAAACCTGAATCTCAGTCCCAACCAACTAGGTCCACAAGTTTGGATACATGTAACATATTCGGGAAACCGGGACAGTGCATACTTGAAGTTTTCAAAACAATATGGGTCTCTTACTTTTAAAGATTTAGAAGAAGCATCCCATCTACTCTTGCTTCCTTCTATTGCAAAGAGATCTTGCTGAGAAATCAATTTAACACATGCAGAGATAACCTCTTGTTGGAAGGCTTCCATCTAACTAACCTTCTGAGGAGATGCCAAGTTTCTCATATGTCTGTTTCTTAATGATATAGGAGATTGAGGTTCACTTCGGACCCAAAGGGTGGAAGTGTCCTCATTTTTCTGTATAGTCTGAATATCACTCCACCAATTCATATGATTAGTGACAAATGAATTAAATTCTCTTAGATGAATGTCTCTCGGATGAGGAACTGGATTGGGGCGGACATCCATGAAACATGCTCTTTCATGCAAATACAATTCACATAGCAGGTTTTGTTCTAAAAAATCACTTTTGATGAAGGTGTCCAAAAATTGAGGAGTTGACACTATCTGATGAGGCCTCCCTTATTTTAAAGATTTGATTTTGAATAGAGTCATCTGTTCATACAAAAACACTGAATAAGATGGAGATGGAGCTCTGCAACTTCACAATTCTTGAATTAAACTATACATTTGATCCTTTTCTTTCTTTAAGGGCTCGAGCTTCCTCAATTCCTTTAGTTACATTTGAAAATATTCCCATTGGGATAGTTCTTCATCCCATTTATCCTTAATCTCTTGAATAATCCTCCTGTGTTCAGGCAAGGAAAGCATCCCCTTCTCCCACATAATGGTACGATACCTCGATTTAATTAGCTCAAGTTGTACAGGGAGAGCTCCCTTTTCAACTCTTGTTCTTTTTCTCCTCTTTTATCTTTTCCTTCTCCTTTTTCCAATACAATAATTTCATTCTCAATTTTTCCCACTGGGAGTGAGTCCTGTGTTTCAACAATATTACCTTGTATCACCAACTCAACAGCTTCTTCTTCCAACACTGTTCCAACATCTTCTTTTTGTGTTGTTGCTTCAGCAACCAATTTTGGGAATGTTGGTTCTTGTGTGACAGCATTCAGTTTTTGTGCTCCAATCTCAGCAATTTCTATTTGTGTTGCTGCTTCAGTGACCGATTTTGGGAATGTTGGTTCTTGTGTAGCAGCATCTTGTTTTTTTACTTCAGTCCCAACTACTTATGTTTCTGTTGTTGCTTCAACGACCGATTTTGGGAATGTTGGTTCTTGTGTAACAACATCCTGTTCTATAAATATTTAAGTGCCTCCGGACCGCTAAGATTGTTCTTGGAGCAATTCAGTATCTCCTGACTACTGAGATTATTCTTGGAGCATTTCAGTATCTCCTGACTCCTGAGACTGGTATGGGAGTAATTCAGTGTCCCTTGACTGTGGAAATTGTATTTCTTCATGTTCTTGTAACTCCTGATCAGGGGTTATATTCAACTTTGGCTCATTTTCCTCCATTGATTCTAATGTTGGTATTTCACTTCTCCCTTTCCTTGATTGTGCAATTTTCCATGATGAATATTCCACCGTTGTGACTTTATAACCTGCAAGTTTAAATAAATTTATGCATTCTGGGCATAACAGTTCATCATGTTCTCCAATCTCCGAAACAAAAGGTGGATTTTCCAATTGGTCAGCAGCTTCATCCAATGTGTTCAAGCTTTGCGTTGTCTGCTTTTTGAATGCTCCTTTCAACCCCTGCATTTCTTCTCTGAGTATTTGTACTTCTTCTTTCAGCAGCTCATTCTCAAAATGAAATTTTCAATTTGAGGTTGATCTATAGCAGGTTCTTATGGGTTGGCGGATTCTAGAATTACATTACCCTTTGGTTCTTGTGTTACAGAGGGTAATCGAGGTTTTAGAATATGAGTTTTAGGATTTTACTCGATTGTATGTACTGCCTCTACTACAATAGAATCTCTAGTATTCCTTCTTTTTGAGGGAAAAGATGATTGACCTTTAATACTTGATCTCTTCCTTCTCCTCCGTGGCACAGAAGGGGTAAAAGCTTCTGGCATAATTTCCACATTATCTGAAACAGGAATGGAAGGGTCAATTCTCAATTCACTAGCTTCCCCTGTTTCAACAATAAATTCCTCTTCTTGAACTATATTTCCCCTTATTTTAGAAGAATATTCAATGTTCAAAACTTCCACATTTCCTTCCCTCATTTCCCCTGTATGATATTTTGTTTGATACACTGGACTCCCGCTCGGATCCTGAGGGTTTAGTCCCTTAAATTATTCTACCATTGTAGCTTCTTCTCCTATTGCAGCTTCTGAAGCTATAGCTTCTACAGCTGCTCCAGTTTCAGCTTCTACTCCTGCAGCTTCTAATATTACAGTTTCCTCTGCCGCAACTGCCACCATAGCCGCCTCTTCCACGGGGTTTTCTATTGTTGTAGCTTCTCCTAAACCTTCCTCCTGAACATTTTCCAACTCTTATGTTGTTCTATCCCTCCCCCCAGGTGATTCTGAGGAGCCCCGCTCATCATCAGGGATGATTTTAAGAACCCCCCCCCAAATTTATATGGTAAAAAAATTGGCGAGTCTCCCCGATATATAGGAAAATTTGAAAGCGATTTTATCAATAATATAATATGTATATATAATTTTTTGGCGAATCTTTTATTTTATTATATGATATTGTAAAATCTTGGCGAATCTTTCACTAAATTATAAGATATTGTAAAATCTTGGCGAATATTTTACTGAATTATAAAATATTGTAAAAAGTTGACGAATATTTCACTAAATTATAAAATATTGTAAAAATTTGGCGAATATTTCACTGAATTATAAAATATTGTAAAAATTTGGCGAATATTTCATTGATCTATAAAACACATTGAATGACACTCTGCTTGTTAATTATGAGTTCAAGGCTTCTTCAAATGTTGAGTTCAATTGCTCTATTTCAAGTTTTGGTCTCAATACCAAATGGTGGTGGCCTTAATGAAGCCTTGATATCCAAGCAAAGCCGAGTAGATCTTGGAGACATGTATTCTAAATGTGGGTGTTTGGAGGATGCACATAAAGTGTTTGGCCAAATGCCAAAGCGAAATACAGCCTCATTGAATGCAATTCTTTCAAGATGTGCTCAACATGGACATGGCAGGGAGGAACATTATCAGAGGGGTTCTTCGGGTGGAGATTGTCATTCATAGCTCTGATGACGTTAGCATTGCATCTTCTTCTTACTTGCAATTTTTTCCTCTACTACTTGAGTTTCTAGAATCTATTTGTAGTCCTCCCTGCAATTATTAGAGATTTCTTCTTTTTCTTCTTTAATAGTCTTGGGAGATGACTTTTTTGAATTGCTTAAATCAACAAAGGAATTACACCCACAGACTATCCTTCAATAGATTGTGTGGCTACCCTAGACTGTTTTTGATACTTCAAGGCAAGTTTGTACATAGGTTTTAAGCTAGGCATGTTCCTTAAGTATTTTTCTTGGCACATACTTTGAATAACATTATAGTGATTTTGTTGGCATCCTGTAGTGTCGACTATTGGGGGCTATCTTATTGTTGTGTCATACTTTTGGACAATGTAACTTTTTTCCATCTAAATTCCTCAACACTAGTACCATATCTAAATGTTATACCATTTGTTGATACCATATCTAAATGTGTCTAGTAGTTGATTTTGATTGTAGATGTTGTATAGTTTGTTGATATTGGTGTGTAGATGTTATTATAACCCATGTTAGAGATTTTATTACAAATTGTTTTTTTTCTATTGATTAGAGTTTCCATGACATGTGGGGACTTGGACCTTGACAAACCGATAAACTAATAGAATCAGACATTATGCATCATTTTGGCCTTCACTAGCCAATTATGCCCATGGAGGCTAGGAAAATTTTGAGCCAATTGGACTAGAGGAATGTTGGTCTCGTGCCAATATATCTCCTATGATCAATGCATAGGAACCTAGTGCATAGACAATTTTCTCTTCGCTTAGCTATGTAGAGCTCATTTATTTTTCTGAATAACGATAAGTATTTACAAAGAAAATATACAATCAGCATAAACAAATCGAAAAAGTGAAGACAATTAATTCATGCAAATAAAAGGTAATAAAAACTTATTTTCTCGAACCCTAAATCAATGGAAATCAACTAAATCTAATATTGATTCAAGCTACAACAAAGGGCTAAATCAAGCATCAAATGAGAACTAGAAGCATTCAAGGGTCTAACACAATAATTAACTAAAATACATGCAAACTCCACAAATCGACAAAATGTTTCAAATAAAAGCAATAAGCAAACCATAAAAATTTGCACAAAATATTTGAGATAAACACCAACATGGTTTCATGTACTTGAATGAGCTCATTCTTGCTTAGCGAAAGTGTAGTCAAATTAGTTATTTATCCTTCAATGTCAGGACACTATCTATGTGAAGAGATAGCTCCTAGGCCTAGCTTTGTCAAATTCCAGTGTCATTTCCTATCACATAAAAAAAGAGACAATGTAAAAGATAAATATAAAAACATCAATCTTAAAATAAACTGCATCAAGGAAATGTATGTCATATCATCAATGTTATAACAAAAAAGTACAATGTAGAATCTATTTTTAATTAAAATGCTAGCTCAAATTTACATATAATGATCACCCGCAAGGGTCCATGGAACACCTATACCAAAATAAGACTCAAGAGTCTCTCATGTGTATTGGATCATATACAATCTTAGGTAAAATCCATTTCCCAATTCACATTCTGGGACTGGTCCTCATTTTCGGCACTCTGAACATGACCTTCTTCGAATGAGCCGTCATTATGATCCTCAACAACATTATGTTCCATATCAAATTCATTAGATAAATTTTCCAGATTGTTTTCTCCCCTTCTTTCACAATTTGATCACCAGAGAGCTACTGCTCTTTCATATGGAAAATTGTCAACCTCATACTTTGTTACATATAATCTTAAGCATGTATCCACATTTTTATCAAGCTTATTCCTCAACTTTGACTTCAAAAAAGTTAATGCACTAAACATTCTCTCATCCTCCACTGATCCCAAAATCATGGTTTGACATAAATCTACTAATTTGAAATACTCTGACATATTTTGCAGTAGAAATTCACTACCACTGAGTGTAGTCCACAATTTTGTAATTGCACCATATTCTAGAGCATTATCCAACTTAGAAAATTGCTCCCACATTGTATCAGCAAAGCATTGGGATTGATCTTTCAATTTTTTTCCATCTAAAATACCTTGAATATGTTCTCCTTGTATCTCGGTCTCTCGACAAAAATGGCTCTGCAAAATCTTGATTTTAGCTATAAAGTCAACCTTTATAGTTTTTGAACATTGACGATCGTTCCAATATTGAGGGTATACCACAGACATGGCCTCCAACAATTCATCTCGAGGAAATCGTTCTCTTATCTCTAATGATAGTGATTTTGCAATTTCTATCAAGCTGCGCCTCACTGAAATCACAACATTGTCAAATTGTTCTCTTGACACAGGGCACTCTTTGGTGGTTCTTCCTATTTTGTCATTATAATAAAAAGGAACCATATACCCACGCACTGTCATACATAGAAACCCTTTTTCATCAAACTTCAATAAATTTTCATCATTTTCAATATTGATTATCTTAGCCCAATTTGTAAATGCTAGACCTGTAAAAGAATCTGCCATCATATACAAATTATCTAATGCAAGGCATGCTAGTTTTCTAGCATTTGTGTATTCAGCAATATACATCGTGCGACTCTGAGACATCTTCACGAGGCTATTCATTTCATGAAGCAAAGGAAGAACTCCAACCAATGTTAAATATGTCTCTATATCAGTTAATAGAAAGAGAATAGTTTGAGCTTTTTCTACACTTAGGCGATGTTCATACATCACCCCTACCAAGGATGCATATTCATCGAATAGTCTTTGAGCTGGTCCCTTCAGTGAGATACATCTTGTATCAACATCTTTTAATAGTTTGTTTCCATTTGTAACACCGTCGGCAAATTTTTTAAACTCTGAAAACCGTTTGGGACTCCGACAAAAGTATGCATGAACCTCACGTACAAGATATTCAACTTTTGAAACCAATGGAAAGTTGCTCACTATTTTAAATGCAAGATTCATTCTGTGAGCCATACAATGAATACCAATCATATACGGTGAAGCTGAGAGTTGTAGTCTAGCACAAAGGTCGTTCCTTTGTCCCTGCATTACTGATGCCCCATATGCTCCAACGCATACCAACTTTTTTGCGATCATTGAATGATCCATACCACCAGTTTTATTCAAAGTATTAATAACAAGTTCATAAATGTTTTCTGCTGTAGAACTTTTGCTCATTTTATGAATTCCAAGTAGATAGGAATTCCTGATATGGTAATTGACCGTATAAATGCTCATGCAAATCCATGCAGTATTATCAACAGCTGTAACTTCATCCAAGGACAGTGACAAAAATGTTGCATTCACAATCTTCTCTTTCATATCATCCTTTTCTACTTGAGCTAGATATTTTCCCCATTCCCAACCACTCGTTAAAGACCAATGAGAAGATGGAAAATTTGGCACTTGAATAAAAGATAGATATTTCATCATTTTTGGATAATCTGTCATAGGACGACCATTGGATAGGATGTGAAATACAGTGCTTAATTATATCGACTTCGATAACAAATTTTTTCCATCATCTTTCTGAATTGAGAAGTGATGGTTCCTCCAGTTTCATCTAGTTTTCTCTTATTTATTAAGTATTTATTGTATTCCTCTTCACATTGGAGATGTCGGCTATCAGATTTCCATCTAGCAGTAGATTTCTTCTCATCATTTCCAGTTTTCTTATCATACACCTTCCCAACATGCTTCTCTATTGTGTCCAGCTTCATTTGCAATTTCACTACCTTTCCAAGTTTCCAACTACATGAAATGCATTTAACTTCTCGTGAGGTATCATTCTTATTTGTTGGAGGTATCGGTTCAATAAATGGGAATCTTGATACCCAATCAGATTGGAATTGTCTCCCGAAGTCCCATCGGCCTTTTTTCCTCTTCAGTGAATGGTCTATGTCACCTTGCAAGGAAAAATATTCAACATTGAGCTACCAATTTCTAATGAAAATGCATTTGCCTCACTTTGATCACTAGAGGAATGTATTCTACCATCCATTGTATGTTTTGCAGATGCATCCTCCAAAGTGTTGACATCTCTCTCACCGATACCTTGCTCAAGAGAGCTTGAACCATGAATATGATGTGGATGATTGGATTGATGTTTTTGAAAATATGACATTACATCCTTTTGTCTTAATGTTTTATTTTTCTCTCCATGATCCATGTTTGACATCTTGTTTCTTACTTAATGTTCCACAATTGATATTCCAAATCAATATAGAAACCAGAAGGAGGCCTGCATGAGAAAAATGATATAAAATTAGTACAACTGCAATTCCCTACGAGGAGGTTGGTCCTCCACAATTGCACCAAAAATATACTAAGTGATTAACCTAGGGGCCACTAGAACAACAGGGAACAAACAACACACCACAATAAAAAATTTCCTAAGGTTGTGGTGATGGGGTCCCTTGTGCTCCTGATGAACTCACCTCGCTGCCGCCGTGACTGGCGGGTCGGGAGAGTAGCCACTTTGAAGAAATTTTGATAAAAGGATGTGTTTTAAAAAGATTTTTGAAAAATATAATCAAACAATCCTATGGCTCTCTAGACTCAACAAAATTGTGCATATGAACCAAGGCCAAATTAAACTTGGAAGACTTGACTCAATCTCATAAGAGTCAAGTAACTATGCATAAGGTGCTATACCCATATCTAAGAATGAGATCATTGTGTGACTTCAATTGTAGTTGGTGTTACCTAACTTCATTGCAAACTGATGACAATTTATTAATAGAAAATAGTACAAGACTAAATCTAATTTTTTGAAATTGATCAAACCTAAAATCAAGGCTCAAGTGCATTACTTGCCCCACATTCATTCCAATACATGTTCAACATCATAGACTCCTTTCAATATTCCTTCTTTTTGCAACCCAAATAGGATGTAGATTGCATAATGAAACTACGTACCTTGAGACCATAGCCAAATTTTGAAATATGTCAAACCACTACAAACTACCTCAGCAACGTTTCCAAACATATGGAAACTACTCAACAATTTATCATTGTTTCAAAAAACTCCTAGCAATTTCTCAAAAATTCACAAAACTACCAAAACCTATTGGTTCCAGGATTCCAACATTATTTCTCCTTTTTTACTTCAGAAAATAATAATAGATAAACATGAGCAAAGACCACTTAACTAACCCTAAATGGCCACACAATCCCTAACAGAACATAAATCCCCACTAACTCATAAAACTTCTCAATAAAGAGATCTCAGATTCTATATGTTCAGAAAAGTGTAGTATCCTAGCAGTGAAAAAAGCATTGACTAGGTTTTTTTCATAACAAAGAGCAGATCTTACTTTTTGCTTCCATTTCTAGGAATAGAATGATGCCATTAGACCTATTTCTTACAGTTTATTAAGAAGTCTATCCCAAGTTTCCTATCCTTATTGGTCATTTGTCGCACTCATTCCTGTTAGCTCTTGATTCTAATAACTGAGGGAAATTAGACTGAAATCCATTGATTAATATCAAGTTATATTTGTTCGTCTTAAAATAAAATTTGAAAACTAGAAAATTTATAAATAAATAAATAGTAAAGAGATTCCCTTTTTCAGGTACCCACATCAAATGCCCATCTAGGTAAAGAAATTCCCTTGTTTGCATTGATAAGAAGTACTTTTCTAGGTAATTTCAAAGTTTAATTTGATTCTTAGACCATTTCTTCTCAGAAGGCTGAAGGAAAAGGTTGAAGAGTCCCTGCCTAGGAAAAAGGAGATAATTTTGTATGCAGATATGAAAGAACATCAGAAACATATCCAAGATCATTTAGTCAATAAAACACTTGAGGTTTATTTGCAAAATAAAGGAGAAAATGGTGACTTAACTTGCAATTTGATTCACATCTCCAAGCACGGTACTATAGCATTTAAGCAATAGATTTTATTTGTGTAGAGTTAAGCAAATTGCTCTGTGGTCTGGAAAGCAGTGGTGCAACATTTTCCTTTGGTCGGCTCTGGATTAGTGTGGAGGATAGGAAATGGGCGACTCACTCGTATTGGACTAGACCCTTGGGTTGGCTGTAGGGGAGGTCATGTCATGCCTGTGGACTTGAGGAACTTCTTGGCAGCTAGAGGTTGCCATTTTCTGGATGATGTAGAGGATCCGGAATCATCTACTCTTTGGCATCAGGGGTGGATCTCTGCACAGCGTCTTGAGATTCCTGAAGATATGCAAGGAGTTTGGGAGGATTTTCTCCGGATCCTAAGACTTTCGTATATACGACTGACCAATAGGAATGATGAACTTATCTGGGATCACCATCCCTCTGGAATTTACACCCCAAGGAATGGATATATCCAGCTGAATGTGGAAGCACATAACAGGGAATTGGTGTGGTGGTGGAAATATCTGTGGAAGTTAAAGTGTCCGAGTAAAGCAAAATTACTCTTCTGGGCTATTCTGGAAAATAAGGCTCCAACCTGGGACATTCTGCAAAAACGCTTCCTCCAGGGACCGGGGTTCTGTCCACTTTGTAAAGATGCGAAAGAGACCATTAATCATCTATTTGTTTATTGTCGGTTTACTCAAGCAGTTTGGGCTGATATATGCAAATATCTGGATTTAAATGTGAGATGGTGGGGAGCGAGTGTCCATGAAGCATTCCAATTGTGGTGGACTTTACAAAAATCCTCTCCCATCCGGACTTCCCCTTGTATTTTCGCATGGGGCATATGGATTACCAGAAATAAGATCATATTTCAAGATTGCAGGATTCTGAAGGAGACTGTAGTGGCACAAGCTGTGGCTGTTATCCAACACTACAAGACACCTGTCAAAGAGATTAGAACTCGACCTGTGAGTGAGGAAATGATCGATAAAACCATGCCGTGGGCATATTTTGATGCTGCTTCTCTTGACCATCGATCAGAGTGTGGTGGGGGTGGAGTCCTTTTCAAAATCGAGTCTCATTTCTTTCATATCGTGGCTGGTTTGGGGAGGGGATCTAACAACTATGCTGAACTTATGTCTCTTAGGTTGTTGCTGTTATTTGCACTTGAACAAGGATGTCTATCTCTTCAGATATTTGGCGACTCCAGGATAGTTATTGACTGGGCAAAGGAGATTACTCATTGTCATGTGATGGTACTCATATCTATACTGGAGGAGGTAATACGGTTAAAACAGTCATTTAATCATATTACATTTACACTTGTCTACAGGGAGAGGAATGGGATGGCCGATCAGCTTTCCAAAGAAGCGATGCAGCAACATTTAGCACTTGGCAGTTGGAGGATTACTATTCACTCTATTGGGGGCACCTATAGTTATTACCACAGACCATTTCATGAAGCTATAGAGGCACGGAATTGAGCAATAGCTCAGATTTTGATGACCAGGGATGGACGCCTATTTTAATTTCTGTAACAGTTTTTGTTTAGTTGTATGGATATATGCCGGTTGTAGATAGAAGCTATGTGATGGTCTGATACAGTAGTCTATCTGTAATCGGATAAATGCGGGCTGTATGAACAGCCGGACTCATTGTTTTGAAGTAGTATGGAACTTTGGACTTGATATTAATATGGGACAGTAAATATGTGTCAATGTAGGGATCACAGTGATCCTAATACATGTGCAGAATGTAATTTTGTTCATCTTTTTGAAATAAAATTACGACTTTTTCCAAGGAAAAAAAGGTCACAGCAACTATTAGGTCACAACAACTATTTGTGTAGAGTTAAGCCATACTCATGAAAGTTTCCATTTAAACAGAAAGATAACAATGTTCTCATTTTATGGTAGCCTTCATCCAATCCTGGGAACTTATCAAAGTAAATATTCAAATCCCCTAGGAAAACATAGGGACTTTTTAATTTATTATGTCCTTGATAGTGGTATGATCCGTCTGTTTCCTAATCTTCTATATCTATGAAACTTAACTGGAATTGCTACATATCTTAAATCCAAGCTAAACATTGGACACTAATTTTCACACTTTGTCATTGATATTTCTCAAGGGTCTATTTATTTGCTTGGGAAAAAATTACTTGGAGATAACTTTTATAATTATTGTTCCTATCAAAGCCTATTCCTAGTACCTCATCTCACTCTTCTACCAATTTTTTGAGTCCTCCAATTTTTTTACCCAATGCCACCACCCCAGATCCTACACTATCATTCATGTACAACAAATCCTTCCAGCATCAACTAGGTTTCCTATATGTTCATAATTATCAAATTAAATCTAAAATCACCACCCTAATTATGGATAATGGTAGCCAAATAAATATATTTTCCCATGATATTTAGTCTCCTATCTGCAACTCCCCACTATAGACCATCAAACTCCATATCAGGTTTGGTTACAAAATATGCTCCTCATCTAAATGTCACTGAGCATTATGTTATCACCATTTCCATTGGGGCATTTCAATATACTTTGGAATGTGATGTGTCTCCTCTCAATTGTGTATATTTACTACTGGGTTCCCTTACCAAATTATTCGTCATTCCCTATATGATGCTCACCACAACACTTATAAATTTTTTCAAGATGGAAAGGCTTGTGATCTCACATCTTCTATAACCCATTCACCTTCCTTGTTGTCCAACAATGTTGATGTGTTCCATGTCAATCTTCACAAATTCATGTCACTATGTGTGGTTAAATGGGTTAAGATTGATAATGACTCCCATCCTTCCACACCCTATATGAATCCCTTGTTAGATGATTTTGTGTATGTATTTACACCTCCTGTTGGCCTTCCCCCCATTCATTTCATCTAGCACACTATTGATCTTGTCTCAGCATCTTCTCTTCCAATTGCTCCAATATACCATTTAGCCCCTCACGAATTTCTTGATATTGAGTGACATCTTCAATATGTCTTAAACTCTAGACATATAGAACCTAACTCCTCTCCTTATGGTTACTCTACTTTCTTCATTTCTGTAAAGGAATCTGGTGCATGGCATCTTGTTACTTATTATCATGATCTCAATGAAGTGACTATAAAAAATTGATACCCATTTTCTCACATTAATGATTTGCTTATCCATCTCAAGGGTGCCCAATTCTCATACTCACAAGTAACATCTGTAAGGCTCGTTACAAGTATTATAGTATATAACTAGCATATATTATTATGTTAGTATTAGGTATGTGATTCAATTATAGTCTATAAACATAGTTGGAATATAGCAGTAATCATCCCAACTAGGAGGTATCCAATGCCATGATATGGACTCTAGCATATGATCTAAATGCACTTGAACCCCTCAACTAGATATTCATGCCCATGAAACTGAGTGAAATCCCCATATGGCTCATATTAGACCCAAAATATGATGTCTATTTCTATTTTAGGGTTCAGATTACACCCAGAAATTGGAGAAACTGTTGAGAATGATGCCCAGTCTTGTCCAAAGAGCCCAAAGAGCTGTAGGAATGCATATATCCATCTCGCAACAATCTGATCTCGCAATGACCTACTGCATAGATCCCAGGCAAGTTTTGAGTGAAATGGGTTTACCTGTGATAGTATCACTACGATTTTTGCGTAATGTGTGATCTTGAGTGGTTTAAGGTGATTTAAACTCAATATCCTAACCAAAACTAATTGGTGTAGTGTACCCTAAAAAAGAAAAATGTTTCTATTTCATTTTATTAAAAAGTTTTTAGGGTTGTTATTACTCAAAAAGGGTAGTGCTTTTGTGTGGCGTGGTTGCAACAAGGAAACAAAAGTGCCATAAAATCAAAACTTTCTACAACAAAGCTCTTTTTCATTTTTTCATTTACTGGAAAGAATAAAAGAACAATCTACTAAATTATGATTCAATAAACTGACCACAAACAATGTTTAAGTACAAGAATCAATCACTAAACAAAGTGCTGGAAAATATTGAAGTGTCTGGCCATATTCCCAAAATAATGAGGTTATTCCCAAAATAATCCTTCTTAGACTCATTTTCCATTAAAAACATCTAAAATCCATAAAGCATTGCATCTCATGGCCATATTTCAACTATGAATAGTTTACCAAAGGACATTATAATGTTTTTAGTAACAATGATGGGTGTATGCATCTTGATAATGGTTAGGACAGTATAAAAAGATCCTTAGTCATTTAACAAATATTCTTTGGCTCAAGTGTGGTGAAATATGCATTGCAACACCACATAAGACCTTTCTATGGAATATTTGGCCTCTAATTGGGATATGGCTATGATTAATTCAGTTTGGGGACCCGTGATGGGTCCAGGGGCATAGACCATGGTTGAAAAGGAAAAAAAGGTCCTTCACGGGAAGATTAACCTTCTAGGACTTACACATTGTGAGTCGAGCCCCAATCATGAAACATGTCCTCTCTATGGTGTCTTTGACTCCTAAGTGTCATTCCATGTGTCTATATGGTGTCCTTGACTCCCAAGTACATACCCTTATTGGATTTCAAGTGGTGTCATTTCTGCTAAAATGTAATAAATTATATTCTAACATTATATGTTGAGGTATAAGGCATGCTTGATGTCTATATGGTCTATAGTTATACTTAATGGGACTAATAATTTAACCCAATACTAGGTCATAAAATATTGCTTCTTTCTTCACAGCCTTTGGACTTAGTTGTGCCAAAATGTCCCTTAACCATATGGCCCTCATTTTGGTTCAAAATTATTCCCTTGAGAATGCCTTTTTGTTTGGATCATTCTCTGTATTTTCTGATGACTGGGAGATTTTATCTGACATTAAACAAACTCCTTGCAGTTCAATCAATACTTGCTTGAGTCTGACATTAGCAGAATTTTCTCAGAATCTCATGATGAGAGAGTTGAGACTATCATGCTCAAATGTATGATCTTTTTAAACCACATAGTCCTGCAAGCCAATATGTAAGTTGTGTTTGGGTCTCACCCATAACAATTGAAGAATATTTTCGTGCTCATGTTTTATATGCATAGGATACACACCCTTTACATTTTGAATAGTGAAGATGCTTTCTTGAGGGTGAACAATGATCTAAAACAAATAGGGGTTAACCTTCAATGATCCGCTTTCAATATTTTTCTATTTAAATGCCATTTCTGTCAATAATTTCCATTCTTTTTAATATTATATGTTCAAGAATGTTTTAACTTCACATTCTCATGTGCCCTGCAAGTGTTCACTTGGGTCTTATTGAGGCTATAGTTCTAATATGTTCATGAAATTCTAAGTAGAGATTGGAAGCAGATTGCAACTGAAGCCTTGCCATCAATTCTGGGTCTTTTTTGGACCTTAAACCAACATTAATAAGTGATTTTTTGTGTGTTCTGGACAATAATATCAGTGGTGAAGAGACTTAAAAAAATTATGGGCATGAATTTGGACAAGGGAAGCAATTCTAGGCCCTTTAAACTAGCAAATAACCCATATTTCCCCTAAATCTGGGCATGCTCTAAGAATTCTGGGGCTAAGAAGTTGAAAGAGTATAGCAATAGGAGAATTGAAGTTTGAGATTCAAAGCCTATTATTGCATAATATAATCTCAACCTTGTACCACATTCAACATAGCTTTTGATTTAATGGATAGAACTTGGTTGGTTGGAAACGATTTCATCTTTGGTGAGAACAATATTGGTAGACACTTTATATATTGGACTACTCTATGGATGCCTCGCAGTTCTGGTAGCCCTGCAACATACTTTGGCACACAATAGGATCATCTTTTGAGGCAAGTGTAAGGAACAATAGGATCATTTTTTTAGGCAATGGGATTATAAGAATCAAACTCATTGAAATGTAAAATAAGAGGGTGAATATCTAGTTTACAATTATATTTGTTATGTGTAAAGCACAATGTAATCCCTTTAGAGCACATAATTTTTCTAAAGGAGATCACATAAAGGATGGATAATTAAAAGTTACGTAGTTGTTCACAAGCAATCCAAGCTTGTGATGACATGTGACGAGATCACAGTTTGAAAGAGGTAGTTGAAATGTTGTAGCAAGCTTCTCAGATGTTATGGGTAATGAGACAATGCAAATTGTGGTGATATTGCAAGTTGCAGGATACATTGGCACAATGGTGCATAAATTTTATGAGACATGATATTTCCATAAGAATTCAAATAAATTTCAATTAATTTTTAATCATAAGTTATCGATTGGGGTTTGTTCAATTAATGGCCATATTGAAATCTTTCGAAAT
This sequence comes from Larix kaempferi, assembly GCA_027924585.1. Taxonomy (NCBI): domain Eukaryota; kingdom Viridiplantae; phylum Streptophyta; class Pinopsida; order Pinales; family Pinaceae; genus Larix; species Larix kaempferi. The sequence continues at coordinate 3,100,699 of BSBM01000923.1, forward strand.
CTTCACATTTTGCAATGAACAACAACAGAAAGTCAACTTTCACAACAATTGTAAAACCACACAAGTATCCAGCTGATGCAAAAAAATTGTTGCAAATACATAATTCTTTTTAGTAAATGAAGAACAATGATTCTGTTCCAAACTTGTTTGCTTACAATTCCTTGATAGATCACCTTGGAAAGCTTGGTATGATAGAGGAAGCTAGCAAGGTATATGCAGAACTCCTTTCAAGGGGGTATGAACCAAATGTCGCTACCTACAATGCACTAATTCGGGCATCTAGCATAGTGGGCATAGTGGATCGTGCATATGCAATATTTGAAGAGATGATGGCCAACAGCTGTGAGCCAAATCCATTAACATATTCTAATCTAGATCAGCTGCTGAAAAATTCAGTTCTGGAAATCCTAATCCTGTAGCCCTTAGGGCAATGGCACTAGTAAAAAATCTTCGGATAGACTGCTGAATAAAATCAGAAATGGAAACCCTAGTTCCATAGCGCTTTGGGTAATGCCACTAGGAAAAAATCTCTAGATCCGCTGCTAAAAATATCAAATCTGGAAACTCTAGTTCTCTAGCACATAGGGCAATGCCACTAGCCAAAAATCTCTCGATCAGCTGTTGAAAATAATCAGATCTGCAAACTGTAGTTCCACAGCACTTAGGGCAATGCCACTAGGCCAAAAATATCGAAACTCTTGGTGGAAATAAGAATAGAAGTGATGCCGTGAAACCTTGGTTCCACATTCATAAAAAGTAGTGATGCCACTAGTTCATAGCCTTGGATTAGCTCAAGAAAAGATGGCTGAAATTAATCAGCAGGTAAACCCTAATGCTGTCAGTTCCAATCTATGGACAAGACCTCTGAAACAAATGCATAAAATAGGCTCAAATAGTTGTAAATAAGGCACCTTTGTCCAGCCAACAATACACCATGAAAACTACCCCCAAAGTCCCCAAGTTAGGTACTCTTCCACATGTCAAAATCTAATCTCAAAACATACCAGCATGAACAGAGAAAAAGAAACCCTAACCAGTAGTGAGATGAGTAGGGAAAGGTTCACACCAGCTCTGATACCATGTTGAGATCACAAGAGAATAGAGGGGATCAAATGGAACTAACAATAATCTCAAAATCCTGCAATAGAAAAGGGGAAAAATAGCACTACGCTAGAGCTGAACCATTAGTGCACCAAAGAGAATCACCAAGCTCTACTTGATATCGTGTCGGTGGGCTTAAACACATATGTAAAAGAATGATGCCATTAGGGTAAAGAATGATCAAGAAGACCACAAGTTGATTTACAAATGAGAGAGTTGTGTATTTATACACAACTCAAGTAGTTAAAGGCACTTTCATCAAGGAGTTATGGCCCTACATAAAGATGACTAGGTCAACCTTAACAACAACATAGTATTGCAGCTTAATTTATTTATCCGTTGTGCTCTTGAATTCAAGATTGTTGTTTTATTGCATAATATACATGTTACTCATATAAAAAATACCTTTTTTGCTTAGAAGTGTTTCTTTTCTACTTACAAGTGTTTCTTATGTACAGGGCACTGATCATGTCTATTATGAGACAGAGTTTAGAACAGAATGGTGCAGTAGCAATGGAAAACCACTTCCATGCTTCCTTTTTGCAAGGAAATTTTCTAGAGGTGCTGCAATGCAACTTTTAAATATGGTGAAATCAGAGAACGATACCATGCGGTTTCCAAGTTCCAAGTTGGAACTTGTATCATTGGTAAAGGTAAATATTACAAGTTCAGAAAGTAGCCTATTCCCTGGGAATTAGAAAATTTTATGTATTGCTGTAATCGGTGAGGTGATAATGGTCAATTTGGTGACAACATTTACTGTTTACATTTCCCTTCAATTACTAATGCTGATGCTGTCTGCTTTCTACACAATGCTTGGATCTTACTAAAATCCTTGATATAGGATATTGTTTTGTAAAGTGCTAAAAATATTGATCATTGTCCTTGAGTTCTCAGCTCCCAAGTTCCTTGGTAACACCAACCAAAGAGCTTGAATGGCGAAATTTTAGTTTTTACCTAGGAGAACATATTCTATATGTAAACAAATTATCTATCCCTGCTGTAAATCCAAGGTTTTCAGGTTATCACAAGAATGAAATGCCGGTGAAAAGTTGAATCCAAATCTGTCAAAGGGAGTTCAAAGTATTGGATTATTCTTTAATTTGAATGCTACACAACAAAATCATTGTTGATGTACAGGCTTTAAATGCATCTTGGATCCGATAATTCAAAGCTATAAGATTTTTGAGCTTGGACTGGCAGGAATGAATTTTTTTTGCAGCTTGTCCTTGAACATTAATGATGAGAACAAGGCATTGAGAATGCCATCTTGCAGCATGCCCATGCAGAGGTGTTTAATTGTAGGGGCATATATGGTTCAATGTAGAAATTGTAATTGGCTATCGAGTCAACTACTTTATTAAAGAGGCTCATTAAAGGGACTAGAAATGGTGGCATTAGCAAAGTCTTTTAAAGGACAATGCTAACTAGTGTTTGAATTCTTGTCCTTTCTGTTCAATGGTTCTGGAAAAAAAAAATTTAATGCGCATCCCATTCTCTATGTTGTCTAATGCAGATGAAGTGTAAGGGAATTAAAGATGTTTTTAGATACTTTGGAAACAGAAACTAAGCTTTCTAAATTTCATGATGTGCTTACATGGCATATATCCCACGAATCCATGAACAAATGATTGGTTAGGATTTGGCCATAGCGGCCATATAAATAGGTCATAGCAGCCATCTATATATAATAGGCCATAGCAGCAAGCCATCTCATTCAAATCTGACAAACGCCTTCCTTACTTCTAATGGGTGGGCCATAGCAGCCATATTTAAGTGATCCAGAACCTCATGAATAAGCATTTCATTTCACCACATACACTCAATCTCATCAACTAATTGTCAATGCGTTTTGTTCCTGAACTAGTAACAAAGGATTTATTTAGGTTGAGGAAAAGGAGCCTTGAGTGAGAGATTGTGGTGACGTAATTACTCTTATATGTCTTATTAAACTAACTCCCATGATTGTGTCCTGCGGAGCCCGATACCCATCTATTTATATTTATCTGGAAACTAGCTGCCCACTCAATAAAACACTATTTGGTGGTTACGTAATGCTTATTCCCATCTATATAAATCTTATCAATCGGAGTAGCTCATGAATTAGGATAACTCACTCCCTCATGATAACTTCTAGCACTATTTGATGGTAAGGTGAAACTAGTTGTTATATCTTATATAAAATAAACTAACTAACAACTATGGGGGGGCATACTTAAGAATCATTATCAGTTGAACGCCCATAAAATAAACAAGGCAAGGAAAGGAAACTCATTAACTCAAAAACTAGCTAGGAGGGTAGCTCATGAATCAGTCATGAATCAGGCTTACTAGCTCATCATAACGAATAACTCCTAAGCTATCTCTCTCAGGAAACTATCTATCTCATAACTCCTAAAAACAATGAGTAGCTCATGGCTCATGAATAAGGAGTAGCTCATCAATCAATCACAATGTGTAGCGTATGAGATGTCATGATCTATCTCAGGCGGAACTAACTCATTCTAACTCATTATGGGTAAGGTAAAACTAGTTATGGCAAGGCTCCTAAGCTATCTTTAAATTTTATGAAACTATTACAAGAAAGAAAATATGTGTCATATACAACGGAAATTTCTGTCATGTAATTGCAATCTATGTACTCCATGAAACTATCAACAAAAAGAAAAATATTTAAAGGAAAAATTGTGTTATATAAGTGTAAATCATCTGCTATCAGCTTTGTACATTATCAATTTTCAGGGATTCGGCTTTATAAAATCTAAATGCAGTGAACCAAGCCTTACCAGATGGTGTTATTTCTGATCTACAGAATGATATTATTCTTGGAGATATTCATAGAGAGGGGCATGATTTTACGAAAGCTGGATTTAGTGAAAGTGTTTCCGAGCCATCAACAGTCCCTTATAATGTCATGGAAATGGATCCTAGTTCTGATCCTAAGTTGTCCTCTTCATCTGCAAAAGAATTGCAATCATTGGAAAGAATGAATGCAAATCCTTTCCACAGTATTGGTGATGCATTGAAGGACTGGAAAGAGAGAGTAAAAATATCAGATATCAAATTTGAAGATCATAAAACAAATGAAATTTCCAGCAAAATAAAGGAACTGGAAATTGATGGAGGAGATGAATTCCAATTTCTGTTGGAAGAAAAAAGGATAATTCCCAAGCATTAGGTGCTGCAACTGCTGATCAACTTGATCAGAACATAAATGTGAACAAATCGAGTACAGTGGAAGAGGATCTAATTAAGGAAGAGGTTGCACGCCCTGTAAATGAGATTGAAGATATTGTAGATATAAAAGACAATGGTACGTTACAGCAAAATGTTAAAAGTATTGGTGTGAATATGAAAACTGAGAAGCAAGTGCAGAACAAATTTGTTGATAATGTTTCGTCCTTTTCACAAGTTGTGGAGGATGAGATGGATATTGAGTGTGAAAACCAAGACAAAGTTCAATCCTTTAAACATGGAATGGTTTTGTGTGGACTCTGAGATCTACTGCAAGGATTCGTAGAAGGAGATGACAGCAGGTTGAGAGTCAGAACATTGTTGCTCACTATAGGGTGTATTGTCATAGAATTATCTGAAAATTCTGTTAGAATGAATGAAATCTTTCCTCTTCTTTCTCAGACATTATATATGTGACTCTAATTTATGAATAAATATTGGACAGATGGGTGACATTATGGCATTATTGCAGGTTACTATTATGTGTAGTTACAACTTTGAGGGGTATCTCAAAATGCGAAAATAACAACTTAGTTGAAACTAGTTCCTAAAATTGTGAAGCTATGACTTTCCCGAGGAAAAGGTCAAATGTGGAGCTTGTTACACTGAGAATTTAAATACTTGCTATACACAAATGATTATAATATGGAGAAGTTGAAACAGGATGAGCTGCTAGCAACCAAAGATTGCAGGATTCTACAAGGTATTCTACAAGGTATCACAAGGTATACATTTTTTATGGCTTATCACAGAACATGCCTTTGTTTGCTCTATAGGCTATTGATGTTATTAATGTACATCTGTAAGAATGGAATCTAACCTAAAAAGTAACTTCTTTAGCTTGAAAAAACAAAGCAATGTTTTACTGTGAGTGCAATGGAAAAGTTGTAGCATATCTTTGAGATTTCTTCTTTCCCATTCCCTTCTTTTACTGTTGATGCTATTGAAATACATCTACAAGAAAAAAACTTAAGGTATTCCTGCAACTGAAAATAATATGGACTAATGTCTTAATGGAGTGTATATGCAAAAGATATTAAATAAAAGATGGATACACAGTGATTGAGAAGGGCGAGTTATAATAAAAGATTTCGAAGTCTGACAGCATTAAGAATTTGGAGATTAAACTCACAGTGTAATCATGGATCGAAATGAAACACGCAGGGTCTAAGATGGCAACTAAAATTGAATTGTAGAGATTTCACATTGTCACATACCTTTGAATGCTCGAAACCCTTCTGAAATGTACAGCCAAAGCAAACCTCCAGATACACGCTACAAACTGGTAACACGATTCTTTGAAACAAACAGTAAAAATGAGCCATGGGCGATTCTAGGGGTTTTATTGGCACTCTAGCAGCCAAATCGCGGGCGAATTGGACTCCAAAACCGCTATTTCCTCAAATCGAGGGCGAACCATAGCTCCAAAAAAACCCATGCCAGAAATTGAGGGCAAACCATAGCTCCAAAAAAACCCATGCTAGAAATTGAGGGCGAACAATAGCTCCAAAAACCGCCATGCCAGAAATCACGGCGAATGAATTTACAGGAAACAACATCCCTAAAAGTCGGGGGCGACTGGTGCATCCAAGGAAAAATCAAGGAAAATAAACTGGCGAAAATCAATTTTCCCTTATTTCTTCCACAAAAATCGTGGGCGACTGGTTTCTCCTATAAATTCCTGCTAAATACAATTTTGGCTATATAGTTTTTGAATATTTACAAAACAATAAATAGTGGGCTATTAAAATTAATTTTCAAAAACCTCTTTTACATAAAAATTCGCCCTAAAAAAATTGGAAACCTTCTAAATTCGCCATTGGGCTAAATTTCGCCCCTAAAATCATCCCTGCTCATCATCCCCTTCCTCAATACCTCTTACTTCCACTGCAGGTCCCTGGTTTACCCCATCCCAAGCAATAAATTGTTCCCATGTTTGATTTCCATGTGCTAAGGCTCTTAGAACTAACAATTTGAAAGTCCATGGTTTGTAACAGAGTATAATGGATGCCGAGACGTTCTCACATAATGGGCCATGTTCTGTAGGGTTATTAATAGATAATAAGGCATATTAAGCAATCCACCATGGCACAAATGAGAAAGAAGAAAAAAATCATAAGTATAAACAACTCAGTACCTTCCCTCACAGGTGATATATTTCTTTAAGAAGATTGCGACCTGGTTCCAAGGCCTTGGCAGTTTTTCCAATGTTGTTCCTCTGGACCTCGACTGAACATTCTCTCATGCTGCAAGAAACTCCTCTATTGCAGTTGAATTGTGCCTCTTTCGGAAAAACCATCTCCTTCCAGTTCTGGGTAACCCTGTAACCTCTTCCAAAGTCGCCTCTGAGACGTCTATCCTCAATCCTCTAATTTCTGAATGGGTTTCTGTCAAGGTCATAGCAAATTGAAGTGTCGACTGTTCGTGGAAGCCATTTAATCTATGAAAATATTCTATCCATCCGGCTTCCTCAAAGATAACGAAAGCTTCTCTCTTTCTACAAAGAGAATCTATGTTTTCAGGCTCATGTCTTACTGGAAAACCCATAATGCCTCTCTTCTACGAACTCTAATGGTGAATGCAATAGCTACCAATTTCAAACGTTGGATCTCACATCATGCAAGAACAATTGATGGATAGGCAGGGTTTGTTTGGGTATTTTTATAAAGCTGGCGCAGTTATGGAATAAGATAGTTACCAGGTTATCGCACAGATTGGATAGAATGGCGGTCGTTTAATAAGTACGGGTGAGGTTTTTGACATGTTTCCCTTATAGATTGATTGGTTACGGGCTGCTGATGGGGACTGAAAGACAATGTATAATCATTATTTATATATCGATTCATGCCTAATCATGCCTATAGTCGAAACTCGTACCATTTTGTTGTTGTATTGAACCGTCATCTTTCCAAGGTGGCTTCCCTTCATTCTCAAACCAATTAATAGGAACATAATTACGCACATTCCTTCATAAAATAAGTTGTCCTTCGTCCAATGAGCAGATTAAATATGTCCACGCTAGCATAAATTGCAAGGATGCGTGGAACCTTCTCGGGAACTGTAGCGGGGTGGTGGAATTCTAGTAGAATTTTGTCAAAAATCATAAATGCTTGGGATAAAATCCACTGGAGATGTAGCGAAAATTTAGTGAAATTTAGCGAAAATGTTGGCAGAGTTTTAGCCGAAAGATTGATGGAGTTTCAGTCAAAAAGTGGAAGAATTGGTGGAGTTTCAGCGGAGTTTCGGCGAAACAAAATGGACAATTTGGTGGAGTTTCGGCGAAAAGAAATGGACAATTTGGTGGAGTTTCAGCAGAAAAATAAAAATTTTGGCGGAGTTTCAGCGAAAAGAAATGGAAAATTGGGTGGAGTTTCAGCCAAATATTGGTGGAGTTTCAGCAAAAAGATCAGATGGAATTTTGGTGAAAATACCGGGAGATTGATGGATTTTCGACAGAGGTCTGCATTTCTGTTCACTTTTCTTTACAAGGAGTCGTCCAATTTTGAGAAGGGTCATCCAGAATTCCCACAATCACTTCGCCCAACGCGACTGCTTCCCTCCGACTGAACCTTCGCACGTATTCCTGTACACAATTCTAAAAAAAAACAAACCAATCAAAGCTTTAAAAAAGAACCAATCAAAGCTTAAAAAAACAATAATCTATTTATATAAAATTTTCTTTGTGGAATTGCAATAGATTTTAAGAATTCTCATAAATCGGGGAAAAGCCATGTTCCTATATCAGTTGAAAATTTGGATCAGCTGCAACATGGGAAATGAACGCATCCTTTGAAATAGTTTTATGATAAAGGCGTAGCCGATGACCATTAGCAAATAAAGGTGTCTGATTTTCATCGATAGTGGTCAAGAAGACGGTTCCGTTGTCAAATACCTTTTCTATTTTGTAGGATCCCAGCCGTCTTGTACACAATTTTCCCTTAAAATCCTTCTTGAACCGTGAATCATCTATTAAATCCCAGTCTCCTTCGCAGAATACTTTCTTTTTTATGAACCTGTCATGCCATTTGGAGCGTTGTTGTTGAATTAATGTTGTCTCATGTACAACAACTGTGCGCTTCTCATCTAATTCATTTAACTGATTCAACCGGTTCCTCTGAGCCTCCGTCAAGTCCAGATTTTCTTCTATAGTTGTCTTCATAGTTTTGACCTCATATTCAATAGGAAAGAGAACGTTCTTTTCGTATACCAGTTCATATGGGGAGAAACCTGTAGTGTTGCGCCATGTAGTACGATATGCCCATAATGCTTCTGGAAGTCTCTCAGCCCAATCTTTGCGGTGAATCTTCACTGTCTTTGTGAGGATAGCCTCAATTACCTTATTCGTACTTTCCACCTAACCATTGGCTTGTGGATGATATGGTGAAGTTATCCGATGTTGAATATGATATTTCTACAATAGGGATTCAATCTTATGGGACACAAACTGCGATCCTTTGTCTGTTACTATTTCTTTGGGTACCCCAAAGCAAGTGAAGATCTCCTCATATAAGAAATATATCACAGCTTGGTCATTGGATCTTACCATAGCCACAACCTCCATCCACTTGGTCATATAGTCTGTGCAAACTGGGATATAAAATTTTTGTTTTGAAGGAGGGATGATAGGCCCTACAAAATCTAGAGCCCACCTGTCAAAAGGTTCAACCACTAACTGTGGTTGAAGCGACATTTCATCCAATCTGTTTCGCTGACCCATCCTTTAGTAGTTGTCGCAAGCTTGAACATATTTATTTGCATCCTGGAACACAGTTGGCCAAAAATATCCCATTCTCAATGCTTTATGATCCGTTCTCTTATCAACAAAATGCCCCCCACAGGGCTCATCATGGCATGTTTTCAGGATACCTTGAATCTCATCTTCTCTCACACATCATCTGATTTCCAAATCTGGCCCTGTGTAAAAGAGATGTCCTTCTATCCAACAATATCTATCACTCTGTTGTACGATTCTTCTTCTTTCTCTTTTTGATAAGTGCATTGGAAGCTTAATTGAAGCCAAATAATTAGTGATATCTGCATACCGTGGGGAGTGTGCTGATACTGCGAACAAAGGCTCATTAGGAAAAGAATCCTCGACTGGTGAATTATCATCATTATTAGTTAGTCGAGAAAGGAAGTCAACAACAACATTTTCTTTACCTGGTCTATCAATAATAGTAATATCAAATTCTTGTAATAGTAGCAACCACCTAGTCACTCAAGCATTAGTAACAAGATTATTCATTAAATATTTAATGGTTGAGTGATCAGTATGCACGAAAGTAGAATACCCAGTGATATAATGTATGAACTTATTAATGGCATAAACAATAGCAAGGAACTTTTTTTCTGTCATTGTGTAGTTTAGTTCAGTAGGGGCCAAATTCTTACTAACATAATAAATAACATATGGGCTATGGCCTTCTTGATGTCCCAACACTGCTCCAATAGCAGTATCTGAAGCATCAGAATAAATATGAAAAGGCAAGGCCCAATTAGGCCCTCTTAAAATAGGTGTTGTGGACAACCTTCTCTTTAGTTCTGCAAACGATGTCTGGCATGCATATGTGCAATTAAATTGTGCATCTTTCATTAACAAAGTGAATAAAGGAGATGCTAATTTAGAAAAAAAATCTATGAATCGTCTATAGTAACCAGCATGTCCAAGAAAACTACATGCCTCTTTCTGCGTTCCAGGAGTAGGCATGTTTACAATTACCTTTATTTTTGTTGGATCTACCTGGATTCCTGCAACAGAGATAAAATGCCCAAGAACTATACCCTCACTCATCATCATGTGACATTTTTCAGTACTCAGGGATAGGTGGGTCTTTTCACAGTGTTCTAAAACTTTTTCCAAATTTCTTAAGGCTTCGGCAAAACTACTACCATACGGAGTAAAATCATCCATAAAGATCTCCATGCAATCATTGACCATTTCAGAAAAGATTCCAATTACAGCTCGCTGAAATATAGTTGGTGCATTACATAACCCAAAAGGAAGCACCTTATATGAAAAGGTGCCCCAAAGACAAGTGAAAGTGGTTTTATCTTGATCTTCGGGGGAAATCTGGATCTGATTATATCCGCTAAAACTATCCAAAAAGGAAAAGAATCTTTTTCTAGACAAGGTATCCAAAACTTGATCGATAAATGGTAAAGGGAAATGGTATTTTTGTGATGCCTTGTTCAATTCTCTATAGTCTACACAAACTCACCACTTCCCATTTTTATTAGGTATGGTCACCAGTGGGGAAACTCACTCGCTGTCTGAAATTGGATAGATGAATCCTGCCTCCAAAAGTTTATGAATCTCTTCCTTCACAATATCTCTAAGTTTGGGTTCATTCCGCGTTGAGGTTGGAATACTGGCATGGAATCATTTTTTATATAGATGTGGTGAGTACATAGTCCTGAGGGAATACCTCTCATGTCTGTATACTCCCATGCAAAGGCCCCCTTATGGTTTTTTAGCAATGTAACCAGACATTCTAGTTCATCGGGTGCAAGATTAGGATTAATATTCAAGGTTTTTCCAGGCTCAATTTCTACCGGAGTACTTTTTGAGTTATCAATTACTGGAACTGTTTCGACATTACTAGCTAGGGTATCTTCGGTGAGTTATTCTTGTTCCAGTTTGCTTAAGGTACTATCCAATATTTGATATGCGTGTTTAATGACAGACATTGGCTCATTAATAAAACTACTGATAGTATCATCTTCAGTTTCGTTTTTTAAATTCAGGGCTCTCCCAATTGTTAGCAATGGTTGAGTGCCTTCCTCTTCCTCCAAATCCATCCATAATGGATTTTTAGCATTTGATCTTGGTCAGGATGGAGGATATAAGGTCAGGATTTTGATATCAATTCCATTGAAAATCGCCATGGATCTTGCTCTACAGATGATACACATCTGAGGTGGATGCTTTAAGGACTACTTTGACTTTTGGGAGTGAAGGGAATTCTTTAGTATTGTGCTCCAAATCGCATAGGCCACACACCTCCACCTTATCAAGTGAGCATTCCCTCAATGGGTGCGTCTTTCTACATTTAGCACAAAATACACCTCGTGCCAGATCTTCTTCTAATTGCCTCTATTTTTCTCTCAAAATATCCAACTGTGAGGAAATGGAACTCATCATGTTAGTTTTAAATTTTTCAAGAATATTACCTATCTCTTCCCGAGTAGCCCCTCCACTGGCTGACTTATGTGCCCTCGTGAGTACATCTCGATCTCGGGTGTTGGTTTTAGAGGATCCCCTAGGGTATCTTTGACATAGGTCGATGATATGTTCAAAAGGTTCTTTTGAGATATCCTCTTTTCCCAATAAATTAAGCATGTACAGGAAGTCTTCTCTGATTCCACGTAGTAGAATAATTTTGAGGACATCCTTCCCAATATCAACGTGACCAGATCTCTGCCAATTGTATAAAATTCTTTCAACATATTCCTACAAACTGTTTTCTTCTTTTTGGACCATCTTAAACAATTCTTCCCTCCTATCCTTAGTTCTACAATAGACTTGATATTTAGCAAGGAAAATGTGTTTCATTTGTTCCCAGGTGGTAATAGTCTCATGACCCAAACTCATGAACCAACGTAGGGCATTTCCCTTTAGGGTGGCAGGAAATAGTTTCAACTTATGTTCACTGGAGGTATAATCATAGCTCCGACAAAGGATATCAAATTCAAAAATAAATTCATTTAGATATTCGGTGGACTTACCATGAAAATTTGGCAAAACCGAAGGTGAAATATTCTTCACGGGAGCCACCCCGGGTGTTTTTCGAATAGGAAATTCAAGTGTGACAACAGTGTCTCCATGTTGGTTATCCCCTATTTCCTCTTCATGGTCATTGGGGCGTTCTTGACGCTCTCAGTGATCTTCATTATCCATGTTTTCCTGGTTCCTCTATTCTTCTCTCCTTCTTTCTTCCTCCGGTTCTTGACGATGATCTAACCACTCCTCCATAGTTACTCTATGCATGTTGATTCGATAAATCTCTTCCGGAATCACTGCAACCGTATCACTTCCCTTATCTTCAAGATGTCTCTTCTTCGGAATGGGAGTTGAAGGTCCCGTTGCATTATCCACGGTTGATGTTGATGATTCAAGCTTAGGGAGAATGGAACTTCCTCTTCCTGAAGATGTTTGCAGTAGTCTGGTAGAGGAATCAACTTTAGCGATCATCTCATCAATAAACGTTGCTCTTCCTAAACCCTGGTTACTGCCACGACCTCTTCCACCTGCATAATTAGTGTTTCTGGGGGGTTCCCGTCCTTTTCTTCTCGTATTCATGCAAGGTTCAAATATTCATAGCTAATGAAATCAAATTAATCAGCTACCATCTATGTCTACCAATTACCTTCCCCGGCAACGGCGCCAAAATGTTGGTCACTCTATATGCTTATTAATTTCAGTTAACAAACAGAGTGCTCAATATAAATTGTCAACCTAGGAAAGTCTGGTTGTTTCAAAGGTAACTAAGAAAAATATATGCATAAACACTTCAGTAGCTGACTAAATAAACAAAGATCATTCATCCTACCTAACTGCTAATCCAAACTCAACTCACTATGAAATCCAATCTCAATTATCAATCTAAGAACTCAAAGGATTTCTATTTTCTTACAACATCAATCCTATAACAACTGATCTAAGAATGAATTAACTAGAATTGATTTTGCAAGAAGTTAAATACTAAAATATCAAATTAAAAGTAATTCAAACCATGACCTATCTAATTCAACAAATTCTGGGAAAGATAAATAACAATAATACACAGGAGCTTAGCTTGACTGTAACAACAATACTAATTAGCACACTTGCATAGGAAGGAAAACTAATCTACATAGTCGACTGTTCACACCACACTGTTGCAGCAAACCAAAGGGAAATTATAATTATGCAATTATCCAATAACTACTGTTGCAACAATCTGAAAATACTCCCTATTGTAATTCCACATCAAACCAAAATAATTAAAACTAAAACATCTACTAATTTCGGTAACTATGTGAGAAGGCGGACCCTGGCCTTCTAACAGAGATGTCATTAAAGGCTAACAAGATCTAAGACACATAAATGTTGATAATTGTTGCTCCTTTCATTAAAATAATGGAAATACAGTGTTACAGTGTCATATCCTTCTTCTACAATATCCTTTCCATAAAATGCTAACCCCATGGCTCAAATTGCCTTCATATACTTATACAAAAATGAGGTAGTTCAAATCCACTAATTTCGGGCAGCCATGAAGATCTACGATCTATAGGATGCCGAACCGAAACAGAAGCAGGTACAACCATTATTATATTAAATGGATTTTGTTCATAATCATGCATGCGCTTTTAATCCGAACTGTCACAGGCTGAACAGGTTCCAGCTGATTAGGAGGGAAGATGCTTGGACTGTTTCAGCATGAACTAGTCTCTGCTGGCCGCGTGGAGAGACACTCACGCTATCTCATCAATGACTTAAACTGGATCCTGAAAAGGGGCAACTGACGCCAGGTATTCTTTACTCCATGAGTTCAACAAGATGCTACACCTGGATTCTTTTGAGGTTCTGAAATTTTCTTATCAAATCAACGCAAGTCAGCACAATTCAAAGGTAAAGTTCATAAACATATAAAATATTAAGCATTAATGAAATAAATCAATAATAAATTATACCTATTAAAATCCATGCTTGGCTTGGGAAGATATATGCCCGATTTGTAGAAAAATAGGGAAAAACGGGGGGGAAAGGTAGTGATGGATATGGACAAAAAGGATCTATTTTAGCACCCAACAAAAGTACAGATCCTAACATAGGAGATGTCAGTGACATAGAAGAAGAACTTCCATTGGTGGAACCAGAGCTTGAAGAAGAAGATGCGTAAGTGAAATTTCTCAAATCCATTTTGGGACCAAGTTCCAAAGCAAGGAGGGAGATGCATATGTATGAGGGCAACCTAAATGCAATAAATGATCGTCTGGATCAGTGATATGGATAAGTACTTTGAGTATGAGAACATTTATCAGTACAAGAGAGTGAAGTTTTTTTTACCGAGCTAAGGGGTCATGCATCTCTCTGGTGGGATGGTGTGTAGATAGAAAGGAGGAACAAGGGCAAAGCCAAAATCTAGAGAATTTTTGCATTGAAATCTAGATTTTCAACCTTTCCAAAACACTTTCAAAATGACCCAAATACTTCCCAAACAGATCCAACTTAGTTCAAACATTCCCAAATCAACCCAATTCATTCACTAACAGCCTTTAGGGAGCTCTAATGAAAGTTTAATTCATATTTCATTAAAATTGGATAGCCATAACAACATATTTGCACATAGATTTACAGGAAACTTGAATATTAAGTACAATATGGGAGAAAACACCGTAAATATTTATTATGAACTGAAGGGAACAATAATAACATTTATTAGAACAATATATGTTCTTACAGCAACTCGAAACTCAAGAAATACAGAGGTAGAATTGCATAGGTGCGCCCCTCTTCCAAATGAAGATACTGAATAGAGTGGATCTAGTAAAATGAGTGTATATTGGTCATCTGGAAATATTTTTGAGTGAAATAAAAAGTGTTTCCCATTGGAAATGACGCTCCAGATGAAATGGAATAGGTCTCATATCCCATAAATTCTCGTAAGTATCAAAACCAAAACCACCTAGTCCAACCGCACAACAAGATCCCAAACACACTAAATTTGAGAAAGATATTTGAGAATATTATATGAAGCTCCCAAATGGTGTGATATATTCCACAAATGCACCATCCAACTCCTAAAAACAATAGCGGCAACATTATATGAGAGTAAGTGTGCCCTCCACACTTAGAACACTCGAAAACCAATATAATAGAAACACCATACAAACTAATGAATCTTCATATCTGCAATGAAACTCACACATAACCTAATAAATGAATCTCAGTAGATAGATCTGAATAATCTCTCCCAACATCTACAATGAATCCAAAATCAAGAGATATGGATGATCTCTCACCTCACACTAACTACGGTGGAAAATTTCACCACCAAAACTAGTCACAAATGCAAGGGGCACATCTCCCAAGATTGAAAGCCACAAGAGCTCTCCAATTCATAAATAACAATAGCCAAAAATTTCTCGAATGCGTGCCCTCACCCTTCTTTTATAATACTTCACTCACCTTCTAGAGTTTTCTCTCATAAAAACATCAATAAAATATGAATAAATATTATTTTGGGGAACATTAACTTCATCTCTAATGTTATTTTGGCTTCATGTAGACTTTAATCATCTTGTAAATTCGAATTTAGAGATTCCTTCTTGATTTAGTGGTAGTTACAACTCCCTTTGGGCCCACTTTACCCTCATGCTCCTTCCCTGGGTTGTATTTAGCAGTTGACTTGTCATAAATTGTCTTAGAAGCTGTCATATGTTGTCATAGCTATCATAGATTGTCATAGATGCCATAGATTGTCATATATTTTCTATTTTTATCCTCGGGAGTTACAACCCATGATATGCCACCATGACAGGATTCCTTCCACCTTGGATGGTAGTTACACCTCACGGGGGACCCACTTATCCTGTAAGGCGCCCTCTTTGGAAATATTCTCTCAAAATAATAATAAAAATGATTCTTAGGAGAGAATGGTTCCTTACTTCATAAATTTTCCTTGGACCTTGGTTTTACCATAATGCCTCATGACCCCAAATCACTACTTTACAATTCTTCTTTAACTTTTTCCAAGTGACTTTAGAGCATTGAATTCCTTAGTCTGATGGAGTGGTCATAGTAAAAATTTTGGGACATGAGATAGGAGATATTATTCCATAACTAGAGGAAGATATTTTCATTAAGATGTTATAAATGCAATAAGTATGGCCATAAATCCTATGAGTTTCCAGAAAATGATTCTACAATTCAAGGAAGTGCACATATTGCGCAAGTATATGGAAATAATGTGAATCCAACACCACATGAAGATATACCAGAAATAGGAGAATCCTTGTTGATGAAGAGGGTTCTACTAAAGCCAAACAAGGAGATCCAAGAACCTTCGCATAAGAAGACTTTATTCAGAACTATGTGTAAGTCAAAATATAAATGTTGTAAAGTTATCATAGATAGTGTAAGTATTGACAATTTGGTGTCTACATAGATAGTGGATAAGTTGAGTTTGAAGAAGACATTTCATCCAATTCCCTACAAGGTGTCTTGGTTGCAGGAAGGCCATCAAGTCTTGGTAAATTAGCAGTGCCAAGTGGAATTCTAGATTGGAAGTTATAAGGATTAGGTAACTTGTGATGTTATGCCAATGGATGTATGTCATGTTCTTTTAGGTAGACCTTGGAAATTTGACCAGAATGTAGTTCATGATGTGAGGAGGAATACTTATACTTTTGTGAAAGATGACTGGAAGCATACTCTCATACCAATAAAGGATTAAGGAATAGTTGAACATGACAGTCCTAAAGTTTTGATGGTTAGTGGCAAAGAATTTTTGCATCATATCCGAAAGGAAGAGGTAAATTTTTCTTTGATTGGAAAACCGAGAGTAGTTCTTAGTAGCACTTAGCTAATTGTTTTGCCTAAGGAAATTCAAAAATTATTAGATGAGTTTCTTGATATAGTTGTAGATGATTTACCTAATGGGTTACCACCAATAAGATGCATCAGGTATCATATTGCCCTTATCCTTGCATCTAGTTTACCAAACAAAGCAACCTACATCATGACTCCAGGGGAGAATGAGGAGATTAAGAATCAAGTGCAGGAGTTGTTTGATAAAGGGATGGTAAGAGAGAGCTTGATTCCATTTGGTGTTTCTATAGTGCTAAGTCCAAACAAACATGGAAGTTGGAGAATGTTAGGATATTCCTATACTCCATCCTAGTCCTTCTAGCATTTCTATTATTTTCAGTCACAGTCATGCATGAAAAATTAGGGTTTGCATGCAATTAGGGTTTGCATGCATCCTAGTCATCAGTACCAGCACCTAGCCCTCAGCAAACTAGCCCCCGGAGCTTCCTTCAGATTAGTTTTACCTCTCCTAGAGCTTAGTGCGCCCTCCTTTCACCTACTGCATGAGAAGGGCACCTTTCTTCACCTACTAGTCTAGTTTAGTTCATTTATCTTCAGTTCTTTCCTTGATTTAAGGATTAACTGACTCCTAACTGACCTTATCACTCCAATGGACCTCCAGTGTGACTAGATAGCCTATTCTGACTCCAGTTAGCTCCATCTGCTCCCTCCACTGAGCCTCCTTCACTACATTAGTGCTTCCATGTGCCAATTACACCAACCACACTCAGTTAGACTCAGTTTGACTCCCGGTTGACCATTACTTGTGCATTGATGACTTCATTGATGAGAAGGTGGACTCCTAGTTATGCATTGATGACTCTCCACTGAATATGGATCTGTGCATGAAGGAAAATTCGAATTCAGAATATGGATCTGTGCATGAAGGAAAATTTGAATTACACCTAGTGAATTCGAATCCTCATCCTCGGAATTGTATAGTTACCAGTTTACTATTTAGATTAATGTAACATGTGTAATTATTCTGCCTCTATCAGAGCTCCTTTGGATCTATGTTCTATTGCTTCTCTCTTCTTCTATTATTCCTAAATTCTTTCATTGTGAGGTTTACATCATCTCTTTGGATCTTATGTGGGAATTTTCACATGGTATCAGATCCATTTGAGAGTATATTCTACCTCCATTCTTGAGAGTTTTTTGCAGGTATTTCGAAGTTCCAGCAGTTGCAGCAGCAGATCCAGCAGTTTCTATTTGCACTTGTTCCAGCAGTCAAAATGAGCAATTCGAATGCTTCTTCTTCTCTTTCTCCTATGATCCTCACTCCCTTCAATTACTTCGAATGGAAGGGTGAGATGAAAATTCACTTGATGCATAAAGGGCTTCAAAGATTGGTTTATGAAAGAGATGCCATACCACATACAGCTGTAGAGAGAGTCAAGCATCTAAACAAATTGGATGAAGCTTTTGGATTCATATGCCTTCATATGTCCAAAGATCTATTGTTCCATGTTGAAGGATTGAAGTCTCCAAATGAGTTATGGACTAAATTGGAGAGTCTTTTTGGAAAACAAGATGGGCTAAGAGGCCATATTCTTGAAAATGAATTGGTTTCCCTACAACCTAGCAATTTCGAGAGCATTCAAGCATTCTTCTCAAAATTTAAAAATTTGGTTTTACAATGCAAGCATTGTGGCATCACTAAAAGTGATGAGCAATTGGTGCTCTCCATTTTGAGCAAACTTGGATCTCAATTTTCTGTCTTTGTATCTTCTTTCCATTCTAGGCAAATGTCAATCCCTGGATGGAAGTTTCCTACCTTAGATGTCTTCATTCAAGCCCTCATTCAAGAAGAGGACAAATTGTTTCAAATGGGTGCCATAAACACCTCCAAAGATCTAGCTCTTCTAGCTGGTGAAGCAAGTGGAGTGAATGCAAAAGGGAGGAAAAAATATAAGGACAAGAAGCCATCA
This sequence comes from Larix kaempferi, assembly GCA_027924585.1. Taxonomy (NCBI): domain Eukaryota; kingdom Viridiplantae; phylum Streptophyta; class Pinopsida; order Pinales; family Pinaceae; genus Larix; species Larix kaempferi. Next base: position 3,119,539 of record BSBM01000923.1, read on the forward strand.
AAATCCAAGAACGACAAACAAAAGAGCCCAAATTGTTCCTACTACAAGAGAGGAAACCATCCTGAGAAAGCTTGCATGCACAAGAAAATTGATCTTCTAACCAAGCTTCTTGAACAAAACAAAATTGTTGTTCCAAAAGAAGCAAAGATGTTTGATTCTGGAAGTGGATCTGATGATTGCCATGCATTGATGGTTGGTTTTTCAAAGACAAAATCCCTTCTCAAAGATTCTGGAGCCTCCAACCACATGGTTGCCTCTGAAGAATCATTTTCCTCTTTGGATCTCTGTTGGCCCGGTTTTGCAACCAGGCTTAGTGCTATGGGCACCTGCTAACTAGTAGCAGCAGTTTCAATAGAATTAAACAAGAAGCTAATCTAAACAAAACTAATCATGGATCTATGCAAGAATATAAGCAAATAGTGTAAACATTTAAAAAACAAGAACAAGAAAATATTAAAGAATGAATTTGTATTAAAAAATGGAGGGCAAGCAAGTGCTTGCAATAATACCTTCAATGGTGAAGGTTGATGTTGAGCAACTCCCAAGATGAGTAGCTCCAAGCTCCAAGAGGTCTCCTTCTCCAAGGTTGCTTACAATGGCCAAAATGCTCGAGGAAGATTTCGGCAGCATGAGGATGAGATAATGGATGGATGTGAAATGAGGAGCCCCTACCACCTTTTTATAGGTTTTGGTGGTGGGGAATACCATTTGTGGTTTTGTGGAAACCAAATGGTATTGACCAACATGGTTTAGGTACTTTTCCCTCCTTTTTCCTTTTTTGAATAAAAATAATATTTTAATTCCCTTTTTAATATTTTTGGGAATTTGGACCCTTTTTGAGGGTTTTTTATGCTTTTTAGGAAAAATAATCTTTTTTAATGGAAAAAGGGGTGTACTCAGGTCTTTTGGTGACCTTTTGTTGGTTTCAGAGGCTCAGATGGTGAAAAAGTGGACAAATGGGTCATGTGAATAGGGAAATGAGCTAGTGAGCACTTTTTAGGTGTTAACAGATTTCCCCCTGATGTGTGAGGGCAGGAGCTCATCGTATGGCCGATAGACATCATAGTTCTTTTGTCTTTTTTCAGGGGTTTGGGAAGGATAAGAGACCGATTGGAGACTGGAGCCACGGCCCTTGGAAGCTGCAAGAAACAAAAAATATTACATGGCCTCAATATGAATGAGGTATAATCTCTGATAATGGACGAGGCGGGCATTCCCATGCTCGTATCAAGACATATACATAACAATTAGTCCCAAGAAGGGGGATCTAATACATAAAGAATCTACTGGTACACCATAACGGTCCAGGGGGGACATTATTTTGGGATGTACTCCTGATCATAACGGATCTCAATAACTGATACACTGGAATAACTGAGGAACTGCTGAAACTGAAGGTGTCCAACATCTGTAGGGACTCAAAGACTATGAGTCATCTCTGAGAAATAATGTAACTGTATACTCAAGGGAGTATGAAACTGGGGTACATCTGAATACTGTCACCGTGCGCAACCCGGATATCTGTAGAAAAAGTGTAACTGGTGTTATCCATAGGAAGACTCTCAAATGTGGAGGAGTCAGGAGGTATCTGGGGTCTTCGACTAATAAGTGAAATGGACGAATACCCTGTGCGGGTCTCAACGATGCGATCAAGGTGTTGAAGTCGAGCATGTGAGAAACAACCATTTGGAGAGGCACTGAAGATTCCTCTCGAAATGATTCGTAGGCACTCATCATAAATGGTGATGAGTCCAAGACACAGGGACCTCTAGGTCTATCCTCTGGAATCAATGTGGTTGTCGTCGACAGAGGGAGACCAGCAACTAACAAGGCAATGATGTTTCCTTGATAGGAGCGCGAGGTGTAAAACTAAAGTGTTGTAGTACTGATAGTAGGACTGACATACTTGTGGGAAGGGGAAATAACTGGGTCAAAAAATGGGTAGATTCAAACTTCCTTTGTTCAGAGCATGATGACATGGTTGACCTGGCAGCGTAGGGAACTGACTTGTAGGTGTGGGGATCATTGCTTTGACTGAATGGTATATATTGACTCTGGGGGGGGAGGACGAGCTGATAGGTGCCGTCGAGGAATTATCAAGGTGACATACTGCAGAATACTCTGAACAAAGGTGACCAAAATGGGGAAGCTGCCTAATGAGTAGATGTTATCTGTCGTGGCGCCAAGAGGCACCATTGATTCCTTCTTCGTAGTTTTAATGAGCTCTAAGAAGGGATAAAGTGTGCTCTGAAATGGTACGGTCCTGTGGATTTTGTGAGCCCAGGACGGCTCATGCTCATGGTTGCTTTCATGTTTAGAGAGTCTGAAAATGGTAAGTAGACTCTAATGGTGTTTCTTTTTCGTAAGTTTAGTCTCCAAGGCCCGAAAAAGCATAAAATGATGCGGATGGAGAACTCTTCTAGCCGATGTGACTAGAGTATACCTTTTTCGTAATTAGTCTACAAGGTCCGGAAAAGGGGTAAACTTATACCAGGTAGACGCCCTTTCAGATACGTTTAACGAGCATGAAAGGAAACAAGGTTGCTCGGCAATCTTTTCATTGTTTGTAGGAGTCAGAAAAAAGCTTAACAAAAACTCCCTAAGTGCCTTTTTCGTAAAAGGGGTTGCTCGGCCCGAAAAAGGGGTAAAATTATACTGAACAAAAATGGATTGATGAGGGTGAGAAAAGGTCTCAAGCATCGTCATCAGTGCGGAAAACTGGATTCGGTGACATAAGGATTGTCGAAAATGGAGAACGGCCGATGTGGCACGCAAACCGAGGCTATGTGGGGGGCATAAAAAATGCTCTAAAAATCAGGACGTGACATCGAGAAATGTTCTCAAGCATCATCACGAGCGCGAAAAACTGAATCCGACGATATAAGGCACGTCGAAAATGGAGAACGGCCGATGTGGCACGCAAACCGAGGTGACGAGGGGGGCCAATAAATGGTCAAAAAATGGACCCCGTCAAAACGGGAAAAGGAAGGAACCTGCATGAAGTTCTCGCTGTGCTGATTTCAACGGTACCAACGGTTTGAGAAATGGACTTCGTATGATCCCGCAATGGTTGGTTGAAAATTGGTGGAATTTCTATAAATAGGGCGTGGGGCCCAAATGACTTGTCATTGTTACGTGTGAGTTTGATAGAGCTATCAGAGCTATTTCTTGATTTCCGAGAGATTTCACCGTTGGTTTTCGATTCTGCGAGTTTCAGTTAACTCTATTTGCCTTAGCCTTTTCAATTATGTCTTTTTTGTTTGGCGGCGGGCCCCCGAAGGCCGCGAAATTCCATGTTTACCCTCCAACGTGGAATATCGCGGGTTTCAGGTCTGTTCTCGCAATGAACCGCGCGGGTTTCAGGCTGACAGTCGCGATGTTCATCACGACTGTGAAGTTGGAACCCGTGATGTTCATCGCGAGTTCATGGTAGATAGTCGCGATGTTCATCGCGACTGTCTGGCCAAAATCCGCGATGTTCATCGCGGGTTTTTGCCTGGAGGCCGCGATGGTCATCGCGACTTTTGGTGGAAATGACGCGATGGTCATCGTGGCTTTTGGTGGAAATGCCACGATGGTCATCGTGGCTTTTGGTGGAAAAGCCGCGATGGGATTTTTTCAAAAAATTTCGTGCTGGGGCTAAAAATTTCTTTTGTTTTCTGGCAGGATGTTGAGGAGACCATTGTCGTCGTGGCGAGAGCGAGAGATCGATGATGATCTTATGGAGAGGATTCAGACTGATCCGGGGGTGCGACAGACTCTGGCTATGAGCGGACTTTTGAAGTTCGCTCAGATCCCACCTATTCGTTCAGTGCGACGGCTCCTGAACAAGCTAGTGAGTTGGTGGGTGCCGGCGGAGGGTGCATTTATTATTGGGGGTGAGAGGTTGGAGATCACTCTCACGGATGTCTATTTTTTGACTGGGTTGCCTCGTTTGGGTGAGGTGGGAGATCTCCTGCCGAGGATCCCGCCGGGTGTGGATATGGAGGACTTGTTACAGACCTTCTGTGTTGATGATGTTGTTTTGCAAAACAGCTCTATCAGTCTGCGATCCCTACGTGAGTGGGATATGCGGGCTGTTGGGGCATGTGTTCTGAGGATATTGGGTGCTGCTGTGCCACATCGTATGTCTGGGGGACAAACGATGATGGTGGACTCTGTTCTCCGGGGGACTTATTATGCTTGGGGGCAGATGTTTCTGGCTGGTGTCCAGAGGGATCTGGAAAAGACCATTCGAGAGGGAGGTGAGTTCTGTTATGCCTCCTTCCTATGATGTTTTTTCTTTGAGCGCTTGCCGACCTTGCGGCCACGGGTACCCATTCGTGCTGGTCTGGTGAGTGAGTCTCACATGATGAGGTGGGGGCAGATGATGCCTCGTGGCGGCGGAGGTGTGCATGGTTTCTTCACTGTGGATTTTTATGAGCAGTGGGAGCAGATGCCCCTGCTGATTGAGGACTACCCTTATGCCGGCATGGACTACCGAGGCGACCCCGAGATGCCTCGTGCCCCAGGACAGGCCTGGAGTTTAGACAGTATGTTTTGTGTTATATTTTATATTATATCATGTGTTGTTTCATTTATCAGTCTATGATTATAGTTGCATATGATGGTTTATTTGCATTGTGCAGATGTGGGTCCAGTGCCACCGGCCGACTACGTGGCTCATCAGGGGCGAGCGATGGTGGTCGCCCATCCACCTGCAGCGGTACCACCTCCACGTGGTGGAGGATTTGCGGCTCGTGGGAGAGGGGTTAGCCCTCGAGATGACGCCATAGAGGGTGTCAGACAGACCTTCGACCGGATCCTAGCTGGACTCCCCGAGGATGGTTGGAGAGACCTGGATCGGGATATTTTGGAGGGTTGCTTTGGTGCGCCGCCTGAGTGGCGGTCGCTCTTGTTGAGGACAGCAGTGTTTGTGGCAGGGCACAGGGGTGGTGCTCGGGATGTCCCGCCAAAGCCGGCTCAGATGAGGATCCGTCTACGGGGTGACCCAGCGGGGCCAGCGGAGGAGGCGCCAGAGGAGTGCAGAGTTCGGGCTCGCCATGACCCGGCGGGGCCAGCGGAGGAGGAGCCGGAGGAGCCTAGGGATCCTGATGAGTAGATGATATTGTATCTGCCCCCAAATGCTAATGAGCATATGGGGAAGCATTTTTTGTACGATTGATGTATTTTTTGTATATCGGGTGCTGAGGGCACATATGACATATTGACTATCATGGTTTATATATATATGTGTATATATATTTGGATATATGGTCGTGTATGCACGTGGATGCACATTTGTCTTTTGTATATTCCCGTGGAGGCACATGTTATGCACATGGATGCAGTATTTTGTTATTTGTTTATGCCCGTGGAGGCACATGTTATGCACGTGGATGCATTTTGTTTATGGATATGCCCGTGGAGGCACATTTTATGCACATGGATGCACATTTTGGTTATGACATGATGTGATTGGTGTGCCAGTCGAGGACATTGTTGGCCATATGGTCTGCTACGCTATTGAGGTGTCTTGGGACATGTGTGAACGAAATGTATTCAAATTGTCTAACCATTTGTTTAGTGCACAGGAATTTTCTGAAAAGACAGGGATCGCATACCTGGTAATCATTGTTGAGCTGGGAAACTAGGAGCTGTGAGTCCAAGAAAACGTTGAGGTGATGGATGCTCATTTGGAGAGCTACGGCCAGGAGACCGGTCACGGCATCGTATTCAGCTTGGTTATTGGTGGCGGCACCTAAATATACTCCGTCAATGTGAATTAACTCATGTGAAGGGGAGTATATTACCCAAGCTACGGAGGCGAGATTGGGAGACCAACGGCTTGCACCATCAGGGAAACCGACATAGCAGAGTGGAAGAGGATCCATCTATGGTCATGCAGAGAAAAACAAATATTTAGGTTTTTTGAATTTTTTGTGAACAAAGAAAGTATGCCTATACTAAAATGGACGGTGGTGTCCATCAAATTTTCTATGGGTAAAATCGTTTAAGGTACAACCCGTTGCGTGGGTTGCGTAGGTGATTGCCTTCTGAATCGGTCAAAATGTATGCCCCCTGCCCGAGGCAGGTGTGTATGATGTAGGGGCCTTGCCACATAGACACGAACTTTCCCTTTCCTGTTTTATCATGAGCTTGATCGTAAGCGAGGACAATATCTCCCTCAGAAAAGGTTCTTGGGTGGACGTGTTTGTCGTAACTTAGTTTTGATCGTTGTTTAGCTGCTTCCATGTTTTGAATAGCTGTGCGCCGATCTTCATCGGCCTGCTCTAGGAGTAGTAAACGTTGCTCGATCGGGGAAGTGTCCGGTAGGAGTTCAACGACGATATGTAAGGCCGGGATCTGGCACTCAATAGGGAGGACGGATTCGACACCGTGAACTAAATGGAAAGGGGTAAAACCGGTGGCGGTTTTGGTTGAGGTGCGGTAGGCCCATAGTGTCGGGAAAATCATGTGGTGCCAATTGGATTTGTGCTTGTCTACAGTACGTTGGAGAATGGTCTTCAAAATTTTATTGATCGCTTCGACTTGGCCGTTTCCTTGGGGATAGTAGGCGGAAGAGAAATGGTGTTCAAATTTCAACATGGTTGATATTTCTTTCCAGACGGCATCTTCGAAGTGAGAGCCATGGTCGGAGACTAGTTGCTTCGGCACTCCGAAACGAGCGATAACATGGTTAAAGAAAAATCGTGCTGCAGTGTCAGCTTTGCAATTATAAGTCGGCATGGCTTCCGCCCACTTTGTGAAATAATATACGGCCACAATGATGTGCTTATGCCTGCCGGCTGACGTGGGGTTGCAATCGAGGAAGTCAATGGCCCATTTGCAGAATGGTCCGACAGTGATGACTGGATGAAGGGGGGCAGGGGGGGTTCTTGCTTTGGGGGCAAAAAGTTGGCAGTTCTGGCAGTGCTTGACTGCGGTGATGCAATCAGTAAATAATGATGGCCAAAAGTAACCTGCCCGAATGATCTTCTGGGCTTTGGCCATGCCAGAGAAATGGCCTCCGCAAGTGCCGCTATGACAATCATTGAGGACTTGTTCTGCCTCACCATGGGATAGGCAGCAGCGTAGGATGGTATCGACGCCACGTCGGTAAAGTACATCCCCTAACAAGAGGTATCGGGGGGCGTGGTGTCGTATGCGACGGCGTCCGTCACGATCGATGTGTGGTCAAAATTTTAGCGTACGAAGGTAAGTCAAAATGTCTCCATACCAAGGGTCGTCAGAGGAAATGATGAAGATTTTTTCATCAATCAGGTCCGTTTGGATAACGGGTGATGACGAAGAGGATGGGAGGTCAGTGATGAGGTGAGCAAGCGTGAGGGCTTTAGTGCTTTTGGGAGTTCTGAAAGTGAGGTCATATTCCTGGAGGATAATGACCCATTTAGCAACACGACCTTGCAGGAGCCGTCGGGTTAGGAGATATACCATAGGGTTGGAGTCGGCCACAACCATGGTATGACTGAGTAGAATGTAGTGTGGCAATTTTTGTACGGAAAAGACTATAGCTAGGGCTAATATTTCCTCGTATGGGTAACGCAAAGGTGGGCCAGACAAGGTCTGGCTGACGTAATAAATCACATGCTCTTGGTGAGAGGCATCTTCTTGGACCAAGACTCCGGATACGGCATGTTCAGATGTCGAGACATAAAGGGTGAAGTCTTGAGAGAAATCCGGTGGGGATATCAAGGGGGATTGTGTGAGAGCTTTCTTGAGGGCGTCGAATGCCGTGTCTTCTTGCTCATCCCAAACAAAGGGTATGTGGGTACGAAGTAAGCGTAAGAATCCATGGACTTTGGTGGCGTAATCAGGAACGAAGCGCCTAAGGAAATTGGACCGCCCTTGCAAACTTTGGAGCTGCCGAAGTGTGCGAGGAGGGGGGAGTTCTAAAATGGATTTGACTTTCAAGGGATCGACAGTGATTCCGTCTTGGGAAACAATGAAACCCAACAACCGGCCTGTCGGAACGCAAAAGACACACTTGTGTGGGTTCAAGCGGATTTTATATTTGCGTCAACGCAGAAAAACTCGCCGGAGGTCGTTAAGGTGGTCTGATCGTTTTCGGGAACGAGCTGTAAGGTCATCAAGATAGACTCGCAGGATATGGACCAAGTCGTGAAAGCAATAGGTCATGGCTCGCTGGAAAGTGGCACCAGCATTTTTAAGGCCGAATGGCATGACGCAATAGGCAAAGGTGCCCCATGGGGTGGTGAAGGCAGTCTTGTACTCATCCTCCTTGCAGATGTGAATCCGGTTGTATCCGGAAAACCCGTCCATGAAAGATAGGACTTCATGGCCCGCACACTCATCAATGAGTTGGTCAATGAATGGCGTGGGGAAATTGTCTTTTGGACAAGCGTGGTTTAAATCACGAAAATCAGTGCATACTCTAAGGGTGCCTTGCTTTTTGTTGACAGGAACGGGGTTCGACACCCAGGTGGTGTACGGGATAGGATAAATGAATCCTGCTTTGCGAAGTTTCTCGACCTCAGCTTTAACAGCGGGGAGTTTGGAAGGATGAATGGGTCGTTGTTTCTGACGAACAGGGGGTACCTCCGGCCATGTATCAATGTGGTGTTCTATGATGGCGGGGTCGAGACCAGGCATCTCGGTATAGGACCAGGCAAAGACATCACGGAACTCTTGAAAGAGCTTTTTGTATGCCTAAGTTTCTGCTTGAGTGCAAGATGCGCCCAGCGAGATGAGCTCAGGTTTCCCAGGTGTTGTGGAAATATCTATCTGTATAGTGGGGGAAATGTTGGACATGTTCCCTTCTTCAAAGGCATCTGGTGCTGGGATGGGGTCCTTTAACCAATCGACCTTGGTGGGTATGAAATCTTTCGATTCGACTGATAGCTGGTTGGATGAGGTGGATGTAGATGTTTCCGGGAGGAAATACGAGCGATGATGCATATCATTCCAAGGGTAGTCGGGTGCAATGAGTGTCTCCAAAATTTGCTCATCAGTATTGAAGTAGTCAGACCATAAATCAAGGGGTTCTGGTTTGAAAGTTGTTGAAATCATATATATTGTATTGACTTCTTCCGACGAGGATGATGGCGGGGGGTAGATCTCCTCAATGAGGGGAGGAGATATCTCCAAATCAACGTTGTTTAACTCATACAATGCTGCTCTATAGTCAGGGAGATCAGGACAATGGTGAGAGTAGTGGCCGTAAACACTGCATATGGCACAAGGATGGTTGGTGCACAGTGATCTGTCGCGAGGCTGAGGAGGTGGCTCAAGTCTAACGACTGGGATGCCGGTGTCGTCGTCCAACATATTCATATGCTCTTGGAGTGCTGGTAACTATGGGCATTGATGAGTCGGATGGCCTATCTCATCGCACAAAGAGCATTTAGGAGGAGCTCGAAATACTGGTGGGGGTTTGACTACCTTAGGAGGTGGTATAGCAGTGTATGGTTGTGGACCTCTGCCCCCAGTTGGCTTGACAAGAGGAGGAGGATTCGTTGACGACGAAGGGATCATGAGACCAGGAGATGGTTTCGTCGACGACAAAGGGATTGTGACACCAGGAGGAGGTTGAGTAGTGGTAACAATAGGTTGTACCGGTTGGAGGATGACATTTGGTGTCGGCGGTGGAATGGGAGGCAAAATATACCACATGGGTAATCCCAATGTTAACCCGAGTAGACTAAGGGTAGCCATAACCGGGGCGCTTACTACACCCGAAGGAGGAAATAGAAAGGGGATGGTGTGGATGGGTGTAACACCGATGTGACTAGGGACCAATGGTGGTTGACTACTGGGTGCTTGTGTATTCTGTGAAAGAGTACAGAGGTTTGCGACGTGGGTCTCCGGTGACAGTGGTGGAATGGCCTGGAATGTAGAGGTCATTGGTGTATCTGAGTAAAGTCCGGGCCCCAGAGAAGAAACAAAGGAGGTAGTTGCACTAGAAGTGGGTTTTTCAACCATGGGGAGAACATTTTCGGGTGCTGCAGGGGCATTGGGATCATAGTAGGTGAGTTGGTCAATTTTGACCACGCGTCCCTCGTGGGGGAACATCATGGTGCGAAAAACGGATGAGGCGACTGCTTTCATGGCGTACATGTAACTGCGGCCAAGTAAAAGGTTATAATCGAGCTGGACATTAATGACCGCTATGTCGATGAGCATAGTTTTCCCACCTAATTTGATGGGGACCTTAGGTAGTAAACCTTGAGGTTGAGCTGACCAGCCGTCGTAGGTCCGCAATGCAGTGGTGGATTGTTGGAGAGTAGGGGATCCCAACTTCTGCCAAACAAATATGGACATGATGCATGTAGAGGCACCCTCGTCAATGATGCACCGATGGATGACAAGATTCCGAATAGAACCAGAAACTTGGACTGCTATGGTGGAAGGCAGACGTGGTTCGGACTGGTCCAAATCAAAGGTCATCAATTTCGAATCATTTGGGTCAATCGCCCCAATGGCAGAAAGTAAAGTCTTGCGCTGCGTAGGACATTTTTTCAAGACTTCTAACGCAGACATGGCTGCAGGAGATTGAGCTAAGTCATCTACGATGTTGTAATTTGACGCAGCCCGTGCATTGGGGTTGTTGTTGATACGGCGGAGTGGGAAACGAGGTGCTTTAGAGGCGCCATCGAGTGGAAGCGGTAGTATACGTAATGTCTGATCAGTGGGATGAAAGTTAGTATCCTTATCGGCGGGGGGGGCTTCGGAGGTAGGGCCATACTGGTTCCGACGTGTCTGAATGTTGACATCGGCAATGGACATCATCAATAAGTGGTGAGTGCCTGAATCAAACATGGGTTGATCAGGAGCGGCGTAAGTGATTTGTTGTGGTGGCACGTTTCCCTGTGGGGGAGCTAACGGCTGAGTGTTCACCACTCCTTGCGTTGGAAAAGGGTTTTGTAGTACCAAAGGTTGTTGTTAAGGTGGTGGGGGGTTGGGTGGCGGCTGAGGAGCCGCCTGCCCTTGACGATGGGCGTCATCTGTCCATAGTTGCGGAGCCCGCTCTAGATGTGGGCAAGTGTGGGTATAGTGGCCATAGACCCCGCAAATAGAACAAGGATGGTTTGTTCGTAAATTAGCATTTTTGGCTTGCTTAGGTGGCCGATCAGGATTCTGATGAGCAGGCGCCGCGTTATTATTTTGCGGAGGATGGGGAGGGTGTGGAGCTTGGTTATGGTTTTGGTTGTTTCCACGGTTACGTCCTCTTCCACGGTTTGGTTGCCCACCCTGGTTGCGTTGGTTATTTTGGTATTGGGGCTGATGTTGTTGTGCGTACACGTGCCCTTGAGCATTGGGGGGATTGTGGGGAGCCGCAAGTGCGGGAGCAGGTTGCGGCGGGTAATATGCAGGTGGAGTTGGCGGTGGTCCAGTTGCCTGTTGGGGTTGTTGGTACCCCTGAGCTATTGGATGTGTTGGATTAGCTGGTGCAGCTTGCTGTGGGTACTGCATTTGTTGTGGCAAGAACTGAATGGGGTTCTGTGTAGCAGGTTGGTTATAATATGTAGGAGGTACATATGTTGATGGCGCTTGTCCATAGCAATGTTGTGGACAAGAGGGTCCATGAATATGATGTGTCTGGTTTGTTGGAGCGTAAGAAGTTGTTGCTCCGAAACTGGATGTAGCCCTAGAGAGGTCTGGGGCAGGCATGGTACTTACCATGCTGAAAGGTTTAGCTTGGGGTGTGATTTGGCCAATAATGCCATCGGTGGCATGAGATGCCCCCGGCGCGTCACTGCGTGAAGAGTCGCATCGTGGGGCGTCAGGTATGATTGTGTATAGATAACCCGACTGGGCGTAAATGAGATCAAATTGTTGGGCTTTGAGGATGGCCTCTTCTTCAGAATGGGGTCTTTCAGATGCCACGTCCTTCGCAATGAGAGGGAGAAGGGATTTTAGAAACCAATCTAGGAAGATACGGTCGTCTAATTTGATTTTGCAGAGGCTTCGTCGTCGACGCCACTCATGAATGTGGTCAGTGATGTGGGTGGCCGTGTTCTGTCTGCAAGACAGTAGGATCTCGACGCCCGCATCATAGCGGACAGGTAACTGAAAGAACTGCAGGAAGGTGGAGGCAAGGGAGGTAAAGGTGGCATGCGTCCCATGGGGCTGCTCGATATACCACTTGGCTGCAGAGCCAGTGAAAGTGCGCTGTAATAGACGGAGGCGGACAGAGTCGTCCACTATGGAGTTGAAGGAACACCATAGATGGAAGGACATGATATGGTTCTGGGGGTCCTCACCTGCCTTACCCTCAAACTTAGGGATGTCGGAGGGGAGTTTGGTGGGCATGTGAGGCCACGCAGGATCATGTCTGATAGGGTCATTGGTGAGCCTGGCTAAATCTGGCAAGTTCAGACTTGCCATATATGGTAAGCTAGCAGATGTAGGGACTGGGACATGTCTAGTCATGGTGGTATGTGGTCCAGCAGCACCTAAAGATATGCTAGGTATTGAAGGTATATGTCCTCCAATAGGTGTGTTCTGGTAAGGGCCAGCGCTTCCTAGTGCAACATGGGTTACACTAGGGTTAGGAATAGTATTGGTGATTCCTGGGATAGGGTTTGTGGAAACCAGATGGGGTGTGACCCCTATGTTGGGCATGCCCATAACAGGTGGTGGCCCTGTGTTGGGAATTCCTATAACAGGAGGTGGCCCTGTGTTGGGCATTCCTAAATGTGGAGTGTTGCCCATATTGGGCATACCCAGGGGGGTGGTTGTTTCCATGGACGGCACTGTAGTAGAAGGGTCCGTAGACGTCTCTCCTATGGTGCTGGTAAAGAGTGGATCAAATGGTGTTCCAGACATAATGTTGGTTGGGAATAACGCAGTGGGATTTTTGGATTCTGCCTCAGAATCAGAAGTGAAGTGAGGCGTGTCAGAATCGGATGACTGTCTAGTTGACCGATGATGTGTCGAGTCAAGGGATAAGGCTCGGCGTCGGTGACATGGCGAGCCAAGTAGACTGAACTTTGGGAGTTCGCCCTGTAGACGACGAGAGCATCTAAAATTCTCAATGGTGAGAAAATAAGTTTTTGTGTGAAAAATCTGTTTAAGTATCAGGTGGTGATATATATAAAAAAGCTCAAAACCCTAATGCAACCAAGGGTGCAAGAAGGGGAGTGAAAAAGAAGGCTCTCAGGCCAAAAAATCAACCTCAAAAAAGGGCACTTATTCTAGCAGCTGTGCTACAATAAGTGGAGGAATGCAACAAATGGTCAGAGTACCAACATGCAAATGGCTTCTAGAAAAAATAGGTGTAACTAGACCAAAGGTAGGTTGAATCATGCAAACACCTAACTAAAAGTATTGTGACTCATACAAACGATATCCTCTGCAAGGTGATGAAATCCAAGTCAAACGATATGAGTGATGAGACCACGGCTAGATATCCCCCTACCGGGAGGGACACCGGGTAATCAATCCTAAAGAAAGGCTACTAGGATACTCCGTTCATGACGCGTCGAGAAAAGGTAAATCTGTCGTTTGGTCCTTTGATCGCAATATCCCAATACAGGGATATCCCGAGAACTGCGAATGGTAGCCCTTCGGTTACTGAATGGATTTCGGTATTCCACTCAGGCTTCCGGAACCATCCTCGCGACTTCAACCCTCCTAGGGGAGAGGCCTTCCCACAAACCGGTTGTGACCGCGCCAATAAATACTAAGAGGTTTTAGCTCCCTAAAGGACAACAACTATGTCTCAGATGTAATAACTGAGGGGTGTTATTGGAACACCTATCCCCCCAATACTACCTAGCTACAAAGTTCTTTTAGTGTTCCTCAAGTGAGGTTAAAAGTGTGTTGAAATTAGGGTAAGTTTTAAGGCTTAGTTCAATTAAGTGATCGAGTGGGTGCACATGTGGTATTGTAAACTGAACTTGAAAGAAGTAAATGCTTTACTGAAAATTTCCAAAAAATAAAGGATCTTTCGAAAATAACAAAGCAAATTTTTGACTTTTTTCAATAAATGGAAATTAAAAGCTTTTCACAATCAACTCAAAAAAGAAAGGATCTTTTGAATCATGAAAGCAAATAATAGACTTCTTCAAAAGAAATAAATGGTTTTCTTTTCAAGGAAATTGCTAAGGGCAAGATTTTTTAAAGAAGTAAACAGGAAAAGATTTTAACCTAGATAAACTGCAAAATAAGTCTTTCTTTCACTTTCTTGAAAATTTTTAAAAAGACTTCTAGATGTGCATTTAAATAGTGAAATTTTTTCTATAGCTGTAAAATATGCAGAATTTAATACTGTAAAAATGTGCTATATGGGCAAAAAGTACAGTAAGAAATTAATTTTTTGAATCGGAATGGCCGAATGAAAAAAAAATTAGCAGCGCGGCTTTTGAAAGAAAAGCCGCGATGGACCGCGTGGGTTTCTGTCGCACAGTCGCGATGGACCGCGCGGGATTTACACGCACTGTCGCGATGTGCAGCGCGGAAAATGTCCGCGAAGCCGCGGGGAACCGCGCGGAAAAGGGGCGCGCAGTCGCGATGTGCAGCGCGGTAAATGATCGCGAAGCCGCGATGTGTAGCACGGAAACAGGATGCGAAGCTGCGGTGAACCGCGCGAAAAAAAAATCCGAAAAGTCACGGTGAACCGCGCGGAAAAAAGATAAAAAGTCACGATGGACCGCGCGACTGTCTGGCTAAAAACTGTGAGGCGAAAGCCGTGCGCGGAAGCTGAAAAACGAACCCAAAAATTGAGAATTCTGGGCTGTTAATGGGGCCAAATCTTAGAGCAGCAATGGATCTGCTGTCTAAGATGGCAGATCTATGGATCAAAAGGTTAAAAACTAATAAAAAACTAAGATTCAAAAGCAAAACTAGAGATCTATTGTTCAAACCCAGCGGAGTCGCCAAAAACTGTTGGCCCGGTTTTGCAACCAGGCTTAGTGCTATGGGCACCTGCTAACTAGTAGCAGCAGTTTCAATAGAAATAAATAACAATAAACTAAATCTAAACTAAACTAATCATGGATCTATGCAAGAATATAAGCAAATAGTGTAAACATTTAAAAAACAAGAACAAGAAAATATTAAAGAATGAATTTGTATTAAAAAATGGAGGGCAAGCAAGTGCTTGCAATAATACCTTCAATGGTGAAGGTTGATGTTGAGCAACTCCCAAGATGAGTAGCTCCAAGCTCCAAGAGGTCTCCTTCTCCAAGGTTTCTTACAATGGCCAAAATGCTCGAGGAAGATTTCGGCAGCATGAGGATGAGATAATGGATGGATGTGAAATGAGGAGCCCCTGCCACCTTTTTATAGGTTTTGGTGGTGGGGAATACCATTTGTGGTTTTGTGGAAACCAAATGGTATTGACCAACATGGTTTATGTACTTTTCCCTCCTTTTTCCTTTTTTGAATAAAAATAATATTTTAATTCCCTTTTTAATATTTTTGGGAATTTGGACCCTTTTTTAGGGTTTTTTATGCTTTTCAGAAAAATAATCTTTTTTAATGGAAAAAGGGGTGTACTCAGGTCTTTTGGTGACCTTTTGTTGGTTTCAGAGGCTCAGATGGTGAAAAAGTGGACAAATGGGTCATGTGAATAGGGAAATGAGCTAGTGAGCACTTTTTAGGTGTTAACAATCTCCAAGATGGGCCTACCATTCACATGGGAGACAACTCTCAGATCTCTGCCAAAGGATTGGGTACAGTTCATATGGAGCATGGTAAGTTCAAAAATGTTTTATTTGTTCCTTCTCTAATAGCTAATTTGTTGTCAGTATATCAAATGACTCATACAGGATCACCAAAGCAAGTAATTTTTGGTCCAAACACAGTAGAGATTACAGAAATATCCACTGGAAATTTTATAGCGAATGGGATTGCTAATCATGCCTCAACGGCATATGAGTTCTCACACTTCATGCCTTTCTCTTTGACTATTCCTTCATATTATAATGAAGATCACAGTGACTCCTCTTCTGATGAAGAAGAAGATCAAGATTTTGATGTTGAGATCATAGTTCAAGAAGATTCAGATCCAGAACTAACACCTATTCTCAGTCCAGATTCGAGGTCAATATGGGCTCACACAGTCCTTGCTACTACTGAGAACACAGTTGATGATTTATCTGTTCACAGAACTACTAGACTTTAGCATCATTCCAACCTTGCATCATGCCATCCACCTCTCCATGAGAGATGCAGCATGATGATGGGGTTCTCTCTTCCATCTCTTGGGAAGACTCCTCATGTTCCATTCGCTCCACTTACAGAAAGATTTCCTGAAAGACTTGCTTCGTCCAACAAATTCTCCACACAGTGGGAGGCATATCAAGAGACTAGATCCAGATCTAGCTTCTACTTTGGCTTCCTACAGGGGATCAGCTTGCCAAGTCTTTTGCAAAAGTTTTCACTGATGAAAGCTTCTTTTTTTTCTGCATAGTATGATGGTTCTTTGAGTTATTTACTATTCTTTTGAGGGGGGTATTTTTCCCATGAGGTTTTCCCCATTTCCTCGGTTTATGGACAGTTCTTTATTTTTCTATCATTTCTTTGATTGTATGGGTGACCTTTGGTCCTAGTTACCAGGGCCCGGGATGGATTAAGGGGGGGTGTTAGGATATTCCTATACTCCATCCTAGTCCTTCTAGCATTTCTGTTATTTTCAGTCACAGTCATGCATGCAAAATTAGGGTTTGCATGCATCCTAATCATCAATACCAGCACCTAGCCCTCAGCAAACTAGCCCCCGGAGCTTCCTTCAAATCAGTTTTACCTCTCCTAGAGCTTAGTGTGCCCTCCTTTCACCTACTGCATGAGAAGGGCACCTTTCTTCACCTACCAGTCCAATTTAGTTCAATTATCTTCAATTATTTCCTTGATTTAAGGATTAACTGACTCCTAACTAACCTTATCACTCCGATGGACCTCCAGTGTGACTAGATAGCCTATTTTGACTCCAGTTAGCTCCATCTGCGCCCTCCACTGAGCCTCCTTCACTACATTAGTGCTTCCATGTGCCAGTTACACCAACCACACTCAGTTAGACTCAGTTTGACTACCGGTTGACCATTACTTGTGCATTGATGACTTCACTGATGAGAAGGTGGACTCCTAGTTATGCATTGATGACTCTCCACTGATTATGGATCTGAGCATGAAGGCAAATTCGAATTACACCTAGTGAATTCGAATCCTCATCCTCAGCATTGTATATTTACCTGTTTACTATTCAGATTAATGTAACATGTGTAATTATTCTGCCTCTATCAGAGCTCCTTTGGATCTATGTTCTACTGCTTCTCTCTTCTTCTATTATTCCTAAATTCTTTCATTGTGAGGTTTACATCATCTCTTTGGATCTTATGTGGGCATTTTCACAGAGAATGTGTACAAATTCCAAAGCCATCAACAAGATCACAATCAAGTATACATTCCCTTTTCCTCGAATCAATGATTTGATGGATTTTTTTAGTGGTGCAAGGTATTTTTCTAAGATAGACTTGAAAAATGGATGACATCAAATTAGAATCGGAGAGGGTGATGAATGTAATTTATGAATGGTTAGTGATGCCATTTGGGTTGACAAATGCTCCAAGTACTTTCATGAGACTTATGAATTAAGTACTAAAGGATTTCAAGGTAACTTTTCCATTGTTTACCTAGATGATATATTAGTTTACAGTCATTCTAAGGAAGACCATCTTATGCATCTCATATTGGTTTTGAATAAGCTGCAAAAAGAGAAGTTACTAATCAATATGAAGAAGTGTGCTTTCATGAGGACATAATTGGTATATTTGGGTTTTGTAATATCACAGAAAGGTTTGAAGATGGATATAGGAAAATTCAAAGCCATAATAGAATGGCCTACTCCAAGGAATATTTCTGAGGTAATAAATTTTTATGGTTTAGCAAGTTTATACAAAAAATTATTAGAATTTTTAGTGTAATTTGTGCTCCAGTTATGGAGACAATTAAAGGGAATAAGCAACCATTCCAATGGGCTGACGTAGTTGAGAAAGGGTTTCAATTGCTTAAAAGGAAGGTAGCATAACAACCTATTTTAGTCTACCATATTTTAATAAAAAATTTCAAGTTAAATGTGATGGTAGTTGGATTGTTATTGGCGTTGTTCAGGAAGGTAAACCAGTTTCCTATCATAGTGAAAAACTCAATGATTCTAAACATAGATACTCCTCATATGATAAGGAATTTTATTCTATTGTTCAAGCATTGAAGAAATAGAGACACTATTTGATGCCCAACGATTTTTTTTGTATATTGATAACCACGCCTTACAGTTTATTAGTATCCAAACAAAGTTGAATCACGGGCATGTCAAGTGGGTTGAATTTTTGCAAAATTGTACTTTTGTTTTCAAACATACAAGTGGGAAGTCTAACAAAGTTGCAGATGCTTTAAGCATGATAATCCTGATTTTGCAGGAAGTCCGAGTGAATTTTTTGGGATTTGATAATTTGAAGGAACTATATAAAGATGATGCATATTTCAAGGAAGCAAATGCAACATGTGAGAATCTAGTGAGAAAAGACAGAATTCCATGGATGGATTACATGATACATGGAGGATTATTTTTTAAAGGGAGCCAATTATGTATTCCAAAATGTTCTATGAGGGATAATTTCTTGAAAGAGAAGCACAATGGAGGCTTAGCGAGCCAATTTGGGAAAGACAAGACTTTTGCTCAATTAAGTGCATTTTATTTTTGGCCATGTATGCAAATTGTTGTTCAAATATTTGCGGAAAGATGGATTTGTCAGCATGCTAATGGGAGAATCCAAAATACGGGTTTGTATCAGCCTTTACCTATTCCTAGCATACAATGGGATTCAGTTAGTATGGATTTTGTATTAGAATTTTCAAAGACTCAAAAGGGAGATGATTCAATTTATGTTGTTGTTAATAGATTCTCGAAAATTACACATTTTATTTCTTGCACAAAAACAAGTGATTCAACTAACATTGCAAACTTGTTTTTCAAGAAAGTGGTGAGATTGCATGAACTTCCTAAAAGTATAATTTCTAACATGGATACTAAGTTTGAGGGTCATTTTCGGAGGAATATTTGGAAGAAGTTGGGAACCAATATCTGTAAAATTAGTCACAGCAGATCTAATGAACAAGTAAATCAATCACAACAGATGAACATAGAAAATATGGTGTAAAACTGTGCAAAACATGCAGCAGTGCTCAATATCCCAATAAGGGTGAATAATTACAATACAATACAATATCTGTCAATGAGCAATTCGAATTGACTAAGTAGGCCATTCGAATCACTGAATGGAGTAGCTTGACTCCAACTAGGAGTCCTCATCATCAATCGGTGGTGGTCATCAATGCACAAGAACCAGTCATCCAGGTGTCAATCTGAGTCTAACTGAGTGTGTCATGTGTAACTGAAGTGTGTAGCACTGATTAAGGGAAGGAGGCTCAGTGGGGGGCGCATGGGAGACTAACTGAAGTCAGAACAATTCATCTAGTCAAACTAGAGGTCCAACGGAAGTGAAACAGTCAGTCGGGAGTGAAATTAGCCTCAAATCAGGGAGAATCGGAGCTAACTGAATGTAACTGAAGTGGAACTGCAGTGGTAGGTGAACAAGTGCGCCCTTCTCTGGCAGTAGGTGAGAAGTGGGCGACTTTCAGCCTGGGAGGGATAAAACTCTGTAGTAAGTGGCTCCCGGGTGCTAGAATGAGGTGGCTAAGGTGCTGGAGGCATCAAACTGGTGACTGGGATGCATGCAAGTGCATGCAGGTGCATGCAAACCCTAGATTTTGCATGCAAACCCTAATTGCATGCAAGATCCTAAAAAAGATGATGTGGATATCCGAACACCCCCCCTCAAGCTAGACTATGATGTGCTAAAAATAATGTGGGGCCCTGGTAACTAAGACCAAAGGTCACCCCAATACAATAATCCAAAAAATGCTGAAAATAACTAAGTGAGGAAAGAGGGGAAACCCAGTGGGAAGAAATCCCCCCCTTAAGCTAAAGCATAATAATGAATCAATCTGTCTCCACCATGATGGAACTCACCCCCAACAGTGAACGGAGGTAAGAGAACTTCTTCTCAGTGAAGCTCTTGGTGAAGATATCTGCAATTTGCTCATTAGTAGGGCAATATTGCAGAATGATGGTGCGGTCATGCACCAACTGTCGAATGTAATGCATATGAATGTCAATGTGTTTGGTCCTCTGCCGCTGAACTGGATATGTGGAGATCTTGATAGCACTTTGATTGTTACAAAATAGGACAGTCGAAGTAGTGCCACCAAAATCAAACTCGGAAAGAATACCCTGCAACCAAACTGCCTGAATGCAGGCATTGACTGCCCCTCGATACTCTGCCTCTGCTGAAGAAAGTGCAATGGCTGCTTGCTTTTTGCTAGACCAGAAAATAGCACCATGACCAATCATGAAAACATAACCGGAAGTGGACTTCCGATCAATGCTATCACCTGCCCAATCTGAATCAGTAAAACCAATGAAATCTAGCTCAGAATCTGCAGCATAATGTATGCCAAACTGTCTCGTACCTTGCACATACTGCAAGATCCGCTTGGCTGCTCGCCAATGAAGCTCATGTGGCTGCTGCATATATCTTGACACGGCACTCACGGCATATGAGATATCAGGCCGTGAGTGTGTCAAATAAAGTAGTGAACCAATCAACTGTCGATACATACTGCAATCTGCAAGCGGTGTAGAATCTCCCTCCTCAAGACTGATTCCTGAGAGGAATGGGAATGGGGATGCCTTACATTCAGCCATATTAAACTTCAATAACAGGTCGAAAGCATATTTTTGCTGAGATATAGTGATCCCATCAAAATTTTGAGCTATCTCCAAGCCCAAAAAGTTACTCAGCAAGCCCAAATCGCTCATGTCAAAAGCTAGATTTAAGGCAGATTTTAGCTTGTTTATTGAAGTAAGTGTGCTACCAGTAATGAGAATATCATCAACATAAAGTACAATAACCAACAAATTACCTGTAACTCACTGAAGATACACATTCGGATTAGATTTGCATCTTTGGAAATTCTTAGAAAGAAGGAAGGAGTCCATCTTTGCGTACCAAGCTCTTGGGGCCTGTTTTAACCCGTACAAAGATTTCTTCAATCTACAAACTAATGATGGATCTGATGTGTAGCCCTCTGGCTGATGCATATATACCTCTTCAGCAAGGTCTCCATGTAAAAATGCACTCTTCACATCCATGTGGTGCACTTCCCAGTGCTTGGATGCGGCAACAACTAAAACAAGGCAGATGGAATCCATCTTTGCAACCGGTGCAAAAGTCTCAGTGTAGTCCACTCCTTGGACTTGGGAGAAACCTTTTGCCACCAACCTTGCTTTGTATTTACTGATAGAGCCATCAGCGGCAACTTTCGTGCGGTAGACCCATTTACACTTCACTAATTTTCTTCCAGGTGGAAGATAAACTAGCTCCCATGTGTTGTTCTTTTGAAGAGAACTGTACTCTTCATCCATGGCACTTTGCCATCTCGGATCTCGGTGAGCAGAATAGTATGATGTGGGATCTGAACCAGCCATCAAATAACAAATCTCAGGAAGTAATGGATCAGCAATAGATAGTTCCATACCTTCTCTTTGAAAGTCTGCTCTTGTTCGTCTCGGATCAGCAGGATTTCCAAGGTTCGAACCAGCAGATTGGAGAGTGTTTTGGGCCCACTTTGGTAACTGAGGAGGATCATAATGGTCGGATTCCGAATCTGATATGTCATGATCATCATATGCTGCTGAAATATCAGAAATATCATAACTCATACCTTCATTATCGCTGCACGGATCTTCTTCTGGTGAAGGCGGTGAATCGGCAGTCTTCTCCTCGACTAGTTGCAATTCTTGAAGCGGTTCTTCAAATTGCACACTGCGCTCTATGAATATCTTTTTAGATCTGATATCCATGAGTTTATATTCTTTTGATTCTTCCCCATATCCTATTAGTATGCACTCGGTACTTTTTGGATCCAAAGCTCGTCTCTTCTCAGAAGGAATTCTAGCCCATGCAGTAGAGCCAAAAACTCTCAAATTTGACACATCCGGTTTGTGACCAAAGAATGCTTCGAAAGGAGTCATACCTTTCACGGATGAATGTGGAACATGGTTCTGTATATATGCAGCAACATTGATTGCTTCAGCCCAAATATTTGCAGCCAAACCTTTTGATTCAATCATGCATGTAGCCATCTCTTTCAGTGACCGATTTTTCCTTTCCGCTACACCGTTCTGCTGGGGTGTGTAGGGAACTGTATGTTGGATCTGAATTCCGATTTGGGCACAAAGTTGCAGCAACTCGGACTTGATATATTCCCCACCATTATCAGATCTAAGAGCTTTGATCTTTCTCTCAGTGGTGGTCTCAACAGAAGCCTTAAAATCCTTGAATTTTCCAAGCACTTCTGACTTGTTTTTGAGAAAGAATACCCATGTAAAGCGGGAAAAATCATCAATAAATGTCAAAAAATACCTTGAACCATTTAATGACATATGGGGCAGCGGACCACTGATATCAGAATGGATCAATCCCAAAATAGTAGAAGCTCTGCTAGCTTTTTCGCGGTCGAATCTGTGCTCAGGGTGCTTCCCAATGATGCAACCAGTGCATATTCCCTTCGAGGAACGGAGTTGTGGAAGCCCATCTACCATGGATTTGTTTGATAATAGTAGCAAATACTTATAATTAAGATGTCCAAATATTTCATGCCAGATCCTACTAACCTCATTACCATGTGTGCGAAGAGCAGTGGGCTTTGCAAGCGGAATAAAGTGTGAAAACTCATAGCATTTTGCAGTGTGGTTTGCCTTTCCGACTGCAACTAGTCTTCCACTTTTGATATCAGAAATTTCAACTGTATTAGGGCTGAATGTAACTTGCTTTGGTTCACCAGTGTGTGTCATTTGATACACAGAAAGGAGATTTGAATCCAAGGAAGGCACATAGAGAACATTCTGAAAGCTTCCATGTTCTACATGAATCGTACCTTTGCCCTTTGAAGAAATTTTTGAGTCATCTCCCAAATGGATGGGGATGGAGCTGTTTGGATCGAATGAGGAAAAAGAATCAATATTTGCAGCCATATGATTTGATGCACCCGAATCTATCAAGAGAGTAGTGGGCTTCGAAACTGTTTCCATGAGTGCTTGTCCTCTTTCATGATCATCATTCCTATCCTTCTTCCTTGCACCGTCGGGAAGAGTTATGTTGTTCTTTTCCAAAAGGAGGGCCATTTGATCTATAGTCTTATTCATACATGAACTTTCGGGATGAAAGCCACGATTGCAATAAGTACATTTAGATTTTTGGTTACCTTCTTTTCCCTTTTGCTTGAACTTCGAACTGGATGGTGCATCCGTTTGTTTGCCTTTGTCTTTTTGCTTGTGAGGCTCGAATTTGGGCTTCTCCTTCTTTTGCTTTCCTTTACCATTCAAGATCTTGGGTCCTTGAACATATAGGGATGAATCTTTGGAGCTTATGGACCCCATTTGAATCAACTTGTCATGCTCTTTTGTGACGGACTCAATGAAGGCATTCAAGGTAGGCATCTTCCAATTCGGGGTAGTTAGCTGACCAGAATTGAAAGTAGAGACAAATACCGAATAATCTTTACCAAGCTTGCTTAGAATGGAGAGGATCAATTGTTTGTCCTCTTTGATAACTCCACTGTTCTTCAACTGCAAGTTCAAGTTTTTGAATTTTGTGAAGAATTCATTGATGGTCTCGAAATTCTCAGGATTAAGGCCAATCAATTCATTCTCTAATTGAAAAGCCCTAAGCTCATCCTGCTTGCCAAATAGTATTTCAAGTTGCTCCCATATGGATTTTGGAGTCTTCAATCCGCTGAGATGGAAGTGAAGATCTTTGGAGATGGAGAGACAAAGAAGACCATAAGCTTCATCAAGCTTGTTGTAGTGTTTGGTTCGATCTGACACATTGTTTGGCTCCAATTCAAGACCAAGAGTGACTCGGTAGTAACCTTTTGAACGTAATATGATCTCCATATCATCTTTCCAATCAAAATAATTGAATGGGGTGAGGATAGGCTTTGAAGAAGAGTATTCCATTGCTAGGAGCGAGTCAAACTGATGTAGATGATCTTGCATGCAGAGTGTAGCGAATGCAAAAGAGGAGTTTGCATGCACAGTGTAGCGAATGCAAAAGAGGATCTTGATAACCTGCAAATCACAATCAAACCAAGAACCGTAAGGTCGAACAATCCACCCTTTTAGAGTTGCATCGCACCTGGGATTGGAGATCAAACAATGTTGAATGGGTCCAATGTATCAGATCCAGGAATTATGTGGAAACTCAAGCTTCTGGAGTGGTATTGGATGTATTTTCAAGCTTTGCATGCACAGGAGCGAATGCCCTTGAGATATCTCATGCCAAAACTTTTTGCAATTTGAGCAATTCAGTCAAATCTTCTTGTAGAAATACCTGTAGAAAAGAGATCTTGTCCCTGAAATGGCTCTGATACCATGTAAAATTAGTCATAGCAGATCTAATGAACAAGTAAATCAATCACAACTGATGAACATAGAAAATATGGTGTAAAACTGTGCAAAACATGTAGCAGTGCTCAATATCCCAATAAGGGTGAATAATTACAATACAATACAATATCTGTCAATGAGCAATTTGAATTGACTAAGTAGGCCATTCAAATCACTGAATGGAGTAGCTTGACTCCAACTAGGAGTCTCATCATCAATCGGTGGTGGTCATCAATGCACAAGAACCAGTCATCCAGGTGTCAATTTGAGTCTAACTGAGTGTGTCATGTGTAACTGAAGTGTGTAGCACTGATTAAGGGAAGGAGGCTCAGTGGGGGGCGCATGGGAGACTAACTGAAGTCAGAACAATACATCTAGTCAAACTGGAGGTCCAACGGAAGTGAAACAGTCAGTCGGGAGTGAAACTAGCCTCAAATCAGGGAGAATCGGAGCTAACTGAATGTAACTGAAGTGGAACTGCAGTGGTAGGTGAACAAGTGCGCCCTTCTCTGGCAGTAGGTGAGAAGTGGGCGCCTTTCAGCCTAGGAGGGATAAAACTCTGTAGTAAGTGGCTCCCGGGTGCTAGAATGAGGTGGCTAAGGTGCTAGAGGCATCAAACTGGTGACTGGGATGCATGCAAGTGCATGCAGGTGCATGCAAGATCCTGAAAAAGATGATGTGGATATCCGAACAATATCAATTTCAATTAATCTTACAACCTACAGAAAAATGGGAAATTAGAGATGGTAAACAAAAGTTTAGGAAATATATCGAGAAGTTTGGTAAGGTAACATCCCAAACAGTGGGATCAAGTACTTGCTCAAGTAGAGTTTGCTTACAATAATTCACCAAACATAAGAATAAGTATGATTTCATTCCATATTGTATATGGAATGCATCCAAGAAGAATTTATGTATGGAATGGACCCAAGAGGAATTTATGTGTTAAGAAATTTGGGAAGGTAGGAAGTGAGGAGTGCTAATGGTGAAGACTTTGCTACAAATGTGCAGGAGCTAAATGATCAAGTTAAGCAAAAGCTACAAGAGAGTGGTTTCAAGTACAAACAATGGGCATATTTGAATGGAAGAGAGCTGAATTTTGAATTTGGATATCTAGTATTGGTACATATTAGAAATGAAAGGTTTCCCAAGGGAGAATACAACAATCTGGAACTGAAGAAGATAGAACCATACAAAATCTTGAGGAAATTTTCTTCAAATGCATATGAAATAGAGCTTCCACACAACATTGGAATCTCTCCAATTTTCAATGTTTTAGACTTGTGTCCCTACAAGGGAGGAGCAATAGAAGTTCCCACAAATGCACCTGAGGCTGATTAGATTATACACTAGGAATGATAACTACCTACAACAGAGCCAAAGCAACTTGAATCAATTTTAGACAAGAAAATAGTGAAGAAGACAAGGGGAAAGGATTACTTTTAGTACTTGGTCAAGTGCAAGAATCATTCAATTGAAGATGCCACATGGATGATTGAAGTAGATATTCAACAACATGGTAGTAGTATTGAAGCACTCATGTGAAGGAGCCCATGAACTTGTCTTTTTATTCCATGGAAGTCTAATGTAGGAACATCGTGTTTCTTTAGAACTTCATATTTAATTGTAATGAATAATAAGCAAGAGGAGGAGGAGTCAAATGTTGTGTAACCTCTCCCAGCTACGTAGGAATTAGTTTTCATGAGTTTAGTATTAAATATAGATGTTGAGATAATTTAGGGCCTAGATCTATTTTGTTCTAATAATTGAAGATCTAAAACCATCCTTTGAGGATCATAATCGATCTCCCTCGCTATGTATTTAAACAAAAGTATTATCTTGTAATCGATGGAATTGGAGAAGCAAGTTTTGAATGAAATTGAGTGAGTATGTAGTCAAATTTTAGGTTTTACTCTCCTCTTTCCAGGTGCCCTAATTGAACAACCCATTTATGAATTTTGCATATTTGTGTTGATTCCTTTAATAATTGTATTGATGTATCGTTTCATGTTATTGCTTCTTATTTCTTAGCTTAAAATCGATCTCATTGGCCTCATAGTAAAATTCCAGCTATGTTGTCGTCCCAATCAAGCCATGTAAACCAAGTATGACAAGTGTTATTGGGTAAATCCCATCAGCATCGGCTTTTCATCCCAACTCATATTGGGTTGGATATTTGTTCATCATACTCATGTTTTCCGATATCACTATGGACTAGCACCAACTCTAGAACTTAGTCATAAGAAACTTGGATCTTGCATCCCCATATCAGGTTTGATTCATCGACTTTTGGAAAAGTGTTTTTATTTTGATATCCCAAGGAAGGTTGAAACCCCAATTCGATAATCTATCAAATTCATTGATATCAAGGTTATTTTCCATAGTTTATCAAGGACCCACCATAAGGTTTATGAGTTATCAAAATTGCGACTCCATAGGAATCGAGATCACGAGCCATCGAAGGATCAAATTATTGGATATTAGATATTGGTTTGGTGGTATGTCGATTTATCGACATTGGTTTTCCACCATCGAGAAATTTACATAGGAATTCCACCATCAAGTTTTCCCTTTTATCTTGGGATCGACCTTTCGAAACATACACTATTGGGAAAGTTGTATCTACTTCACGTCATTTGGTTTTCAATAACATGTGTCACTCACCTGAACATTGCAAGGAAGGATAGTAATATCGATGGCAAAGGACTCATTGGGTCATAAATTTAGAGCTTCACTAATTGGGTTTTGAAACTTATTTGTTTTTTCTTGAAAGTCGATGAGACCATCCTAATAAGTGCTTGTCGCTTAAGCTCTTGGTTATAATCTATGGTTCTATGGTGAGGCCTAAGGACATCGAGACATAAATATCAACTTCGACATTTGATAAACACCATAGGATCACGTAAGTTTTGTGGGTTTTCACCTAAGTACAGTTTTCCTTTTGGTTTCTACACCAAGAACGATGCTCCCTAGCCTTTCGCTGAAAAAAATAGGGATATGTTTTCATCCCCAAGGGAGCACTCTTCTTAAAATTTCTCCTAGAAGGGAGCGATAAGGAAACATTCTCCCAAGAGCGATTCCTAATCGCTCCCTCTGGGTCTGTGCTTTGGGAGCGGATCTTTGAGAGGGGATGGCACTCTCCCATGGCTCAAGTCAAAACTAGAAAAGTCAAAAGAGGAAGGAGGTTGGGTTTTGAAGAACATACATTCTTCTAGTAATGATCTAGCTACAAAAACATGTAGAGGTTATTTTTCAATAAGGCTTATGGGGAAAAATCATGAGGAAAAAATATTTCAAAGGAAATTATTTGGAGTGGATAATATCAAAGAGAAAATCTATTAAGGGAGCCTCCATTGTTTAGAAGGGATTAATGAAATCCTTTCTAATCATAGGTAGATGGGTAGCCTATAAAAATAGAAAGAGGAGATAGGATCATATTAGGGGATAATCCTTGGGTTGAGTGCAATGGTAATTATATTCTATCAAGAGAGTTAAAAAAAAAACTTCAAGCACAAGGTTTAACAAAGATAACATATGTTGAAATTAATGGGGATTCAGGGGGTTGGTTTCAATCCCAAATTCGATTGTAAATTTGAATTTGCAAATCAACTTTGCAATAGAATGATCAAATATTTATAATACTCCATTAAAACATAGTGTAATTCTTCTACAAGATCATAAGGATGAACTTAAATGGACCCGGAACAAATCCGTAGGAACTCAAATACTAAATTAGAATATGAAACCATGATAGTTCAAGTTCTAACTAGGTATATGATTTGGTGGTGGATGATTCTTTGAAATCTATCATTCCCACTCAAAATTATAATTTTCACTTGGATCACACTATACAACAAGGTTCTCGCTTGGGACAATGGCTAAAAAAGAAACTAGAATGGATTTAATTGTTGCATCTTTTGCAAGGTAGAAGGTGAATCGGTTGATCATATTTTTTGTTCTTGTTCCTTCTCCAAATTACTCTATAATGAAGTTCTTCAAATGGTAGGTGGTTCTCATTAGTGGAATAAGAACTCTCTTTTTGAATGTTTTGAATCTTGGGTCACATACCCCTTTGTTAAGACTCATAAAATACTACCTTTCTATATAGTATGGGTATTATGGCTATGTAGAAACAAGATGATTTCCAAGGGAATATCACGTATCTTAGTATGGTGTCCCAATTTCTTGTAAATAAGGGTGTAGAGGTCCTAAGATGAAGCTAGTTAGGATTCTCAAGGAATTGGTCATTGATCTCACAAAAGCTTAGGGATTCTTTGACAATGCTTTTCAAGACACTCCAGGTTTGTGTCGAGTTGGGGCACATATTTTCTTAAATAATCATCATTCTTTCACTCTCAAATATGGTGTTGGGATTTGTACAAATAATAGAGGATAATTATTTACACTCTGGGTTCTTAAGAAATTTGTTGCAAATCAAGGATTAAGATGCTTGTAGGTGCTAAGGGACTCCAACCTATTGATGGACCCATGTAGAAAAAGTTTCAAATCCCCAATTTGTCCATAGGCCCTATTATGGATAGAGTATTGGAGGTAAAATCATTGTTTGATTTTCTCTTTCTCACACATATTTAGAGAGATCAATACAAAATTAGACTCTTTCTCAAAATTTGTTCTTTATTTCTAGGAAGATATTTTGGTCTATCAAGAATTCAAGGGCAAAATTGCCTCACTAGAATTATCTGTATCCCCTCTTATGAACAGTGAGATGGGTTGTTCAAATTGTCTTAGGGGAATTTAGTTTCTTGTATTAGAAAATGATAGTGTAATGACAATTTTGAGAATAAATGTTTTGATACTGGGAAACTGTACTATGTAGATACAAGGTAGGAATGAGAACATTTCCAAACATTAGAAAGAAACTTCAAGGCTCAAAGATGTATATTTTGATTTCACTTTTAAAATATAATAAAAATGATTTTTTCTTGAAATAAAAAAAATCAGACATCTCTTAATTATGTGTAAGCACCATTCAATTGTGTACCAATTGTAAGCACTATTCAATTGGTATAATTGAAACAAATTATTTTATATAGGATCCTATCATAGTTTATTTTAGTGAAACTTGTTTGAATTATGGCATGGTCACAAGAATAAACATAAACCAAGTTCACAAACAAAACCCATATATATGTGGTAAAACTTTCGAAATAGAGAAAATGAAAAGCTCAATTATTTTCCCATCTTAATCATCATACGATAAAGGCCCTTCGGAATTTATAGCACAATTAATTGAATACTAATTGATCACTCATTTGTAGTTCATTAAGTTATCTAGCTAGATTCTCCAAGTAAGCTTAATAACAATTCGAGATCATAGCAATGCATTAAAAATTCAAGATAAGATAATGGAAAAGTGTCAACCTTATTATGATAATTAAGAAGATTAATTTTGATAATCTCAAAGTTTATTTTTTATAATCATGAGGTGGATAAATAATTAGTTATGTTCATAATTAATTATTGCTTATGCACAAATAATTATGCAAGAACATCCCTGGTAAGATTGACTTGGTGATAAAGAGAAGTATGCATTACATGCCATTCCCATTCATGAAAATTTCCTTTGCCCCTTAATGGAAACTTCCTTTGCCCCTACCACTAATTGACTTGGTGATGAAGGGAAGTATGCATTACATG
This sequence comes from Larix kaempferi, assembly GCA_027924585.1. NCBI lineage: Eukaryota > Viridiplantae > Streptophyta > Pinopsida > Pinales > Pinaceae > Larix > Larix kaempferi. The sequence continues at coordinate 3,149,672 of BSBM01000923.1, forward strand.
TCGTTCCCCCTTAATGGAAACTTCCTTTGCCCCTAGCAATGATTAACTTGGTGATAAAGGTAAATATGCATTACATGCCATTCCCCCTAATGGAAACTTCCTTTGACCCTAGGGATGATCACCAAGGATGGGACATGGATTATGGAAAAGATTTGAGTGAAGTATGACCAATATATAAGGGGATAAGTAAATAGACAAAAGAAAACACCCAATGGGAAAATGGAGTGAGTTGAAAATACTTTTTAAAGATGGCTATAATGGAAATCGCGTTAGTGTTAATGTTAATGACCAACATAAGTTTTCGAAGCAAAATATATCGCCAACATATAAACATTGGTCAAGCGTTCTGTGATAAATAAGCAAACACCAAAGCAATGAGAATGATTGAAATGAAACTAAGGCCAACATATAAATGTTGAACAAGTGTTATATTCTTAGGAAAACACCAGTCCAAAATGGCCACATGAAGAGAAGCCTTGTTGTTTTCCCACTCCACCACTACCTTAGAGTCCCTATAAGCATGCATAAAGGAGAATTTTTTGTGATGAGCAAACCAAAGAAGTGCCCATAAGGCCAGAGTATTGAGTTGCATCCACAACCCATCCAAAGCATAAACTACCGATTTGAAGAGGCTCTAATAACCATACCACAACCTCATTGATCTAAACTTGCGCCTCTATAAAAAAAAAACCAAGACCCTATCTTCTGGAAACACTAGTTCAATGGCCAACACTTTCTGCTTCAAAACCTAATTTTTATGGAACTCTTTATAATAATTCAAAATTTTAAGACAAGTAACTTGTACTTGGACCTTTGTTCCTTCAAAAATATTCATGCATTTCCAGATACGCTAGCTCACAAAAGAGGGGAGTTATTTGTGTTGAGGACAATGCATAATCCATTCCTGCAAATAATCCATAAAGAATCGTTGCTTCCAAACATGTGAAATATGTAATATAGATCTAATCTCATCCTAAACAATGAAAGAGTAAGCACAATCTACAAATATATGATTAACAGATTCATAATTCAGGTTGTAAAGAGAACAAATATTAGAACCCATAAACCCTCTATTAACCAGGTTGTCCCATGTGACTATCTTATTTTGCAAGCATAACTAGATAAAACACTTGGATTTTTAGAGGCAGGTTCCAACACCAAAGTTTTTTGTGCCACCGGTTCTTCGATAAGACCCCCAACTCAGCTTCCATGGAGTCATGACCACATTTGGATTTTATCTACCTGTTGGCCTTGTTCTTTTCCTAAACCAACTTTTCATCTATCTCACTAAGTCTGATACCTAAGTGATTGATCCCTTCCACAAAATGACTCCATTCATCGGCAACATTATTGGGCAAGCTCAAATCTTCTGTAGAGTACCCATAAGAAAGATAAGCTTCCATCGTGTTCTTAGCATGATCCAATCTGGAACAACCTTGCTCTTCCAACTGAGAAGTGAGAGCAGGAGACCATCTATAGAAATAAACACCCCCAACAAAAGGATCCACCCCTAAGTGCACCATTTTTCCATTTCCCACTTGCCATGAAACACCAGCTCCCAACCAAGGATAAAATTTCATAAAACCAAGCCAAAAATTTAAGCACGAGACATTGCTTTATTGTTGGATTGAATCCATTGCACAATTGGAATATTTTTTAAGTATTTCGCATGAAGGATGCCCTTCCAGAGACCTTTTCCAAAGAGTTCCCTCCACAGACTCTTTACACTTAAAGAATCACTAAATCAGAAGAGATTTTTTATCTCCCACCCACCTAGAGACTTTGGCAGAGAAATGCTCTCCCAGCTTGATAGATGGAATTTTGACTTATCAAACCTCACAGCGCAAAGAAAATTCATCATTTTTTCCTCATACCATTAATGATGGACACGGGGATTTCGGAAAGCAAGAACCAGTACACAATTATGCTTACCAAAATAGATTTCAAGAGAGTGGGTCTTCCACCCAAGGAGAGCCACTTGAAAATCCAGCAATCAATCCTTTTCTCCAACTTATTTAGCATCCAACACCAGTCATATTTCAAATAATGATTAGGATTGAGAAATTAGCCCGGATATTTGAAACCATCCACAAGGGATTCAACTTTATAAGGAAAAACTGTTGAATTTGGGACAAAATTGAATCTTCAACAACATGCTGCAAGAAATAGGATTTATGAAGGCTTACCTCCATCCATGTTGCAAAACAAAAGAAGTGTATAATATCATGCATGGCTTGCCATTCCTCAATAGTTCCTTTTCCAAAAAGAAGGACATCATCTACAAATAATGAATGAGATACATGATGTTGAGCAAGGACTTTAACACCAGTCAAAATATTATCTTGTTTTTCATGTTCAATCACCCTACTGATACCTTTCACCACTAGGAAGAACAAAAGATGGGATAAGGGGCATCCCTACCTAAGCCCCCTATAACTCTTGAAAAAATATGGAATTCCATTAACCAAAACAGAGAAGGATGTAGAGGAGACATAAGACATGATCCATCAGTCACAAACAAGGGGAGACCTATATGAAGCAAGATTGATCTTAGAAATCCCCAATCTACTTTGTCATGATATTTGGATAGGATAATTTTAAGTATCGGAGCTGACAATTTCTTAAGCTTAATGGAATGGATACACTCTTGGGAGACCCCAATTGCATATAGAATCTTCCTTTTATCCAAGAACCCAAACTACTCTTAAGAAATACATTCAACAAGCTTTGGCTTAAGTCTATTAGAAATTATTTTGGAAATGAGTTTATAAACCAAGTTACACAGGGAAATTGGTTTGAACTCATCAAAAGAGGAGGGCTTAGAATGCTTGGGGATAAGTGTTATGAAGGTGGCATTGAGGGCTCTAGAAATGAATCCATTGATCCTAGATTCCTCCACTACTTGTAATAGTTCCATACCCATCAAGTCAAAAAGAGTAGAGAACAACTCTACTGACCAGCCATCCAGGCTAGGGATTTTGTCCCTAGCTAGATTTTTTATGGGGGATTCTAATTCTTCCAAAGTCACTTCTTTACCAATTAGATTAACTTCCTCTTCTAAAAAGAATTGAGGGTAATGCTTGACAAGTATAATTCCCGAATTCATTTATTTCATTCATCAAACTCTTTATTTATACATTGGCCAAGGGTCTCTTGGGATTCGGATTCCAAGAGATCCGTTGGAGTCTCCAAGAATCCTCATCTTCCATTTATTGTAACCGACTAAATATTTACATTATTAAAAATATAGTTGAAATCATAATCCCGGAGTGTTGAGATATTGTAACTTCAAAGAATATTATATTTGTACTTTATTATTCCGGAGATGTTTCATTCCTCCGTGAAGATCTTATTGTATATCCGGAGATGTTTATTCCTCCGTCAGAATGTGGTAACTTGGGTTATTAGACTTCCCTAGTGGGGGTCGGCCCTATGTGTGTTATGTGGGTCAAAGGGTTATTAGACCACCCTAGAGGGTCGGCCCAGTTAGTTGTAGTGGGGTATTTAACCCATTGGTTAAATACGATCCTACATGTTTTGTGTAAAAGATAAGTCGGAGTAGTGTATAAATAGAGGAGGTGTATTCCTCATTTGACACACACTCACTCACTTGAGAGTGGCTCACTTGTGGAGGAGAGGTCTGCTATGGAGAAGGAGGAGCTTATGCTCAGGGTTACATATTTGTATATTGCTGGTCATCTATATTGAGGAAGATTTACTGGGTTTTCTACCCCATGAGGGTTTCCCAGGATAAATTTGTGTCTCTTGTGTTTATGTTGTGCTTGTTGTTTCTTCAGTGATCCTGTATATGCTATTATTGTGAAATGGAATGAAATGCTGCTATTTTCTATCTTATCATATTGAATCTTAACATGGTATCAAAGCTAACCTGAAGGAAGGCAATGTATGGCACTTACGACACTTGCTTCACTTGCGACAATTTGAAGGTTTGGGTTTTACATAGAAAAAACCCGTCATCGTGGAACTTTTGCTATAAATCCATTTATGCGAAGGTTCAAGATCTGAAAAGTTTATAGTTCGTAGATAAAATCCCCAGGTACCTTGTGTCCAAAGGGAACCCTCAGATTCGTTGTACTTTTTGAGTTATGATCAGTACATGTTAGGGTTTCTGCCTCTTCCAGATCTCAGTCAAAATCAGGTGACCTAGGAAAAAAGGTCATAACTTGGGCTAGGAAGCTCCAAATGAAATTTCGTAAAAATTGATAGGTAGTACACAGACTGCACTATCACAGGAAATGTTTTCAGAGGCCGAAGATGAACCATTGACACGTGGAACGCCGTACAAGTTCGCTCTCCTGTTTTATCCCATAAACAGGTCACGTTGCGACACTTGGCATAGCTTGGGCTAGGAAGATCCAAATGAAATTTCGTAAAAAGTGACAGGCATTACACAGACTGTACTATCTCAGGAAATGTTTTCAGAGGCCAGAGATGAACCAGTGACACGTGGAACGCCGTACAAGTTCGCTCTCCTGTTTTATCCCATAAACAGGTCACGTTGCAACACTTGGCATAACTTGGGCTAGGAAGCTCCAAATTCAATTTCATAAAAAGTGACAAGTAGTACACAGACTGTACTATATCAAGAAACTTTTTCAGAGGCTGAAGCTGAACCAGTGACATGTGGCACTCCGTACAAGTTCGCTCTCCTGTTTTATCCCATAAACAGGTCACGTTGCGACACTTGGCATAACTCTCTCTCAGAAAATCCAATTGAGGTCAAACCTGTCGGGATGAAAAGATGACAGGTCAGGCTACCACAGAAAAAAATTTCAGACCCTTTGCAGCAAAAAGTTCAGAGTTATAGCAGAAACAATCAGGTACATATTTTTGTCAAAACAGAATTATTTTTGGAGCACCTTCATTCATGGCTTCCGGAATTTAGGGTTTCGGAGAAAGTTAGAATTTTTGGAATCGGAATCCACGGCTGAATGCTACTCAGGAAAATCTAAATTTAGAGATCAAGATCGAATTTTTTGGTTGGGTAGAAGACCGGGCTTGATCAAACCCCAGTTCGGGATTTTGATCGGAAAGATGGAAAATTAGGGCTTCAGCAAAAGTTGGAATTTTTTGAAGTCTGTAACCACGGCTGGAACCTCCTCAGAAAAATAAGAGTTTAGAGCCTTGGATCGAAACTTTTGATTGGACAAAAGGGTGGGCTTCATCAAACCCTAGTTTGGGTTCCTGTCAAGAAGATCCAGAAGTTTCGAAGGCAATTTTGAGGGGTCAAATTTTGGAGATTTCAAAATTGAAGCATGCTAGTTTGATCAGCTTAGCAAGACACATCCTTCCATCCATTCAGAAGTGTGAAAGTCAAAGATTGAATTTTTAGGGTTTCTCTAGCAAACCCTAATCAAGCTCCAGATCAAGTTTTAGGGGGAGTTGAGGCTAAGGCCTTACATAAGAAGACTACAAGAAGTCTCGACAGGTATGACTTAAGGAGGTTCAGGTATGTCTTGAAATCTGATTCTTGATTAAGTTCATAATGTGTTTGTCTTCATATTATTTATTAGTACAATCTTGATTAATGTTAGAATTGTCTTATCACCCTAGTAACGGTATGAATACATGTGAATTATCGAAGACATTCATTGATTAGGGCTATATGATTGTACTAATGCATTATGGTGTTGTGTGAGGTTGATGTTGTCTGCTAACAAGATACAGGTACATCACAAAAGACAAATCAAGTTCCATGACCATGACAACATGAAGACAAAGACTCATCCATAATATTTGTTCTACTTATGAGGTATGTATGACTTTGTTATATTATGCTTAACCTATGAGACATGCAGGTTCTAGCTCAGGATCTCTAAATCATTGAATAGATTGTTTAGGTATGTTGTACATAACTAAGCAGGTTTACTAATCCAGGTATGTTTTCCTATGTCAAGTTAGAATCTTACCTTGTGTTAGGATCCCTTATATAAGTATACTTAGTATGATTGGTTATGCTTATTCATAAAGTTAGTAATCAAGGGTTTATGCATATTATGTCTCTTATCTTGATGATTTAATTAACCAGAAGAGTACTATGATCAAACAAGAATATGCATGAGTGAAAGAAGACTTCCTTGAAACCCTGAATACTAATGATCATGAATATACATATTCAAGATTATTTAGAATTAGAATGTTTTGATAATATTGAGAATATACTAATGAATGTATGTTTGTGTATGAGATCATGATGATGACACTAGTGCACACTTGAGCATGCACAGTGGTACAAAATGAATAGAAGTTCAAAAGACATATAGAAGATCAAACGAGAGGCAACCACACAAACATAAAAGATAAGTATTTGAGTTGTTATTTGAAATAGTAAATGATATTGCTTGTATTCATATTTGTATTCCTAGAATATATGATGCTGAGTGTAAAAATTCATAGAGCATTGAACAGTATACTACTAATATGCATATGATTGGTAAGTTGGACAAACATTCCATTGTTGCTTGTCTAGAATGAAACCTCTTTACTGACATGCTGAGAGCTGTGTACACTCTCGATAGTATGTTCTGGTAGAGATGGAAGGCATCTAGATAGCCACTGTATGCATACAGGATATGGGAAAGTGTTGTGCCAAAGTACTGGTCAAAATAGTTGCATAACTATGTAAATGATATCTGTATGCATAATAGGTTATCATGTCAATATGATTTGATGATTATGAAGTATTACTAATCATGTACTTAATTTTGATTTGTAGGAAAGATCATGATGAATGATGAACACTGAACAAGCGATGGATGTTCAACAAAAGGATTTACAAATCAAACACACTATAGAAGGCTTGTGGCTAGAAGATTCTCTTAGAAAGAGGAAGAGAATCATGATGAGATGTTTGCTCCAAGTGGCTAGATAAGACCATTCTCTTAATGGTGTAATTAAAGAAGAAGTGTGAATCAGGTTCTGTATGGGTTCCCAGGATCGATAATCAATTGATGAGCTTAATGATCACCATGGGTGATGTGGATCTCAACCTTTGCTACAAGGTTGAATATGGTTTCTCTATACAGATGTTGATTGGGCAGGAAGTGTATCAGACAGGAAGAGCACATCGAGAGGATGTTATTGTCTGGGATCAGCCATGATCTCGTGGTTGAGCAGGAAACAATCTAGTGTGGCTCTTAGCACAAGCAGAATATATGGCTACTTGCTCTGCTAAGTTATGAAGCAGTATGGCTTCAGGATTGTTTGACTTAGAGATAGACCCAACTATGATCCTATGTGACAAACAGAGTTGTATCAAGATGGCAGAGAATCTAGTGTTCCAAGATATGGTGCAGAAAGGAATTAAAGTTCGAATTTGTAACAAGTTACCGATGTACTAACCAAACCCCTACCTCAATTAAAGTTTTCCGAGACAAACTTAAAATAGTTCAGAAGGACCCTCCTCGAAAGGGGGAGCGATGTGATCACTTATGATGAGATTGCCTGCATCGACAGTGAGGTCGATGATGTGGATACCTATATTGGTGATGCCGACAGAGAGGTTGGTGGATGGTCCTTAGACAGGGTCTAAGCTGACAAGGGGATTGCATCATCCTTGAACACATGTTCTAAAAGAGAGCCGTAGACGTATGTATTCGAGAATGAAGTCCTTGGTGGACATGAGGGGATTGGATCATCCCTGGACTTCAGTCCTAAAGAGAGCCGTAGACGTATGTCTTCTAGAATGAAGTCCTTGGTGGACATGTGAGGATTTCATCATCCTTGAACACAAGTTCTAAAGTGAGCCGTAGACAAGTGTCTCCGAGAAAGAAGAGGGATTGTATCATCCTTGAACACTTGTTCTAAAGAGAGCCGTAGATGTATGTCTTCGAAAATGAAGTCCTTGGTGGACATGAGAGGATTGGATCATCCCTGGACTTCAGTCCTAAAGAGAGCCGTAGACATGATGTCTCCGAGAATGAAATCCTAAATGAACAGGTAGGGGATTGCATCTTCCCCGGACCTCGGTCCCAGAATTGAGCCGTAGACTGATGTCTCCGAAAATTGAAGATAGGACTGCATCGTCCCTGAACTAGGTTCAAAATGTACGTGAGGACTGCATCGTCCATGAACTGGGTTCAAAATGTACGTGAGGACTGCATCATCCATGAACTGGGTTCAAAATGTACGTGATGGGATTGCATCGTCCCTAGACATGAGACTTGTCTTAAAGTGATAAGGACTAATCATCATGTAAGTAGATTGGGATTGCATCGTCCCTAGACATGAGACTTGTCTTAAAGTGATAAGGACTAATCATCCTGTAAGTAGATTGGGATTGCATCGTCCCTAGACATGGTGAAGTGTCTTAAAGTGATAAGGACTAATCATCATGTAAGTAGATTGGGATTGCATCGTCCCTAGACATGGTGAGGTGTCTTAAAGTGATAAGGACTAATCATCCTGTAAGTAGATTGGGATTGCATCGTCCCTAGACATGGTGAGGTGTCTTAAAGTGATAAGGACTAATCATCCTGTAAGTAGATTGGGATTGCATCGTCCCTAGACATGGTGAGGTGTCTTAAAGTGATAAGGACTAATCATCCTGTCGGTAGATTGGGATTGCATCGTCCCTAGACATGGTGAGGTGTCTTAAAGTGATAAGGACTAATCATCCTGTAAGTTGATTCGGGATTGCATCATCCCTAGACATGGTGAGGTGTCTTAAAAGGATAAGGATTGATCATCCTGTAAGTTGATCTGGATTGCATCATCCATAGACATGAGAGATGTCTTAAACTGAGAGGGACTGATCATCTCGTAATAGGATCTTGTGTGTTGCAGAGTATGCTGCTATGTTTTGATGATAGATGTATTAGTGAGAATACATGTTTTTGATGATAGATGTATTAGTGAGAATACATGCTTTTGATGATAAATGTATTAGTCAGAATACATGCTTTTGATAATAGATGTATTAGTGAGAATACATGTTTTGATGATATATGTATTAGTAAGAATACATGTTTTGATGATAGATGTGTTGGTGTGGATACTAATACAGATGATCCAGATGCCGTAGATCGAGATGATCTAGATGTTGTAGATCGAGATGATCCAGATGCTGTACATCGTGATGATCTAGATGCTGTAGATCGAGATGATCCAGATGTTGTAGATCGAGATGATCCAGATGCTGTAGATCGAGATGATCCAGATGCTGTAGATCATGATGATCCAGATGCTGTAGATCGTGATGATCCAGATGCTGTAGATCGTGATGATCCAGATGCTGTAGATTGAGATGATCTAGATGCTGTAGATCGAGATGATCCAGATGCTGTAGATCGAGATGATCCCGATGCTGATGATCGTATGATGACGATGCTGATGATCGTGAGGATCCAGATGTTGATGTTGTTGTAGCTGTTCGAAGTGCTACAGAAGATAAAGACTCAGTACTGAAGATGTTGATGTTCCAGTATTGAAGATGTTCCAGTAACTGCTCGAGTTACTGATGATGATTGATAAAGCTTCCAATGATTTATAGATGTATCATGTATGATGTTGATAACTCCTTGCTCATGCAGATGTTGTTATAATATCCTTCTCGTTAAGGGGGAGTGTTGAGATATTGTAACTTCAAAGAATATTATATTTGTACTTTATTATTCCGGAGATGTTTCATTCCTCCGTGAAGATCTTATTGTATATCCGAAGATGTTTATTCCTCCGTCAGAATGTGGTAACTTGGGTTATTAGACTTCCCTAGTGGGGGTCGGCCCTATGTGTGTTATGTGGGTCAAAGGGTTATTATACCACCCTAGAGGGGTCGGCCCAGTTAGTTGTAGTGGGGTATTTAACCCATTGGTTAAATACGAGCCTACATGTTTTGTGTAAAAGATAAGTCGGAGTAGTGTATAAATAGAGGAGGTGTATTCCTCATTTGACACACACTCACTCACTTGAGAGTGGCTCACTTGTGGAGGAGAGGTCTGCTATGGAGAAGGAGGAGCTTATGCTCAGGGTTACATCTTTGTATATTGCTGGTCATCTATATTGAGGAAGCTTTACTGGATTTTCTACCCCATGAGGGTTTCCCAGGATAAATTTGTGTCTCTTGTGTTTATGTTGTGCTTGTTGTTTCTTCAGTGATCTTGTATATGCTATTATTGTGAAATGGAATGAAATGCTGCTATTTTCTGTCTTAGCATATTGAATCTTAACACGGAGGATTAGATTTCTAGCATTCCCCCCTTAATTAGAAGGGGTGTTTGTAAGTCCGAGCATCGTTCTAGAATTTGCAAACTTTTCTCGTCCAAGTGCTTTGGTGAAGATGTCTTCAATTTGCTCATTCATGGAACAATGACATAAATGAACTGTCTTTGCCTCTACATGATGTCGAAACAAATGATACTTTGTGTTTATGTGCTTGGTTTGATCATGGAATCTAGGGTTCTTGGCCAACTTGATTGCAGAAGTATTGTCAATAAAAATGGAATGGATTTTCTTGTTTCTCCTACAAATATTCAAGTATCTTCCTAATCCACACAATCTCTTCTTTCACTTCTGCAGCAACCACATATTCTTCCTCTGTTGTTGAATCTGTTGGAACTGACTGTTTGAATGATCTCCAAGAGACATCTGTTGATCCAAGACTCGTCGTGTATCCAGAAGTGGACACTCATATTTCTTTGTTGCCATTCAAGTCTAAACTTAGAGTACCCAATGAGTTTGAAGTATTCCACCTTAGAGTACTCGAGTCCAAAGTCTTGAGTCCCTTTCAAGTATCTTAGAACTCTTTTTGCAATAGACCAGTGTCCTTCACAAGGTTTGTGCATGAACCGTGAAAGGATGACAACAACATAATAAATATATGGTTTATTGGTGGTAAGGTAGATAAGGCTTCCTGCAATATTTCGGTACTTGGTCGCATCCTCAAATTATTTTCCTTCACTTGATGTGAGATTTAGCTTTTGTTCCATTGGAGTTGAGAGTGGGTTGTAATTTTTCATGCCAAATCTGTTCAACAATTCTCCAATATACTTTTTTTTCTGAGAGAGGAATATGTACTTAGGATGTTGAGTCGCTTCAATTCCTAAGTAGTAGTGAATATGTCCCCTATCATTCATTTCAAATCCTTTCTTTAAATCTTTCTTTATGGATTCTATATGAATTTCATTGTTCCCCATCATCAAAAGGTCATCTACATAAACTACAAGAAACACAACAAATCTTCTAACTTTCTTCACAAGCAATGGCGTGTCATCAAAATTATAATGTTTGAAATTCAACTTTAGAAGATGCTTGGTTAGCTTTTCATACCATGTTCGAGGTGCTTGTTTCATGACATACAAGTACTTGACAAGTTTGCATACATTTTGTTATGGTCCCTTCACAACAAAACCTTATGGTTGAGACATGAAGACATTTTATTTCAAGTCACCATTCAAGAATGTTTTTTTTACATCCATTTGATGAACTTTGCATCCATTTTGTGCAACCAAGGAGAGTATAGTGTGAATGGTGCCCCATTTTTCTATGGGGGAGAACATTTCTTCATAGTCAATTCCTTCCTTTTGTGCATAGCCTTTCTCCACAAGCCTTGATTTGTGCTTGTCAAGTGAACCATCTGATTTTTATTTGTTCTTGTAAACCCACTTGCTTCCAATTGGTTTGGTTCTGATTGGAGGGTCAACCGGCTTCTAGGTTCCATTCTTCATGAGTGCATCATACTCAATTTGCATGGATTATTTCCACTTATCACGATCAACAGCCTCTTCAAAGGAATTTGGCTCAAAGTTAGCAAAAAAAATCAATTCACAATCAAATGAGACATCCATGTCATCACCTAAGTTATTTGCATTTCCTCCATCTTCTTGTATGGTTGAGATTCTTGTTCCTGTATTTCCAACTTCATTTGAATGGAAACTTTCAAGTGTCTTTGTGGCCCATTTCATAATCTTCCTTTATGACCCAAGTTGATCAACTAGTGGTGCCTCATTCTCTTCAAGGTTCAATCTTCCAATTCTCTCGATCACATCATCCAATTGAGTCTCTTATTCAGGTGACGTGGCAGGAACTTCTTCTTCGTGATTCTATTCATGAGGGGTTGTTGGTGCTAATTCAAAAGGAAATTCCATAGATTGATCCAAAATAGCGATCCCTCGTTCAAGATGTGGAATATCATTATCATATTCACAATATTTCTTTAGATGGGAAAACTTCTCCAGACGATCAAGTTGTCTTTCAATAGACTAGTCACTTTTATTAGTTTCAAGAAAAATGAAATCTCTGGAAACAACAAACTTTTTGTTTACCTTGTTAAGTTGTACCAGTACCAGCGCACCTTCAGATATGTGCCTAAGAAGAGAGGGTCATTTTTTTTCAAGACCATGATGGGTGTTATCCAGCAATTCTTGAGTGGTAGTTATGGCCGGACCCTTTGGTCCTTCTCTTAGGAGTACTATGGCTTAGTGGAATTGTTAACTGCCTCACTATAAGGCTTGTATCCTTGAGGTTGGTGTCCAAGGCTCCTATGGGTGGGTCACTGGGTCACATGACACCCACTTTCTTTTCTACTCTAGTGAAATTTCTTCCAACTATGAGGCTCTTGCCTCTCTTCCAAGGACCAAGTCACCTCAGGAACCCTCTTGGTCCCTTTACAGCTTAGCGCCCTCTCTCCTTGGGCCTATTCTAGTGATGATGTCATCATCTCATATAGGTCATACTGCTTGATTTGGGGGGGCATTGAGGGATTATCAACATTGTTGGAGTTAGATGGGGCATGATGCCCCCCCTGCTTACTCCAGCCTTCAGTTCGGAGTAATTTTCTCATTTTTAGGTATTTTAGTCATCTTTGGGTAAAGTATGGGGAAAATGCCCCAAGTTACCCACATATTTGATTATTTTATATTATTTCATGTTATATTTTTAAGTTGACATTTTATAATTTCAAATTGACATTTTAAAGGCATGTCGGCCTGGTTATTTTGTAAAAGAGAGTGTGAGAGACTATAAATAAACTCTCCTCACTTCATTTTCAAATTACAACTTATGGGATAGAATTCAATATGTTACTTTTTTACCCAAGATAGTCTTTTTGGAGTGATGCGTACCTCTTGGAGGGAAATACTTCTTGCTCTTTGGATGAAAGTTGATCTTCTCTTTGCTTTGGTAATGCTTGGTGGATGCTAGAATGGTTGGAAGAACTCATGTTCAAGTAAGTCTATTCCATTTTTAATCTTACTTGATGAATGGTAGGTAAATTTTGCTTCTTGAATGATTGAATGGTGGCCCTCGGGCTGTATTTTTTCTGAATGGGGTCATTTATCTGCCTTCTATCCTCTTATGCTCCCTAGAGGAGGTTTTTACGAAGTCTAGCCTTGGATCTCCAACTTTTCCCTAGATTAGGCTCTTGAAACGAACCCTAGAGGTTGTTTCAAGAAGCCCTAATTTAGTAGACAAGGAGAAAATACCTCCAAGAGGAAGGCTGGTCACCTTCCTCTAAGACTAGGGTTTAAGGGTAATATCCATTAAAACCCTAAGTTGTCATTCTTTTACCTAAGAAACCCTAATAGTATATTTGTAAATATTAGTTTCAAGATTGTATTTTTGTAAATTAGTTTAATTTTCCTTCTTTTTGTACATATAAAAAAACCCTAAAAACTAAGCCTAAAACCTGATTTCTGCCCTAAAATCATACCTATTGTTTCTCCCTAAACCCTAGCAACCTCATTCTTCTTCTCCTATAGGGTTCGCCCTCCTCTTCCATAGCCTCTCTCTCCTCCTTTCTTCCTCCCTCTCCTTTTTCTCTCCTTCTTTTCCTTCTTATCTTCCCTTCTTTCCCTTCCTTTTCCTTCCCCTTCCCTACCCTTGGTCACATTATAGTGCCCTCAACCTCCTAAATTAGGGCTCGGCCTCCCTTCAAAACCTTCTCCCTAACCCCCAAGTGGCTCAACCTAGCCCTGATAGTCTCCCTCCTTGCTCGGCCTTCATTGGTTGGCTAAGTTAGGGTTGGGATAGCCTTGTGGCAGCCCCCTTTGTCTACTCCAAAATGTCTGCTAAAGTTGCAGAATGTCAACTTTGATAATCCTTCCCAAGCCAGCATAAATCTACACAAAACCACAATCAGGAATTGGTCAATGATTACATGTTTTATTGCCTTAAAGGTTGTCATATTTAAGATAATAATGGTCTGAAAGAACACTTATTTACTCCTAATTGCAAGGTCTGAAATATATACTTTTTGACTGTCATGCATTGCTAAAGTTGTGATCAACAAAGTGGTGGCGATTTGGAATGATTTGATTACCTAACATCTATCTCATACACTTTTTATTTTCCCTTCACAAAGATTTTCTCTAACTGTCACAGGTGGGACTGTTTAAACTGCCATATTGATGATATAGATATGTTAATCCTCATATTTGTTATTTTAAAGTGGTTGAGTTGATTATACACTTGTATCATTTCATTTACATTGGATGCTTAAACCGCATTGATTACACTTCTTTCCAAAGACTAACTTACTACTGTTGTGGCATATTGTTAGGACTGTCAAATACCATACTGCTGCTACATTGTATCAGTCCTTAAGCTTGTCATTGAAAAGATATTGGTCCATCATATACTACTGCTACTATTGAATGACATATGGTTACATGTTGATGTTATGGTGGATGATCTCTTATGTGTTTGGATTTTATTGAAGATCATATATCATTAATTTAGCATATCTTGAAATACATGCATTGAATTGCTACATCTATTCTTAGCATCTACAAACACTTTCTATAAGTAGTATGTCTTCTTCATTTGTAAAATCATATTGATTGAAGTCACTAGTCTCTAATTTGGTCTTCTTGAACACATAGCATCTTTCTATCCTTAGTGTTTGTAGAGCATCAAAGGGCTCTCCCCTTGGAGGTTACGACACTCTAGAGCAGTTGGAAGTGTGACGAAGGTGACAGTGGTCACACTCTCCCTACATTTGTCTATTGGACACTAGCTCTACTAGTTTGTCCAGTAACATTTTTTGGCGTTGTTGTTGGGGACCTCTAGATCAATTGAGGTGACTTATCCATGTAAGAATGACACATTGGTAAATGTTAAGGTACATCCTCGTTGTCTATATATCTATATTTTTGTAAGGACTAACTTGACATGTTTATCTGGCAACTCCACCAAGAAATCATCCCATCATCTCAGGTACGTACTTCTTTAGTACTTCGAAGAGATTTTTTTAATTCTAACTTGGCAAGTCTCTCCTGGTGACTCCTATTGAAGAAAATAAAAAAGAAGTGCTCTACGAGAACAAAACTGAAAGGCAGAAGATATGGGGATTCTCGATATGTTTAACTTCTCAAATATTTCGGGATACCCGAATAGGTTATATAAACATAATTGTTTGAAGTCTATCCCAATGTTCCAGAAGGATAAAAATATTGTTATAGCACATGTCACGAAATTCAAATAAGTTCTGGAGGCATGGGATATCATAGACGAGGACACCATTATACAATTGTTCGTAATGTCCTTCGGAATAGGAGGTGATCGGGATATGGATACTTGGTATGATGGACTCCCTCCTAAGGGGATATTTTCCTTTCTCCAACTGGTTGGGGCATTCTACAATCAATGGGGTCCCAATAATAAGGAAGAAATCCTAAAGATTATGAAGGATGATCATGTAGATATTGATGAATAGGTTTCAAGAGAGCATGAAACAGTCCTTAACGAGGAATTTCATGATGAATATCAAATCTCAGAAGGTTTTCTTAAAGATACCATTGTTCAGGACCTGGTAAATGACGTAATGGCCCTTATGACCAAAGATAAATGGATTGCTGAAGATGAAGAGCAAGGAGCCTTAGTTGAAGAAACTGAAGAAACGGTGAGTTAACCATATCCCCAAGTTATGGTTTCTTATGATATTCTGGCTCTCTTGGAAGGAGATTACAGGTTTATGGAAGATGAAGATTATTGGAAGTTCCATGGTCCACCTATGTACGATTCTTCAAGACCTTATAGCATCATGGTGGATCCTCTCCCGAGCACACATCTGGGTGAAGAAGCTTACTCTGCCATCAATGAAGAATGGATCAACCCTTTTTCTTTTCTCGATGATAGTGTAGTGCGAGATGTGGTGCCCGTTGTCGGTGGCCATATGTAGTGTTTTTCCATTATCTTCCAGTCCATGGTGTGCCATAACTAGCAACATTCTACAAAAAATGTTCATCCCTTTTTGTCCAGTATCAGTAAGTATTCAACGATGTATTTCAATAATAAAAAAAGCAGGTATATGGGCAGGTATGATATTCATATCACATCTCCAGGGTATCTATTGTCTATCTTTCTGTTTGAAATGTGAAAGAATGAATCTTGTGGCTGACAATTTCAAAATTTCAAAGATTATTTGGGATACTAACATTATTTTTGTCAAGATGAACAATATACTTGTGTATCCAAAGAAATGTTTAAATAGGTGCAGGGACGGGTTGTGGTTAGAATGTGGATATTTGCAATATCCACCTTTGTGAATGGCCTCCCAAGTTCAAAATCAGCAGACTAGTTTCAGGAAAAAAAAATTCTCAATGCAGATGTATGATGGAGATGGCCCATACATAAGTACAGTAGAAGCGTGGATAAATGAAGCATGTGAAAGCAATTCTTCTCCATGGCAACAATATCAAAGCTTCCAGGTCCTCGCAGTCACCCAACCTTCATCTCCTATCCTGATGGAGACCTTGGTACGTACTTGGTTTGTGATTGATGAGATCTTATCATGGATTCTCTCTAAAGACAAAGGTAAAGGATCAAGTATGAATGGCCTACTCATCTTGTTACATTGGTGGTATGATTTCACTTAACCCATGCTATTTATCACGTTCATCCTAGGTAAGATTAGTTTCATTTTACTTAGGCATGTATTGTTACCTTTTCATTGCATTTGTAATTCTTTCATGTTTGCATATGTCTACATTTAGTATACTTGTTATTCAATTTATTTTTTATATCATCATACTGAGCAAGGCATGATGGAAGTGTATGCCTCATGATGCTTTTGATGTCATTTGATATTTGATGTGTGTGTAGGTCTACGGGTACCCAGAATATTCACGAATTCTTGAGTACTCCCAGGAAGAGCACATGTCCCACAATTGGGGCCAGTGTTACGTGGTACTAGTACTATCACACCTTCAGATATGTTCCTAGGAAGAGAGGGTCATTTTTTTCAGGACCATAACGAGTGTTATCCAATAGTTCCTGAGTGGTGGTTATGGCCAGACCCTTTGGTCCTTCTCTTAGGAGTATTATGGCTTAGTGGCATTGTTGACTACCTCATTATAGGGCTTGTAGCCTTGAGGTTGGTGTCTGGGGCTCCTAGGGGTGGGTCATTGGGTCACATGACCCCCCAATTTTTTTTATACTCCGGTGACATTTATTCTAGTTGTGAGGCTCTTGCCTCTCTTCCAGGTCACCTCAGGCACCCTCCTGGTCCCTTTTTAGCGTAGCACCCTCTCTCCTTGGGCCTGTTCCAGTGATGACATCATCATCTCATCTAGACCGTATTGATTTATTTGGCGGGGAGTTGATGGATTATCATCATTGTTGGGGTTAGATGGGGCATGATGCCCCCCATTCTTACTCCAGCCTTTAGTTCGGAGTAATTTGCTCTTTTTAGCTATTTTAGTCATCTTTGGGTAAACTATAGGGAAAATGCCCCAAGTTACCGACATATTTGATTATTTTATATTATTTCATGTTATATTTTTAAGTTAACATTTTATAATTTCAAATTGACACTTTAAAGGCATGTCGGCCTAGTTATTTTGTAAAAGTGAGTGTGAGAGACTATAAATAAACTCTCCTCACTTCATTTTCAAATCACTAACTTATGGGATAGAATTCAATATGTTATGTTTTTACCCAAGATAGTATTTTTGAAGTGATGTGCGCCTCTTGGACGGAAATTCTTCTTTCTCTTTGGATGAAATTTGGTCTTCTCTTTGCTTTGATAATGCTAGAATGGTTGGAAGAACTCGTGCTCAAGTAAGTCTAGTCCATTTTTAATCTTGCTTGATGAATGGTAGGTAAATTTTGTTTCTTGAATGATTGAATGGTGGCCCTAGAGATGCATTTGTTTTTAATAGGGCCATTTATCTTCCTTCTATCCTCTTAGCATAGTGAAAACGCTCCCTAGAGGAGGTTTTTACGAAGTCTAGCATTGGATCTCCAACTTTTCCCTAGATTAGGCTCTTGAAACGAACCCTATAGGTTGTTTCAAGAAGCCCTAATTTAGTAGACAAGGAGAAAATACCTCCAAGAGGAAGGTTGGTCACCTTCCTCTAAGGCTAGGGTCGATTAAAACCCTAATTGTCATTCTTTTACCTAAAAAACCCTAATTGTATATTTGTAAATATTAGTTTCAAGATTGTATTTTTGTAAATTAGTTTAATTTTCCTTCTTTTTGTACATATAAAAAAAACCTAAAAACTAAGCCTAAAACCTGATTTCTGCCCTAAAATCAGACCTATGGTTTCTCCCTAAACCCTAGAGACCTCATTCTTCTTCTCCTCTAGGGTTCTCCCTCCTCTTCCCTAGCCTCGCTCTCCTCCTTTATTCCTCCCTCTCCTTTTTCTCTCCTTTTCCTTCTTATCTTCCATTCTTTCCCTTCCTTTTCCTTCCCCTTCCT
The DNA here is from genome assembly GCA_027924585.1 of Larix kaempferi. Classification (NCBI taxonomy): domain Eukaryota; kingdom Viridiplantae; phylum Streptophyta; class Pinopsida; order Pinales; family Pinaceae; genus Larix; species Larix kaempferi. The sequence continues at coordinate 3,168,330 of BSBM01000923.1, forward strand.
TTTCCTTCCCCTTCCTTCTCCTTCCCTACCCTTGGCCACATCCTAGTGCCCTCAGCCTCCTAAATTAGGGCTTGGCCTCCCTTCAAAACCTTCTCCCTAACTCCCAAGTGGCTCAACCTAGCTCTGATAGGCTCCTTCCTTTCTCGGCCTTCATTGGTTGGCTAAGTTAGGGTTGGGACAACCTTGTGGCATCCCCCTTTGTCTACTCCAAAAGTTCTGCTAAAGTTGCAAACTGTCAACTTTGACAGTCCTTCCCAAGCCAGTATAAACCTACACAAAACCACAAACAAGAATTGGTCAATGATTACATGTTTTATTTCCTTAAAGGTTGTCATATTTGGATAATAATGGTCTCAAAGCACACTTATTTACTCATAATTGTAAGGTATGAATTCTATACTTTTTGATTGTCATGCATTGTTAAAGTTGTGATATACAAAGTGGAGGTGATGTGGAATTCTTTGATTACCTAACATCTATCTCATACACTTTTTCATTGGACTTCATAAAGAGTTTCTCAACTGTCATAGGTAGGACTATTTAAACTGCCATATCGTTGATATAGATATGTTAATCCTCATATTTGTTGTTTGAAAGTTGTTGAGTTGATTACGCACTTGTATTATTGCATTAACATTGGATGCTTAAACCACATTGATTACACTTCTTTTCAAAGACTAGCTTTCTACTACTGTGGCATATTGTTAGGACTGTCAAATACCATACTGCTGCTACATTGTATCAATCCTTAAACTTGTCATTGAAAATATATTGGTCCATCATATACTACTGCTACTATTAAATGACATATGGTTACATGTTGATGTTATGGTGGATGATCTCTTATGTGTTTGGATGTTATTGAATTTCATATATCGTTAATTTAGCATATCTTGAAATACAAACATTGAATCACTACATCTATTGTTAGAATCTACAAACACTTTCTATAAGCAGTATGTCTTCTCCATTCGTAAAATCATATTGATTGAAGGCACTGGTATCTAATTTGGTATTCTAGAAGACATAACATCTTTCTATACTTATTGTTTGCAAAGCATCAAAGGGATCTCCCCTTGGAGGTTACGACACTCCAAAGCAGTTGGAAGTGTGACTAAGGTGACAGTGGTCACACTCTCCCTACATTTGTCTATTGGACACTAGCCCGGCTAGTTTGTCCAGTAACATACCTCATAATAAAGATGATATGCCTTGGAGTTTTTTAAGTACCCCGAAAAAATGCATCTTCGATTTCTAGCACCAAGCTTGTTTATTTGCTCCTTTGTATCAAGGCATAGCAGGTGGATCCAAAAACAATGAGATTCCTAACCGAAGGAAGGTGTCCAAACCAAATTTCATGTGTATTCTTATCTTCAAAAGCATGAGATAGACTTCTATTTCTCAAATATGTTGCACATACTACTGCATCACCCCAAAACATCAATTTCACATTTTTGAAAAACATCATTGAACGTGCCATATTCATTAAGGTTTTATTAATTCTTTCTGCTACACCGTTTTGTTGAGGATTGTAGGGAATTGAAGTTTGATGTGAAATCTTGTGTTTGCAAATATAGTATTCAAAAGAATTAGAAGTATATTATTTACCGTTATCAAACCGAAATGTACCAATATGTGCTTGTGCTTGATTTTCTATCCATGCATGAAATTTCTTGAAAGTTTGAAATGCTTTAGATTTTGTATTCAACAAGTATACCCAACACATTCTAGTATAGTCATCAACAAAGGTCATGAGGTACTTATTACCATTTGCAGAAGGAATTGACATGGGGCCACATAAGTTAGAGTGAACCAGCTCTAACTTTCTACATGCTCTGAATTTAGACTCTTGAAATGGTTGCTTACTATGTTTTCCTAGTATGCATGCATCACATTTGTTCTTTTGCTTAGGAATGGTTGGAAAACCAATACACCATTATTTCTTAACAAACGAAGACTGTTATAATTCAGATGATCAAATCTAACATGCCATAACAAACTGGATGTCATGTTACCTTCTTCATGATGAGAGAGGTAGGCAAAGTTTTGAAATCTTGCAGAAGAGCCCCTCAACTTCAACAACTTTCCATCTTCATAATCGGTCATAATGACCTTGTCGTCAAAGGACTTCCTTATCTCTACAATTCCATCGAACATGTGGATGGAATGGCCTTGCTTTCAAATCTGTGCTAAGGACAACAAGCATCTCTGCAACTCTGGAAGATAGAGAACATCCTTTAACACAAAATTAGGGAATCCAGGAAAATTGATCCTAATCGAGCCAATTCTCTTTGGATTTATGCTAGATTTGTCTACAAAGTACACTATGCCATCTAACTATCATTTAGTTCTTCAAAACAATATTTCCTAAAATTCATATGAGATGTTGCACCAGTATCAAACAACCAACAATATTTGTATGATGAAAGAGAGGTTATTTCATTAATTCCAAGATTACAATGTGCAACAATACAATGAGCAGAATCAGAGGCTTTACCAGCCTCTTGGATTTTATTTTTGGTCTTCTTTGTTTTGGTTATGTCTTCCTTTGATGGAGTCCCAACAAGCCCAACATTGATATGCTTCATGTCCAATATTCCCACAACGGTTTCACTTCAGATCTGATCTTTTTCTTAAGTTGTTTATGCCTCTGCTGCCTCTGAAATTTCGTCTTCCTCTTCCTCTTTTACTGTTTTCTCCCTTGAAAGGGTCTTTGGGCTTGTTCTTTGTTTTCTGAGCAAATTTTTCATGTCCCCTTCGATCAATCCCACTTTGAGAAGGGAACATGACACTAAGTTTGGGATTCTAGCCCCATGATCATTTTTCAAATACATAACAAGTGAAAATACATGTGCAGATGTATAATTCAAATTAAACATAATGGAAGTAAAATGTGCTACACATCTAGCATGCATTCAACATATTCATAACAGACATGAAATAAATACATTGCATAATGAATACCAAAGAGAATACTTATCTTGATATGGAGTTGTCCCGAGCAACTGGTTATGCAACTGTAACGTTCCACCCAGCCATAGGCCAGCTATGCTCATCAATCTCTAAACATTGAGCATTCGTTTCTCCTTTAGACACGCGGAAGTGTGAGGAACAATGATAGTGCAAAGGATCACGTTGTTGCAGGAAGAGGATAGTTGACGCAGGAACATGACTATTGTTGCATGATCAAGTTGCCTCTAACTTCATCAACTGAAACAAAATAATTTTCATTAAATCCAAAATAAATTAAAAGAATTACGATTTTAGGAAGGAATTTTATACCTTTAGGTCAATGTAGCATTTCATAAGCAAACATAGGGAATTAAGCTACTAAAGATAATATAATGGGGTTATTTATGGAAAAAGGAGGCATAATAGTAGTCCATAGATACACCAAAAATGGTCAATTCAGATACTCTACACTTGTGAAAGAACTTGGTATTTGCATCCCCTTGATTGAGACATATATATAGGCTTTTTAATCTCCAAGTCTACTCCTGAAATTTTAAAATCTTTGATTTGTTAGCTTCCAATTCCAGAAGTTTGCGTTTATTTTCCTTAGAGAAGATACCAGAAAGATTACCATAAAAAACCTCATCAATCCCTTCCTCCACCATTACTAGTTCTTATGAAAGGTCTTTCTTATTTTTTGATTCCCACTCAATAACCGCCATTTTCAGCCCCTTCAATTTTAAAGTTAGATTATCCATAGTTGAGACCTCATTATCCACAGAGAAGGAATACCATAACTCCTTAACCAAAGAGAGGAAGGAGTCCTCTAGGCCACACATGATTAAATTTAAAAGGGTAATGAGTGAAATAATCTTCAACATTAAGCTGAAGAAATATGGGGAGATGGTCACAAATATCATAGATTAAGTACCAAGAGAAATATCTACATATAGCCTAAAAAAGAGAGCCCAAAATGAGGAACCGCTCAAGTCTCTTTGAAACCCCTGCTTGAACAGCCCTACTATCCTCCAGGTAGGAATTACTGGACAAGGAAGAACATCTTCCATATGTTCCTCTAGAAAGAGATTCCTAAAAAATTCCACCATAGGATCCAGGTGAGAAGAGGTGCCCCAAACCTCATTAGAAAAAATGGTAAAGTTCAAATCACCCCAAAAAATCAAAACGCCTCCGATAGAATGCCACTATTAGCCACTTCTACCCAAAAGAACCTTTGTTAGTGTAAGGGGCATAGCCATTCACCACTTTTATAGGATGTACAAAACCCCTTATCTTCCCTACTTAAAGGATACTAGCAGGTGAAGAAAAATCATTAAAACCATCTTTTAAGGGGTTCCACATGGCTAAAATTCCCCCTGATAAACCTAACGCATCCGAGGCACAACACTCCCACCCAGGGAATAATATCAAAAAATACTCTAAAGCTTTATCCCTGATGCACATGGTTTCCTGCACCAGAAGTAAATAAACCTCTGCAAGATTAAACAAAAGCTTAAAGACATTGAATTTGGTCCTACCCCCAGAACCCGAATATTATAGGATAAAATTATAATCTAGAAACATGTGTGGGGGTCATCCTAGCTCTAAGGACCCCAGAAGATTTAGATGAAACTTGACCAGGATAAATTCCCCCATTTTGAATTCTAACAGACAACATGTCATAGTCCCCTCCTAATTCACATACTCCTTTCCTTGCAAAATGTTTTTTATTCCTCTTTCTGCGGATGGTAACATTCTCACTCCAGATCGACAAGATATGAGACACCTCCGTATTCAAATTTTTATCAGAATACACAAGAATCGAATCTTGAGTTAGCACCTCTTTAAAAGAAGGTCCAATGGTCCACAGGACACCACAATTGAGGGCTAAAACCTATGAAGGATAATCCTGAACAGTAATATCTGATCCAACGTAGGAAAACAATGAAAGTCTTCTTGAACTTTGGTTGTCATTGATGTCAACTAATGTCAAAGAGGATTCCAATTGATTCAGTTTGAATCATTGATGTCAACTGATGTCAAAGTGGATACATGTAACAAATAATTAATAATACATTAATATTAATAATAAGTAGGAGTAATAGTTAATGAGAGGATGCATCCCCTCAAATAGGCAAGGCCCAAGCTACTATAAAAGCAGGCCAACAATTGTATATTTATCATCTTATCATTATCAATATTTATTATTATTTACCGATATGTGGGATTCAGATTGCCTGTGGGAATTTTAGAGAAATTATGAACGTAATAAGAAGCTTTTATGCTTCAGTGATATCAGAGCCTTGTGCTTGATTCCAGCCTTTGGCTTTCCCTTGGTTTTTAACCATAAGATTAGGGGCTCTCTAAAAATAGGAACGTGTCCTAAAAATAAAAGAAAAAGTAAAAGTAAAGGAAAAAAAAAACAAGAAAAAAAAAGTAAAAAAAAGAAAGAAATAAGTAAAACCACACATGGTTTTATGAAAGTGCACATGGTTCTGTGAGAAGTGGGTTTGGTTTTATTCCCTAACAACAAACCAAAAGTGAGATTCAAACTTGGGTGGGGAAAGTAACAATCATTCCTCCCAACCACCCATTCTACACCATTTTACAAAAATTAAGGGGAAATTAAATTAGAAGAGCACCAACACAAATAATTTTTACAAGAAGAATCATATTGAACATTGTTATTAAATAAATAAATTTCAAGGAGGATTCTTTCCAAAATTCGAAAGGGAAGAAGACAAAATCAAGGAAGAATCCCTTATCAAGAAGTCAAGTCAACGAAGACTAATTATTGTCAAAGTCGAGATCAGTATCATCAAAGAAGACCAAATCAAAGAAGAACTTGAAGCAAAGAAGAAGTCAGGAATTATGGCGAATTCTAAACCAGAATTGCAGTGCCGAATACAAGTATCATTGGACAAAGCATTTGACATGGCAAAGCTGGATATGTCTAAGGGATTAATAGAGAAGGAAAATCATTATCTAAAACTCCGTATTGAGAGATTGTCTACTCAAATTGAGGAATTAATGAAAAATGCAGTCGAGAATAAAGAAGAAATAAAATGATTAAGAAAAATCATCAAGGACAAAGATAACGAAATCACGCAAATTCAGACAAAAGTAAGATTCCAAGAAGCAGAGAATTGTCGCCTTCAGCAACAGATTGAGGAACTTCAGCAGAAAGATGAGGACTCAAAAAAAGCGCACAAGTTAGAAATTGACAAAAAATCGCAAGATGAAAGCATCGAAAAGATTCAGAATCATAACAATCTACTAGAGAACCAAGAAGCACAAATCCAGGAAGATGCATCCAAAAATCAAATAAAGGAAGTGAAGATAGTCCTCACCACAATTCAAAAGAAAGAAAAACAAACAACACATACGCCTTACAGACATCCCAATTATAATCATCATTTTGACCAACGACGGGGTCAAAACGAGCACTCACAGAAGAATTATGTTAACAGGCGAAAAGATTGACATACTAAGCAACAATTGAAACAACCCGTCCCACAAAATGATCTCAGAGCTCCGATAAAAATAGATTTGGGATGGATCACAGCAGATACGATGCGACAATTCTCCTTGGGAATCCATAACTCGTATCGTCTCATTTCATCAAGTGTTACAATTACAAAAAGGAAAGGATCCCAAGACAACAGTTCAAGGGAATTCCGACATTGTTGTCAATACAACTTTGAGGACAAAGCTTCCCTTAAGGAGAAGGCAATGTAAAAAATAATTAATAATACATTAATATTAATAATAAATAGGAGTAATAGTTAATGAGAGGATGCGTCCCCTTAAATAGGCAATGCCCAAGCTACTATAAAAGCGGGCCAACAATTGTATATTTATCATCTTATCATTATCAATATTTATTATTATTTACCAATATGTGGGATTCAGATTGCCTGTGGGCATTTTAGAGAAATTACGAATGTAATAAGAAGCTTTATGCTTCAATACAACATTCCTATGTCAGCTTAAAGAAGTATATGAAAGCCACTTTGAAGAAAGTATATGCGCAAGATCGTGAAGGACATGGATTCCAGTGTAAAGAAGTATATCTAGAAGTTGCATCCAATCTAAAGATGTGTGTCCAAGAATGCATCATGCATGATCAATATGAAGAAGCACATAAGGAAGGTACATCATGCAGATCCAGTTCAAAGAAGCACATAAACAATGTATCCTACTACATGTGGTACCAGTGCAGATATCAAATCCACCAAGTCATACTCTCTCAAGGAAGCAGTCAAAGAACTTGTTGGACAAAGGTACATGTGCACAAGCAGCCAAGGAGTTGGTTAAGTAAAGGTACAAGTGTGCAAGCATGTTGAAAGAAGACTCTTGAATGCGCAAGCATTTCTTGGTCAAAGATCGGGAGTGTGCAAACAGTAAGACACTAAATAATCCTGAAAGCGAGCAAGTCTTTCCAATCAGAAGATGCTTTCAGTTAGTAAAGGGTGCACAAGTTCCAAGAAGGGTATATAAGCTGAAGTTGATTATGCGCAAATCCCACAATCCGATGATACAATAGATGCACAAGTCCCACACGTAATGGTACTGCAAGGGTCAAAGTCCCACCAAGTAGAAGTCAGCTTATGTGCAAATTCTGCAAAGCATTAATACATCTGGTGCGCAACACCCACAAGGGATAGTACGGCAAGGATCAAAGACTCATCAAGTTGAAGAGCAAGGATGTGCACATACTTCAAAGCAATGGTACATCAAGAGCGCAAGAGTACACCACTAAGGTGTAAGTCCCACTAAGTCATGGACCATGGATGCGCAAGACCCAAAAAGGATGATACATCAGCAGCACAGAAGCATTAGAGGAAATTTGAGGTCTGAAATGGGCCTCCTAAAGAAAATAATAAAATAATAGTTAAAATAATAACATAATATTTATTAATTTTGGAGGAATAAAGAAAAAAATATTTTTTGTTCGTATTTTCAACATATCTCCCTGTGTTTTTACTCAAATTTCGAGTGGGAGTACTTGTTGGATGTGGAATTAAATTACGCATCCAACGAGTGCCCACACTGCATACTTTTGATGGACACTGATGCCCCAAAAACAAGAAATACCTGAAAAAACATGATGATGTCGGTTGGCTTTAAAAGTGTCGCCCATGTGCTTTGTGGGTGAGGGGATATCGTTTTTATGCAGGGGCATATAAAAAGTCAAGAGAAAGTTGTGGTCTGTCTCATTTCATCTCCTTCACTTGACTATGCTATCCATAGGTATCACTCAATTCAGCGTGGGTGGGGAAGGCAAGGCCTCATTTTTTAGCTTAGGTCAAGTTTTGTTCGAATAGTTCGTTCCAGTGGTGACATCTCCTATTGAGCTCAAGTAAAAACATCAACCCCTTTATCGATAGCATAGATACCAAAAATATACCGGGAAAGATACAAGATAGATACACCAGCCCGGATGGTGAGTAACCTAGAAGGATACCAACGATACCGGCATAGAGTACCGGAATATCCACGTGGTATCATCATCACGCTTTTTCAGGTATTTATTGTTTTGGGGCAATGTGGTTCGTCAAAAGTATGCACTACGGATACTCTTTGGGTGCAGAATTTAATTCTGCATCCAACGAGTGCTCCCACTTGAAATTTCAGTAAAAACACAAGGAGATATGTTGAAAATACAAACAAAAAAGTAGTTTTTGTTATGACAAATATCTCAAGTCAACCATTATGGTTGAATCATTTTATTGAAATTCTATTGGTTCTTCAATTCCAACTCAGCAATAAATTATGGTTGTCTTGTTTTCTTATATGATGATTCGTTTTCTTATAAGGCCCATTTTAGACCTCAAATTTCCTCTAGTGATGACATGTGGCAAAGCAAAATACATGAAGTATGGAAGAAGGGATGCCACAACCAACTTATGGACATACAATCCATGCAGGACATGTATAAATAGAGATACAAGTTGGATATTTGAAGTAAGCTCAATGGCAATATTATAGAGCTTCGATTGGAAGATACAGATTTATATTCGGGGCATCAAGGTCTCGAGGACATAACATCATCATCTAGCGAGGAGTCGAGTGCGCACATATAGAGGAATGATACAACTGATGGTGTGGAGAATGATTTTGTAGATCTGGGACAAATGCACAAATACTAAAAGGCAGAAACCCAGAAGTATGTGCAATTGCATGAAGACTGAATGACGGGATTGTAGACAACACGCAAACAGTCACAGATGTTGTAAGTAAGGAAGTAGCACAGAGACAGAACCAAAGTATATAAGGTGATGCACAGATGGTTGGATGATGCATGAAGATTGAAGCGAAGTGTGTGAATTTGAGTAGTCCATCTGATGCGCAACGACAAACAAGCAATAGGATCTAGTAAGCGCGTCATGATGAGGATGATCTGAGACAAGTGCGTTAAACCGAAAGAACGAATCAATTGATGCACAACATGTTGCGGGTTGTTTAAAATACTGTGGCACTTATATAGAATGGACACATCAGTAAGTGAATCGTTCCATCTGTTACCGGTGCATTATCTCATAGCAGCAAACTATCAATTGAAAGCACAGTATGATTTGGTGAGTGCAATTGCGTAGTAGCAAATTGACAGAGCATACCTTAGCGTAGACTGCATAATCAACAAGCACACAGTACATGAAGTAAGACATCAGCAGAAGTGTTGAATTGAGAGGAATGAGAATTCAAGTGATGTATGAAGTAGAGTGATAGTGAATCATCTGCATACAAAGACAACACATAGCAGAACTAATATTAGAAGATCAGAAGTGTGCACGAGTTGGAATTTCAGTAAGTCAGAAGCGTATATTGGATATCTGGGTGACAGGGCGGGGCAAGAAGCAGGGGGTTGTATCCTCCTTCCAGCTGGTGCTAGAGAACACAGGGAGTTGGAGCTTCCTTCAAGTCGGTGCCTATAAAAACAGGGGGTTGGTGCCTCCTTCCAGTTGGTGTTGGTAATTATAGGAAGTTGGTTCTTCCTTGAATGTATTATTTTCATTACAAAAGAGCATTATGTGGTTTTCTCCCAATTGGGTTTCCACATCAATTTCTTGTATTCTGTGTTCTTTTTCTTGGTGCATATATTGGTGAATGATTTTGTTTATATTGGATGCATAACTAAACATCAAGATTAATTTAAGACTAATCTGTTAAAGAAGGTAAAAAATGTTGATAACTAAAATAATACTGATTCACCCCCCCCCCCTCTTAGTATTAAATCGATTCCAACAATTGGTATCAAAGTAGGTGTTTTCAGTAACATATTAACATCTGGAAGATAGATCATTGTGTAGATATGGACAAGCAAGAAGGTCTTTCCACCAAAAGAGCAGCAAGGTTTAACGGCACCAATTATACCTTATGGAATGTTAGAATGGAAGTATACTTGCAATCACTAGGAGCAGATGTTTGGCAATCTATTGTTGATCGTTACGATATCCAAGCAAGCGTACCAGTTAATCCAACACAAAGGAGAATCTATGAAAGCAATGCAAAATCTAGAAATACGTTACTATGTGGTTTGGAAGATAATGAATTCGTCAAGGTTATGCACTGCGCTTCAGCCAAGGAAGTTTGGGACAAGCTCAGAGGTGTCTATGAAGGAGACAAAATGGTAAAGAAAGAAAAGCTGCAAAACTAATCTGGATTATTTGAATCTCTGAGAATGAAAGATGACGAAAACATTACCTCCTATTTCTTAAGAGTAGATGAGATAGTTAATTCTATCAAAAGTCTTGGGATTAATTTGGAAGAAGAATCTATGGTATATAAAATATTGAGAATTTTACCCTCAAGGTTTGATGTGAGGGTGTTTGTGTTAGAAGATCGAGCTAGTCTTGAAGACCTGACGAAGGACGAGCTTCAGGGGATTTTGACTGCTTACAAAATGAGAACTGAGAAAGAAACTCCCCTTAGAAAAGAAGTTGCTTTTAAAGCCACTGGAAAGGATAAGCATGATCATGACAAAGACTGTTGTGATGAGTCGGATGATGAGGAATCAAACTTTGTCAAAAAAGATGAAAAGAGGACGAGGTAAGTACAAGAACAAGTTGACCTTCAAATGTTTCAGATGTGAAGGAATAGGTCATTGTACCTCTAAGGTCCTTACAAAGAAAATGAAGACAGTGATAACGACGAGGAATCCAGTTCGTATGATCGGAAGACTGTGCGATCTCAACACAGACTTGAAAATAAAAGAAGGATTCCAAAACAGAGGAAGAGTGTGTAAACTAAGGAAGGAAGCAATGCATCTGAAGGAAGTGACTACGATGAAGAACCAAAAGAAGTACTTTTCATGGCTCATATGGAAGAAGAAAGTAGAGATGAAAATAATAAGAGCAATTCGAAGAATACTCCAGTTACGCAAATCAAACCAGGACATTAGACAAATACTTATTTAGTGTTAGTTTTTCAGAATTTTCAATCTGATCTAAGATCTTAACTGAGAGAATAACATGTACAGCATATCTACAGCATATCAATCATGGACACAATAATGAAAGCACACAAGAGACACAAAGTTTCACCGGGGAAAACCAAGAAGGTGAAAAACCCCGCAACTTCCTCAGAGATAGAAAGAGCAATGATACAACCAAAGTACAAGATATAGTCTTCCCCTAGCAGTTTATCCTCCTCCTCACATGTGCGCTACTTTCCGAGTGATGGAAGAGTGAGTAATGAGTGATCAAATAGAGATCTCTCGATCTCTATTTATACTTGTCCTGTCCTGCCCAATAAACTAATGGGGCCGACTTGTCTAGCTTAGCCTAATAACCCATGGTTAAATTAATCCAGGCCGACCCCACACTTGGTGGTCTAATAACCCATTTACCCACATGACTCATACAAGGCCGACCCCATCAAGGTGGTCTAATAACCCATCAATTATAAGTTACAAGACTTACAATATAAATGACGACACTTCCGTATAGAGGAATAATAACATCTCTATAGGAATACAAACACTTCCATATAGAGGAATAATAACATCTCTATAGAAATACAATATACATGGGTAAAATACATTCCGAAGTTACATATACATCAACACTCCCTCTTAACTAGGAAGGTATTTCTCGACACAGATTTGCTAGCACAAGTCTTCTTCTCTGGATCATCATCAGCGAATCATCGTCCTCGAATCATCATCATCGTCACTGCTGCTTCTATCTCAATCAATCTCTGAATCTACTCGTCATAGGAAGTTCTACAAAGCCAGTCCTTTTTCATACTGGATGTAGGCCCACCACCTGCAGGTCTTCATCATCACTGGCCATACTATGGAATTCTCAGGACTTATTATGTGCATCACAAAACCTTGCAAGAGCATCCCAGGCTATTATGGGCACATAGCTCCGACCTATAGGATCTCCCAGGGATAGATTACATGTGACCCCACCACAAAACCTCGCAAGAGCATCCCAGGATGTTACGGGCACACAGCTCCGACCTATAGGATCTCCCAGGGCGCTATTATATGTGGTCACCACAAAACCTCGCAAGAGCATCCCAAGCTATTACGGGCACATAGCTCCGAGCTATAGGATCTCCCAGGGCGCTATTATATGTGGTCATGGCAAAACCTCGAAAGAGCATCCCAGGCTGTTACGGATACACAAATTTGACCTATAGGATCTCCCAGGGCGCTATTATATGCCACAGGACAAAACCTAGAAAAGAGCATCCCAGGCTGTTATGGGCACACAGCTCTGACCTATAGGATCTCCTAGGGCGCTATTATATGTCCTCCCAGAGCAATGCCTCGAAAGAGCATCCCAGGTTGTTACGGGTACAAAACTCCGACCTATAAGATCTCCCAAACATGCTTATCTGCACAACCTGTTCCACGGCCACGGAGTATCATCCTGATACTCACCATACATCATCCTGATGTTCACATGATCATCTTGATCATCATCACTGCATCGTCCTGATGCATTTCATTTGGAGCAACATCTTGATCATACAATGCATCCATCTGATGCATACACAACATCTGCCTGATACATATCATCATACATGATCTACCTGATCATACAATGTATCCACCTGATACATATACAAACACATGATCCACCTATTCATACCTGACACATATCAACATACATGATCTTCCTGATCATACAATGTATCCTCTTGATACATCTACAGATACATACACATGATCCAACTGATCATATCCAGCATCCAACAAGATGCATATATACATACATATAAATGATCCAACTGATCATATCTAGCATCCAACATGATGCATACATACATATATAAATGATCCAACTGATCATACAGAGCAGAAACTAGAACATCGTCCTGATGCTCATCATCCAGCGCTTATATCCACAGTCATGGGAAGGATCCTCCTCTCACCATGCTTGGAATGGCTCCAGCAAATGTGTCCATCACTTCTTCCTCGAAGTTTCGTCAATCTTAAGAACACCAAGCCTCTCTCTGAAGTACTCGAACTTCACTCTGGCTAGTGGTTTCGTCAGCACATCCACAACCTGCTCATCTATCGCAACATACAGGAGCTTCACTGCTCCTCTCTGCACCATATCCCTGATATAGTGATATTTGATCTCAATGTGCTTCGACTTGTCGTGGAACACCGGGTTCTCAGACAAATTCACACAACTCTGGTTGTCACAAAAGATACTAGTAGCATCCAACGGGAGATCAAATAACTCAGACAGTAGCTTTCGGAGCCATACTGCCTCACAACTAGCCAAACAAGCTGCAACATACTCTGCTTCAGCTGTACTCAGTGCTATGCAGGACTGCTTCCTACTAAACCAAGAGATCAACCTGATCCCATACTAAAGCAACACCCAAAAGTGCTCTTCCTATCTGCAGCACTGTCTGCCCAATCTAAATCAACATAACCCTGCAGGTTAAACTTTTGATTCACATCATACTTGAGCCCATAATCAACTATACCCTTCAGGTACCTCAGAATATGCTTTACAACAACCAAGTGAACACCTCTAGGATCCATGAGGAACTGGCTCAATGTGTTCACCGCAAAGCAAATATCTGGTCTCGTGTTCGTCAGGTACATCAAGGACCCAATCATCTGACGATACACTGTGACATCAACCGGATCAGATGAAGCATCACACAAAAGCTTTAGGTTCGATGCCATAGGTGTGGCCATGGCCTTGCAGTCCATCATCCCGAACCTCTTTAGGATCTCCACTGCATACTTCCCTTGTCCAAGGAAGATTCCATCTGTACTCTGCTACACCTCCATGCCTAGAAAATAGTGCATCATCTCCAATTTCTTCATCTCGAACTCGGAAGCAAGCTTCCGCTGTGTGTCGGCAATCAATCTATCATCACCTGTAACAAACAGGTCATCCACATACAAAAGTAGTATCACTGGATTGCCTTCCTCAACCTTGTAGTAAAGGTTGGAATCCGCTTTACTCTTGGTAAAGCCAAAACTGGATAGAAAGCCATCTATCCTACCATACCAGGTCCTGGTTGCCTGTTTCAAACCATACAGGGCTTTCTTCAGTTTGCACACATGTGACTCTCGGTCATGTGTCTCAAACCCGAGTGGCTGCTCCGCATACACTTCCTCTTCGACTACATCATTCAAGAAAGTTGTCTTGACATCCATTTGGTGTACCTTCCATTTCATCAATGTAGCCAGAGAAAGTACTGATCTGATGGAAGTGTGCCTGGCTATAGGTGTAGAAGTCTCTTCATACTCAATCCCTCCTTCTGGGAGAAGCCACGAGCTACAAACCTCGCTTTGTATTTCTCCATGCTACCATCTGCAGCATGCTTGATCTTATAGATCCATTTGGAAGTCACAACAGACTTCCCTTCAAGTCTTGGGACTGCATCCCAAACATCATTCTTCATGATCGACCGGTACTCCTCAATCATGGCATTCTTCCCGAATCCTGGGAACTTCAATATATTCAGTATCTTTAATAGATAACTTTGTTGCTGAAACAAATGTTGTAGTCCTTCTTTTGTAGGTGCTCGTATACGATCTTTCCTACAAAACAAGTTAAATTGCATGATTAGAAACTTCTCATAGTTTTCAGAACAAAGTCTTACACATAAAGAAATATGTCATACAGTCATGCAATTATTTTAGCCAATGCTTCAATACAACATTCATCCATATCCTGTAACTTTCTAGATGCCTTCCAATCTCTACCAGAACATTGTTAAGAGTTTTGCACTACTCTCAACATGTCAGCAAAGAGGTTTCATTCTAGATAAGTAGAAATGGAATGTTGTACAGTGCCATAGGCCACTTACAATATAAATGACGACACTTCCGTATAGAGGAATAATAACATCTCTATAGGAATACAAACACTTCCGTATAGAGGAATAATAACATATCTATAGGAATACAATATACATGGGTAAAATACATTCCGAAGTTACATATACATCAACATTTAGTTGATCATTCAAAACACCTCCAAATCCAATTTCCGAGGTCAAGATTCATAGTCAATTTGAAGAAGATGAAGATACTGCAGAAATTGACTAGGAAGGTGAATTCATTAGTGCCCTTGACAACTTAAAGAAGTCAAGCAAGAAGAATAAAATTCTTGCAGGAACAGTTGTCGAAGTATGAAGAATAGGACAAGCCATTTCAAGAATCTCTTGACGCAGGAATTCGTGAAAAGGTAACCAACTATGAGATTTGGTTGATTTGCGCACAAGACAAGGTTAAAGTGCTTGAGGAAGAGAAAGCTGCTTTGAAAGCTTCTTTGGAAGAATTAGTACAAGAAATTAGGATGCTGACAAATCAGCTTGACGAGAAGGACAAAGAGATATTCTGTCTAGAAGACAAATTGATTGAAGTAAAGGGAAAGAAACAAGTCCAAGATCCTACAGTGATAAATAACAAGGTTAGTATTGAAGATGAAGTAGAAGAAAAGTTCAAAGATGGCACATTAATCTTAAACAAAATTCTAGACAACCAGAGATCACCAGAAGACAGAACATGTCTTGGTTATGAAAATACATTAAAGAAGGTCTGCGACAAAGAATATTGCCCTAATCATGTTAATTCCTTAAGGTATGATGATTCCTTCAACTACAACTCTCTTCAATTTACTAACCGAAGAAGGATCAATAGGGTGAAGTGTGCAAGATGCAATCGTTTTGGTTATATTGCAAAATATTGTCAAAGTATGTGATGGTTTTGGACATAAGGCCATGTACTATCGAAAAGTAGTGAACTATCCAGATGAAGATTTATTGCGCAAAGGCAATCCCATTCGAAAATACCATAGTAAAAAATCTCCAGTGCAAAATCAATCCAAAAGTGTGCACAACAAGACTTGGGTAAGGAAATATCCTCAGAAGTATGTTGAAGATATAGACAATCCAGCTGCATCTAATGCATCAAGCAATTTTTGTATATCTGGCTAATCCCATAAAGATTAAGTGAGACCCTTGAGTTCAACATGATGCATCTTAAGGAATTCAAGGGGTATGTTAGTTAGGTTATATGTGGCTAGAATGTGTTTGTCGTAGTATTCATTATGGTTGCACAAGGTTGTGTGTTAAATTGGTAATGCCACAGAAAAATTCAGATACATGCACACATTAAGTTACTAATGAGTTGTATTCCATATGATACAATATAGAACAAAGTATTTGTTTGAATTTAATAGTGCAGATGCAAAAAAAAAATTGTTGCATAAAGAAACAAGCATTGTCAAAAGATAGATATGAGTCTGCGTAAAATGGAACTTTTATTTATTCAAACTCAATATGTTTACAAAATTGCATGAGTCGAGACTCCGGGCCATGGCCAAAAAGCGTAAACAAACAAAGGGTGGAAAAATTGAAACATGTTAAAGAATTCTAAATCCGCAAGTCGGGGTCAATTGTTGAATCTGGTTGATTCACAAGACAAAGCTCCAAATCCATCGGCACAAGTGCTATACAGTTTGAAGAAGGATGCATAGGAAGAAGCTCCAGAGTTGTAGACGATGATGGTTCAACTTGTTGAGGCCGAAGTAAGGACAATTCTGTAAATATATATAGATCCAGAGATCACTACTCCCTTTGGATCAGTCTGAGACCTCAAGTAGTGTGAATCTCAATGTCAGTACATACTCATAAAAACATAGACTCAACCACTAGATCTGCATCTACCAACTAACATATAAATGCAATCAACCACATAGAAAACATATATACCCTGGAACCCTTTCGGAAAAAACCAGCTAACTATGGGGCTATCTTCTCTCTCGAGCCCAAAGCATATAGAAGTATAAAAGACAATACAATACAGAATTACCTCAGCTGATAACTCAATCCCTTTGGAAAGGACAAACTCTAATTTGCATGCATCCAGCTGATGCATGCACTGACGAAGTATGCCCTAACTGCCAATCTGGATCTGAGTGCTCTGACAATGCGTCTGATAGATATGCCCTCTCTAGATCTCTCTGCTCTGATCTGCTCGCTCTGAAGACTGCCCATTGATGAAATCGACCCTCTCTACATGCACAAGTGCACCCTCCCCTCTGAGTTTCAAATGCTCGTACTGCTCCGGATCTCAATAGATCTGAGCTTCGATTGTCCCTAACCTTCCTCAAATCTCGAGGCAAGGCTATCCTGGAAGTCACAGACTCCTAATCGGCCAATCCAGCTCACAATGAGCTCCTCTACCCTCAGGAAAAACGTCCTCCTCCAAGAGAACTCGGCCTCCTCCAATCTCCATAGTAATCTCACCGTTGAGCTCTCTCAACTCACAGGAATGGGTATCTAGCCTCTCTGGAATTGAAGGTCACTGATCTAGCTCAGATCTGACCTTCCTAGCTCCTGCAGCAACTCCTCTCTATCTCAGAAAGTCGCCCCACATGGACAGATTCGTCCTCCTCACTCTGGAAGTATCTCTCTCCGACAATGCAACTGAGTAACCTCATCTGGGGACCCCCTGCCTCTATAAATAATCTCACCGATGAATTAGGTTTTCCAAAACCCTAATTCCCGGTGAATGCAAAAGGTCACTTTTGCATGCAGTCACTGAACGCTGACAAGTCACGCAATACTCATGCATGCAAAGGTCAATCTCTCTTGAAGCTCTGCATGCAGCCCCTGCTGGACTCATGCCACTGAGTAGAGTGCATCTCACTCTCTACTCCATCACGATGCCTATGCAGCTAATGTACCTCCATGTAAGGCATCTGAACCATGGAGGGCATCCCAAAGTTACCATAATCTAACAAATTCATCTAAAATCAGTTGTTTATGGCGCTCCAGATTGTCAACCCGACAACTCAAGTGGGTCAGTTGCTTAGAATGTCCAGGATGCATCTGTGACTGAGCATACTGATATTGGTACTCACCGTTCTCCATCCAGCGTTTCCATGCACTCATGTCAACTCTCAGACGTGTGAACTCAGATTACTGAGTCTGAATGGAAAGTCACACATTCTCAAGGGAACTATTCATTCATTGATAGAAGGAGGCCATTGGAAGAAAGGAGAAGAACCAAAAGAGAATGCGACACAGAAGTGCAGAAGTACTAATGGAAGGCATTGGAAGAAAGGAGAAGAACCAAAAGAGAATGCGACACAGAAGTGCAAAAGTACTAATGGTGATGAACTAGGCATTATTCATGGAACTCTTATTGAGTTGAATGGAAGGCGTTCACGCACATGAAATTAATTTGATGAGATATGCATTCAATATCGCGCAAGTAGAAGAAGGTGGTGGAGTCTCCAAAATTGAATGTTGAATTGAATAGGTGATGAAAAGATGTACGAAAAGCGAAATTCAATTCATTTGGTCATGTGACAAAATGATGTTGCCCCAAAATCTCAAGTACGATGATAACATGCAATGGATCTCACACGAACTAAGTATATATTTTTTAATGATGAGCTGGAAGACAAACATGCTAAATATTTGGTTGTAATGGAAAGAGATGTGACAATAATAAATGCGGCAAGGCAAGGTGACAGCCCAGTAAATGCGACAGATGAAGCATTCAGGCGTGGAAAAGAATGGCACTACGCAGTTGGCACGAAAGGAATTTTGCATGGATCACTGCACAAAGAATGATGTACTGTGGTGACATGAACACATGTATCAAGAAAGTAATCAAAGATAATTATGAAGGGATATCACTGCAAAATTACAGCAAAGAAATGAAGCATGAAGACAAGGGGAGTCATCCCTGAAAACAGTTGTTGTAGTGGTCGTCGCAAAAAACAAACAAAAATAGAACCTACATTGTGCAAGTAATGGCACCTCTTTGCCATTGATGTCAAAGGGGGAGAAATGCATGAATCTGACATAACAGCTGGGAGTAATGCATGAAGTTGGCTATACATCAGCAGAGAAGAATCAACATAGAGGTAATTGCAGAAACATCATAAAGAAGCACCAGACGTGAAAGACTATGAAGCAAATCACTATGCAACATACGTGAAAGAGTGTGAAGTAGATCACTTGGAAAAATGGCATGAAGATGACTGTACATATGGTATGCACAGAAGTAACATAAATCAAAAGAAGTACTGACAACAGAAAGCATAGAAGTCAAAATCTCAAAGTACTCAGGGGGAAAAAATACACAGGGGAAGCACTGTGACAAGTTCAAATGAAGCATACAATTCAGAGAAGATCATACACAACTTCATAAGGTGTTGACATCAATGCCAAAGGAGGATATTGTTGAATTTTGGTTGTCATCTATGTCAACTAATGTCAAAGAGGATGTCAATTGATTCAGTTTGAGTCATTGATGTCAACTCATGTCAAAGTGCATACAACATTCCTATGTCAGCTTAAACAAGTATATGAAACCCATTTTGAAGAAGTATATGCACAAGATGGTGAAGGACATGGATGTTGGTGCGAAGAAGTATATCTAGAAGTTGCATCCAGTCTGAAGATGTGTGTCTAGTGATACATCATGCATGATCAGTATGAAGAAGCACATAAGGAAGGTACATCATGCAGATCCAGTTCAAAGAAGCACATAGACAACGTATCCTACTACAGGTGGTACCAACGTAGATATCAAGTCCACCAAGTCATACTCTCTCAAGGAAGCAGTCAAAGAGCTGGTTGGACAAAGATACATGTGCACAAGAAGCCAATGATTTGGTTAAGAAAAGGTACAATTGTGCAAGCATGTTGAAAGAAGACTTTGGAATGTGTAAGCATTGCTTGGTCAAAAATCAGGAGTGCGCAAAAGTAAGAAACTGAATAATCCTGAAAGCGAGAAAGTCTTGCCAATCATAAGATGCTTTCAGTTAGTAAAGGGCACACAAGTTCCAAGAAGGATACAGTAGTTGAAATGGATTATGCGCAAATACCACAAGCCGATGATACAGTAGATGCGCAAGTCCCGCACGTAATGGTACTGCAAGGGTTAAAGTCCCACGAAGTAGAAGTCAGCTTATGAGCAGATTCCGCAAATCATTAATACATCAGGTGCGCAACACGCACAAGGGGTGGTACGACAAGGGTCAAAGACTCATCAAGTTGAAGAGAAAAGATGCTCACATACCTCAAAGCAATGGTACATCAAGAGCACAAGAGTACACCACTAAGGTGTAAGTCCCACTAAGTCATGGACCATGGATGCGCAAGACCCACAAAGGATGACACATCAACAGTGCAAAAGATGACACATGGAAAAAACAAAATCCATGAAGTATGGAAGAAGGGATGCCACAACCAACTTATGGACTTACAATCCATGCAGGACATGTATAAATAGAGATGCAAATTGGAGATTTGAAGTAAGCTCAATGGCAAGATTATAGAGCTTCGGTTGGAAGATACAGATTTATATTCAAGGCATCAAGGTTTCGAGGACAGAACATCATGATCTAGCGAGGAGATGAGTTTGCACATACAGAGGAATGATACAGCTGATGGTGCGAATAATGATGTTGTAGATCTGTGACAAATGAAAAAATACTGAAAGGTAGAAACCCATAAGTATGTGCAACTGCGTGAAGATTGAATGACAGGATTGCAGACAACACGCAAACAGTCATAGATGTTGTAAGGAAGTAGTGCAGAGACAGAACCAAAGTATATCAGGTGATGCACAGATGTTTGGTTGATGCATGAAGACTGAAGTGAAGTGTGTGAAGTTGAGTAGTTCATCTTATGTGTGACGATAGAGAAGTAGCAAGATCCAGTAAGCACGTCATGATGAGGATGATCTGAGACAAGTGTGTTAAACCGAAAGAACGAATCAATTGATGCATGGAATGTCGCAAGTTGTTTAAAAGACTATGGCACTTAAACAGAACAGACACATCAGTAAATGCATAGTTCCATCTGTTACTGGTGCATTATCTTAAAGCAGCAAACTATCAATTGAAAGCACAGTATCAGTTTGTGAGTGCAGTTGCGTAGTAGCAAATTGACAGAGCATGCCTTGGCGCAGACTGCAAAATTAGCAAGCACACAGTACATGAAGTAAGACATCGGCAGAAGTGTTGAATTGAGAGGAATGATAAGTCAAGTGATGTATGCAACACAGTGATAATGAATCGTCTGCATACGAAGATAGTGCACAACATAAGTAATATTAGAATATTAGAAGTGTGCACGAGCTAGAATTTCAGTAAGTCAGAATCATATATTGGATATTTGGGTGGCAGGATGGGGCAAGGAGCAAGGAGTTATAGCCTTCTTCCAGTTGGTGCTGGAGAACATAGGGAGTTGGAGCTTTCTTAAGGTCGGTTCCTGTAAAACTAAGGGGTCGGTGCCTCCTTCCAGTTGGTGCTGGTAAATACAAGGAATTGGTGCTTCTTTGAATGTATTATTTTTATTACAAAAGAACATTTAGTGGTTTTCTGCCAATCGGATTTCCACATCAAATTCTCGTGTTCAGTGTTCTTTTTCTTGGTGCATATATGGATGAATGATTTTGTTTATATTGGATGCATAACTAAACATCAATATTAAATTAAGGCTAATATGTTAAAGAAGGTAAAAACTGTTGATAACTGCGCTAATACTAATTCACCCCCCCTCTCAATATTAAATTGATTCCAACAAAAATTATCATCTAGGAACTTGTCTGGGGGTCGTCCTAGCTCTAAGGACCCCGGAAGCTTTAGATGAAACCTGACCAGGAGAAATTCCCTGATTTTGAAGTCTAACAGACAATGGGTTATATTCCCCTCCTAAATCACATCCTCCTTTCCTTTGCAAAATATTTTTTATTCCTCTTTCTGCGGATGGTACCATTCTCACTCCAGATCGACGAGATATGATACACCTCCGTATTCAAAGGTTTATCAAAATACACAAGAATCAACTCTTGAGTTAGCACCTCTTTAAAAGAAGGTCCAATGGTCTGCAAGACACTGCGGTTGAGGGCTAAAACCTACGAAGGAGAATCCTGAATAGAACTCTTCGATCCAAGCACAAGAAAACAACAAAAGTCTTGCTCAAAGTAGCCCCTATCCAAACCATCGTGACCAGGCCCATTAACAAAGTGTCTTGAAACAAGAGGAGAACCATGAATGGTGATCGCCTCGCCCAACCTTTGAAAAATAATAAGAGGGTTCCCAATAACACCATCACCATCTAATACTGTCAAAACCCTTGACTCCGCATTCAATACTGGACAAGAAGAACCCCATGGGGCCCCTGGGCCCAAGCCACACTCGAAAACAGGTGGCACCCCTTCAATTCTATTAGAGCGGCCAAAGACCAAAGGAGGAGGGTCAAAAGGGTTTGCCACAGAGTCACAACCATACCCAACCTCCCCAACATCCAGGCTATTCAAATGCCCAAATTATTTAATAAGAAAATTTTTAATTGCAGAAGCAGACAAAGAATCATAAAAATCTAGGAAGTATTGCTTTAACTTACCCAATAATTTCGTCGAGTCTTCATATCCAAGAGGATGCTCCTTGTCCACATCCCCAGATACTAATGGCAAAACCCTTTCAGCTTCAGCACCCTCCAAACTTATCAACGACAACAACACTTCCATATCCTCTTCTGAGAAATCCTCAGAGACTTCCGATGAGCCTCTGTCCTTTGACCCCAAAATATCCGGGCACTTGTTCTTCAGATGCCTCATCTTCCTGCAGAGGAAACACCGAAACGGGACTTTCAAATAATTGAGCACCTGATGAAAAACTAGGTCTCCCCATTCAATAACAATATCTATGGGCAACCCCTGCGAAATGCCTACTTCCACCAAAATAGAAGCAACCTTTTTTACCACCCCATACAACATATTGTCCTCCATCGTGGAAAAACGTCTGACCACGTCAACGACTGACTCCAAAACAGGGCAAGTCCATAACTACAAAGGAAAACCAAGCATTTGTAACCACATATGTATTTTGGTAATTTTCTCCTTCTTTGGATTAGAGGCGACATGCCACTGGTCCAACACCAAGGAGCCTCGTCCAAAAACCCAGGGCACCCCAGAATCTCCTTGACATTTTCATTAGCAAGGAAATGAAAGACATACCAACCATTAACCAGAATATGAACCTTCGGACAGTACCCAACTATTGGCTTCTAGTGCTTTTTTATCCATTGCAGAAGCTCCAGCCTGGTCAAAGAACAATGTTCCATCCTCCCGATAAACACCCGCTTAGTCATATTTACCACCCTATCCAAATTGATGTCTTTCCCAACCACCATATGGATAGGGTATGACTAAGCACGCAGATATTTGTGAGCTCTACTTGCCCCATCTCGCGCCCCCAACAAAGCCCTCGAGGTTGCCTTTCTTAGCTAACCTTTTCTTGCTCGCCCCTCCATTATGCATAACACTACCACCTTTCTCCACCACATCGACACCCAATACCCCACCTTCGGCTAGCAAACTAGATTGAGAGGGTCTCACAAAAGAAAGAGTTGTATCCCCCGTCGAGAGAGCGACAAGCTTCAGAGAACGAAAAACATATGAAACCCCACCGCATTAGGGAGAAGTACGAACGACGTATTTCCTAGCAAAAGATGGTGCCAACATATAATATCGAACAAAGTGCTTCATGATGAATAAGCAAACACCATAAGAAGTGCCATTAAGATGAGAGTGTGTACTCCAAAAGAGTAAAACATTGCTACAAGGTAGAGTGGTTAGTTTGCAGAAAATGCCCTAAATAATGGATGGTTCATGTTTGTAGGATGACAACAAAGAACCATATAAGCTTCACAATGAAGTATCATAAATACACCATTGGATAGTGGGAGTTAAATCATGATTTCCATATTTTTTATTTTTTAAGAAATGTCTATAGGGATTTTAACGGAATTATTTTTGATCTAGTATCCATTTTAAAACCTTAAAGGACAAATATAGGCTTTCAAGAGGTCGTAGTATGGGGATCATCAAGGTTGACCGAATATTTAGGAAAGATAGTGCCAAAACAGGGTCAATTATGTAGAGGACCAAGAAAACCACCTATTACTGCATCAACAAAATCTATGTGACGAGTGTCAACTACAACACATAAAGAATAACAAAATCTATGTGACGAGTGTCAACTACAACACATAAAGAATAGACAGGTAGGAAAGGTCGAACCAAAGGACCTAGGCCAAGTTTTAGAGCACCTAAATGTGCTTATTTATAAGCTTTAGTCTTTGCCCAATCTATTTGTTCTTTATTAATTAAATTTATGTGAATAGGTTCTTCCTTAACTGTAAAGGCAAGGCAATCTATGTGACGAGTGTCAACTACAACACATCAAGAATAGACAGGTAGGAAAGGTCGAACCAAAGGACCTAGGCCAAGTTTTAGAGCACCTAAATGTGCTTATTTATAAGCTTTAGTCTTTGCCCAATCTATTTGTTCTTTATTAATTAAATTTATGTGAATAGGTTCTTCCTTAACTGTAAAGGTAATCTATTTGTTCTTTATTAATTAAATTTATGTGAATAGGTTCTTCCTTAACTGTAAAGGTAAGGCAATATCAACTGGAGAGATCTTACTCTACACAGTGGAAGTCTCAGCTTCACAATTTAGAGATCGAAGCTCCACTGAATCAAGAGAAGCATCCATGGGACACTTACATATTGGGCAGTAAAGGAAAAGGGTTTAGCTCGTGGATAACCTACACAACTCAAAGAGTTTCTAACACAAAGAGCTTACAACACCTTTCTCACGGCTATGGCCAAGAACGTTGGTTTGGGATTTATCAATGCCATGAATGAGAGTGAGAGTGCCCCCTTGAAATAGGGAAAGAGGGCTCTTTGTCTTTTGAAAGAGAAGAACTTGTAGATGTAGATGATATAGAAACCTTAGTGTGTTCCTAAATACAAGAATCAAGAGAACCATAACCAATGCCTCAAGCCCCAATTGCGTGAACACTACCCTGACCATGCTTTCCTAACCACCACTAGTGTACTTGAAGACAAAGCCGAACGATGTCACACTCCATAAAAGAACATGAAGAATAGTGAAGACTCAAGTGATATGATGTTTGCAGATCTATCAACATCAACAAGAGATTGCTCCAAATTGGCAATCGTTGCTTGTCAAAGTCATGATAGGTGTCTTATGATCCGAATGTTGCACATTGCGGAGCTAATTGGTAGTTTTAAGCACCAGGTTCCCCAGAATGAAGCAAACAATGCAAGTATGAAGTCATTTCAGTGAACAACATGTCAGTTTTAGCTAGCAAGTTTTTACTGTCTTGTCTTGCAATAGTACCATTACAACATAGTAAGAATCCATGAAAAAATGTGGAAGAAGATCGACAACAACAAAATGAGGAAGATAATTCAGGTCCGATGTACAAAAGATGGGCTTGCGTTACACAGAAATATTCAATGTTGAAAAATAAATATAACCCTGTAGTTTTCTTAAAAAATACACACTGCGAAAACACATTTTTCAAAAACTATTGTAGATGAAGAAGATATGCTCTCAAGAAGTTTGAAAAATGGGGATTATCCCTAGGCTTCTATGCAAAATGCAAATTTTGAAACAAAAGAAAGTTAAATTTGAAGAAACCAAGTGGCACGTTCGCTCCCCCTCTCTACTTCTGAAATTCATGGGACAGATCCACCCTATCAAAAGGATCCTCGAGAAAATCCGAAAGTAACGGATTTTGGATATGTAGACGATTTTGCAGAATGGTCACAGAAATTGAGAAAAATAAATTCTAAGAAGAAATCCAATGTCGAAGGTAAGAAGGGGATGAGGTCTCCAGAGGGGCACGTAGAAGATCATGCCCAGTTGAAATAGTCACAAGCAATTTGGGCCAAGGGCCATTCGAGCTCTCAGATTTTAAAGAGGCTTCACTTTTACCCACGAGGGACATTCTGATTTGAATTTCTCACCAATGCACTGTGGATTCTTTCTCACTGTGGATTCCTCATAACAGGTATTCTCTGATACTTCTTTCCACAGCAGCTGAACAAAAATGAACACTACAGTTACTGCATTGAAGCTGCTATCTAGAATTTAGTTGATTTTTAGTTTAAAAAAATATGCTAGAAGATCAATTCAGGTGTGGGTAGGAGACTGCTGCATATTATGTATTTGATCACATTTATCACACATATATTATGTATTTATTTTTCATCACATTTATAACCCTCAGGGGATATTCACAGTCGTCAAGCTCCTATCTCCTTGGATATTTCATAGTCAACTTCCTATCACCTCTCCTTGAAATAATGATGTTGTGGATTAAGGTAATATTCACATTAAAAATAGACCACAAATGAGAAAGCATATAGAGACTGGATTTGGAAAACATCCATTGGATTTAACTGTTCTACTCAAATTGTGGATTAAGGTAATAATCACATCAAAAAGAGAGCACAAATGAGAAAGCATATGAAGACTGCTAATTTAGAAAACATGAGAAAGCATATGAAGACTGCTAATTTGGAAAACATATTATATTTACCTGATCTAATACTCAGATTGATTAAAACCTAATAACAAATTGTTCGATATGAATCGAATAATTGTTTTTACCAATGGCAATCCTACAAGGAATCTTTGGCTAAATACAGTAACTAGCCTAGAAGTAACTTTTTTAATGTTTTAAGATAGAATCATAAACAATCTACTTATAACTTATTGAATAACATCCATCACAAAAGCTAATTCTTCTCAGGGCTTTGATCCTTTCATGCTACTCGTATCTAGACAAGTTTCAATGTTTTGAAGAGTGTGTGTGTGCCAGATTTTCCCAAAAGAAAATTGCAAACAATCTCTACTGCTCTTGTAGGGGGTTGTCCCAAGATGAATGCTCTGGGCACCCAATCCAAAATTTCAGGGCATAGGATTCTGAACCACAGCATGGATGAATACCACCTCGGAGTTATCACATCTCTCTCTTTCCTCGATGCACCTTCAACAATTTCCCGTGCAGCATCCTCTGTTCTCGCCATAGGGAACCACCATGGCAGCTTTCCCTGAAATTGGAAAACAGAATCTAAATTATCCTTCCCCACAATGATAACTCACGCAGTTAAAATGGCAGATTGAACAAAACAAAATGCAACATTGGATTTGTTGGACGCCTTCTATACTGGTAACTGAACTAACAAGTCTTCCAACTATGACCAAGACCTTACCTTCTACCAAAAGATAAGACCAATGAGGACCTTAAGGCTTACTTTAAGGAAGCGTTGAGGAAGCTCACTTAACAAAACTTTCAGGACCTTGAGTATAGCTCAGGTAAGTCTTTCCAAAACCTAAGACCTTAGTTGTGCTGTGGTTGTGCTCAAGACCTAATACCTTAGTTGTGCTGTGGTTATGCATAAGTTCTTGTCTTCCCAAAGCACTCCGAAAGACAAGACTACTCTGTAAGAGACATTAGAGATAAGTTATGTAATAGAGCTCTTACCGGCGATTCTTTGGATGTTACTTCAGATTGTATAAAACCAGGAGATGCAATAGTAACTGTTATAGATTTGCTGATCAGCTCAACCCTTATTGTCTCGAAGAAGTTCAGCAGTGCTCCTTTGGCTGCCTGTAAACACGAAGCTATCAATCAAAACATGTTCGATATTATTATTATTATTATTATTATTATATGCTTGTGTATACGGAAAAGGATGAAGAGTTTAGGAGCATCTTACACTGTAAATCGAAAAAAATGGGTAGGGAATAAATGCACTCATGGAATTAGTGACCACTATCTGACCCCTGCTGCGCTGAAGGTGTTCAAGAGCAAATTGGGTTGTGTAGACATGTGCCCAGAAATCATATCCTGCATGGACAGCTCAAGGTCAGCTCAGTTAACAATATAAATGAAAAACAAAGATTGCCAATGTCATTTCCATCTTCATATTTTGAGCAGTTCTGGTGATGATCAATTCTGATCACCATATCTGTGTTTTGTATAGCATCAAGAAATAAAATACCCTCTGCTTCAAAAGATGGAAGGGTGTTCTCACAGAGAGATTACCAGAATTCTCTTATATTCGGAGGCATTCCCATATTCTTCAAATAATGACCCTTCTGCAGTACCAGCATTGTTGACTAGCACGTCCACTGAAATGAATGAAATCAAAATTCAGGTGATGGCCGTTGTTTGGATTTATCAGCTGAGTACAGTTTACTGAATGTCAACCATGTAAAAGCATCTCATCTTCACTTACAGATATACCGAATAAGCTTTTCTTAAAATTTTCCTTTTCTCATATGGCTTTTCCATCCACAAGTCTGGTATTGCCTCGGATAATGAGTGAATTGCCCACCAGAGAAAGCTGGCATTCTCCCACTCAATTATCAACGATATAAATTTATTATTTAACTTCCACATGATTTTAGTAAGCTACCATTGATGAATTCCAAGTCTTTTTGGATCCAATTCCCAGTCCCTTCCTTCGCCAACACACAATAAATGTATGTGTGCATGCTCTACACAGATCAAAACATGAATTTCTTTGCCTATACAAAAAATAAGCACCAGCATGGAGTGGAATTGATCTGGGCAGATTTTGTTTCTTTAAGATATGTTGATTTGATGTTTCTGAGAATTGGGTTCAAATGCTTATA
Source organism: Larix kaempferi (assembly GCA_027924585.1). Lineage (NCBI taxonomy): Eukaryota > Viridiplantae > Streptophyta > Pinopsida > Pinales > Pinaceae > Larix > Larix kaempferi. Next base: position 3,197,263 of record BSBM01000923.1, read on the forward strand.
CACAGTTATTAAATGACAATGTAACTATGTAGCATGGCTTGGGAGCTGGGCACTGTCCAACCCACATCCAAAAAACAATCAGAATGTGTTCCAAAGATTCTGGTGCTTGGTGTATGCATTTCATCAAAGAATGCATGCCCTCATTGTAAATATATGTGCCAGGGTGCAATTGCACAAGATACATCTGCCCCAAGACAATGACCGTCAGCATATATGCCTTACACCCAGTCTAAAAATAATCTACATCCATAAGTTCCAATCCCAAAAGAGTCTACATCCTTAAGTTTTGATTTTGAAGTACAGAGCTCAGCTTAAGGAGCCCTCCGTGCTTGTTAGGCATCCACAGCTTGAGAGATCTACACACTGGCCGCTTACCAGTGTCTGTCCACTGGACAGCCAGCTTAATTGTCAATCCCTCTTTAAACATTGTAGTCTTACCCAATTAAAAAAATGGGAAGCATCCCAACCTCATAAGTTTCATGTTTCCTTGACCATATAGGTGATTCAAAAATTCATGTCTTCTTGACCCGATAGCAGAATTGGTAGAAATGATAGTAGCAGAGAAGCTTTGGCAGGAAGCTCTTGGAGAAAAATACTTGCATGAGATTAATCTAATAAGCACATATAGATGCAATACTATTCCTACTCCATTTACATTTTACTATTCCAATTTCATTTTTAGGAACTCTGCTGGGTAATTATAAAATTAGTGATGACATTATATAAATCGATAAACAAAGAGAAAAGAATAGAAATCCATACACCGTCCAAAGGTGGAAACTGTGAACTCCACAATCCTCTTGCAATCTTGGGAGTTGGTTAAATCAGCCGGGTAAACAACAGCATTTTGTGCACCGTAAGCCTTGCATTCCTCAGCTACTTCCTCCAGCCGATGTCGCCGCCTCGCCACCACGACCAGATTTGCACCTCTCTTCGCGTACTCCCTCGCGATGTGCTGTCAATATACAACCACTTCACTGTCAACTACTTTGTTTCCTTGTCAAACTCAGAAAAAACAAAACACAGAAATAAAACTTCAGAGATCAAGATGTCATTAAAGAGGTTCTGTTATTGAAAAAAGAGGGCCAGATACTTCAAACCCGACCTAAATCCATATATGATATGCGCCTCAAGGTTTCGAAACTTCACCTGGCCTATGCCCGAAGACGCTCCTGTGATGAGAACTACCTTTTCCCGAACGGACTTTGGGCGGGCGATGAAAAACATTCGGGAGAGTTTGGAGAAAGAGATTGCAGAAGGAAGCATGAGCAACAGGGGGACTGACATCGCCACATCCCAACCCCACCTCCACCATGTTTTCACAAGCGAGCACAGACCCATTCTGACTGTAATTGGCTTCTTTTTCGGTCTCTGTGACTGTAACTATAACGGTGTTATAATATGGAACGGCAGAGTTGAAGCAGAGAAAGAGATGGCTGCCATGTGTTGCTACGCGTCATGGATTCTCTCACGAATCGTGTGGCCATTGCACAAGTCGACCTTACTTGGGCTGTTGAGAATCGTTGGCGATCATCGTTGAAAAGCAAATTTGAACAAATACGACAAATTAATGTTGAAGAAATGCAAATGTAAAAAAAAATTTCCCACATGGTGGGATCATCTTCAAAGTATTTTGGGCTGGCCTAACATCTGCTGCAAAGCAAGTTTGAGAATTTGGATCACTAGTTCATAAGATGCTCTTATACGGTAGACGTGTTTGATCATGCTTTAAAGATTTCAGGCATGCAGTTTTTATTGACTCGAAATGACATCGAAGAGGCTCTTTTTGATATTTACATAAAATAAGAGGCTCTTTTTGATATTTACATAAAATTTATCATTCAAAAACTTTTGGCTCTACCTATTATTATCTTGATGGGGTTTGTTTAGATTGATGGGGTTTGTTTAGCTTAAAACAATCTGACTTTTGATGATATATATCTTTGTTTAGCTTAAAACAATCTGATTTTTGATGATGTATATATCTCACCCTTTGTTGTTATGCAACCAAGGGTGTTACCATTCTCAATAATTTTCCACATGTGGTTGATGATGCCAACCAAAGGAGGATTTGCGTAGAAATCTTAGGTAAATATGGAACATGGGCTTTTTTTGATGGGCTTCACATGATACACCGAAAATTGGGGATGTTGGAGGTGTCCTTCACATGGATGACTTCCATTAGATAAAATTCAATGTTGGCCTTGGACCAAGCACAAATAATATTGCAGAGTTGATAACTATAAAAATACTATTGGCACTTGCAGAGTCAAAAGGGATACAAAAGCTACGAGTTATGGGTGACTCACAAATTCTCATTCACTAGTTAAAACAAGACCCCCTAAGAACATATACCTTAGACCTCTCTATGAAGAATTTATGCTACTACTTGGCACATATAATCAGGTCACTTTCCAACATATTTATAGAGAGAGGAACACATAGCCAGATAGGCTCTCAAATGATAGTCTTCACATAGGTTTTGGTCTCTGGCATAGGTGGGAGTTTTATGGGGATCAGATTGTGAAGCATGATCCAGGACCTTTCCCAGGTAGACAATAAAACATGTCTCATCAACATGTTTTTCTTTATGTCAAGAAGATATTTTTGCTATTAGATTAGACATGAACTGCATGCTACATGATTTACAAGGTTTTTGACAACCCTCTCCTCCATGCTACATGATTTACAAGGTTTTTGACAACCCTCTCCTCCTTTTATGGGATCTACTGTAATGTACTTTTATATGAGTATTTATGGATGAACACTTTCATGTACTTAAAATCGATTTTGATGCTTGTCATCAAATGCTATATTTCCATGTTTTGATAACATTCAAAAGTTTTTTATATCACTATAACAATTCTTAATAGACAACCAATGAATATATGAATGGTCATGTAAAGCAAGGCTCGTGGCCTAAGCAAAAGTGATTTTATTAATATATGAAACTACGATATTTTATCTAAAAATAATAATTAATGTTACTATTGCAATATATCATTTTTAACGGCGGTGGTATGGATAGGTTTTGGGCTTTGGCGGACAGGTGAACAGGGATTGTGGAGGCACGAATATCAGCAGCGCGGCTGGACCAGCTGCTCGCCGTGAAGCAGAAAGCACCTGGATCTGTATATGGTGGTTGAGTGTGCTCCGGTTCGGGCTTTCTCCGGGCTCTTGTAAAACTCTGTAACGGCGTGGTTAATGGCGGTGAGGGCAGGAGTTGTATGAACCCTGCGGCTGTATGAACGACTCCGAGGAGCGGGGTCTCGACTTTCGTGGAGTATTGCTGCAATTCGAAGGCGTATAGGGGCTTGGGCCCTATCTGGGTTTGCACTTACCTCTTTGGACTGCTCGGACGGGGACCGGTGACCTGGGGGAACCGCTGGGGTGGGATGGGGAGCGGTGAAGAACAGCAGGTGGATTACTCCTCGGAAGGGGACTGCGGTATCGGGATTTTTGAACTTGGATCGATCAATGCTGCGGATTTTGGGACGGGGAATTTGTCTGGCCCTTTCCTGACAGGCGGGGGGACCGGGGATCTTCCTGGGCCCGAGGGAGTGATGGATTTGGATGGGCATCTCATCACCCCACCGACATCTGCTCGTGTTACATCGCCAGTCATCTCTATTGGGCTGGAGGGTTTAGAGGCGGAACTGGAGACTTTCCGGTCTTCTGCTGGCATTAGGGATAGGCCAGACTTGGCGGGTCTCCTGGGGCGGACGCTGCAACCCCAACTGGGGCCATTTACAAATTTTCCATTACCTTCGGAAGGCCGGAGCGAGGACTGGCACGAAACCCTGGCTGGGTGTGAACACAAGTGGACGGGTGGTGGAACGGCTTCTCTCTCTGTCGGAAATTTGCTTCTGTCGGTGGATCCCCGTGACGGCGAGGAACGGGGACTGGCCAGTGGAGGCCTGGGACATTCTTCTAATGCACCTGCAGCGGTTGCTAATGGGGTGGGCGAGATACTACCTGAAGATGAATCTCTGATTTTTCCTCGTGCAAGGGTTTCTGCTCAGGCGGCTTCACATAAAAATTTTGCAAAGAAGGTCAAGGAAAGGCGCAGGAAGGACAAATTGGTGATGGGAGTGGACGTCTCGATGGAGGAGGCGGAGGACTTCTCCCACATTGCTGTGGTTGGACATGTCCGCGGTAAGAGGCTTGGACGGGGTTTCCTACAGCGATGGGCGGCCGAGCATTGGAAGGACCTGGTATCTACTGCACCTGAGGTTAGGGTATTGACAAAGGGTTGGTTCTCCTTCATCTTGGCAAATTTTGGTGAGGTAGAAACTGTTTTAGGGCGTCATTGGACAATGTTGGGCGTCCCCATTGTGCTGAAACGATGGTCGCCCTTCTTCGATTCCAAGACTGAAAGAATTGACCGAGAACCTATTTGGGTTAAGCTACTGGGGCTTCCCATGCACCTCTGGAATGAAGCAAGATTTGCAGCCATCGGAAACTTCCTTGGTGATTACATTTGTGCAGATTATTCACATACTGCAACAGGTTTATATTCGGTGGCAAAGATTTTGGTCAAAATCGACCTTAGGCTGGGGCTCTCGGCTGAGATCTTGGTTCAGACGAAGGATGGGGAATTCACTCAGATTTTGGACTACGTGGGGGTGCCGTTTCGATGCCACCGCTGCCACGCTCACGGACACCTGGTAGCAGGGTGCACATTACCTTTTCGGGGTAGCAGACCGTCGGTTGTTCCTGTTGCAGCTGTTAGCACTGATCCTGCGCAGAAGGGGAGTCCACCGGTGGCAGGGGATAGTGTCTTTGTGACTGATATTGACACGGGGGCTGTCCAGGCATCAACGCTACCTGTGGCATCGTGTGGATTACAGGAAACCGGGATACCTTTGACAACTCTGTAGAAAGAGGGTTTGGAAAACTTTGGGAGCTTGGAGACGGTCGTAGTGGGGAATGCACTGGGCACCTCGACACCTTTGACTCGGGCTGCATCCAGGAAGCTTCAAGCGCAGGCAATCTCTCGTCGGGGTTCTTCCTCTAATCCCCCGGGTATGTCTCACCATAACTTTACTGATGTATCTTTATATTCTGTCTCTCCTGATTTGGGGGGGGTTTGTTTACAGTCTCATCCTCCTGACAGCCCTGTTACACTTAGCACTGTAGCTCCTTGTCTTCTACCTGTCTCGGATTGTGTTTACACGCCACCACTTGTATCCACTCTACCCTCTCCCAATTCTGTGGGACGTAGTATCCGCTATGCTCTTAGGAATAGGGTGATATCTGCTGATGAATCGGGGGGAAGGGGACTACCTGAATTGGCTGTTAGCACTATGGGGAAAGGTCGGGGTCGGAAATCACATTTGTCTAAAGCACAGGATAGGGCAAAAGTTGATTTGGTAATGGGAACACAATCCTCTATTGAATGGGCGCTTAGAGCAGCGAAAGCCCTGGAAGGGGGTACCATATGAAATTACTGTCATTCAATTGTCGTGGGTTGGCGAGCCCCATTAAAAAATCGTCACTCCGGAGGTTGGTGGATTTAAATCAACCTGATATTTTACTACTACAAGAAACATTGGGCGGCAGTGTGGAGGTGGTTAGGATTTTGGAAACATTGCTACCTGGCTGGAAGTTTGTGGGGGTGGATGCACGTGGTCGTTCTGGAGGGCTGGCTACGGGGTGGAAGGTGAAGAATTGCAGATATGATAGTTCTTGGGGTATCTCTTCAGGTATTGGGTTGGAAGTATGGGATGCAGAGATTGGTAGGATGATAACGATTCTCAATATCTATGGACCCTATTTAAATAGGGCTGGTTTCTAGGACTCCTTGCTTAGCATGGATCTCTTTGATGGAAGGGATGTGATCTTGGGTGGAGACCTTAACCTGTCACTGGGGTCATCTGAAGTTTGGGGGCCTCGTGCAGCTCCGGATCCATTAGCTAACTTTTTCATACAAGCTTTCGCCGGGAAGGATCTTCTTGACATTCAGCCAACCAGGTTAACCCCGACGTGGAGGAATAAGAGAACAGGGGAACAAAGGGTGGCCAAAAGACTGGATAGGTTTCTGGTGGCTGATGTGTTGGCTCTGGGGGTTGATGTTGTAAAGCAATGGGTTGGGTCAGGGGGGGTCTCTGATCACTGCCCCATCTTATTGGAATTAAGAGGCAGTAGGAACAAACCCCCTAGTCCATTTAAATTCAATCCTAGCTGGTTGAAGGAGGAGGATTATCTAAAATTAGTTCAGCAACAGTGGGTTCATCGACCTTTGGAGTCTCAGGAACATGCAGGAGTACACTTTCAACACAATCTCAAGCATATCAAAGAGGCCACAGTTCACTGGGCCACTGCAAAAAGGGTTAAAGATGATCAGCTTCTGAGGGATGCTGAGATGAATATTGATAGACTATTACATTGTCAGGGTATGGGTTATCTGGATGAACAGCAGAAAGGTGAGCTACTGGACTGGGAAAGTAGCAGGAATGTGTTACTCTGTGAACGAGAAGAGATGTGGAGAATGAAAAGCAGGGCGATTTGGTTACAATGTGGGGATGAGAACACTAAATTCTTTCAAGCATATGCTAAGGGGAGAAAATTCACTAACTCAATCTGGGAATTATCTACACCTGAAGGGGAACGGGTCTCCAGCTTTGATGGTTTGGCTGAGATGGGGGTTAGACATTACGAAGACTTATTCACTGCTCCACCTGGGGCCTCCATAGCAGAGGTTATCAGAATGGCTCAGCTCTTCCCACGTTTTGTGGGGGAGGAAGAGAACAAACTATTGATGGAGGAGGTGTCACCGATTGAACTCTTGCAGGTTATGCAATCCTGTCAGAAAGATAAAAGCCCTGGGCCTGATGGCTGGCCTATTGAATTTTTCTTGGGTTTCTTTGACTGTTTTGGGGAGGAATTATTGGCTGTGGTAGAAGAGTCAAGAAAGGTTGGCTTTGTACATGGTCCCTTCAACTCGACATTTATTGCTCTCATCCCAAAATCTGACAAGCCTGATCATTTTGAGGAATTCAGACCTATCTCACTCTGCAATTGCATATATAAGATCATAGCCAAGATTATGGCGAGGAGATTAAAAAATATCCTGTCTCAGCATATCTCTTGTGAACAATTTGGATTCTTGGAAGGTCGTCAAATTCACGAGGCCATTGGAGTTGCACAAGAAGGTTTACACACTCTGAAGGTACAGAAGCAGAAGGGAGCAGTGATTAAGATTGACCTCTCTAAAGCATTCGACAGGGTTAGCTGGCTCTATATCCGGATGCTTCTCACACATCTGGGCTTCTGCTATGAATTTGTTCGATGGGTTATGGCCTGCATCACCACGGTTAGTTTTGCTGTATTGATAAATGGTTCGGCTAGCCCTTTCTTTCATGCTGGTCGGGGGCTACGACAAGGCTGTCCACTTTCACCCCTGCTATTTCTCCTTGTTGCTGAAGGCCTCAGCCGGTTTATTCTGAAAGCAAAGGCTGATGGATCCTTTCGTGGCATCTCCATTACTCAGGTATTGTATATCACACATCTCCTTTTTGTTGACGATGTTCTCATTTTCTGTGATGGCTCGAGACAGGACATTGATAAGGTGGTCGAAGGACTTAATTTACTGCAAGTAGCCACGGGTATGCTAGTGAATATTGATAAATCAACAATCTCTTGCTCGCAACTAAATGAGCAGGAGAGGCACAGATTAGCCACTAGACTCCCCTATAGGATTATGGATATCGATGATGGCTTAAAGTACCTTGGATTTCACTTAAAACCTAATGCATATCTTAAGGCAGATTGGCACTGGTTAATTGCCAAGTTGGAGCAGAGACTGCATGGTTGGAGTCAAAAATGGCTCTCGCGGGCTGGGAGACTGGTGCTGGTTAAATCTGTTTTGGAAGCAATACCGGTTTACTGGATGTCACTTGCTTGGATTCCCAGAGGTATCTTGGAGCAGATCCGTCGGTTGGTTTTTGCCTTCCTTTGGAAGGGTAAGGGTGCGAATCGAGCCTTGGTGTGGGTTAGATGGGATTTGATTGCAATCCCCAAAGCACTGGGAGGCTGGGGCCTTAAGAATATATTTCTTTTTGCCAAAGCATTGGGGGCTAAAGTGGTATGGCGAATTATCCATACACGAAGCCTCTGGACCAGGGTGGTATACCACAAATACATTGCTCCTTTAACCCTCCTTGAATGGATTAGGCAGGGCAACAAATCGAGGGCTAATTGTTCTGTGGTTTGGAAAGCGGTGGTTCAGCATTTTCAGCTAGTGGGATCGGGTTTAGTGTGGCGAATTGGAAATGGGCAATCACTCCGTATTGGACTGGATCCATGGGTTGGATGTAGGGGGGAACATGTATTTCCTGTGGATTTGAGGACCTACCTGGCGGCTAGGGGATGCCACTTCTTAGCTGATATCGCACAACCGGGTTTAAGCACACTAATGCACCAGGGGTGGTACTCTGCCCAGCGTCTTGTAGTTCCTGCGGACTTGATCGGGGATTGGGAGGATTACATTGGGATCTTAAGATTCTCCAATATCCGTCTGACAGATAGGCCTGATGAACTTATCTGGGATCACCATCCCACAGGGAAATACACACCAAAACTGGGATATATTCAGTTAAATGTGGAGGTGCAAAACAGGGCTTTGGTGTGGTGGTGGAAAGCTCTGTGGAAGCTTAAATGTCCAGGTAAAGCCAAACTACTCTTCTGGGCGATATTGGAACAAAAGGCACCTACCTGGGATGTGCTGAAGCGTCGTTTCCTACAGGGCCCGGGTTTTTGTCCACTCTGTAGGGAGGCGGACGAGACTATTTCACACATATTTGTACACTGTCGTTTCTCCCAGGCGGTTTGGACACAAATTTGCCAGTATTTGAATCTCACTACGCGTTGGTGGGGTGAGACTGTATTTGAGGCATTCCAACAATGGTGGTCGGAACAACAGTCATCACCCATATGTGCGGCCCCATGCATTTTTGCCTGGGGGATATGGATCACACGCAACAGGCTTATCTTCCAGGATAGTAGAATCCCGATTGAGCAAGTGGTGGCACAAGCTGTGGCTATCATTGTTCATTACAAGACTGCTCCTAAACCGATTAGAACACGCCCTGTGATCGCTGAAACGATTGATAAAACATTACCGTGGGCTTTTTTCGATGGTGCATCTCTGGATCAATTGGTATGTGGGGGGGGGGATCGTGCTACATAAATCTGATTCACATTATTTTCACATAGCGGCTGGATTGGGGACCGGTACAAACAACTATGCAGAAATCATGTCACTTAGATTGTTGCTGTTATTTGCACTAGAACAGGGCTGTCTTTCACTTCAGATATTTGGTGACTCACTGATTGTTATTGATTGGGCCAATGAGCATACACAATGTAACGTGATGGTTCTCTCACCTATACTGGAAGATGTTTTACGGTTAAAGCGGAATTTTAATCTTTTAACATTTACACATGTTTACAGGGAGAGAAATGGCATGGCCGACTTTCTTTCCAAAGAAGCGTCGCAGCAACGTCTAATTTTCGGCACATGGCGAATCACTGTACATACTACTGATACATCCTACAGTTATTACCATTGGCCTTTCAGCGAGGCATTGGAGGACAGGGCGGGAGATTGATTGGTATCTGCTTGCTCAGATTACATGACAGTTCTGTTTGGATGACCTTTTGGCTTTTGTATTTTGCATTTTGGTGTTATCATGGGCCTTTATGAGGCATTGGTGGACCGGTAATGGAGCACTTGGCTTTATGTATACAGCAGTATAGTTTTGGTGCTTTCGGGCAGTTAAGACAGTGAATAGTTTGATAGGAACACTAAAATTTTGAGACTATTTTGATATTTGTAACCGGCATTATGATGTGCTGTATGTTCAGTTTTTTTTTTGATATGTATGGGCCTCTAGACCTGTCAGAGATATGATCAGCAAATATGCGAAAATGTAGGGATCTCTATGATTCTATTACATGTGCAGAATGTAATTTTGTTCAATTCACTTGAAATAAAATTATGACTTTTTCTTTGGAAAAAAAAATATATATATATCATTTTTAACAATATTCTATCTTTTTCATCATCTAATTTAGATTTAAGGCACATTTTAATGGTTTTATATGTAAAAAAATTATATAAACATTTTCAACAAAGTGATATTTTACATGTTATTTAATATATATATATATATATATATATATTTAATTTGCACATTTATATGGTTTTATTTAAAGGCACATTTTAATGGTTTTATATTTAAAAAAAATTATATAAACAATTTCAACAAAATGATATTTTACATGTTATTTAACATATATATTTATTTAATTTGCACATCTATATGGTATTATTTAAAGTAAAAATACGTGTTTATATATATATATATATATGAATTAAAACATTATTACATAATTTTATATAAATCAAATAAAATTTATCCAAAATATAGCCTGGTATCACTTAAATTTATATTAGTATACCCAAAATATATAAATTTATCACTTAAATTCATATTAGTAAAATAAATTTTATCCAAAATATATAAATTCATACTAGTAAAATAAAATTATTCTAAATAATATTCATATGATTTTAGTACAATCTCTATTAAAACTATGCATTAACCCGTGACTTTATTTAAAGCTCCAACTTGTTCATAGTTCTAACATATCCCAAGGGTTTTGCAAGTTATATGAGTCGACTTCTAACTTTAAAAAACTTTCAGTCTACTATATCATTTTGTGATTATGAACATTCACTTCACCCTATTAATAACCCCACATTAAAAATTTTAGAGTATATCACAAATTTATGATCATTTACCAAGACTATATTTGACAATGAAGGCATGGTTTTACTACGAACACAAGTTAGAAGGATTTACTTAGTAAGTCTATAACATAACACTTTAGTTGGTAAATATATTGTGTCATCTACATCTAACTACCGACATAATGTCTTGAAAACTATGAGCTGCCTAAAACCCTAGTTTCCCTAGCTTGCATCCCTCGTGTGGATGCACCCATGGAGATAGTACCAACCATGTAAATAAAGTGGGAAATGGCCGAGTGTTTTGAGTCGATTTTTAGCTTTCAAGACTGAGTTTTTTTATGAAGGGCAGGTTTTGCAAGGCCAGTTTTTAAGAGTTTTTTGGGAATGCCCCTCTGTCCGATAATGGATGAATATTCATGTCCTTTATCACCTTCGGTGGTGAAGGAATTGGTGGCTTCGCCTGACTCCATCTAGGACGGGTCTCCTGTTGGTGGTACCTTCTATACTGACATAGAATTTCGACATCAGAGCCGGACTTTTGGACCTTTGTTAGGTGACAGAAATAAGGCGGATGTGATCGATATGGACTCGGGGACTAGAGGTCCTCATTTTTCGATAAGGTCAAGTGACTGGACATGGTCGGTTAAGGGTTTTCCTGCAAATGCATTGGTGATTAACGTGTCAAAAGATCTAGCCCCCGAGTGTTTATTCCCTTCATGTATGAATGATCAGTTGGATGTGAAGGATGGAAAGGTTTTTGTTGTTGGCGGTTTAAACCCTATGATTTCTTCTGGTAAAAACCTTGATTCCGCGGGTGACGTGAAGAGAGTTGCTCCCAATTCTGGTACTAAGGGTAAGGGGAATGGAGGTAGACGCATTTTTGGAAGAAGGGCGAAGGCGCGACGACTCTGAAAGAATTCAAAATACTAGATGAGCAAATTTAGATGATTGTCGACCGTGATATGAATATGGATAGGGTGGTGGGATTGTTGGCGAGGTCACTTGTCGACGGACTGGAATATGTTTCATTGAACCAGCTTGAGTTCTTGGAATGGATTCGGGTGCAATGGAATCCCTTTGTCGGTTATAGCCTGAAACTCAACATTCTGGTCAATGGATGGTACTGCTTTCACTTTATGCCAGTGGAAGCCTCAACCCGCATTCTAACCAAGCCTTGGATCATTGGGAGTGGATCTCTAGTTCTTAATCGCTCACACTTAGCCTTTAACCCCTTGAAATAATCAGTCATGCTCTGTCGGTTGTGGTGTTTTCTCTCGAGAATACCCCTCCAACTCTGGTCTCGCTCGGTGTTTGAAGATCTGGAAAATAGCATTGGTAGGCTCATCCATATGGAAAGGTATATGCTCCGCGGGGAGGATAAGAGAATGGTTGCGATTCTCATAGAATTTGATGTGACAAAAGGTTTTCCAACGGAGGTGACAATCGATATTGGAACTCGCACCACTTCTCGGTGTCCTTCTTTGTCTTTTCATTACTTTTCTTCGCTTGTGGTTGGGACTGGTTGTCCATGTTCTGCGAGCCAGATTTTCCCTTGCCCTACTTCTGCGCAGGTCCGAAGTCGCGCTTGTTCTATTGCTGAAATTTCTGCTCAATTTTAACAGCATATTGATAGTTGGATTCGAGTGAAAAGATGTCCAAGAAATCCATCTCTGTTCATATGTACTGGTGTAGGCCACTGCGATATTTCAGTATTAGGTGCCACTCAGAGTCCTTGATACCCAGCTTTGTGCGCAAGGTATGAAACTTGTTAGTGTACTCTGACACCATTTGGTCCCTCTCTTGACTTAGAATGGTCCATTTTGTGTGTTGGTCATCATAGTTTCCCATAGGGTAATATTGTTCCTTGGCAGCATCTATAAAAGAGGCCCAAGTGGGATTGGCCTCAAACAATCAAGAACTCGTCTGATGAGTTTTGCTCATAATAACTTTCCCACCAATTTTTGACATGGGGGGCAGCCTTGAGGAATGCAAAGGTCATATTTTCCCTGTCGGAAAAATTATGTACAGAGAAATACCCTTCTAGTAGATTCAACCATTTATCTAGGGCATCAACATTGATCTGGACTTCAAATAAAGGGATATCAAAGTTAACCTGTACCTTGAAGGGAGTCGCATCTCCGAAATGGCTGCTCGTTGAAGGTGTATTTGCCACTGTTGGTATGCGTCAAAGGATCTGGGCAAAATTATCCATCATCTCGTTCCTCTGTCGTGCGAGGGCTTCCTCGAGCAACAACTTGATAGGATCTCCTGCTCCGTCGTCTCTCTTTTCTTCCGCCATGGGAGGCCGTTTGAGGTGGCGAGAGTGATCTTCCCCAAGTGAAACTAGTTCAAGACCCAACTCTCTATATCCTGACCTCATCGGGGACATGCACAAAGAAACAATCAAAGAGCAGATTGATCTGATTCCATTGATTCGGATTTAGGTGGGAACAAAATAAAAGAGCATATACATAATCATATACAGATATATATTGCAAAGAACACAGTGATACAGTAAACACATATTCTATTAAATAGCGGAAATAGAACGAACTGTAAAATACAACAACTAGAATGGTGGTAGCTATCTCTGAGAAGAGATGTGGCCGCTATGCTCATTCGGGACAAGCTGAATACAAAAAGAGGCCAAAAGGGCCTATTTATCATAAACATGAGGGAAAGAATCCCAAACATCCAAAAACCCAACCCTAGAAGATGAATCGTCATAAAGTTTGCGGCCCCAAGGTGGTTAATTGAACAATCAACTTCTCGGGGTCATAACTTTTGCATACGATATCCGTTTGGGGCGCTCGGTAACTCGTTGGAAAGGTCTATTCGAGACATACAATTTTCAAGTGGGATCAAATGCATGTCATTGGCAACCATTTGGCCCCTCAAATCGCCAAAAAACGTCGTTTAGGGCCTCAAAACGGCCCCATAAGTTTGGGACCTGAAAAACCGTAGAAAAATTACTAGAAAATTGCCAAAATGGGAAACTGTTTTGAGTCAGTGGAATAGGTGGATGGCCACCGATATCCATCTGGATCATTCCCCCCCCCTTCGGAAGCAACGGTCTCCATTGCATCAAATCCCTTATCATATGTCGAGTTGTGTGTTGAGTTGAGCTCTTGGTGCGACATTTGCTGAAGTGAAAAGGTTGCCTTACTTTGACATATTTAGAGGGTTGTAATTGTTGTTGATGGATGCGCTGGATCTGTTCAACAATTTTGGTTGTCGTGTTATCCTTGGTCTGCACTGGTGCAAATGGTTTCTTTCTGGAGGAGCACCTTGGATGCGTGGCCTTACACTATAAGGGTACCTGGATAGACGATGTTGCAATGACTTTGTGTTCTTCTTGTTTCTCCTGAGTAGAGGGATCATGTGCAAAGGTTTTGTATGTCTCTACGATCTGATGTTCTCCTTCAGTGGCAATTGTGAATAGGGGAAATTTCCCAGTGTGGGGGATTATCTTCTTCCACTTCTTGGTTGGGTTAGGTGCAACTATCTCTGGTATCCGATAGAGGTGTCCTCCCAAAGTGACAATGACCCTACGAGGTTGTGATTCATATACATCATGATGCTTCCACATATATGGTTGTCCTAAAATAACATCACATACTTCGAGTGGCGCCACATCACACAATACCTCATCTCTGAAGGGCTTGATGTCGTATGGTAGGTGACATTGATGACTGACGCGGATACCTCGTCCTTGGCTTAGCCAACCAATGGTGTATGGTTGCGGGAGTGGTGTTATTGGTAGCTCCAATATCTTGATGACTTCTACTGAGATCAAGTTCTTTTCGTTGTTGCTGTCCACAACAAAATGTAGGGGAATTCCCTTGACCCACATCTGTGAGTGGAAGAGGCGGTCATATGCATCTGACTCTTCAGGTTCCTATGGTTGAATTTGTGTGGTAGCAACAGTGACACTGGGTTCTGCATCAATAATCTGCTTCCCTTTTTCTGCGACCGTGACATTGGGCTCTGAGTCAGAATCAAAACTGGGATATGATTATGAATCTTTGATCTCAGCCACCAATGGATGTTTTGAGCGACATTCATCAGTGTTGTGCCAGGGTATTTTGTGGAATTCACACCACTTCTCGGTGTCCTTCTTTGTCTTTTCGTTACTTTTATTCGCTTGTGGTTGGGATTGGTTGTCCGTGTTCTGTGAGCCAGAGTTTCCCTTGCCCTTCTTCTGCGCACGTCCGAAGTCGCGCTTGTTCTTTTGCTGAAATTTCTGCTCAATTTTAACAGCATATCGATAAGCGTATTCAAGTGAAGAGATGTCCAGGAAATCCATCTATGTTCGTATGTACCGGTGTAGGCCACTACCATATTTCAGTAATAGGTGTTGTTTGGAGTCCTTGATACCCAGCTTTGTGCACAAGGTATGAAAGTTGTTAGTGTACTCCGACACCGTTTGGTCCCTCTCTTGACACATAATGGTCCATTTTGTGTACTGGTCATCATAGTTTCCCACAAGGTAATATTGTTCATTGACGACATCCATAAAAGAGGCCCAAGTGGGATTGGCCTCAAACAATCCAGACTCGTCTGATGAGTTTTTCTCACAATAAGTTTCCCACCAATTTTTGACATGGGGGGCAGCCTTGAGGGGCGTAAAGGTGATCTTTTCCCTGTCGAAAAAATTATGGACAGAGAAATACCCTTCTAGTAGATTCAAAAATTTATCTAGGGCATCAGCATCGATCTGGCCTTCAAATAAAGGGATATCAAAGTTAAATTGTACCTTGAAGGGAGTCGCAACTCCGAAATGGCTGCTCGTTGAAGGTGTATTTGCCGCTATTGGTATGCGTCGAAGGATCTGGGAGAAATTATCCATCATCTCATTCCTCTGTCTTGCGAGGGCTTCCTCAAGCAACAACTTGATAGGATCTCATGCTCTGTTGTCTCTCTTTTCTTCCACCATGGGAGGCCGTTTGGGGCGGCGAGAGTGATCTTCCCCAAGTGAAACTAGTTCGAGACCCAACTCTCTATATCCTGACCTCGTCGGGGACATGCACAGAGAAACAATCAAAGAGCAGATTGCTCTGATTCCACTGATCCAGATTTATGTGGGAACAAATAAAAGAGCATATACATAATCATATACAGATATATATTGCAAAGAAAATAGTGATACAGTAAACACATATTCAATTAAATAGCGGAAATAGAACAGACTGTAAAATACAACAGCTAGAATGGTGGTAGCTATCTCTGATAAGAGATGTGGCCGCTATGCTCATTCATGCCAAACTGAATACAAAAAGAGGCTGAAAGAGCCTATTTATCATAAGCATGAGGGAAAGAATCCCAAACATCCAGAAACCTAACCCTAGAAGATGAACTATCACAAATTTTGCGGCCCCAAGGTGGTTAGTTGAACAGTCAACTTCTCGGGGTCATAACTTTTGTTAAGATTCAATATGCTAAGATAGAAAATAGCAGCATTACATTCCATTTCTCAATAATAGCATATACAGGATCACTGAAGAAACAACAAGCATAGCATAAACACAAGAGACAGAGATTTATCCTGGGAAACCCTCATGGGGTAGAAAACCCAGCAAAGCTTCCTCAATATAGATGACCAGCAATATACAAAGATGAAACCCTGAGACATGATCTCCTCCTCCACAATAGCAGACCTCTCCTCCACAAGTGCGCTATCCTCAAGTGAGTGTGTGTGTCAAATGAGGAACACACCTCCTCTATTTATACACTACACTGACATGTATTTTACAAAGGTACACGTAGGCTCGTATTTAACCAATGGGTTAAATACCCCACTACAACTGACTGGGCCGACCCCTCTAGGGTGGTCTAATAACCCTTTGACCCACATAACATATACAGGGCCGACCCCCACTAGGGAAGTCTAATAACCTGAGTTACCACATTCCGACGGAGGAATAAACATCTCCGGATATACAATAAGATCTTCACGGAGGAATGAAACATCTCCGGAATAATAAAGTACAAATATAATATTCTTTGAAGTTACAATATCTCAACAACTTTTGCATACGATCTTCGTTTGGGGCGCTCGGTAACCCGTTGGAAAGGTCTATCTGAGATTTACAACTTTTGACTAGGGTTAAATGCATGTTGTTCGCAACCATTTGTCCCCTCAAATCGCCAAAAAATGTCTTTTCGGGCCTCAAAATGGCCCCAAAAGTTTGGGACCTAAAAAACCATAGAAAAATTACTAGAAAATTGCCAAAATGGGAAACTGTTTTGAGCCAGTGGAATAGGTGGGTGGACACCGATATCCATCTGGATCATTCCTCCCCCCTTAGAAAGCAATGGTCTCCATTGTGTCAAATCCCTTATCATATGTTGAGCTGTGTGTTGAGTTGAGCTCCTAGTGCGACATTTGCTGAAGTGAAAAGGCTGCCTTAGTTTGACATCTTCAAAGGGTTGTAATTGTTGTTAATGGATGCGCTGGAGTTGTTCAACAGTTTTGGTTGTCGTGTTATCCTTGGTCTACACTGGTGCAGATGGTTTCTTTCTAGAGGAGCACATTGAATGTGTGTCCTTGCACTATAGAGGTACCCGGATAGACGATGCTGCAATGACTTTGTGTTCTTCTTATTTCTGTTTAGTAGAGGGATCACATGTAGAGGTTGTGTATGTCTATGCGATCTAATGTTCTCCTTCAGTGGCAATTGCGAATAGGGAAAATTTCCCAGTGTGGGAGATTATCTTCCTGCACTTCTTGGTTGGGGTAGGTACAAATATCTCTGGTATCCGATAGAGTTGTCCCCCCAAAGTGACATTGACACTACGAGGTCGTGATTCATATATACCATGACGCTTCCACATATATGGTTGTCCTAAAATAACATCACATACTTCAAGTGGGGCCACATCACACAATACCTCATCTCTGAAGGGCTTGATGTCGTATTGAATGCAAGTGCAATTTGTTCAAATGCCACTTGTGCCGGGAGACTGGGCATCTGAAAAAGCAGTGTTTGTGTGTTTCTTCTCTGGATGTTTGAGGATGATGTTTCGTATTAGTTAGGGCCTTCAAAATCTAGAGAATGTGTGGGTACTCGAAATGGAGGTTTATCTTCCTCAATGAATCTCCATTCCAATGCATATGTCTCACATTCTACGTTGGTCGTGTCTTCATTACTAAGTAAGCTAAAACTTCTGACACCCTCCTTTTTCAATTCCTTATCTATGGATGACTTAGATGTGATTAGGGTTTTTGAATTGTCTTGGATTCTGTATGTTCTCTTGTCTTTTGAGGTCAAAGTTCAACATTATTTAGCTCCTGGTGGTGGTGTGGGATCATCTTTATGTAATAATCCTCGGTCTGTGTCGGGGGTGGGGGTATCTGGTCTGTTTTATGTTGTGAGACAGGATTTTCAAGAGGGTTTGGAGCACTCTCCATCCCCAGGGGATAGAAATCTTGTGAATTTGTTTAATGTGCCTGTTGATAATGAGATGGTATGGTCAGATCCTTATGATTATTTTGTGGGATCATTTTGTGATGAAGATGTACCTTTTATTGCTAGTTATTCCCATATTGATAAGGGTGGGATTGTCGAGAAGGTGAAGCAGTCAAAGTAGAGTTCAAGTCTTTCTCCCCCTTCTTTGGGGGTCAACTTAGGAATTTCACGGAACCATTTAGTCAGTTCAAGCCCTATATGCAACATTGAAGGTTCTGGGATTGAAGATGTGGAAGGAAATTTTCATCTTACTCATCTTGAAGAGTCAGATTTGTTAATGGAAGGGGGGGGATCATCCCTCTTTAGCTGATCGCCATGGGATTACAAGCCATTCTCGGAGTTCTGCAAGATTAACACATAAATCTTTTGCACTAAGCTCTTTGGATCAATTTGATAAAACTCCTTTGATTGTCTACTCGGATAATCCATTTAAGGATGGAATTTCATATGTTAATTCCATTCGCTTTTAGAATGTCACTCTTTGTAAGAATAAGTCCAAGAAGGGGGGTTCATCTAGAGTCAGTGTAAATTATGGGGGAGATGGAGCTAGTGAATCTTCATATGTCCCTTTACCAACCAGATTGAAAGTTGTTGCTCAGAACCCTCAAAAGTCATCGTTTTTCTCGCCCCTTAGATATTTGCAGGCAATAGACTTGGTTGATCAACGATATTTTTCGTCTTTTAATATAAGGGTCATTGGGGGCACACCCAAATATAATGCCCTAAAGAGGATTTTTTCTTATCAAACCCGATTTAATCATGATTCAGAAGTTGATGTGTTTGGTTTGAAATCCTGTGAGGTTCTTTTGTGTTTATTTCTTGGGTGGGAATGTTGTGCTACAGATTCTGATGGCCTTTAAGGCGATATTTTGGTGGCCTGGAACCCGTTAGTGGTGGATCTTCAACCTTATTATACTTGTGCAAGAATCTTGTTGGAGGGAAAGATCATAGGTCTAGATGAAAATGTCCACATTTTAAATTGTTATGGTCCATATTCAAACAAGCAGGTGTTTTGGGGATCTATGGTGGATATTAGCATTTTGCAGCTGCCCTACTTGATCCTGGGTGGTGACTTAAACTTGAATATTGATGCTACTAAAGTTTGGGGATTATGTCCTAGGATGCACCCCCTCTATGATTATTTCAAACAACTCTTCCAGGACAACAATCTTATTGATGTGTTTCCAGTTCCTTTGATCCCTACCTAGAATAATGGCTAGGGCGTGGAATTTGATATCTCAAAAGGACTAGATAGGTTCTTAATTGTTGAAGGGTTCCTGATCACTTAGCTTGGGTGTTTCTGATCATATCCACGTTTGTGTCCTTTTGGACATTGAAAGTAAGCATTAGAAATTCCCCTTTAAATTCAATCACATTTGGCTATAAGACGAGGCTTTTATTAGGCCATTTGGGGATTTTTGGAGATCCTTTGAGTCAGATCCTAAAGACACGACCATGCATGTTTTAATGACAAAACTTAAAAATCTCACGCAGATTGTTGTCAAATGGGAAACAAAAAGAAAGTTAATCTAAGGAAGGAACCACTTCTCATAGAAGGGAGATTTCTTATTTATTCTCTGATAACACTTATGGATGTTTCACATCGGAAGAAAAGGATGTTAATTAATCTAGAAGCGAGGAAAAACAAAATTTTGAAAATAGAAATGGATTCGTGGAGAGTAAAGAGTAGATCTATATGGATAAAGCATGGGGACCACAACTCAAAATTCTTTCACAAATATGCTAACCATCTAAGAAATATAGACACAATCTGGGATATGAAGGATTCTAATGGAAATGTGATATGTTCACAAGATGATTTGGAAAGTGAAGCAGTCCAACATTTCAAGCACATCTTTAAAGATCCTGGTAATTCAAAGATAGAGGCACAACTTAAGGTGATAAAGCATTTTCCTTGATTTTTTATAGATGAAGAAGGAATTCAAGTAGGAAAGGAGATCTCCTTGGGGGAGATCAAAGCAATATTGAAGAATTGGCTAGAGATAAGAGTCCAGGCCTTAATGGTTGGATAGTGGAATTTTTGTCAAATTTCTTTGATATTGTTGGAAAATATCTATTGGAAGCGGTAGAGGCGTCTAGGAAGAAAGGGTATGTATCTGGATCTTTGAATTCCACTTGTATTGATCTTATTCCAAAGAGCTCAAAGCCATACTCCTTTAATGACTATAGACCAATTTCATTATGTAATCCAATGTATAAGATTATTACCAAAATTATAACCAACTAGATCAAGCCTTTCCTAGCAAAATGTATGTCAAAGCAACAATTCGGCTTCCATCCAAATAAACAAATTCTGAATGCAATAGGGGTAGCGCGGGAGGGCCTTCACTCAATAAAAAACAAGAAATTAAATGCTTAGATTCGAAAAGTGGATTTGATCAAATCCTATGATAGGGTTGATTGGGTGTACTTGAGGTTGGTCCTTCTCCAAATTGGTCTCCCCTTGGATGTTACTGAATGGATTATAGCATGTGTTTCTTCTACTAAGTTTGCAGTACTTGTTAATGTTCCACCTACTAAATTTTTCAAGAACTCCAGAGGGTTCAGAAAGGGATGCCCCCTGTCATCATTACTCTTCCTCTTGGTGATAGAAGGCCTTAGTAGAGTGATTGATGAAGTGAAGACAGATAAAAAACTTCATGGGGTAGATGTTTCTACAAGACATCACATCACCCACCTTCTCTTTGTGGATGTTGTGTTTATTTTTGGGAAAGGTAGAGTTTAGGAATGTCATACATAAATTGAAATCATAAAGCTCTTGTTTACTGCTTCCGGGATGGAGGTGAGTCTTCAAAAATCGAGCCTTTCCACAATGATGTATAGGGTGAGGTTTTACAACAGGTAACCTATCTCCTTCCTTATCAGTTGGAATCCATGGACAAAGGATTCAAGTTCTTGGCTTATCTATTAAATACAAATTTTTATTACACTAAGGATTGGAAGTGGCTGCTCAAAAAGGTGGAGAAGAAAGCTAATTGTTGGCATTACAAATGGTTGTCTCTGGGGGGCAGGTTAATTTTGGTAAATTATATACTTGAAAGCATCCTAGTGTATTGGATGTCTTTAGTTAGTATTCCCATTTCTATTATGAACAATATTAGGAGGACAATGATGAATTTTTTGTGGTCTGGGAAGGTGGATAGAGGTAATGTTATGCAACCAAGTCCCAGATATAGCATGAAAATAGCATAAATAGACCAAAAGAAAGTAATCAACGCCTTAATAAGGAAGAACTGAGATGAATAACAATCATCTTCGAGGGAGGAACCTCCTTGCACAATGTACATAAGACAAGACAAGATACAATGATGACTAAAATGAAAAGGTCCCCTTTCTATATATAGGAGACAAAGGGGTACAATAAGAACTAATAGACCCACTAATATACCCAAGCTGACATCAATAATATGTAATGCACCATAATAAAGAGGGTAATGTGCCACTACAAAGGGGGTAATGTGCCAATATTTAGGGCTTAACATGCCCCTCCCCTTGAGACAAGTGTTGTCCTCAATGCTTGATTAGTTGTGGATGCTTTTGTATGAAGGACTCATCTTCCCATGTCGAATCTTCTACTGGCAGGTTCTTCCATTTGATGAGGTACTCCGTAATAGCCCGATTTCGTAGCTTTTTGGTCCTTGTTTCAGTGATTTGTTCAAGTTACAATATGACTCTTCCTTCTTCATCAAGCTCAGGTAAGATTGTTTGAATTTGGATCTTGTCTCCTATTACCTTCTTTAAGCAAGAAACATGGAAAAATGGCCCTGCACTCTTGAAGATAAAGGAAGTTCCAATTTGTAAGCCATACTACCAATCTTTTGCAACACCTTATAAGGACCATAATACTTGGGTGCTAATTTATTGCCATTATTTAGTTGCTTGAGGGACATCTTCTTGTAAGGTTGTAACCTTAGAAATACCCAATCCCCTTCTTCGAAACTCCTTTCACTCTAATGTTGATCAGCTTGTTGTTTCATCATTTTTTTGACATATATAGGTTGTCCTTAAGTATCTAGAGAACTTCTTGTTGGTGATCTATGTGATATTCCACGGCTTGAACTTTAGATTTTCTCTTTAACGTAGATGTGATAGATGGAGGCTGGTACCCATAAGTGCCATAAATGGAGACATTTTATCATGTATGGAAGGAAGTATTGTACCACCATTCTACCAAAGATAACCATTTCGCCCACTGTGTTTGTTTCTCATATGCAAAGCAATGAAGATAGCCTTCCAAACATTTGTTCACTATCTCAGTTTTCCCATCAGATTGAGGATGATAAGATGAACTGTGAGCCAATCGGGTACCCAAACAAGTAAATAATTCAGTCCAAAATTTTCCAGCGAAAATTGGATCTCTATCGCTTACAATAATCTTAGGATTTACATGTAACTTCTGAACTGTTTCTAGAAAAGTTGTGGTTATTGTACTTGCATTAAAAGGGTGAGAGAGTGCACAAAAATGTGCATACTTCATGAGTCTATCAACAACCACCATAATAAAATTCTTTCCTTATAACTTGGGTAGACTTGTGATAAAATCCATTAAGACTTCTTCCCAGCGCTGGCAAGGTATGTCTAATGGTTGTAGAAGTCACGGGGTCTTAACTGTTTCCATCTTATTATGTTGGAAAACCAAGCATTCGGCCACGAAACTTTGAACATTAGATTTAAGACCTTCCCAATAAATTCCTTCTTGACCTTGTTGCGCCGAGAGGCGCTCTACAGCCTAGTATGGGGGAGATCTTGCAACGGATGTTACATGTAATGTTTGTCGAACATAATAAAATGTAAAAATAAAAAGTAATAGTATGGGAGAGATCTTGTAACATGTAACGGATGTAACACGTAATGTTTTTCGAATATAATAAAATGTAAAAATAAAAAGTAATAGTATGGGGGAGATCTTGTAACATGTAATGGCTGTAACATGTAATGTTTTTCAAATATAATAAAATGTAAAAAGTAATAGTATGACGGATGTAACATGTAACATTTGTAAAAAGTAATATATATTATAATATATTAAGTCGTCCATTAATATATATTTTGTAACCACGTGTATTTTCGTTTGAAAAACACCTTCGAAATCAATGAAAAAATATAGAAAACATTAATTAAAAAATTAATGTTGGTTCATAAAATAAAACATAGAAATCCATGTTGGTTCATAAAATAAAATATTATGAAAAGTAATTAAAAAATAGATATTCGTTTATAAAATAAAAACTTAAAACTTAAACCCGGATCTATCAATCAAGAGAGATCAAATTTCTTGAGTTTAAATTTAAAAAAAGAAATACACCTCAAGAAATTGGATCCCTCTCGGTGCTTGATAGATCCGGGTTTGAGATGGATCTACGCTGGTGTTAAGTTTTCAAGAATTCGGAGTGCCCACCTATAGGAGAGGTGTGTAATTCTGAGATGACATTTTGTTTTAGTTGGGAGTCTTTGCATAAATATAAGTGATTCTTATACCATAGTGAATCATTTTTCCACACAAAAGTATCTGATAATATAGGATCGTCCTATAGCTTTTGAATGAGCGTCCACACAGATAGGTCATTTTTCCATTCTTCCCTAGCTGCTACTATCCAATCGGGTTGTAGAATAGAAATTTCACAAAGTAATGCCTCTACATCTTCATCTTTTCTAGAAAGTGCATCTGCCACCACATTGTGTTTCCCTTTTCGATAGATGATTTCAAATTCATATCCCAACATCTTGGTTACCCATTTTTGTTGCTCTTCTGAAGATAATCTTTGTTCCAAGAAGTATTTAAGACTATCATGATCTGTTTTGACCTTGAAGTGTCTACCTATTAGGTAAGGACGCCATTTCTTAAGAGCATGTAGAATTTCCAACATTTCCTTCTCATAAATGGGATTCTGTAAGTGCATTCCCTTGATTGGATGAATTGTGAAAGGAAGCGGGTGTCCTTCTTGCATTAGAACATCGCCAATGTCATTTCCTGACGCATCACATTCCACAATAATTTTTTTTGTGAAGTCTCATGTGGCCAAAACAAGATATTTGCACATAGCCTCCTTAAGCTGTTCAAAAGCTTGAGTTTCCTCTGGAGTCCAAGAAAATGCATATTTCTTCAATAATGTTGTTAGAGGTGATGTTATTCTTTCATAGTTCTGAACAAAATTGTGGCAGTTCCCTGTCAGACCTAAGAATCCTCAAAGATTCTTCAAGGTTTTGGGAATCGACCAATCCATCATGGATTTAATTTTGTTGGGGTCTACCTTGACACCTTCCTGAGATACAATATGACCAGAATATTCTACCTCCCTTACCCCAAAGAAAAATTTGGAAGGTTTTGCATATAGTTGTTGCTCCTTTAGTAGTTATAGTACCCTGTCAACATGTTGAAGATGTTCTTCCCAAGACTTTCTATAGACTAGTATATCATCAAAGACTACCAACAAAAAATTTATAAGGAAAGGCTTGAAAATGGAATTCATCAAACCTTGAAATGTGGAAGGCACATTCGTGAGACCAAATGGCATGACCAAAAATTCATAATGACCTTCATGAGTTTGAATGTTGTTTTTGGAATGTCTTCCTCCTTCATTCTAATCTGATGATATCCGGAACAGAGATCCAACTTTGTGAAGAAAACTGCTCCATGTAATTCATTTAACAATTCATCAGTGACAAGAATATGAAATTTATCTTTAATGGTGATCTTGTTGATCTCTCTATAATATGGACACATACGCCATGATCCAGCCAGCTTGTGTACCATCACCACTGGTGCAGAGTAAGAACTTTGGCTAGGCCTAATTATGTCGGCCTCTAACATTTCTTCAACCATACGCTCAATTTCACTCTTATGTCCATAGGGGTATATGTAAGGTCTGATGTTAGGAGGAGCACTTCCTATAATTAAGTGAATAGCATGATCAAAATCTCAAACAGGTGGAAAAACTTTTGGAATATCTTCAAATACCTTGGAATGCTTATTAATCACCTTCTGGAGATCTAGGGAAATAGGAGACTTAGATGTTTGAACATCTAATGAGCATAATATGATAATTGTGCAATTCCATCTTGATGTCCATTTTTTTATTATCAATTTTGTCATAGCATTAGAGCTTATCACCTTACTTGGTTTCCCTGTGATACCATTTAACTCATATTCTTTTCCTTCCCATAAAAATTTCATGAAAAGCTTATGAAAATTAAAATCCATTGTTGCTAATGATTGTAACCATTGAACTCCTAAGACAACATCAACACCCCCCATTGGAATAGCAATCATTGGACTATTCAATACATATTCTCCCATAGTGACATTGATATTATGGCATTTTCCTGAGCAATTTATAGTTCCTCCATCTACAATGATTACTTGAAACTATGGTGCTGGATATACAAATCAATTGAGAACCTTGGCCAATTTATAGTGAATGAAATTATGAGTACTACTAGAATCAATCAACACCGTTACCTTTTTTCTTTTTGATATATCCTTCGATCTTGAGAGTTTGAGGAGTACTAATTCCAGCCAATGCATGATAGGATATGGTGGGAATAATCTCTTCGGAAGTAGTATCCTCTATTTCTTCATCTTGAGATGGTTCCTATTCCTTTGGTGCTTCTTGTTCATTTTCATCCTCTACTTCACAATCTATGTAAAATAGTTTCTTCTCGGTGCACTTGTGGCCCTTACTGTATTTTCTATCACAACTGTAACAAATCCCTTTTGCTCTTTTTTCCTCTAGTTGTTGTGGTGTCAACCTTATAGGTTGTGGATAACTCGAGACCACACTTCCTTCTTTATAGTTGTGTGGTAGACATCTTTGTTTTCATAATTTTGTTTTCAACTTTTCTTGCCACCCTGAATGTATGCTCCAAGGATTTAGGTTCCCACAGGCGAACCTCGTGTTGGATGTTATCTCTTAAAGTTCCTATGAAGACATCAGTTAGATTCTCTTTTGGAATATCTGTAACCTTGATATTCAATCTTTGGAATTTCTCAATGTGCTCCCCAACTTAACCCTTTTGTTTGATATTTATCAATTGGCTAAAGAAGGTATTGCTCTTGGTGTCCTCATAATGTGCTATCAATTCCTCCGTAAAAATTGTCAAAGTGACAAGTGGTGAGAGCTCTATGTCGCCCCTTCGGATCAGAGGTCGGTCACGGAGGGATTCAGGTAGGAAACTGAGTCTTTTTTCCATCTATGGTGATAGCTCCCTTACAGGTGGCCAAGCCTATGATGCAACAATGTTGTATTTATTCTTGTGGAAGCTAAACAGATAGAATAGACAATATCGTGAGGACATAAATACAACGTACATATCATGTCTCCTTTTGCTATCAACATCGATCCTTTAGTGATCTTCCACCATGTTTCTCCAAACGTAGATTAAAAAACACCATCTCCCAACTGCCCTGTTAAGATCAGATTTATTTTCATAGCAGGAATATGCCTTACATCTTTCAACAACCATTCAGTTCCATTCTTTAATTTTATCCGTAACTTACCCATTCCAACAATTTTACATGGCTCATCATCACCCAATAAAACATGTCCAAAATCGCTTGGAACATACTCATGAAAAAATTTCCTATGGGGTGTAGCATGACATGAAGCCCCTGAATCTACTGCCCAGTAATCACTAGTATTATCTAATGCAAGAATCAAGGCATCTTGTAATACATCACCTGCTACATTTTCTTCCTAAGTAGTCTCTTGTTTTCCATCTCCTTTCTTCTTTAAATATTTGCATTATTTCTTCTGATGTCCTATCTTTCCACATTTCCATCACTCTATTTTTCCCAGTCTAGACTTGGAGCTGCCTTTCCTAGAATTGTTGCGATTACTTGGGCTTTTTCCTCTCTCACTTTATCGACCCCTGCTCTCCATGGTCAACGCATTACCTGATGTATCACCTTGCTTTTCCTTCGCATTTCCTCGTTAAGAATAACACCAACAACATCATCAAATTTAAAAGTGTTTGAACCAGAGACAGAGTTACTTACAACCATGACCAATCCATTCCATCTTTCTGGAAATGAGCACAAGATTAGAAGAGCCCTAACCTCATCATTAAATTTCACTTTTATAGAACTTAGCTGATTTGTAATCGTATTAAATTCATTTAAATGATCACCAACAGATCCACTTTCAGACATCTTCATATTAAATAAACGCTTCATTAGAAATACCTTGTTGGATGCCGAGGGTTTTTCATACAGCTTGCCCAATGCACTCATGAGACCCTCTGTTGTCTTTTCTTTTGAGATATTGAAAGCCACCGACGAAGCCATGCACAACCATATTGTTCCCAGTGCCTTTCTGTCAAGAACCTCCCATTCTTCATCCTTCATAGTTGCCGAATGTTTTGCTTTTCCTCCCAACGGTAGGAATAGATCCTTCTGATACAGATAGTCCTCCATTTGCATCTTCCATAATTGGTAGTTTTGGGCGTTAAATTTATCGACCTTAAACTTTCATTCTTTCGCCATTGCTCCCACTCGAACCATGAACCCTTCTTTCCTGTGAGTTTATCTGCCAAATAGACCTTTGGATCTGATACCAATTGTTAGAAAAAACAGGATCGCATAGCAATAACAATAAATAAGATGCAAATATAAATCACATAAACACAATACAAGAGAGACACCAATATAACGTGGTTCACCCAATCTGGGCTACGTCCACGAAGAAATTGCATGCCATTTTATTATTATACCATGCAACAAATGAAGGGATACAACCTGCATCACATCTGTTTCAACTTCCTCTTCACTCTCTCTTGGTCTCTCTTACACAATCACAGAGATCTTTACAATGCTACAATACATTACACAATTGTATTACAATGTCTTCTTTTTAAAGGGAATTACCATGGAAAAATACTATGGGATACCCAATACCATGGGCTCGTGAATTGTTGGCCAACAAAACAACCTGTGGGGGGGCGATGCCACCCCACTGGGATGAGTGTACAGTCCACCTGCATATCGTATAAAATTGGGGTACAAACACGACTGAAACAACAATATCTCTGAATTAAGAAGATCAAGCTCCACAACCAACAAGAGTCGCACAAGAATTTTGGGTAAAGGCAATCGACACGGCATGTTACTTATTGAATAGGTCATCGCCGAAGACTCTGGTCAACAAGACTCCATATGAGGCATGGTATGGTAAGACTCCCTCTCTTACACATATCAAAGTGTTTGGGTGTGATTCTTGTTGTGGAAAAAATTGGGTGTGATTCTTGTTGTGGAAAAAATTGCACAAGGGTGCTAAACCTTATAGGTTGCAGCAAGGACTCGGTCCTTGGAAGGTGTGAATGTCCTCCAAATGATCCTGCAAGTGGTTGTTAGTGAAATCTAAATAAAAGAAATAAAATTAAATAAAATACAACAAAGGAAATGGGGGAAGAATGCAAACTCAAACAACCAAATGTATGTAAAACCACTTTGTATTTCCAAATGGTCAAGCATGTACAACACCTAGGAGGTGTGGGCTTCAAGGGAAGCCAGCAATATCCCTTAGGGAGGTCCTCCTTGTCCAAACTAAATGCTAAGTGGGTGAGAGAACAATGGAGAGGAGAAATCCTTTCTCCTTAGAGTAAGGTGGCAAGGGAGCTTTGGAATGCTTTCAAAGGTGGGAAGAGGTGAGCTACGAAGAAGCTCTAACACAAATCTAGCAGCATAAATTTGCTCTTATTTTCCTCTCTACAAGATGGATTTCAATGGCCTCCTTTTATAGGAAAAGAGGTGGCCAAGAAACAACTAGATCCAAATGTGAACCCATGCACTAGTCCATGAACTAATTCCAAGGTACACCAAGGGGGATATTTAATGCCACCAAGTGTGTGAGGAGCCAAATTCAGATTGTTGGAGGTGATGGGGCTTTGAAGAGCCTTCATTGCATCGTGGGAAGTAGGTGGTCCCACCGTTTTGACACTCACGCGGCTATCCAAGGAAAATTCGCACGAGTATCACGCGGGAATTGAACTAATAACATGCGCTATAGCGCGGGTCAATAATGGTTCAACCGCGTGACCTCTTCTTTTGACTGTTGTTGGGCACTTTTGGACTCATGTTTCATTTTGGATTTGTTGAGGATGCCTTTGGTGAGATGCATTCTATATGTTGATGACGCATTATTGCAAGAATCGTTGAAATGTTGCATATGTGCGATATTTAGGTGTTAACAATGCCTTTATGCATATCCCAAAAGAGGAAAGAACAAAGATCGACAACAAGTCAGAGAAGTGCATCTTCATCGGGTACAAGGATGGACTGAAAGGGTATAAGTTGTGGAACCCAATGATGAGGAAGGTAGTTTATAGTCGAGATGCGATCTTCAGAAAAAGTCAAAGGAACTTCCAGGGATGGAGAGGTTGAAAGAGGAAAAACAAAAAAGAAAGAGTTTGAAATGAATGACGAAATTCTAGATTCGAAAGAGTAGATTGAATCCAAGGAAGAGATGGAAGAGAAGACTCCGGATGTCGGGAGGTTTGGTGGAGCAAGGAAACAACCAGAAAGCTACAGTCCACTTGAATTTCACTTTGATTTTGTTTTATCTGTCGTAGACGACGATCCTAGGTCGATAAAGGAAGCAATCGACTCGACAAAGAGTACTCTGGAAAAGGGCCATGGAAGAGGAAATGGAGTCCTTAAAGAAGAATGAAACATGGGATCTAGTAACATTACCAAGTGGAAGGAAACCCATCGGCGATAAGTGGGTGTTAAAGAAAAAGTTGAATGTAGTGGATCAAGTCGAGAAGTACAGGGCTTGACTGGTACGGAAAAGGTATTCCCAAGTTGAGGGAGTCGACTTTGGTGATATTTTATCTCATGTTGCTAAGCTAACTTCTATAAGTGTACTAATGTCGTTAGCTACAACATTTTATCTTGAGATACAGCATATGGATGTAAATACAACATTTCTTCGTAGTGACCTTGAAGAAGAAATCTATATGAAGCAGCCTGAAGGTTTTATAGTGGATAGAAAAAAAAAGAGTTGGTGTGTAAGCTCGAGAAGCCTCTCTATGATCTAAAACAATCACCCAGGATGTGGTATCATAAGTTTAACATGTATATCCAACAATCGGGGTATCTAGTAGTCGAGGTTTGTGACAAGTTAGGTAGATCACTGTGTGTATGGGAGGAAATTTGGTTATCACTTTGTATATGTGGTTTTGTATGTCGACAACATGTTGTTGGTCGGGAATAACATGGATTTGATAAAAGAAGTGAAACTACAGTTATCCTCCAAGCTCGACATGAAGGATCTCGGAGCAGCAAATTTCATTCTTGGAATGGAAATCCAAATAGATCATGTAGGTAGAAGGATCTGGTTAAGTCAAAGGAAATATGTTGAGACATTTCTGAAACGTTTCAACATGTAGGAGAGTCGACCGGTCAAGGTCACTATTCCTACGGAAGTTAGGCTATCTATTGAGCAGTGTCCAAAGACATAGGAATAAAAAGAGTGCATGTTACGTGTTCCCTATGCTAGTGCTTTAAGTAGTTGATGTATGCTATGGTCTGTACACAACCAGATATTTCCCATGTAGTGGGAGTATTGAGAAGGTATATGTCGACGATTGGAAAAGAGCACTAGAATGCAGTTAAAAGAGTATTTAGGTATCTCCATGGCATGAAAGATTATGCAACGTGTTATGGAGGCAAGCTTGAGGGCAATAAGGAAATCAATTTACATGGCGTTGTCGATTCCGGATACGCTCGAGATATCGACTGCAAATGGTCGACTAGAGGATATTTGTTCAAGATATTCGATGGAGCATTCATTTGGATGCGTAGGAGGAAATCAATCATTGCACTGTCAACTATTGATGTTGAATAGATGGCAGCTACTCATGCATGCAAGGAGGTTGTTCAGTTGTATTCATATGTTGGGTTTGGAAATGATGCTATTAAGTTGGATTGTGGCAGTCAGAGTGCAATCTTCCTAGAAAAGAATCCAACATATCATTTGAATATGAAACACATTAATGTTCAATACCATTTTGTGAGGGTTGTGGTGGAGAACCAGAAGGTGTTACTGGAAAAAGGTAGACACGGTAAAAGAATGTTGTGGATTCATTGGCTAAGTTGGTGAGCATAAAGAAGTTTTCCTGGTGTAGGGAAACAATGGGATTGTTAGTACTGCTTTAGTAAACTGAAGTTCTATATCTCCTCTTTATGCAAATAAGACAATAAGTGGAAAAATGTTGGGAATGTTGTATTCTTTGCATGTGGATCGACTGGCAAAGTCAATAGTCACTGGTATAAATTGACTGGAGTTGGAGGCGATGGACTGTGGAATATTTGTTTGGTCGAAGGAAAACGACTCGCTGATAGGAATTCGACAGAATGACCGAAGGTCAATAGGAAATCAACCAAAGTTGGCCTAGTCAAGTCGAATGTAATAGAATAACTGATAGTTGTTGGGAAGTTATGGATTGCCATTAATGGGAAGTTGGTTGTATTGCATCTATAAATAAGATGTAATGGCTATGAAGCATGTATCATGGTGTGATGTAATAGAGTGTGATTTGTGGTCTAGCAAGTCACAATTGTAAAACCACATATTTTTGAGTGTTTGATTGATAGATTAGCGAAAGATCATTGGTTTGTTGGTTTTCCTTTAAGAGAGAGGCTTCCAGGGTAATTTCTATGTAACGTGTTGATGTTATTGTGTGTCATTGTATTATGTGAATGTGTTTAACTATATGAATCAATTTGAAAACTTGTTGTAATCAGTATTAAGACCCAACAAAAGGAAATGTGGCAAGTAACAACTTAAGGCATTAGACACCCGATTATGCAGCAGGATTGAACCTGCTTGGGAAATGCATGTAGCAACTCTCATATGAAAAGAATAACGCTAAAGTAGAAAAGTGTTAACCATAGGTGGATTACTGGTTGGAAAATGACAGAAAGGTAGGACCTCCACATCACCAGTGATAAAAGTACAGTAGTTGATAAGAGCCACCACAACCTAGGATTACTAAGCCATAATGATCAATAAGATCAGATGCCCAAGTCTCGAGAGGAAAAAGAATTAAGACTTCAGTCACTCATAAAGAGAGTGAGGAGAGATCATCTCATGGGGCAAAGAGTCAAACCTTAGGGTAGTGGGGAACGTGAGAATGTTGTGTAAGTAGAAGCTTCTCATTCAGAAAAGAAAAATAGGAGGGGGTAAAGAGGAAGTGACTCTCCAAAGAGGAGCGAACTATTATGTGAGACAAAAGGGAGGGGGATTTGGGGCACAAAGGAATATAGAGTCTCTCAACTAAAATATTTTTGACTAGGAAGGAAAGATCGAGGCCAAGGAAAATCTTTAGGTTGATTCCTCAACACTATGTTTGTTGGTGGCATGGTGTAAATTGAAGAATCAATAGATAAAACTAGAAAAGCAATGTTGAGCACATGTAACTCAACATAAGTTGTTAGGATAAAGACAAGGTTGTGATAGTAACATTTTCCAATTGTGATGAAACTAAAGTTCTACATTAGAATCTTAAAAATATTGTTAAAAAGCTAATTGCTAGTAGGATCGTAAGTATCAAAAGAATGAGAGGTCCAACAAGTATATGAACTAAGGAGACAAGGGGACTGTTGCTAGATTTACCCTTAGTGATGTGGGAGAAGGGGGCAATATCATGCTGATTAGTAAGAGTATTTCCCCTATGTAGGATGATTATGTTATGATCCACCCTAGAGGGGGTCATAACACTGTATCCCCTTTAGAAAATTTATTCAATACTAACTACCACAGTGGGCCTTATTTAATAATAACAAACATAGTGGACCTAGTCCACCTTATATTGAATAGCCTCCACTAATATTACTCTAATGGGTCGTTCACCCCCGCATTACACCCCTAGGGAGGATCAGAACAAAATAACTCTTTTATGAAGGTGCATGAAATGTTTTCCATGGAATCTATCCAAGTACGACCAAGAGGTGGGTTATACTATGGTTCCTAGTCAAGGAAAAAAAATGCTAGGACTTAAGGATCTTAGGTCCTAGGGAGAGGGTATGTTTGTATTGCATGGAGTAGTTTTTTAGCCTTTACTTTATTACAAACTTGACACACCTACCCAACAATGGATAAGTCGATCACATTGAGGACATGTAGACATTGAGAAGGTTATTATTAAGAGCAAAACTGAGATTAGTGATAAAAGGGGGAGGAGATGCTTGCCAAGTGCTCAGGGGCATTTATAAGGTGGTACAAGTGAAAAGAAAGGGAAAGACCATAAGGTTGAGATATCCCAAGGATGAACTCGTAGAGGGTTTGGTAAAAGGGACACCTTTCTCTAGGAAAGAGCATAAGATGTCAAGTCAAGACATTCCTGAGTTGTGAGTCACTAGCTCATTTATGATGGAATGAGTTTTATTTATAGAAAGTTTAGTAAGAACAAGATAAAAACCTACAAATATTGATGGAGAAGAGGTCAAGGAAGAGGAGGCTGAGGGTCAAAAGGATTAAGAGAGGTTTTGGATCGGGTCTTATTTACAAATCTAATCTTATGGGAAAGGATATAGTGAACACTTCCCACTATGTGCACATGTACATGGTCCTCGGCTTAGAAGAAGGTGTATTAAGATAATTAAGTTTGATTGAAAAAGGTTGACGGAAGAAGACCTTGTTTTTTAAAGATACAGATTTAAGCTTCTTTTTCTCTTCTTCATTTTCTCATACAGGAGGGGAAAGAAGGTTCTAGCAAAGACTTATTTTATTTTAAAACCTTCTTAAACCTTTTCAGGGATGTTTTGGTAAATTTTAAATTAAAAAGTTGCTCTAGCGAGGCTAGTTTATGGAGCAATTGCTATAG
The DNA here is from genome assembly GCA_027924585.1 of Larix kaempferi. NCBI lineage: Eukaryota > Viridiplantae > Streptophyta > Pinopsida > Pinales > Pinaceae > Larix > Larix kaempferi. The sequence goes on from BSBM01000923.1 coordinate 3,231,331, forward strand.
CAAAAGCACACTCAAAATCATTTTACATCACATACACATAATAGGGCATTAAGCCAAAAGGATAGTGTATGTCTAAGCTTGTACATTAAGCTAAAAGGACATCATATAAAAGTAGAATATTTGTGTCCACTTGCCAAAAAATTGATTGATCCAAACGACCATTGAGCTCAACTCACGAATATGGATAAGAATAAACATGTGTCCACCACTATAGAGTTGGGGATCCTAACCATTTAGAAAAAAACACTTGTGAAATAAATTTTGTTAGTCACAATGTGGAGAGATAAATGTAGTCGGGGTCAAAGACAACTATGTCCATTATATGGACTTTGGAATTTAAGGTTGTTTATTCGTTCTTTTTATCTCAATTATTTAAAGAAAGCTTACACGGCATGATATTGATAGTATAACAAAGTTAATATAAAGTCAATCAGAATTCCATCACATTAACTCCAAGCCAATCAAACTGCTTTTTTATATTCATTCAATGATTTGTACCTTATAGTTGGTTTTAGGATTAAAGGTTGGATAAAATTATATAATTATTTTTTAATTTCATAATTGCTAGTTTTGTATGTTTGTGTGGGTGAGACTATTCATAATATAACTATATAAATATATATGATAAGAGTTAAGAAAAACTTTATAATGTTTATGGTTATTTGTTTAAGTTATATTGATACGATTTCAAGGTTTTGATGACAACAATATAATTGTATATAAATAAAATTAAGTTATTTGAAAAAAATCATTGGTGGTTAATAAAGGGATAGACTTCCAATTTTGCTAAATGTCTTTAGGTTTTGTATTATTAACATATTTCATGACGATCTCTTTACCAATCATAAGTAGTTTTAAGTCATACTCTCGAATCAAAACATAGTTTCAACTTAGATAGTATCTTAAAAAAATCTAGTATCTCGTAATTGAGACTATAACAATGGGGTTATATATTTCTATGTAACATCTAGTCTTAGTCTCATACATGAAACCATGTATTATCCTTGATTGCAATTTAATCTCTTGCCTCAAAAGAGTAATCAGTAACATGGAACAAAATTTCATATAAAAAATATGTTAATGTGATAATAGCTTGTAATATATCACATAAATAACCACAAGTTAAAAAGGTCTAAATGACATGTAATTAATATTGTCAATTCATAGTCAAATCCTGCTAGCATTTTGCTTTTGTTGAGCCTCGTTTTGCATGGTGACACAAGTTCAAACCCCATAAAGTAGCCAAGAGGAGACACTAAAAATCCAACCATTCTAAGGGTTGGCGTGGACCACGCTAGGTGCGATCCCCATGTGCTTTTGATGGCTTAGATACCCCTAGGTTGTCGTTTCTTAGACCATAAGCTAAATGATTTTAGTGAATTAAACTTTTTTAAAATATTTGTGTGTTGTGTAATGACAAGAAAATAACTCTCGGATGTTCTCATTCATTCACAAAAAACTTTAATTTATACATTGTTATTGTGCCTTTTGGCATTCGGATTCCATGTGATCCGTTGGAGTCTTCACGACTCTTTGTATTCCTAAATTATAATTATTCAGTTACAAATTGCCCTAGGATTCTAACACTCCCCCCTTAATCTGAAGGGGTGTTTGTAAGTTTGAGCATGGTTCTAAATCTTTCAAACTTTTCTTGTTCAAGTGCTTTGGTGAAGATATCTGCAATTTGATCATTTGTGGAACAATGACGTAAATGGACTGTCTTGGCCTCTACATGATGTCGAATCAGATGATACTTTATGTTGATATGTTTCATTCAATTATGGAATCTAGGATTCTTTGCCAACTTAATTGCAAAAGTGTTGTCAATCAAAAGTGGAGTGGAGTCTTCTTATTTCTCCTGCAAATATTCAAGTATCTTCCTGAGCCACACAATCTCTTTGGTTTCTTATACAACAGCTACATATTCTGCCTCTGTTGTTGAATCTGCTGGAACTGATTGTTTGCGTGATATCTAGGAGGCAACTGTTGATCCAATACTCATTGTGTATCAATAAGTGGACACTCTTGTTTTGTTGTCATTGTCGAAGTCTGAATCATAGCACCCAATAAGTTTGAAGTCATCCACCTTAGAATATTTGAGTCCAAAGTCTTGAGTCCCTTTCAAGTATCTCAGAACTCTCTTTGCTGCAGACCAATGTCCTTCACAAGGTTTGTGCATGAAGCGTGAAAGAATGCTAACAACATAAGAAATATCTGTTCTGGTGGTAGTAAGGTAGATAAGGCTTCCTACAAGCTATCTGTACTTAGTTGCATCCTCAAATTCTTTTTCTCACTTGATGTGAAATTTAATTTTTGTTCCATTGGAGTTGAGAGTTGGTTGCAATCTATCATGCCAAATTTGTTCAATAGTTCTCCAATATACCTTTTTTGAGAAATGAAAATGTACTTAGGATGTTGAGTCACTTCAATTCCTAAGTAATTTGAAGATGTCCCAGATCAATCATTTCAAAGCCTTTCTTTAAGTCTTTCTTTATGGATGCTATATAACTTTCGTTGTTCCATGCCATCAAAAGATCGTCTGCATATACTACAAGAAACACAACAGATCTTCCAACTTTCTTTACAAATAGTGTTGCGTCATCAAGATTGTAATGTTTGAAATTCAGCTTTAGAATATGCTTGGTTAGCTTTTCATACCATGTCCGAGGTGCTTGTTTCAGGCCATACAAGGACTTGACAAGTTTGCATACCTTGTGTTCTTGTCCCTTCACAACAAAACCTTATGGTTGAGACATGAATACATTTTCTTTCAAGTCTCCATTCAAGAATGCAGTCTTTACATCCATTTGATGAACTTTCCAACCATTTTGTGTAGCTAAGGAAAGTATATTACAAAAGGTGCCCCATTTTGTGTTTCTGCTCCATTCTTTTTGAGAGATGTTTGCTTATATGGTTGCAACCTTAAATATACTAAATCATTGACCTGAAAGGTTCTTTCTTCCCTATGTCTATCAACATATTGTTTTTGTTGATTTTGAGCAACCTGCAAATTGTCTTTCGAGAGCTTTAAAATGTCTTGGCTCTCTTCCACCCAATCTTTAGCCTTTGGGGCTCTACTATCACAAAATATGATTTCAGCAAATGTAAGGGCATCATAACCATATAATTATTTGAAAGGAGACATCCCTATTGACATATGATAGGTGGTGTTGTAGCAAAACTCACCCAAGTGTAGCCATTTTGCCCATGCTTTTTGCTGCTCTCCCGCATAGTTTTTTAGGCACCCTTCCAACCACTAATTCACCCTCTCTGTTTGTCCATCAGTTTGTGAATGATAGCTGGTACTTGGAGTCAATTGAGTGCCCACCAATCTAAAAATTTCTTTCCAAAAGGCGCCTATGAATCTACTATCTCTGTCACTAATAATGCTCTTGGGGAGCCCATGCAATTTGAAGATTTATTTGAAACAAATCTCAGACACTTGTGCAACACTAAAATATGATGTAACAACAAAGAAATGAGCAATTTTTTTCAATCTATCCACTACCACATAGATGCAATCCTTACCCAAATATTTAGGCAAACCGGTGATGAAATCCATTCAGATACTGTCCCTTTTTTGCTTCGGAATGGGCAATCGTTGTAATAGCCCAGTTGGATATGTGAGTTCTGATTTGTTTTGTTGACATACTTTACATTCATTCACATATTTCTGAACATCTTCCTTCAACCCTTTCCAAAAAAACCTTTTCCTCAACTGTTTATAAGTTTTGAAGATCCCCGGATGGCCCGCTAGTGGAGAATCATGTGCTTCTTGCAAAATTCAGTACTTGAGCTTTGAGTTCTGAACTAAATAAATTCTACCCTTATAATATATCAGCCCATTCAAAATCCTGTAGTTATCATCCCCTTTGATTCCATCCAACACATCACAAGCAAATTTGTCTTTAGCATATTCAACTAGTAGCATGTTTTTCCAATCCTTGGCAATGTCCATGAGAGAAAAATAAGGTCTTCTTGACAAAGCATCTGCTACTATATTATTCTTTCCCTTGACATATTCAATATCAAAATCATAAGCTTGGATTTTTCTTACCCACTTTTGTTGCCTTTCATTTAGATCTTTTTGGGTGAGAAAGTGTCTTAGACTTTTGTGGTCAGTTTTCACCACAAAATTGCTGCCCACAAAGTATTGTTTGAATTTGGCCAATGCATGCATAATGGCTAGAATTTATTTATCATATATGGAGTAAAGTTTTTCATGAGGCTGCAAATTTATACTCTCAAAGGCTATGGGGTGTTGGCCTTGCTTTAGGACAGCCCCTATTCCTCCACCTGAAGCATCACATTCCACAACAAAAGGTTTAGTAAAATCAAGAAGTGCAAGTATGGGACAACTACTCATTACCTCTTTCATTTTTTGGAAGGCCTTTTCAGCCTCTTCATCCCACTTGAAAGTATCCTTCTTAGTCAAATCAGTGAGTGGAGAAGTCAACTTGGAGAATCCCTTCACAAATTTTCTGTAGTATGTGCATATGCCAATAAAACCCCTCAATTCGGTGATGTTTTTTGGTGATGGCCATTCTAAGATAGCCCTGATTTTTTCCATGTGTACCTTCACTCCTTCTTGCCCAATAATGTGCCCAAGATACAGTAATTCTTTCATCCCAAATTCACACTTTATCAACTTAGCAAATAAAGACTCTTCTTGCAAAACCTTCAACACAATCTCTAACTGCTGCAAATGCTCTTTCCATGTTTCACTGTAAATGAGAATGCCATCAAAGAAAACTAAAACAAACCTTCTTAGTTGCTTGCAAAAGATCCTATTCATGCATAAAGTGGCTCCTTTATGCTTGAAATGTGGCTGGAGCATTAGTTAACCCAAAAGGAATGACAAGAAATTCAAAGTGACCATAATGACATCGAAAAGCAATCTTTTGCACATCTTCATCTTTCATTCGAATTTTATGATACCTTGATCTAAGGTCAATTTTGGAGAAGTATTTGGCCCCATGTAGCTCATCCATGAGTCCATCAATCCTAGGAATAGGATACCTATTCTTGATAGTTTTTTTGTTCAAAGCTCTAAAGTCTATGCACATTCTCAATGTTCCATCTTTTTTCTTCACTAGCACTACTGAATAAGCATAAGTGCTAGAGCTTGGTCTAATGAGTCCCAACTCTAGGAGTTTTGGGATAGCTTTTTCAATCTCATCTCTGAACTTTTTAGGATGTCTATAAAGTGGTATTTGAATGGGTGAAGTTCCCTCCTCCAAAATAATGCTATGCTCAACCCCCCTATCCAGTGATCTACCATGTGGAAGGTCTCTAAAAACTTTTTCATATTTTTGCAAAAGTCTCTCTATCTCCTTTGGGTGTTTAACAACATTTATATTTGTCTTGGGAGATGTAATATGACATTTAGCAACCCGTTCTATGTCCCCATGCCTCAATTTAAATCTCATACTATTGCAAGTCACTACTTGATTTGGATAAGTGTGCTGCCCTCTCACAACTCTTTGTACTCCTTTTGAATCTTGGAATTTCATTTCGGGAATTCAATAATTTACTGTATGCTCTCCTATTGAATACAGCCATTGCAATCCCAAAACCACATTAGTATCAGCAACATCAACCACATAAAAACTATCAACAAAAGTGTAGTTACCTACGGTGACTTGCAGCTTTGGGACCCATGTTTTGCATTGCATTGTGTTGTGACCGGGAATGACAACCGTGAAGCCATCAAATGGTTCAGTAGGTATCTTTATTTTCTCTACCATCTCTGCATCAATGAAGTTATGGGTGGCTCCTCCATCTACCAAAATTGAAGTTCTTTGTCCTTGTACCACACCCTTGCATCGGATAGTATGATAGCGAGGTACTACGGAAAGTACTGCCATTCTTGTTTTGTCCGGTGAAGGCTGATTTTCTTCTTGTCTTTCCTCTTCTACTGCTGTCTCATATGCCTCTTCTTGATTTGAAATATGTCCATATTCATCCATTCCCCCATCATACCCCTCATTATCAGAAAATACTTCTATGTATTGAGCCTTTCCTTTAGTACATTTGTGCCCCGGTGTCCATGGTTGGAAGCATGTGAAGCACAGTTTCTTTTTTTGAAGTTCATCCCTGTTTAGTCCTTGTTTTTTATTCCTTTCAAATGACTCTTTTTTCGAAGGTTGATTATCATATCCATCCCTTTGCCAAGGTTTCTTTTCAAATTTGTAGCTAGGCTTGGGAGAAAATCTTATTCTAGGAAGCACATTTTGGAGATCCCTAGTCAAGCTCATTATATCTTTTAATGTAGTTGGCTTGTGGGATTTGACCAAACCTCTTAAGGGTTCAGCCAAACCTTCAGTGAACAACAATACTAATGTTCCCATAGAGACATCAGCCACCTTGACTGATAATTTTTGAAAGTCCAACATATATTCAGTAGGGGACCTAGTTTGCTTCAATTGAGCTAGTTCTTTGAAAGGCAATTCTGGATCTTTTTGTTCAAATATTTCTAGTACCCTGCCAACAAATTCTCCATATGTTTTAACCTGATTATGACCCAAGGTTTTCAACCCATGAAACCACCATTCATTGGCATCTCCTTCCAAATGCAAAATGGACATTTTTAATGCATCCTCCTCCAACATAGGATTCAACTGAAAATATACATCCAATTTTTGCACCCAAGTGTTAGCAGAATTTTGAGAAGAACCATCAAAAGTAGGAAGTGACATTTTTCCAATAGCACTATTTATTTCTTTGTTTTGGAATGGACTCCTATTGTCTTCCCTCCTTTTAATTTTCTGTATAGCATCAATGTAGTCACTGAGTGGTACACCTCTTTTACACTCTTCATTCAAATCATTCCAATCGTTTGCTAGTTTCTTATAATCCACCTCAATATTGGGCTCTTCTTTGGGTGTGAGAAATTTAGGTGCAATATGCCTTTGTGTGCTTTGGAATTCATCAGGTCTATTATGTGGTCCTGTGCTTGAAAAAATATGCTCACTCCCTTTTATCTTTTCCCCTGAATGTGAACCACTATTATCTCCTATCATCCCTTTGCATGAAAGTTGGCTACCCAACAATTCAAAACTTTTCATCATTTGTCTACTCATCTCTGGCATAACCATGGTAATTCCATCAAAACATGGTTTTAAGGCTTCAATAAATTCCTCCTTATGTCTTAATTTTTCCTCCTCCTCTCTACCCATTTTTTGAAAAAAACTATTTTTCTGCTACTATCTCTTCTTCAACCACTGATTCAAAGGGTGGTGGTTTATTTGTTTGGTTTCTTGTTAATACCATCAGGTGCCAAGACCATGCTCTGATACCACTTGTAATGTCCCTTTTTCAAAATTTCATTAAAATGACCAATTTTCCACTTTTTCCCCAAGTTCGACCCTTTACTAGTTTTGCTGTTTTGGCCTCCAAATTAACCCAAATGATACCAAATATTATGTAAGGGTATACGAATGATATTTAGACTTGAATATTAGGTTCATGGATGATTTATGACCCTCAAATACTTCTGCAAATTTGATTTATATTCTGGTCAATGTATGGTATTTTAACTAGCAATTTATGCATCAAATCCCTCCTAGGTAAACACTGAAATGGCCTCCCAAATGCTTCCAAACTCCCTCAAATTTATGAAAATAGGTAGGGGATGTGTTAATGATGTTATTAATGTCTCATGTGAATCATTAATTTATTATTATCTCTGTTCCAACCCTCTCCCATTCAGCTGCAAAAATCACCAATTCGACCCTTGGGGAAATGGCACTATTTCTTCTCCCAATGCAATTAAATTGAGTAGAAATACTTCAAATGCTCAAGTACAGTACATGAAACTTGTAAAATACATCCATGGCAGTCTATTAATCATAAATTCATCATATAATCATCCATTCATGCTATACATCAATGTAGTGGGGAAATGGACATTGTTTGCTCATTAATCAACATTTTTGCATATAACCAGTAGGTATTTCGACCTGAGACTTTCTGGCTATGAAGAATAGAGGATATGAAGCTATTACAATCATAAATACATAATGAAAATCTCTCCCAAGAAGCACAAGATCTCACCAAAAATGCCCTTCCTCAAGGAGCATGAATATGTCTTCAAAATTGGAAATGGTTGAGAGATGGTGCTGCACTAAACAAAACCATGAGCTGCCCTGTAGCTAATACCTACAAATAAAAATCCATTAAATATCCATGAAAGACCTGAGTGTCCTCTCCAAACACCAACTTGGATGGGAATCTTTCACCCTTGAAATTGGCTAAGGCAAGAAACTAGTCATCCACTAGCTCTCTCTTCACAAATGCAAATTTTCTCAAATCATCAAAAGCCATTCTCATACTTTATTTCTACATTTTATAACCAACATTAGCCTTCTAAGGGTCGAAATCCTCTCATTATCTTCTAAGAGATTTCCACTTAGGAAATATTCCACATTTGCCACTTGTCTCCTAGTTTCCAACCCTCCACCTTCTCCCAATTTTGAGTAGGAGTCTCTTTAGCTTCCCCCAAATCCATGAGCGCCTTCTTGAGCCTATTTTTGTGGCTGACATGTCATAATGGTCAAGTGTAAGAAGTCATATTTGAATTTTGTCATAGATGTCATAGATGCTTCATCATTGTTCTAATAAGACTAGAGAATCTAGCCCAAGTGTCCACTAGTCTCCAATTTGACTCTTCCTCTTCCATGGAGGTTACTATTCCACCACATTTCAACCTAAGATGCTCCATGCCATGTGTATGCCTTACCAACTCACCCAATAATGTTTTCCTTCCCATGGATTCAAAATGCCAAGTGATATTTTCCATGTGGCAGTGAGAAACCAAGCTAATGGGGGTCCCACATCCTCCAAATGTCCTCAAAACCATTTGCCACCTATAATTCCTCTTGGATTCATTTATTCAACTTATTTATTAAATATTTGGACTATTCTAATGTGTAAACATTATTCCTTTGCTCCCTTATTACAATTCCCAATGTACCCATTCAACCTAGGGAACTTGGTAGGATTGATGGGGATTGTCTGCTATGCCATTATTTGAATGGGGACATTACACATGTCATCACCTGAGTTCTATGCATTTCCTCCATGTTCTTGTCTAGTTGATCTCCTTGTTCTCGTCTTTCCTACTTCATTTGCATGGAAATTTTCAAGTGTCTTTGTGGCCCATTTCGGAATTTTCCTTGATGGTTTAGGTTGATCAGCTGGTGGTGCATTATTCTCTTCTAAGTTCAATCTTCCAATCCTCTCAATTACATCATCCAATTGAGTTTTTTTTTTAGTTGAAGTGGCAGGAACTTCGTCTTCATCATTCTCTTCATGAGGGGGTGTTGTGTTAAGTTTTAATCAAATTCACAACAAAAGCATAAACAAGATCACTGAAATAAACACAATCACAAGATAGACACATATTTATTGTGGAAAACCCTCTAGGGGTAGAAAACCCAACAAAACTTCCTCAATATAGATGACAAAAAAATTACAAAGATAAAATCCCCAAACAAGTGTTCCTTCTCCTTCGCAGATCTCTCTCTCTCTCTCTCTCTCTCTCTCTCTCCTATGCGAATTGCACAAGTGAGTGTGTGTGTCCAAATGAGGATCACATCGCTTCTATTTATACTTTATCTCCCACTTGAATTTTTCCCTAACTAGGTCGGCCCCTAACAACTTAACCTAATGCTGACTGGGCCGACTTCTCTAGGGGACTTAAACACCCCATTACAATTGACTCAAGGGGGATCTATTGTCTCGACTTACAAGGGAGGATTTACCTCAATGAATTTACATAATCAAATACAATAATGACATCTCGACGGAGGAATAAAACATCTCCGAATAAATTACAATAATGAAATACAATAGAATATTTTTCGAAGTTACAATATTTCAACATGTTGGTGCTGCTTCAAATGGAAATTCCATAGATTGATCCAGGATAGGGATCCCCCCTTCAAGATGTGGAATTTCATTATCACATTCATAATATGTCTTTAGATGAGAAAACCTTTCTAGACGATCAATTTGTCTTTCAATAGACTGGTCATTTTTATTAGTTTAAAGAAAAATGGCATCTCTGGAAATAACAAACTTTTTGTTTACCTCATCATAAAGACAATATGCCTTGGATGTTTCTGATTATCCCACGAATATGCATCTTCTGCTTCTAGCACCAAGCTTGTTTCTTTGCTCTTTTGGTATTAAGGCATAGCATGTTGAACCAAACACTTTGAGATGCCTAACCGAAGGAAGGTGGCCAAACCATATTTCATGTGGAGTCTTATCTTTAAGAACATGAGAAGGACTTATATTTCTCAAATATATTGCACATAAGATTGCATCACCCCAAAACATTAGCTTCACATTCTTGAAAAACATCATTGAGCGTGATGTATTCATTAAGGTTCTATTCATCCTCTCTGCTACACCATTTTGTTGGGGATTGTATGGAACTGAAGTTTGATGTGTGATTCCATGTTTGCAAAGATGGTCTTCAAATTCCTTATATGTATATTCTTTACCATTATCGGATCTGAATGTTCCAATATGTGCTTATGCTTGATTTTCTATCAATGCATGAAACTTCTTGAAAGTTTGAAATGCTTCAAATTTTGTCTTCAACAAGTACACCCAACACATTCTACTATAGTCATCAACAAATGTCATAATGTACCTATTACCATTTGCAGAAGGGATTGGCATGGGGCCACATAAGTCAGAATGAACAAGTTCTAGCTTTCTACATGCTCTAAATTTAGACTCTCGAAATGGTTGCTTACTATGTTTGCCTAGTATACATGCATCACATTTGTTCTTTTGCCTAGGAATGGTGGGAAAAACAAATACACCATTCTTTCTTAATAGTCTAAGACTATTATAATTAAGATGACCAAATCTATCATGCCATAGTAAACTGGATGACATATTACCTTCTTCATACTGAGAGATATAGGAAAAGTTTGAACTCTTGTAGAAGAGCCTCTCAATTTTGACAAATGTCCATCTTCATAACCAGTCATGGCGACCTTGTTGTCAGAGGATTTTCTTATCTCCGCAATCCCATCAAACATGTGGATGGAATGGCTTTGCTGTCAAATTTACACTAAGGACATCAGGCTTCTCTACAACTCTGGAAGATATAGAACATTCTTTAATATGAAATCAAAGAATCTCGACAACTTAAGCCTGATTGAGCCAATTCCCTATGGTTTGAGGCTATATTTATCTGCAAAGTACATTGTGCCATTCACAATAGAATTAAGTTCTTCAAAGCAATCTTTTCTAAAATTCATATGAGATGTTGCACCAGTATCAAGCAACCAAAAATCTTTGTAAAGTGAAAGAGAAGTCATTTCATTAATTCCAAGATTACAATGTGCAACAATACAACGAGCATAATCAAGAGTTTTACCACCCTCTTGGGTTTTATTTGTATCTTCTTTATTATGATTATGTCTACCTTTTATGGAGTTCTAAGATGCCCAACACTGATCTGCTTCGTGTCCATTCTTTTTGTAGCGTGTGCACTACAAATCTGGTCTTTTACTAGAGTTGTTTCTTCCTCCTCTTCCTCTGAAATTTCTTCTTCCTCTGCCTCTTTTGTTGCTGTCTCCCTTAGAAGGGTCTTTAGGCTTGTTCTTTGCTTTATGAGCAAAGCAAAGATATTTTTTAGTACTTTCACTTGTCTTCTTTCCAAATGCTTTCTCTCTGTCTGCAATCTTTTCTACCATAATGTTAAAGGTGAGGCCTTTGAACTTGTCGCTTGCTTGCAAGGATTCAAGGTACTTTGAGTGAGTAGGATAAAGAGATGTTACAAATGCTGCAAGTGGAAGGTATGGTTTCATACAAGATGCTTGAATCTTGTGCACGATTGCTCTTATTTAAGATGCAATCGGCATGAGGTCATTATCTTTTACTTCAAGACTTGATAACTTTAACATTAATCAAATGACTTCCATTTCAGAGTGTGAATCATACAGATCTTTTAGAGTTTTTAAAGCTTCATAACATGCCTTTGCACGCAGAATATGTTGGCTCACCTCTTCAATAACAGTGGTAGAAATCATGGCCAATGATTTCTTGTCTCTAGACTGCCAAATATCAAGCTCTTTCTCCGATGATGGAGGCTTTGGAGCTGAAGTGACTTTAGTGCCTTCGTCGTTGAGAGTGGTCTTTCCTTCACAAATGCCATCCCACAAGTCGTTGTAGACATACGTAGCCTTGATCTTCCTCCACCATCTGGAAATGTATATTTTTCGATGAGTGTAGCATAGACAATAGATGCCATTGAATGCATCTTGGTCTTGCAACTTCTATGACTCTTGAAAAAATAAAGGATGTATGATTAAAATCCTGCTCCTATCTTACAAATTTTAATTTTGCAATTTTTCAAAACAATTTTGCAGCTCTATTCTGCAAATTTTCCAAATTTTCTTTCACACTCTATATACAAAAGTCCTCACTCTCATAGGACAATTACAATCTTATTACATTGGCACCCACAAAATGAATCTATCGCTTGTTACAAGGATTACAAAAATATATTGATACTTTATACCTTCAAGGGAAAAATTAGGGTTTGAACTTCTTCCTTGATGGACAAAGTCTCAACTCAACAAAATTGAGGCAGCTCCAGGTAGTGTCTTCACAAGCAACAAAAGATGATCCACAACTCGGTCTACACAATCTTCAAGCAATGATCTCAAGTTCGCATGTCGCAGGTCTTCATAAACTTGAACGTTTGTCCACACAACCTCCTTTCAGTGTGCAAATTGCAGTAGTTCACCGTGGCCTTTAAAAAAACTGTCGGGTAGTACAACTAGCAGCTCACAGGCATAGTTCTTCTCCAAAACTCAATGGAATGAAGATTTATCATTCTCCATGCATACAAGGATAGCTCCGGTCTCATACAAGAGCGCAACTCTCTGCAGCTCATCACATCCAAGTCGTAGCCTCACTCTGATGTATCACGCAGAATGTATCTCTCATAATATTGAGAGTATAGCTCAAACAAAGCACAATCTTCACATACAATGTTTTCAGCTCCACGCGGGTATTGACATGGATCTCCACACATCTTCTTCAACACAGATACAATACATCACACCAAATAAGCATCTCCATGATCACAACAGTATTCTTTAATGCAACAAAGAGAAATAGCATTGGGTCTGTAGATCACGCACTAGCAGTCGCAGGTCTCATGCAGCTGGAATCTCAAGATCTCAAACTTAGACTTCAAGTTTCAACGCTCTGAGAGAGCATTCCATCGCACTAGTCTGCACGCAGGTCGCCGCTCTGTAGCCTTCAAAGGGGATGCTATCGAGCTACGACACACTCAATCTTCACATGAGGTGGTCTTCAACCACGAGAACTCTATTGGATAGCTCATGCGGTATAGTGTACACATAAAACTTGGACACGTCTCTCCATAACCACGCATCCCACAAAAATCAGAAGTAGGGGGCATTACATTCTCAAGAAGGAAGGGACCGGTCTTGATTGAGTACGAGACTGAGAAAGGCTCAAACGAGGAGAAACGTTTGGCAGATGAATATTGCAGATAACGCAAGTAGCAGAAAACGCTCGAGGACAGAGAGACGTTGGTCTACAACTCGTAGAGTTCAGAGAATAATGAAGGACGCAGTGCCAAAATTGGCAATATGACTGGATCAACAATGGCAGGAATTATGGCAGAGCAGGTCTGGCTCTAATACCATTTGACAAGTAAATAACTCTAGGATATTCTTATTCATTCACCAAAAAAATTTAATTTATACATTATTATTTTGCTTTTTGACATTCGAATTCCATGTGATCGGTTAGAATCTTCACAACTCTTTATATTCCTAAATTATAATTATTCAATTACAGATTGCCCAAAAATTCTAACATGTAACATTAATTATAAATCTCTCTACAACCATATATGAATCTTAATATACCATTATTATACCAATAAAAACAATGTAACATTAATTATAGATCTCTCTCTAACAACATAACAACAATATATGAATCTTAATATACCATTATTATTATAGCAATAAAAACAATGTAACATTAATTGTACATCTCTCTAAAACAACATAACATATGAGTCTTTATATACCATTATTATAGACCAACAAAAATAGTTACAAGAAAGTGGTTTCTCCAAACTTACATGCTAGAGAAGGTTGGAAAAAAATGATTAATAATTACAATTTAAAAATGAGTATACTTGCTTGTTAGGCTTTCTCTTCCATCTTTATATGAAATATCATGTAAATATATATAAAAATAATAATAATAAAATACACTTATAATTCGATAACTTTTCCTCTCTTTTACAATAACTTATACAACTATAATACATTTTTTCCTTTAATTTAAAAAAATCATCAAAATCAAAACTTTGATAGATTTTAAAATTTAAAACTAAACCACACCTTATCTTATCTGAACCATTTAACTACAATATTGATTCACCGTTTACTTGTATCCACGTGTGATGAAAAATGATTGGTCCAAGTTAATGCACAATCTACTCGTATCCATGAGATATAAGAAATCCCACAGTAGACACGTGATGAAAAGGACCAATCCCACCAGCGTGGCCGTCTTGTCATTGTCTAAAGTGGATCTAATACCCCTAAAATAAATAAAATATATTAAGAAAATATTTTTATAACTATGTGAATCCATAACCTCGAGTCCATCGCATTACGTAAGTTTGGGTTTTCATAAATCACATCACATTATCCATCCCCTTCACTTATGAATGTAGGAATGTTATAAAAGATTTTATAAATCGCCGTTATCCAATTACGAAAGGAGGCGCTCCACCTATGCTTGATTGGTAATGGTGAATTGTGTGTACACGTGTACACTCGAATAAGAAAAATACCAAATTATTTGAACCTTCTTCCATTAATAAAGACCTTGTTACATCAAACATAGTTTTAGCAAAGTACCAACATTATTAGTTTGTTGTCATCATGTGTATATTAAATTCGTTGCATTTCTACAGCCTAAGAATGCGGAGAGATGAATGTGTATACCCTTTTCTATTCGATTTGTGGTTATAAGTCAAATGTATGTTAGTAAATAATTCTCATGCTGCCAGAGACCAGGGTTCAACTCCTGCCCACTCATGCAGCGACCTGTCCCTGTCACCTCTGAACGCGCTATACCTTCCCAGACGGTGGTGAACCGGTTCCAAATTGGGGCTGATCCCGGCCCGAGGTTTGTAAACTGGCCTGCTCGGCTGACGTAGCTCAGAAGGGAGGATCCACTTAGTTCCTCGGTTATCAAAAAAAAAAAAAAAAAAAAAAAAATTCTCATGCTAGGTGTAATTTCATAATCTCTAGATGGTGTGAAGCTAAAAAGTCAAATGTATAAGTACTTTATATGGAATATATTAATTTTATTATAATTATGGTGAATAATAGTTTAAGAGTTAGTATAATCTGTTGTTGTTCAATGTTTGATAAGTTTTGTTCCTTTAAATTTATGAGTTAAGCATATTGATTTATGACACTGGGTTTACCACGGATGCCATCGAAGAATGCAGGGAAGAATCTCTTGTGTTTTTTTTTAAATTTTTTTTATTTCATTTCAAGCTAGTGTTAACAAGGTGCCCAAAAGAAGGGTCCATTGTAGTTTAAGTACTAGCATGTTCATTTTTTTGGGAGGGAAGGTCTTACCTGAAGCGTAGTATCAATATGAGCGAAACCATGGGGCTCGAGAAGTGCGACTGTTGTGACTAGCCACATCATAGATTAACTTACAAGTTCTCGTTAATCAACTGTCATGTCACAACTATAATAATATATATCATTTTTTTCAACTATTCATCACATAAACTAGGTAAAAGTAAATACATCACTAAACAACATAATAGATACAAAATGTAACATCAACATCATATATAAACAAGTCAATCAAAATTATTTAGGGGCCTCTTATTTCATTATGACATAGGATGACCCAATACATGGCTAGTACTTATAATGAATTCTACTCATCAAACAATGTGTTATCATCATTATACTTGTGCATAAGCCTTTATATTATATATGTTATAGAGCGATAGGAAGGTACATGCAGATCTTGGGCAACACTATTGTCTTTTCACTTTATTCAACTTGATTGACTCCTAGTCTTCTTCTTCGGCTATGTGGCACTCTCTTCGCGCCATCTCTTCATTGGTTGGTCAAGACTCTACATGTCGTTTTTCCTTGTGCCCAACAATCTGATTAATATGTGATGCCACTTCTTTTGGCTTGGTCGTTTTATCTTGCATCTATATGTCCTTCTTGTTGTCACACCCAAAACTCAAAACTGTCAAAATTCGAAATGTAGGGCCCAATAAATTTTCCTTGGAAAACAAATTGGTGAACAATCATCATAAAACTGTAATATCATCTCCTTTCTTTTGGAACATCAATACACTTTGGTTAAAGATATGGATGAGGTTAAATCCTTGCCTTATGCTACTAGTTCCAATATTCAACATCTCGCTTATCAATAGGCCCCTACCCTCTTGTGTTTATCCATGTTGCATTAGGAGGTACATGGTATCGGGCATCACTCTCATTTGGATGATGGAATGTTATAAAGCTCTGTAGTTACTACTTTTTCATTCTTGCCATAGTTAGAAATGTTTTTTTAATCACATATTTTCATTTTCCATCGTTTTTTTCTAATATGTTTCACTCTATCAAATGGTGTGAGGCCAATGGAGGCTCCAATAAATCCAATTGTCTAACTTGCTCCAATTTGGTTGACAAAATTGTTTCCCTTTTGGACTTTGTTTTGCTCGATTTGTACTTCCTCTAACTTCCTCTAAATCCATCCTCGTCCTTTCTACTCAGTTTTGTTGGAGAGGTTAATACCTTTGTCGGTGTTTTAGGATTTAAATGAACTGCATCATTTTTTGGTGTTGTCTTCATCTGATAGTGATTTTGGCCTTCGAGTTTCTTTGTTGTTTCCCTTTTTCCCATGAGAGTTTGTTTGTTTTTTTGCTTTTTTCACATGGGACCTTATGATTTGATAAACATCCTTGAAATGATATGTCACTTGACAAAACTTGCACCTAAAAATCATATTTTCATAATCCAATATCTAGATCCAATGAAAATCATCCCACTCTAGGACTATCTTAACCCATAAACCTTGATTCAAATTAAACCATACACAAATTCAAAGTTTACAATGACTTTTCTTTTAAACCTAACTTATGTCAAACTTAAGAAATTTATCAAAAGCATTCTTAATTATTTCTTAAACATATAGAGTCCACATGATTATGAGGAGATTAAATAGTGTTTGTATTCACATTCACTCGGTGCTCTACAACCCAGTATGGGGGAGGTGTCGTAACGTGATGTAACGTTTGTAACAAAATAATTAAAAAAATTCATGCCGGCTCATAAAATAAAAAATTATGGAAAGTATTTAAAAAAAAATCCATGTTGATTCATAAAATAAAATATTATGAAAAGTAATTAAAAAATAGATGTTCGTTTATAAAATAAAAACTTAAAACTTAAGCCCTCCGGATCTATCAATCAAGAGAGATCAAATTTCTTGAGTTTAAATTTAAAAAAAGAAATACACCCCAAGAAATTGGATCCCTCTCGGTGCTTGATAGATATGGGTTTAAGATGGATCTATGCTGGTATTGCTTAACAATAGACATGGTAGTGGGGATAAATTTGTAGCACTGAGAGTAGCAAGGTGCTTACAACCTGGTATGGGGGAGATGTGTAACCTAATGGAATGTAACACTATCACTTTATGTGCCAAAAATAAAAAAAGTATTTAATTTTTTTTATGTCGGCTCATAAAATAAAAAAATGAAAACCAAATAAAAAATAATTAAAAATCCCATATCCTCATAAAATAAAAATTTAAAACCAAATAAAAAATCATAAAAAAATAACACCTCAAGAAATTAGAATGAATCTATGTTGATATAACCATGTTGTAATGAAGTTGTATACTTACCTTAAAACAAATGGTTTTAAAACTTTTTTTATAATCTATTCTTAAACTTTATTAAAAAAACAAAAAAAGCATTTAAAACAAAAAGTTAGTGAATGTCTCGTGGTCCAAGGGAATTTAATTCTTTTAATAAGTGTTAATGACAAATGCCACATACATTGAACCTACTTATCAAATAAATTATTATTACCTGCCCAAAACTATTAGTTTAAGTTTTTGTATTAATAATTTCAAAAACTATTATGTTTTTTTTTTAATAATTATATATTAAATTTAATATTTTGAAAATGAAAAATATTTTATTAAATATTTTAAAATTAAATTTCTTATTTTATGATTGGTTAAAACCATGATTTAAAATTCAAAAAAAGTATTTGTTTGCCGTTTGGTTGGCTTCCAGTGTGCATGGAGCAATACATACGAACTAGCATTTAATGTTTCATTTTAATGGCCAATATCAAACTCCTTTCCAAACCCTCAAACATCCATTTTTTCAACTCTCCTCTTGTTTTAATTCTCCAACGAAGTCACCGAGGCTCCTCTCCCAACTAAATATGGCAATTAACGCCCATATTTCATTTCTGCTTATTGAGCTTTGAACTCCACCTTTCTACCAGGCTGGCAAAAGTACGGTTTGTAAATATTTCCAAATGAAATGCTGCCAGGTGTAAATACACGTTCCCAATGCAACTCCATGCTGTCACCTTTCAATTTTGAAAATCGCATCTCCTCTCCTCTACTACTCCCATCTCCTCTCCTCTACTACTCCCATTTTGCACGGATATCTCTATTTCACAATTGTTTCTTTTTCTTTATTAAATTATTATTTTTACCTTTTATTAATCATAATTAATTTTAATTTAGATTCCCAAACAATCAAAGATAAACATGTTGAAATCATATGTAAAAATGTTAAAAATAACTTATTACGTATTTTTTATTTTATATAAATTAAGAACATATATATTTAAATATAAATTTATATTAAATTTAAAAGTAGAACTAAATTTGATATAAAATATTTGACATTATAAAAAGATTTGGAAAAAATAAATAAAAGTGAAACAATAATAATTTGAGAAAAAAATATGTTTTTTTTTTCCACTTCTAAATTATATTTTTATTTACCAATTTATTATTAATATAAATGATTTTTGGGTTAATGTAATTTATTTGTATACTAATTTTATTAGTATTTATTTTTTCATATTTGTGCCTATTGCCAATTTTAATTTATTGTGCCTAGAGTCAATTGTGTTTTCTATACCAGACTGGAAAATTGAAAATTGGGTCATATATTAATCTCATTGTATTTTGCAATATCTAAAGTGATTATTTATTTGCATGTTTTAATCGCTATAATAACAATTTATTAATAACCTACAAATAGCTATAATCTTGAGCTATACATCTTTATCATACAACTAATTTTTTTTAATAACTGTTTTTATTATCAATGTAAATAATTTAATTGATTTGTAAGTCAATTTTATTATTTTTTTAGGAGCAGGTAATAAGCAGCTTTGCTGCTAATTTCACTTGTCTTTATAAAAATGTTTATTAAATATCCATCTTCTAGTTAAAGTTTGAAAAATTGTTATAATGAAACTCCATCATTATTATGAATTCAACAAAGTTAAAAAAGTAGACATAAGTGATAAAACTTCATCATTGTTATGAATCCAACAAAGTCCCTGAAAACATGGAGATAAGTGATAAAACTCCATCATTGTTATGGTGATTATTATTTGTGAATACTAAAACTTAATGATAAAAATTAGGATTATTCCATTAATCAAATTCAATGTTATAAGAAGGTAAATAAGGGATGTCGGGTAACACAAGAAATTAGAGTGATATTTAGTAAAGGGAGTAGTTTATTTATTCGATTTTAGGGTGGGTTTTGGTCGGAATTCGATAATTTTTTTTTAAAATCCAAAACACCCAAATTATGCAATTTCCATAGCTAATATATACGATTCTAAGATTTTTTAAAAATTTACAACGGGAATATGAACAAAATTAGAGGAAACATACTCGGTAAAGATTAAAAACGTAGAA
The DNA here is from genome assembly GCA_027924585.1 of Larix kaempferi. Lineage (NCBI taxonomy): Eukaryota > Viridiplantae > Streptophyta > Pinopsida > Pinales > Pinaceae > Larix > Larix kaempferi. The sequence goes on from BSBM01000923.1 coordinate 3,251,371, forward strand.
TATTTAAACTACACCTTTAGTAAAACTAAAGCCAAGACAATCCAAAAACTTATAAATGCATTAAAGGATCAACTCCCTTGGCTCATAGATCTCCTTCACAATTTTAGCTCAAATGATGATTACTTTCTTCAAACATTATTCAATTCCAAAAAAGTGAAGAGTAGTGATAACGTGTTTAGCACTTGAGGAGTGTTCCCTTCAACTATCTTAAAATTGGGGTATTTCTAGTGGTCAAAGCTTCATTAATAACTTGACTTCTTAAGTATTCACAACAATCTTTCCAAACACAGGTTTCCATATAGGTGCCATTTTGTTAAAGTTAATATTTTCCCTTAACTTTAATACAATGACATCTAAAAGATTACTTATAACAATAAAAATAAATAATGGCATGATTTATGCAAGTAGTTAAAGTTTTACTAGTTTGATCATTATCATTATTAAGGAAATGTATTAAAGATTAGTAAATGCCTACCAATTATTTAATGAAATATTTATAAAAAACTAAAAAATTCTCATATTTTACAACATGTTTATAAAAATATTTTAATTTTTTCTTAAAAAAGAATTTACATATCTTTATAATTTTTTTTTCCAAGATCACTATCACCACAATATAAAGAGCTTAGACATTAATGATACTATGAAAACTAAGATTCAAGACAAACAAAGATCCTTTTCAATTAACATAATTTAATAAGATCCCTTCAAATGGACACAAACTAATATTTATCATCAAACAACTTGGAACCACAATATACAGAGCTTAGAGCTTAGAGCTTAGAAATTAATGATACCATAAAAACTAAGATTCAAGACAAGCAAAAACCCCTTCCAACCAACATAATCTAATAAGATCCCTTCAAACTAACATAAACTAATATTTCACATCAACCAATTTGGAAATGGAAATGGTTATACCATTGATAATTATACATACATGATCTATCTTTAAAAATTGTAATCCAACTAAATTAAGACTTTTAATTATACATACATAGCCTATCTTTAAAAGCTGCAATACAACCAAGTTAAGACTTTACTATTGATGTAGAAAATATATACTTAATATTTTAAACTCATACACAAAATTCAAGATTAAATATTTAATTATGATCACTCAAATATATACTTAATATTTAATTATGATCACTCAAACATGTACTTAATATTTTAAACTCAACACAAAAAATTGAAGGTTAAATATTTGATTATGATTACTCAAATTTTGAAATCTGATCTTATACCTGTAATATAATTTTTTTTATTAATAATATAATCATTTTAATAAAAAAAAACTAATATAAAAAATTAATTAATAATACAATCATTCCAATAAAAAATAATAAAAAATTCCAATAATTCATCTTTACATAAAGAACAAGCCGTACTTGTAGGCAACGTGGACTCGGTGAATGGAAAAGAGATCAATGTACGCTTAGTGATCGCCACGATTAAAGCCCGTCAGTCTATCAGAAAGAATAAAGCCTTATAAAAAAAAAAGAAAAAGACTTCCATTCTACCATAAAGACTTTATTTTAAAAATAAAGAATGAAAAACCACATTATGTCATAGCTTTTCAAAGTTGTAGAGTTGCTTACATCACTTTGGTCCAAATGATTATGATTTATAGATTTTTAAAATTTTTTTCTTCTGATTATTAAAATCAATACTCTAACCAAAAATATTTTTTATAACTTTTTAAAAATATATAATGAAATTGATATCTGTATATACTTTTATTACATTTTGTTTTTACAATGATTTGTAATTTTTTACTATTTTTGTTGGAATTATGATTTTATTTTTACTTAAATCGTAATTTTTATTATTAAATTGTAGTTTTAATTTTAGAAATAAATTTAATATTCTTATTCCTTCAATATTTATTATTATACAATTTCAACAACCTAAAATTACAATTTTAACAATTTCAACTAAATTTTAAATAAAAAAAATACAAACCATTTACAAAAATTATAAATATGCAATTCTAGCAATAAAAAATATGCGATCAGACTAAATGACGAATTAGAATTACCTAAATCGTCGAAATTGACAGCTCCCAAATTTTACATGTCCCATATTTCTTTTACTCACTCATTATTTATTTCCTGTAGTTAGTTTCCTTTTACAGAGTCATTCTTTATCTTCCCGTTAATAGTCATTCTTTATCTTCCCGTTAGAGGTAGTTGGAGACTATCTCTACCAACCACACAAACTCAAATGAACAGATTAAGTTAAAAGTCAAAAATTTATTAAGGGTTAATTGGTAGGAGTTTTGGATTAATAAAAATATCATTTTATTTTATTAATAAAATATAAAAAAAAATCGTTTTGACGATACTTGGACACTAGAACATCACACTCAAATGCAATTAACTGATTTATATAATTTTTTCAATTATCAAACTCACCGACTCAGGCCCATAGTTTTAATTTCTAGAAATATATAAATCTAATCTGCCTCAAAGTTTGAAGGTAAATCATTACTGTTGAGAGTCATCCAGTGTCAGCGAGGAGACCACAGCCCCACAAGCTTTAATTATTATTGACTGTTATATAGTTGGTTTTTAAAACCCTCATCCACACTGTCCGACGGATCCCTCCCTTCGGAGACGGAGACGGAAACGGAGGCGGGCATGAATTTCCGTGGCAGATTTCCCGTCACGTTTTGGTAAAGCGGACGTGCGGGCAGTCGCAGCTGCTTGCCATATCATCAATCAGCAGCAGCAGAGCACAGGCGAGGTCAGGGCAGGGCATGGGATCAAAACATCACTTCCCTCCTCCACAATTTCTCCGCCATTTTATCTCTTTCCGGATGGGATTCGATCGCGTAACCTCTCGCGGCCGAGCTTACGAACGCAAAAAATGATGCAGAGAATTTTTAAATGATTTCACCGATCCGGACCAGGCTTCAGCCATGTCCTTGTTCAGTGTTCTCCGCTTACTTCGTAAAGCCTGTCGTTTCGGCCGCGGACCGGGTATTCTCGTCGAACATTATCTTTTTCGTTAATTGGAACGCTAGCTGCCTTTAAAATTCGATTTATCTGTAACGAACAGAGCAATCGTCTTTTCTTTACAGGTTTCAGCGTGAAATCCGTGTTCAGTTAGCTCGATGCTGTGACGGTAGTTAAAGATGAAACAATCAATGCTTTTAAGTACTTATTTACATAAAACGCATTTTCCTTTAAAGATTTCTTCGAACGACATGCATTATCTTTGTTTTCAGTTAGCTAGGTGCAGTGGCTGTATCTAAAACGGATATGCATGAAACAATTCTTACATCGTTTAGGTTTGCGTCGTCATTCCGATAAGAGAAACATAAATTCCTGGCATTTGTAAATATTTTCCAGTCGCTTGGACAAAGGAAATAAAAAAATAGCAAAACCTTATAAAATTACGGCGAAAACAAAGCTTTATTTAAAGGAACATATAATTGTTGATATGCGCCTTACAATTGAAAAGTTCAACAGAGGTTATCCTACTGTATGTTAGATTCAGGGCCACTTCCGTAGGTAAAAATTAAGATAAGCTCGTAACCATATTCTAACAGGGCCACTTCCGTAGGTAAAAATTAAGATAAGCTCGTAACCATATTTAATTCATTCCGTTAAATTTTCTTGAAAGGTTAAAGTTCAACCAAGCTTTGACTAAACCCTATGTATTCTCATTTCAGTGCCCTCTGAAAGGAGCTCATGAGGTACTTAAAGAACTTCTATTTCAACATACTTCAACTTATTCAACTCCACCTATTTTAATTCAAATTAATTTAAAGTAACTGCCTCTGCGAATGACCCCAAGCCATAGTCCATACGGCAGTGCCCTGGAAAGGTTGTAATTAACATATCGTTGCACTGTTTTGCAGGTCAAATTGACCATTACTTGAAAGAGTAGAAAATTTTACATTTTAAATGCTTAAAAGCCCAATAAAAGATGATTTTCTGAACATGCCAGCAAAACCAATCCATGTGACTGATCTTGAATGGAATTCTGGCATCGCTGGTAAGGTAGACATAATTGAGAATACGAGCTTACATATATTGGTAACCCGGTGCTGCTTAGCATGTCGTGGTCTTGGAATCCATTCTTGCTCCCATGTTTTCGTTAGCAGCAGCTTGACCACGAGCTATATTGTTTATACAAGTAAATCTAGATGTTATTGGTTGGCCAGAGCAGGGTGCAAATTGCAATCCCAGTGATTAATTCATTGAAAGGGTTTTCTTAGTCCTAGAATTCTCAGGCTTACAAAGATTTTGGGAAATATGTTTTTATCCTTAAGCTAAGGAATTATTAGTTCCTAGGTCTTCAGACTTAATACAAAAGGAAATATGTTTTGCAATCCCAGTGATTGATTCATCGAATGGGTTTTCTTAGTCCTAGAATTCTCAGGCTGACAAAGATTTTGGGAAATATGTTTTTATCCTTAAGCTAATGAATTATTAGTTCCTAGGTCTTCAGACTTAATACAAAAGGAAATATGTTTTTTTCTTTAATCTTTGTAAAGAATGGAACTAGGCAGAACTCATGTCATATATTAAGGTTTAACATAGTACCATCTGTGGGACTGATCTACTCTATTTCAAATCGTCAATTGTAATCCTTTGTGTTCTCTTTATGCATTAATTTTTGACTATGAATCAAGTATTGCTGTTTTGACTTGATCTACTTTTTTGGTATGCTTTTGCAGTGGTGCATGTAAGAAAAGATTGGTCTACTTTTTTATGCACAAGCTCCTTTTTCCAAGAATCATCTTCAGAAGATATGTTACCTCGACTTTGGTTTGGCTACTTATTGATATTATCATGGGTTGCCATCTCAAATGCAACTGACGGTTCCAACAATTCTGCATTTCTCTCGTATTGCAAGCCTGTTGGAAGTTCAATTTTGCCGATGGTTGTACCAATAAGAGGACGTGGGCATGAACATGTTCCTACTACAACTTGTTCACCTAGTACTCTTCTCACAGCCGCTCCAGCTGGGTCTCCTCTTCCATTGCCTATGAAGACTCATTCACATGCTTCACGCAGTTTAACCACAGCCTCTGAACATAAGAGAAAATTGTCAACACCTGCTTCTGATGTCCTACCGCCCCCTGCACTGATATCTGCTCCTGGTCCTATTCTTACATCTACGGCATTAGAACCTCTTTCTCCATCCTTGTCTCCCCATATCCATGGTAAGAAGAAGCTCTTGTTTCTGACTGGAAAAATATTTGAGATATTTAATTATTTTAACAATAATGGATAGTTTTATAATCAATTTGTCTTTTGATTAACGATCATGGTCAAACTGTTTGATTGCAACATACATCGACAGGAAGTAAATGGAGACTATAGTGTTCATTTATTGAATGGTTATATATTATTACAGTTTATCCTATTGCTATTCACATTTAAAATTATTTGAACTCATGAAACTTTTTTTGTTTTGTTTTGTTTTTTCTGCTAGTTGGAGATAAATGAACTTGTACTTTATTTTAAGACACGTGTTTGCCAGATTGCTTTCCTTCCAATTTGACTGTTTGAGTGTGGGGTGTACTATTACAGTTTCAATGATGTTTGAAGTTGACAGAGCTACCTGTTTGGTTTTCTTTCTTTGTACAGGCTGTTGCAAATCCAATATGATGCTGATACCAGGGAGTCATAATTGCTCTTGTGTATATCCCATTAGATTGCAACTTCAGATTCTAAACGTTTCAACCAGTTCTACAAATTGGAGTGCTGAATTCCAGCAGGAACTGGCTTCCCAGCTTGGTCTAACGGCTGCTCAGTTTGACATTACCTCTTTCTATATTGAAAACACAAGTGAGCTCAACATGTCCATGGATATTGCTCCCTTGACTGGCATGAGCTTTTCTTACCAGGAGGCAGGCAGAATCAACTATACTCTGGTTACTCATAAACTACACCTCAATAGTTCCTTATTTGGTGGTTATAAGCTTCTGAATTTCACTTGGGTGGAACCACCTGCTTTGCCTCCTGGTAATAATGACTGTTATTTACTTTTTATCTTTATCTTTATGGAAATTGTTAGAAAATTTATTTGTGTACTTTGAGTTTCATTATGCCTAATGAATTGTGTATTTAAAATGTTTGCCTCACGTCAGTTCTTTCCCTTTAGGCTTTGAGAAATAAATGATACATTTTATGTGAACTCACACTTCAAACAAAAACTTAAAAGAGTGATAGCAAACTAGAAAGAATGAAATAAAAGCGCCTCCTTCCTTTACAGTGAGATTATAGGGAAAATATAATGTTCAATTAATTTTTCACAACAATGGCTTGGCACAAACAAGTTAACATTTATAATGTTTGCTTAGATAAAGGGGAACTTGAATTTTTGAATATTGACTGGTTCCAACCACTTCTTTGCATTCATGTAAACCTCCTATGTATTTTAGGTTATTATACTTAAAAATTCACACTTCAGACTCTAACCAATCTATGACTATACATCAAGTGTTGAATACCCACCATACCAGAGGCCTTTGATGACAATTCTATAAAGGTGCTATTTAACCAATGATAATGATAGACAAGCTCCTATTTAATGTTTGTTGGTTGGAGATTGACCTTGTTACATTACTTGAAATGCGTCCCCCTAGTCCACTGGTTTTTGCGGCTTCACAGACTCCAGGTTTCAATTTATATTATGCTTGTCTTGTAAAGGTTCAGTGATGAGGGAACAAGCTTTTGGGGGATGATTGGAGAGATCCCCCAAGTTTTAGGGATGGAACATGGGATGGTAATAGGGTATGACATTTATAAAATCACGACAATAATATGATTTTGTAACATTGTAATGGTAGTATCACAATATTATGATTTTTTTCTAAGGAATAACCTCGCGGAAAACCCACTGAGTACTTCCCCATGATTCATGGATGCTAAATGGGGTAAATTGTTGGCCCTGATTATGAAGCCTAACCCCATGGATCAAGAAAGTCGAACCAGTGACCTCCCCAACTTTGGGGGAAGAGATCTCACGTCTGGCTCAAGACCGCTTGTGCTAACCCTCCAGAATTACAATAATATGAATTCATAAACACAAGAAAGACAAATAACAATGTTGCATAAGCATAATAATATAAATATTGAAAATTCATATAAATACAATAACATAAATAAGATCATCACTTGGGATAGAAATGTTATTCAACTCAAAATTACGAATCACAAATGAACACAAAGCTATGCTTCACTATTGCATTTTTTTAATGTTTTTATTTGGGGTGGGGGAACTTCCTTGTGTCCTTGGGATTGGGATAGTCTCCTGCGACAGATGACCTCTAAAGGATGTCCCATGGCATACCCGTGAATTAGGGAGGATAACAGATGTACCCAAACCGTACCCTTTTCTGCAACACATAGGAAATGCAGGAGACATGTACCTCAGCTTCAGGATGCGTACCCGTGGATAATTGTATTATGTTCACTATACTCCTAGCTACATTTATTTTCAAGCATATGTTACTCTGTTGTAATCTAGTTTAGAGATCTCTGTGAAGTTTTCTAAACCATGGTAAACAGATTTTGCACTGTAAAAGAATTCCTACGGGGAACTAAACAGCAAAGGCTAAAAGACCTCTCAAAACAATTCTCTGTAATAAATTTTAGAATCTAAACATATACTGTAGGAAACAAATAACAAAATTTAATAGCTGACTGTCAAAACCTGTCACTGTTTTTCATTAATTCTGAACATGAAAATCTTCTACAGGAAAACACTAAACTACTAACTGCTGAACATAAAAACTCTATTACAGATCCATTCCTCTCCCTTTCTTTTATAGAGACGAAGAAAGTTGTACTAGGCTTTTCAAATTAGCTCTAATTCCCATATCCATGGATCTGCATGAGAATGAGGCAGTGCGCTCCAAGGAAAGATTTTAGATTCCCTTGGGATCTGTGCCTTAACTAAAAATCAAATTCCAAAATAGAAAAATTGCTAAAAATAAGACTGAATTAAACTCAACATGCTTTCTACTTTAACTGGAGATCAAGGATAAGGATAACCTTATCCTATCTAATGTAGACGCATGCATGCATGCATGCGCCCTTACTGTTGGAAGCCAAATTTAGTGTTGTGCCCTCTGTCTTCTTTATGCTGCACCCTCATCTACAGATCAGATCTGCTGCTGCTGTAACGTAAGGCACCCAGGTCTGCTGTGTGTGCTCCTACGGTGAGTCCAACCCATAGAACACTATCCGAGGTACACACTATAACAAACTGATGGCTTCCCCGTGTTCTTTTAAATGATATACTCAATAGTCCCATTTATCTTTCTAGATATGTGTTCCTTTATATATAATTTCTTTCTTCTTCTTCTTTATTTTCCTTTAAACCTTAATTTTTATTTGAGATTCAAGAATTCCTAAAAAATGATATGAAGCAATATAGTTTGTATTGATGTTCATTTCACTTGTTTATATTATGAGTTTGTAGGACAACAATATTCTTGATAAAAATATATGCTAGGGTAAGTTGCAGGAAATGTCAGTCCCCATGTTTATTGGCTGGAAACATGTGGAAACACATTTCAAAATGCCAAGAAATGGTTTAGGATTTGAAAACGCATCCCCAAACGTTGGGCTGAGTTTCCAAAACATTTCAGCCTAAATAGGCTGCGCTTTGGCCCAAAAAAGAGCACTTCAAAGGTGCATGGAACCGTAACAAACACACAAATGCCTAATGAAAGGAAAATAATGACAAATTAAGTCTACAATCATTCTAATTTTCTTGTTCATTTTATTCAAATTTGCAAGATAATGTGCTTTTTAAAAAAAAAACTCTTTCTGAAATATTTATATTTTTTGTATTTTTTAAATACTATGTTTCGTGTTTCCAAAATGTGGGGGGGGGTTACATTTCCATGGTATCCCATTTTCAGAAACTCATACCCTTTTTCACGTTTTGTTCTAGGATGTATTGATTATGATGGAGGTAAGTCTGTAGCAATTGCATCTAGATGATACTTAGTGTGCCGTCCAGAGTTGTTTTGCCCTAAAAATGAAAGAATAGAATGAGAATTGCATTTTAATGTCTATTTGTTGACATTTTAGGTTGGAAGGTTGTAGAGAAGGATTGTCTTGCCTTATATGAATATCACCTCTATACATCCTTCTTGCTGTATTACCTTTTTGCAAAATTTGAACAAGTCTCACTCCACTACCAGCTGTCTGAATCTTTTGAATGAGGCTTGATTCAATAGTAAGTTTTATCCCAAAAACTAACACTCTTCCATGACCGGAGGTAAGTGGACCCAAATGAAATTTGTAGACCCAAGTAAGATGTGTGGACCCAATGGACCCAGTGCTATGATCGACAACTCTACAAGGAGGTACACCCAATGTCACCTCAATGTTAGAGATAGAATCGCTCATAGTGAATTCGCCCTCTTTTTTCCCTGTAAGTTTTAAAGATCACCAAAAATAATTCGAAGCTTAAGAAGCATAGAGATCCAGTGAGAAAGGAAAATCAAAAGACAAAAATCGATCCATCACTATCCAAGATACAATAGATATGCAACAAATATTTTGGTATTATTCTCCAAGAGCCAAAAGTGCTTTACAAATGAGGGGCTTGCTCTTTTTTATATCTAAGAGAGGAGCCAAATCCCTAACCATCTTTTTAACGGACGGTTGAAATTAAATGATAGAAATAAAAGATAAATGGTGAAGATTTAATCTCTCACTAATACATGGATCAGGCTAGAATAAGTCTAATCTAGAGAGGGGGGCGAATTGCTTCACATACCCAAGATAGAAATCATAAGATATAACAATTATATTGGTGTTTATAGCTTCGTGAGGTATCCTCACAAGTTGGCACAACAAAATAAATAATAAACAATTATTATTATATATATTAAATGTAAACAAATATAAATAAAGGACACGTGTAAAATTCAAGCACAACAGATCTATGAAACAAAGACAATAGTTACTAGTGATGCATGCGACAAATTGTGTGTCAAAACACTGGTGCGAAAGGTTTGCAGCAGTTCATGCATTATCATTAATTTAGAAGATGATTACAATGTGTAACAATGGCAATAATAGCCAGGCAATTCGAATCCTAGAGAGGTCATTTGAATTGAATGCATGAGAGTGGCTTACTTGGCAGTTAACACCACTTGGCACATCAGTTAACCACTTAACTACCATGTAATTGACTCTAACAGACTCTGAAACTGTCAAATTGAGTCTAACTGAATCCATAACTCAATTGAATGCCCAAAATTAGGGGAGGGCATCTTTCTGACTTCAGTTAACTGAATATTAGGTGAAATAACACTAGATTAAGTCAAACTGAGTAGGAGGGCGTTTTTCTGACTCTAGTTAGCTGAATATAATAATAAATGCTGTCAGTTGGACTGAGCAGGGCACTTTAGTCATGCAAATCACTCCCTGAATGATGGAGGAGGCTCAGTTAACTGATATTGATGGTTCAGTTGACTCCCTGAATGTAGGAGGCGGCCCAGTTTATTTACACTGATGATCTGCTGATGATGTAAGCACATGATTGAGTCAAAATACTTAGGTTAAGTGGCAAATTAGGTTGTGACGCCCAAATAAATGATGTGTGGTTGGAAAATGCTTTAACACCCCCCCTTAAGCTAATCTCATGTGGAGGAGTAAAATAAAATAATAAAAGGGCCCCGGCAACAAAGGCCATAGGTCATCCAGTACATAAATAATCCAAAAAATGCTGGAAAAATCTAAGTGAGGAAAGAGGGAAAAACCCAGTGGGAAAGAAAACCCCCCCTCAAACTGAACACTGAAGGATCTAATCTGTCCTCACCATAGTAGAACTCACCCTCAACAGTGAACAGAGGTAAGAGAACTTCTTCTTAGTGAAGCTCTTGGTGAAGATGTCTGCAATTTGTTCTTCTGTAGGGCAATGTTGCAGTACAATGGTTCTGTCATGCACAAGCTCTTGGATGTAGTGCATGTGTATCTCGATATGCTTGGTTCTTTGTCTCTGAACCGGATCTGTCGAGATCTTGATAGCACTCTGATTGTCACAAAAAATGACAGTAGAAGTGGTGCTACCAATATCAAACTCTGCTAGAATACCCTGCAACCAAACTGCCTGAATGCAAGCATTGGCTGCTCCTCGATACTCTGCCTATGTTGAAGATAAGGCAATGGCGTCTTGCTTTTTGCTTGACCAACAAATAGGCCCTCTGCCAATCATGAAAACATATCCGAAAATGGACTCCCGATCAATGCTATCACTCGCCCAATCTGAATCAGTGAATCCAACCAAGTCAAGATCAGAATTTGCAGCATAGTGAAGATCATGGGGCTGTTGCATGTACCTTAACACAACACTCACGGCATAAGAAATATCAGGCCTAGAGTGTGTTAGATACAAAAGACTTCCAATCAACTATCGGTAAAGTGTAGAATCCACCAACGGTGTAGAATCACCATCCTCAAGACTGATTCCTGAGAGGAATGGGAATGGTGCCGCTTTACACTCTGCCATATTGAACTTATTTAGCAGGTCCAAAGCATATTTTGACTGAGAAATCATAATCCCATCAAAATTCTGAGTGATCTCGAGACCAAGAAACTGTTTCAGCAGGCCTAAATCACTCATATCAAATGTTTGGTGTAAAGCGGTTTTTATAGTGCCGATCGAAGCAAGACTGCTTCCTGTAATCAATAGGTCATCAGCATAAAGTACAATGATCAACAAATTACCTTCATGCTGCTGTAGATACACATTTGGATCTGATTTGCATATTACAAAGTTTTGCGATAGAAGAAAGGAATCCATCTTTGCATACCAAGCTCTTGGGGCCTGTTTTAAACCATACAAGGATTTCCTTAATTTGCAAACAAGTGTCAGATCCGATATGTAACCTTCGGGCTGCTTCATGTAGATCTCTTCCTGAAGATCTCCATGAAGAAATGCACTCTTCACATCCATGTGGTGCACCTCCCAGTGCTTGAATGTGGAAATTGCCAAAACTAGCCGGATTGAGTCCATTTTTGCAACCAGTGCAAAAGTTTCTGTGTAGTCCACACCATGGAATTGTGAGAAACCTTTTGCCCCCAACCTAGCTTTGTATTTGCAGGTTGAACCATCAGCAACAACCTTGGTTCAGTAGATCCGTTTGCATTGAACTAATTTCCTCCTAGGTGGAAGAGAAACTAGCTCCCATGTTGCATTTTTCTGAAGAGAATTGTACTCTTCATGCATGGCGGTTTTCCATCTTGGATCTCGGTGGGCATGATAGTATGATTTAGGATCTGACCCAATCATCAAAAAACACTTTTCGAACAACAATGGATCAGCATATGAAAGAGCCATACCTGCTCTTTGAAAGTCTACTCGGGTTCTTCTTGGATCGGCAGGATTTCCAATGTTAGAATCGACAGATGTGAGTCTTTTTTGCCCACTTTGGAAACTGAGGGGGCTCATCTAGATTTGAATCCGAACTTGATATTTCATGTTATTTTATATCAGACATAATATCAGAAATATCAGAACATAAACCTTCAGTATCATCTCCCGAATCTTCTTCCGAAAGAGGAAGCAATTTGGCAGTTTCTTCCTCCACTAGTTGTAGATTATGAAGTGGTTCTTCGAATTGGACACTTCACTCGATGAATATTCTTTTGGATCTGATATCCATGAGTTTGTATCCTTTGGATTCTTCAGCATATCCAATGAGGATGCACTCAGTACTCTGTGGTTCCAAATATCTTCTCTTCTCAATCGGAATTCTAGCCCATGCAGTGGAGCCAAAAACCTTGAGATGTGACACATCAGGCTTGTGACCAGTGTAGGGTTTGAAAGGAGTTGTACCTTTGACGAATGAGTGTGGAACTCTGTTCTGAATGTATGCAACAACATTCATGGCCTCAACTCAAAGATTTGAAGCCAAACCTTTCGACCCAATCCTACAAGTAGCCATCTCTTTCAATGCTCGGTTTTTCCTCTCTGCTACACCATTATGCTGAGGTGTGTAGGGGTCCGTGTGCTGGATTTGGATTACATTTTCCGCACAAATTTGCAGCAGCTTTGATTTGATATATTCTCCACCATTATCAGATCTAAGAGCTTTGATCTTGATCCCAGTGGCAATCTCAATAGAAGCCTTGAAATTCTTGAACCTTTCAAGCACTTCCGATTTGTTCTTGAGAAAGTAGACCCATGTGAATCTGGAGAAGTCATCAATGAATGTTAGAACATACCTTGAGCCATTCATGGAGGGATTTGGTAAAGGACCATTGATATCATTGTGAATTAGCCCCAAAATACAAGAAGCTCTATTAGCTTTGCCTCGATCGAACTTTTGTGCTCAAGATGCTTTCCAATGATGCAACCCTTGCATGTCCCTTTTGAGGATTTGATGTTCGGAAGGCCTTCAACCATGGAATTCTTTTGTAGCAGCTGCAAACATTTATAATTTAGGTGACCAAACCTCTCATGCCATAGCTGGCTAACCTCATTTCCATTTCTGGTGCTAATCTCAGAAATTTCAACATCATTAGGGTTGAATACAACCCTCTTGGGCAAACCAGTATTTGTCATCTGATACACAGAAAGCAGGTTTGAAGCTAGAGAAGGAACTGTTATCACACAACCTGTAGTTGTCCCTAATGGTATCCCATCCGGGATGGTAGAGGAGATGGACAACTAAAGAGGTGACCCAAGAGATGCCACGGTTCCCAATGCAAGCTGGGAGTCACGTCAACCAAGGCACTCTTCACTTTAGATCGAGATGAATCAAGACCTAGGGGGAGACCCTATAACCAATCAAAGATGATTGGACCCAAACAAAGGTTCCTAGGGATATGTAAAAGACAAGTTACGGAAACCAATGCAAAGTTAGGTGGTCATGACGTCACGTCAATCGAGGCACTCTTCACTTTAGATCGAGATGAATCAAGACCTAGGGGGAGACCCTATAACCAACCAAAGATGGTTGGACCCAAACAAAGGTTCCTATGGATATGTAAAAGACAAGTTACGGAAACCAATGCAAAGTTAGGTGGACCTATAAGTTTAAGTATGGTTGAAGGAGGTTTAAGGAGTGATTAGTGTTTCAACCAATGAATGATTTAGGCCACATGATGAGATAAGATGACAAGATCTAGTACCATGAAATACACAGGTGGGACCTGTTATCACACAACTTGTAGTTGCCCCTAGTGGTATCCCATCCGGGACGGTAGAGGAGACAGGCAACTAAAGAGGTGACCCAAGAGATGCCACGGTTCCCAATGCGAGGTGGGAGTCATGTCAACCGAGGCACTCTTCGCTTTAGATCAAGGTAAAACAAGACCTAGGGGGAGACCCTATAACCAATCACAGTCGATTGGACCCAAACAAAGGTTCCTAAGGATAAGTAAATGATGAGTTACGGAAACCAATGCAAGGCTAAGTGGACCTAGAAGTTGAGGTATGGTTGAAGGTGGTTTGAGAGATTGTTAGTGTTTCAACCAATGTATGATTTAGGCCACATAATTGGGTATGATGAAAAGGTATAGTACCATATGCTAGACAAATGGGTCCTACCTTTCTTGGGATGTGTGAAATGGTTTGAAGTAGACCCACAAGGTGAGATTAATGGATGAAATTGGCACTAGATGACACATAATGAATAGATCTATAGATCTCAATTAAATTTAGGAGTACCCATGTACCGGATCTATGGTTTGACACAATTCCCAAGGAGTGCGACTTGCTTTGAGGAGGACTAGTGCCTTGTTGGATGGGCTAATGGAGTCAAAAGGTAAGTCAATGTGTAGATCGGGACACCTAGGAGCCAAGTCAAGTGGGCTAATTGAGATAGAATGGTTGGATCTTGCTAGATCTAGGTTTTTCATGAAATGACCTTAAGTGGACCACAATCCCTTGAAACAAGGAATGCTACCCCCAAGGCAGATCGTCACAAAATGATACTCTAGACCTAGGTTTCACGGTATGGCCGTTCCAAATCCCCAAAAATCTCAACCACCCACGTCCCCAAAGTGGGCAAACTCACTCACCCAAGGGAGTGCGACCTTGCTCAAGGAGGGCTAAAATATGGATAAGGTGGGCCAAATCAAGTCCAATGACCACCAAACTGTAGATCCAAGTGGCTTATGCCCCGATCTATGTAGATCCCAAAAATCAAGTCAATCCAAGGGTTAGATCTTACTAGATCTGAGTTTTAAGATGCCCAATAATTCAAAAGGGGGTTTTAATCCCTTAAAACGTGGAATGATGCCCACAAGGTAGAAATCACCAAAGTAAGAATCTGGGGATAGGTTATCAAGTGTGTGGATTGCAAATCAAGTGGGATCTCACCTACCCATGTGCTAGATTTAGCCAAAACAAGCCTCTCCAAGGAAGTGCGATTTGGTTCAAGAGGGCTTTTTGCCTTGAAAAGTGTGTCAATTTTAACCCAATCACCACCAAACTATAGATCCCACTAGGGGTGGATGCTATAGAGGTGGGTTTTCAAAATCTCTTCAATAGCAAGGCTAGATCTAAGTAGATCTAAGAAAAACCAAAAACTAGGGTTTTAATCAATTAGGGTTTTTATGATCTAGAAATTTTGGATGATTCAAGGAAGAAGAAGATCATATCTTTGGAGCATACCTGGATGAAGAGATGAATGCTAGTTGAGACGAGGATTACTTTTGCCAAAGATCAAATGGAGAATTCTTGAAGCCCTCTTGCCAAATCAATTTTTCCAAGCCACATGTGAGTCCCTCTAACCTGTCAAAACCAAGGAGCAAAGCATCAATCAGTTTAACATGTTGAAGGTAGATACAAGCAAGAGAGAGATGAGCAAAGAATAGTTGGCACAAAGACAAAACTACTCCCTGTTTAACCAAAACGTCTTCCTCCAAGCTTGAAGGGCAAGCCTCCCCACCAATTCGCACTTGTCAAAAAACGTCCTCTAAACCTGTAAAACAAATATGGAAAATATGCAAGATAACTACAATAGATCCTCTAGTGCAATGGACAAAAGCATTTACAATCGAAACAACCAACATCCAGTCCAATCCAAGCATGTACTCCAAAAGATAGAAATTTTATTCCAAGAGCCAAGAGCCAAAAATCTCTAGATGATTTTACAATGAGAGGCTCCCTCCTTAAATAGGATGGGGAGAGAGTACAATCCTAACCACCTTTTACATGAGTGGCTAAGATTAAAAGATCAAAAGATCTAATCAACGGCTAATAATAAATCATAACAATACATCACATGGATCAACCAATATAATGATGACGTCCCCACTAAATGGTACAAAAAGAGGATGACGTCATCCACTAGAGGGGTAAAAGTACAAAAATCCACCTCATAATGACTAGGACATGACAAAATAAGCACATGGTGGGGCTAGGAGGCATCAATCCTTACTAGCTCATACCCAAGGCACAATAAAATAATAAAATATGTCCAAGATAATATAAATGATCAAATCTGTCCTCAAAATCTGTGACAGACAAGCAGTAAAAGACCTCCTGTGATCGATGTGGGCCTACCCACATGGTGAAAACTGGCTGGAAGATGGTGGGATCACCCTGGAAGACCTCTGTGAAAACCAAATGCCAAAACCTTGCCAATTGCCCAAATCGAATTCCTCAGTGATCACTTTATCCCATTTTTTAATCGCCTCGGTAACTGTGAAAGTGCCAAAACTGCCTCCTAGGGCATCTGCGCTGTCCATCTGAGCCCACCAGGCTCTCCAGAAGGGGGGGTAAATGGTAAAAACAAGTGGCTGGACCACCCCCTCCTCATACAGCGCCCTAGGTGAACTGGCCTCTCGTGGCCCCTGCTGCTTAGGCTGGGAAATCAGCCCCAAATCTGGTCAACAAGTGTAAAACTGCATCAATCACTGTTAGAAGTGCCTGGAACTGAAAGATAAGTGTCTCATTGGATCCAGAAGGCCCAAATCCACTAGAAATGAGTACTCATACACCATGGGTTGCCCTATTGGGCCAGCTGTAGGGTCCACCATATATGGACAATGCATAATCTGTTGATCTGAAGTAATAAATAAATCTGCTGAACTGCATCAATCATCATCTGCATCATATGTCCATCATATGATATCATCATCAAGTATGTGGGACCATCAATCATCATCAATAGGCATCTATACATGGCCCCCATCATCACAGATCCCAATAATATACAACCAAGGATAAATCACATCAGTAGACTAAGACATGCTTCTCTAATCATTTTCACAACCAAGCTCAAAGTATAACATCCATTCAGTGGCATTAATCAAGTTAGCATATTCCTTTGTTATATAAAATTATTTGCACAATAGTTCAAATGACAAACTCACCCATTGGACATGGTCAAACTGCTAGTGAAGGATGAAGGCTGGGAACAAGGTTGGGCCAAGGGTTTGACTTGTCTAACTTAACTCAAAAATACTTTGGACTGGGAGAAAGGGGAAAGCTACAAACTCTGTGCTGGACAAAATAACACGGGGAATGGCTGTGCCTCACAAATGGATAAGTTGTTTAGAGATTGCTTATTCAACTTAGGCATCATGTCTACATCAAGTTGATCCAGGTTCATTAGGATCATTCAGTTTTATTTCATGGCCTTTTTGGCCTACATAACCCTTCGGATCTCAGGTGCGCTGATAAGCACAACTAGTTGCAGCTTGCATCCAGGGCATGTTTTTCAAATACATATAAGGTCAGCAATTGTTTAGATATAGCTTTTAAGAACCATTGCTTTTTGGACCTTTCTTATACTCTTCGAGGAGTATTTTTAGCTGTTCATCGCTCTTGCCCTTTTTAGTTTCCATGGGCGAATTTATAAGTTTCCATAGGTAGAACATGAGCTTTCAGTTTTAGCCAACAACATCTCAAGTGACTAGGGGGAGTTCGAGCCAATGCCAAACATCGGAACAACCGACCAGAATGATTTAGGCCTACAATCCAACTCACCAAAGGCAAGTTTTGTCACCAACTTAGAGCCGAGACATTGAATATACAGGGATGCGGTCCAAACACAGAGGTAGAAAAATGGGGAAGTCCTCAGTATCAGAAAGTCAAATGAGATAGGTCAAGGTATAAAGTCAAATAGGAAAGTCATGTATGGATGGAGTCAAGTGAATATGGAGCCTACACTAGCAGACAACTGGTGTCAGGAAAGACCATATCTATGTAAGGTGGAAAACCAGTGGGTTTTGTTAAATGACCTAAATGTGCAAGCAATTGTCCATTTTATGATTTATAGTTCATTTTAAATAGTTTGCCACATCAAGAATAATATACCAAGCAAATGCTGTGAACATGACTAAATCAACAAGATAATAATTCACAGTCAGTGATAACATATCCATAGATCATACAACATCATCATAGTAATAATCATCATACACCATCTGAAACACTGCTGCAATACATCTCTAAGCACTGAACTGAAACTGTATGGGATAAAGGGTCACATCGGTCATCAAATCTGAACTCTCAAGGCGCAGCCTTGACATAAGTCTGAATAATACACTGCTCTGATCATGAGTGATCCAAAATATATAGCCATGCTCTGAATAATGGAAGCTCTGGAATGTGCAGATATCTGCTGAACAAGGATAGTAGCCCTGCTACTATAGTGTGATAACAGGACCCACTTCCTTGGGATATGGAAATGGCTCAAATGGGACCCACAAGGTGAAGTTAGGGGTGTAAATGGTACTAAGGGGTATGCAAAGAGTAGATCTATGGATCTAAGGTGAAAATAGAGATACCCACATATGGGATCTAGGAAGTGACATTACTCCCAAGGAGTGCGAATTTCCCTAGGTGGACTAGTTCCTTGAGTAGATGGGCAAATGGAGTCAAAAGGATGTCAAATTATAGATCGGGACACCTAGGATGCAAATCAAGTGGGTTACCCAAGATGTGATGGTTGGATCCTACTAGATCTAATATTTCACTATGTGACCCAAGTGGACAACAATCCCCAAAATGAGGAATGATACCCCCAAGGCAGAACTTCACAAAGTGAGACACTAGATGTAGGTTTCAAGGTATGCTTGTTTCAAATCCAATGGGATCTCAACCACCCACGTCCTAGAAGTGGACAAACTCAAACACCCAAGGAGTGCGACTTTGCTCAAGGAGGGCTAAAAGCATGGTAAAGTGTGTCAAATCAAGTCCAATGACCACCAAACTTTAGATCCAAGTAGTTTAGGCAAGTATCAATGTGGATCTAGAAGATCAAAGTGATCCAATGGCTAGATCTCCATAGATATGAGATGGAAAATGCATCACCAAATTGACCCAAGTGGGGCACAACCCTCAAAATGAGGAATGGGGCCCACAAGGCAAAAATCAACAAGGTGAAGCACTAGGGGTAGGTTATCAAGTGAGGAGAGTATGAATCAAGTGGGATCTCACCTACCCATGTGTTGGATCTAACCCAATTAGCTTTTTCCAAGGGGTGCGATTTGCTTCAAGAGGGCTACTTTGCCTTGGAAAGTGTGTCAAATGGAACCCAATCACCACCAAACTATAGATCTGAATTGCCGTGGATACTATAGAGGTGGGTTTTCAAAATCTTTCCAAAAGCCAAGCTAGATCCAAGTAGATCTTAAGAAAAACAAAAATGAGGGTTTTGAATTTTAAGGGTTTGTGACCAATGAAGAAGAATGGATGGATGTAGGCACATACCTTGTAGAACTTACCTCAATTGCTTATGGCCACCTTGCAAATTGATAGCATTCTCCTATGTGTATATTCAAGAGTGAGATCCAAGAGCTCCAAGCCAAAATGTCCTCCTCCAAGAATGCCAAATCGTCCTCCTCCTACAAGACAAGATCAAGTGAAACAAGCCAAGTAAGATGATTATGAAAATGATGGAAAGATGTAATAGAAAGCATCAACTATGTCACAAAGATACAATAATGATACTCCCTGTCACCAAGATCAACCCAAGAGAGAATATGTGGATCCCTCCAACAATAACCCTCAAGAAATCGCCCTCCTCTCCACCAATTCGACTTTCCTGCAAGAAAACAAGATGTAGCTCCAAAACCCACAATGATACATAGGAGAGAAATTGTATACTCAAGATGCAAGAGAATCCACAAGACAAGAGAGATATGCTCCACAAAGAAGTGTTCTATTCCAATATTCCAGAGCTCCAAAGGTGAGCTATACAATAGGGGGTCTCCTCCTTATATAGGATAATAAAGACCAAAACCCTAGATCTCAAAACCACTTTACAACAAAATGAGTGGTTGAAATTAAAAGATCTCAATACATAATCAATGGCTAATAATGAACCATAACAATATATCAGATGGATCACTCAAAAGGTGATAACGTCATAACTAAATGGTACAAAGTGAGGGTGACGTCATCCTCTAAAGGGGGCAAAATACAATGGGCCCACCTCATATGACTAGGACATGACTCATGAAGCACATGGTGGGGCTAGGAGGCATCAATCCTTTCTAGCTCATCCCCATGGCACAATAAAATAATAAAATATGTCCAAAATAAATACAAATGATCAAATCTGTCCTCAAAATCTGTGACAGACATGTAGTAAAAGGCTTCCTGTGGCCTCTGTGGACCCCCCTAACTGATGAAAACTGGCTGGAAGATAGGGGGTTCACCCTGGAAGACCTCTGTAAAAACCAAGTGCCAAAACCTTGCCTCAATTGCCCAAATCGAATTCCTCAGTGACCCGTTTATCCCATTTCTAGATTGCCTCGGTAACTGTGAAAGTGCTGAAACTGCCTCCTAGGTCACCTGCGCTGTCAAATTGAGCCCACCAGGCTCTCTAGAAGGGGGGGTAAATGGTAATATCAAGTGGTTGGACCACCCCCTCCTCATACAACGCCCTAGGTGAACTGGTCTCTCATGGCCCCTGCTGCGCAGACTGGGAAATCAGCCCCAAATCTGGTCAACCAGTGAAAAACTGCATCTATCACTGTCAGAAGTCCCCGAAACTGAATGATAAGTGTCTCATTGGATCTAGAAGACCCAAATCTACTAAGAATGTGTACTCATACACCATGGGTTGCCCTGATGGGCTAGCTGTAGGGTCCACCATATATGGATAGTGTATAATCTGATGATTTGAAGTAATAATAAAACCTGCTGAACTACATCAATCATCATCTGAATCATATGTCCATCATATAGCATCATCATCAAGAGTATGCGAGACCATCAATCATCATCCATAAGCATACATGGCCCACATCATCACGGGTCCCAAGAAATGACCATAGTAAAACTAGGCTTGACTAGGTATACAACCAAGGACAAATCATATCAATAGACTAAGACATGTTCCTCTAATCATACTCACAGCTTAACTTAAAGTATAGCATCATTTAGTGGCATTAAACATATTTGTTCATTCCGTTGTTATTTGTATTCACTTGCATAGTAGCTTAAATGACAAACTCACCCATCGGACATGGTCTAACTGTTAGCTAAGGATGAAGGCTAGGAACAAGTTTGGGCAAAGGGGGTGACTTGTCTAAACTCAACTAAAAGACACTTTGGACTGGGAGAAAGGGGGAGCTACAAACTCTGTGCTGGCCAAAATAAACACAAGGGATGGCTGTGCCTCACAAATGGGTAAGTTGTTTAGGGAGTGCTTATTCAACTTAGACATCATGTCTACATCAAGCCGATCCAAGTTTATTAGGATCATTCAATTTCATTTCATGGCCTTTTTGGCCTACATAACGCTTCGGATCTCAGGTGTGTTGATAAGCACAACTAATCGCGGCTTGCATCTAGGGCATGTTTACATATACATATAAGGTCAGCAATTGTTTAGATATAGCATTTAAAAACCATTGCTTTTTGGACCTTTCTTATACTCTTTGAGGAGTATTTTTAGTAGTTCATCACTCTTTCCCTTTTTAGTTTCCATGGGCGAATTTATATAAGTTTCCATAAGTAGTACATGAGCTTTTAGTTTTAGCCAACAACATCTCAAGTGACTAGGGGGAGTTCGAGCCAGTGCCAAACATTGGGACAACCGACCAGAATGATTTAGGCCTACAATCCAACTTACTAAAGGCAAGTTTTGTCACCAACTCAGAGTCAAGACACTAAACATACAGGGATGCGGTCCAAACACAGAGGTAGAAAAAGGGGAAGTCCCCAATATCAGAAAGTCAAGTAAGACAAGTCATGGGTTAAAGCCAAATAAGGAAGGTCATGGATGGATGGAGTCAAATGATGGTGAAGTCTAAGCTAGCAGACAAATGGTGTCAAGGAAGACCATATCTATGCAAGGTAGTGAACTAGTGAGTTTTGTCAAACAACCTAAATGTGCAAGTAAAATGTTCATTTTATAATTTATCATCAAGATAGTTCATTTTATAAAGTTTGCCACATCATGAATTATATACCAAGCCAATGCTGTGAACATGACTAAAACAACAAGATAATAATCCATAGTCAATGATTAGGAATCCATAGGTCATACAACATCATCATAAGAATAATCATCATATACCATCTGAAACATTGCTGCAATACAGCTCTAGGCACTTAACTGAAACTGTATGGGATAAAGGGTCACATCGGTCATCAAATCTGAACACTCAAGGCTTAGCCTTGACACAAGGTCTAACATAAGTTTGAATAATACACTACTCTGATCATGAGTGATCTCAAAACATAAAGTCATCATAGCCAAGCTCTGAAATGTGCAGATATCTGCTAAGCAAGAATAGTAGCCCAGCTACTATGGTGTGATAACAGGAACATAGAGAACATTTTGAAAATTGCCATGTTCTAAATGAATAGTACCTTTGCCTTTCGATGAAATTTGTGAATCATCTCCCATGCGGATGGAGATGCAGCTGTCGGAGTCTAATGATGAGGAGTCTTTGCTTGCAACCATGTGATTCGAAGCTCTTGAATCTATGAGGAGCTGTAGAATTCGAAACACTTGCCATGAGTGCATGACCTCTTTCTTGATGATCATTATTGTCCTTCTTCCTTGCGCCATCTGGAAGAGTAATGTTGTTTTTCTCCAAGAGAAGGGCCATCTGATCAATAGTTTTCTTCATGCATGAGCTTTCAGGATGAAAGCACCTGCCATAGTAAGAACACTTTGTCTTCTCCTTGCCCTTTTGCTTGTCTTTTCTTGAACCTGAGGGCTCATCTGACTGCTTGGTCTTCTCCTTTTTCTTGGGATGATCAAACTTGGCCTTCTCTTTCTTTTGCTTTCCTTTACCATTTGTAGCCTTGGGTCCTCCAGCAAATAGGGCTTGATCTTTGGAGGTTTTAATGGACCTATGAACAAGCTTGTCATGCTCTTTTGTTAAGGACTCAATGGATGCATTCAAGGTTGGCATCTTCCAATTCGGAGTGGTGAGTTTTCCCGAATGGAAAGTAGAGACAAACACTGAATAATCTGCTCCTAGTTTTGAAAGGATTGAAAGGATTAACTGATCATCCTTCTTCTTGACACCACATTGCTTCAACTGAAGTACCAAATGCTTGAACTTGGTGAAAAACGCATTGATTGTTTCGAAATTCTCAAGATTTAGGGAGATCAGTTCATTCTCCAACTGATAAGCCCTCATCTCATCCTGCTTGTCGAAGAGTTTGGCAAGTTGTTCCCATACTTCTTTTGGAGTCTTCAATCCGCTGAGATGGAAAAGAAGATCTTTCGAAATATTGAGACATAAGAAACCATAAGCTTTATCAAGCTTATTGAAGAACTTGGACTTCTCTATAGCTACATTAGGCTTTGGTTTTGTGCCCATAGTAACTTTGAAGAGTCCCTTTGAGCGCAATACAATCTCTATATCATCCTTCCATTGATGATAGTTGAAAGGAGTAAGAAGATCTTTAGAAGAAGAGTCCATCTCTGATATAGCGAATGCAATAGGAGGCTGTGAGAAACCTGCAATAAAAAACAAACAAACAATCTTTAGGTCTACAACTTGTATTTTTCAAGTTGCATCACACCCGACATAGCCTATCAAGCAAGCTTGATAAGTCGGATGCACATTATCCAGGATTTATGTGGAAAACTTTCTGCTTCTGGTGCAGTGTGCAAACTTGCTCAATCTTCATCAAAAAACTTTGTAGAAGAGTTGCCTTGTCCTACCATGGCTTTGATACCATGTAAAATTCAAGCACAACAGATCTATGAAACAAAGACAACAGTTACTAGAGATGCATGCGGCAAATTGTGTGTCAAAACACTGGTGCAAAAGGTTTGCAGTAGTTCAAGCATTATCATTAACTCAAAAGATGATTACAATGTGTAACAATGGCTATAATAGCCAAGCAATTCGAATCCTAGAGAGGTCATTCGAATTGAATGCATGAGAGTGGCTTACTTGGCAGTTAACACCACTCAACACATCAGTGAACCACTTAACTACCATGTAACTGACTCTCAAACTATCAAACTGAGTCTAATTGAATCCAAAACTCAATTGAATACCCAAAATTAGGGGAGGGCACCTTTTTGACTTCAGTTAACTGAATATTAGGTGAAATAACACCAGATTAAGTCAAACTATGTAGGAGGGCACCTTTTTGACTCCAGTAAGCTGAATATAATAATAAATGCTGTCAGTTGGACTGAGTAGGGTGCTTTAGTCATGCAAATCACTCCCTGAATGATGGAGGAGGCCTAATAAACTGATATTGATGGCCTAGTTGACTCCTTGAATGTAGGAGGAGGCCTAGTTTACTGAAACTGATGATCTGCTGATGATGGAAGCACATGATTGAGTCAAAATACTTAGGATAAGTGGCAAATTAGGCTGTGAAGTCCAAATAAATGATGCGTGGTTGAAAAATGCTCCAACAACGCATCGGTCCCAGGAAAAGTGGGAAAATCACCCATCAAACAAGTATAAATAAAAGATGCCTCATTCATTTTTTACCAAGCAATTTACATCAAGTGATCTGATCTAGTGTGGAAGAGGAAGAGAAGGCTCAACAACAGAAGAAGGATAATTTTTGGGCTTGACATCTTTAGGATTAGTTTACTCTTCTATCTAGTTATACCTGTATCTTGAACTAATTCTCTCATAAGAAGTTTCCTGGGTTTTCTTCCCTTGAGTAGAAGGGTTTCCCAGGATAAATTATCATGTCTCTTTGTTTTTGTGCATGCTTTATTCTTTCAATGATCCTAATTTTGTTTCTGTAGCAAATAAGATTAAATTATACTGCTTTATTAAATTCTAACATGGTATTAGAGCAGTGCTGAAAAAACCTAATTCTTGGGGTATTTTCCATATTCTCATTAGATGTGGTGTCTTGGCTCATGGTTTGGAGTTGTGAGGGTATTGGCCCATGGTATTCCCTTCCAACCCATTGTATTTCATTAGTATATGGTATTTACTAATTTCTATTTACCATGGATAGGTTTTGTATGTGGACTTTCACATATGAACATGGTTTTCTTCCCAACACATGGTTTTACCAATTGGTTGGTGATTTTTATGCACACATTAAAATTGCTTTTAACACAGGTAAAATAATGATTACAAATAAGGAAGTCAAGTGTAGCTACTATATTATTTAGAAATACACAACAACTACCTTCTTACCCATGGTTTCACATAAGGCATATTTTCCTATCAAGGGATCGAGGGTTAGTTTATTGCATATGTTTGATATGCTTATGTGCTAGGGGTTTCTTTTATTTTTTTTATGTCATGTGAACCATGTTTAAATCCTAGCCTTGTAATAGTTTCCATTCATGTTAAGTGGCGCTTGGTGATGGATATTTCCATATGTATTGTGGAAACATGCAAGCCATGGTATGGTTTTGCATTTGAAATATTAATTGTTGCACATTATTGGAAATGGGTCCATTTTAGCCACTATTAAAGTTTTAAAAGGTATTTTGTCCTATGTGTAAGACTTTGTTTGGCAACATTGTAAATGGGTTCAAGAGTAATTTTATAAACTCTTGGATAAACAATTATAGTTTTGTTGGTTACACTTCAATGATTTCTGCAAGAAGGCAGAGATCAAGAGGAGACAACAGTAAAGGTAGATCCATTGTGGAAGCTCACGCATGTAAGGAAGTCAGATGAGCTGGATTCCAACTCAAGTCAAGTGGTGATAGGAATAATGCATGTACCAAAACTAAAAGAGAATGCAAAATACTTAGATGCAGAGTGTCCAGATGTAGAGAGTGCAGGATACTCAAATGCAGAGTGATCAGTGTAGAAAGCAGCAGGTTACTTCAGTATAGGATTCTAAGTTGTAGAGGGAATCAGGACTTAGAGCAAGTTGAGATACACAAGGAAGAATTGCTTTCGAGACAAAAGGATGTGTTGATCTGTGATATATTCTCTCTGGACTGGGAGAATGGTGGAACTCTCCACGTGATTGAGAGATCTTTGTTGTGGATTGACATGAGATACATGGACGCACTTGAGTTGAGTTACCATGAGATGCATGGGCACACTCCTTGAGTTACCATCAAATGCATGGGCGCACTCCTCACTGAGTTGAGTTACCATGAGATGCATGAGATACATGGGTGGACTCCTCATTGAGTCGAGTTGCCATGAGATGCATGGGCGCACTCGAGTTGAGTTACCATGTGATGCACGGGTGCACTCCTTGACGTACCATGAGATGCATGGATGCACTCCTCATCGAGTCAAGTTACCACTCGATGCATGGGCGCACTCGAGTTGAGTTGCCATGAGATGCATGGGCGCACTCCTTGCTGAACTGAGTTGAGTTACCATGTGACATTACACTCCATGCGATGGAGTAGCTATGCGATGACATGAGACATTCTCACATTACCTGAGGTTGACTATCACCTAAGCTAGGCTTGGAGTGATGGAGAATGTCTCCCTCATTGAGAGGGAGGATTGATGATGCAGTATCAGTGAGACATTCTCCCTGGGACAGGGAGAATGGTGTTACTCTCCCTTGAGTGGGAGAGAGAGGGAGCTGACTACTCTAATGATTCTCCTTGATGGACTGAGTTGAGTTGATCTTTGACACCTCTCGATGGATTGATTTGTGTCGAGTCACTTGGGCTGGTGCCCAACAACTACTGTGAGTTGGGAGACTTGTCACCTGGGTTGGTACCCAACAACCCTTGTGGGTTGGGAGACTTGTCATTGGATTGGTGTCTAGCAACTCTTGTAGGTTGGGAGACTTGTCACCTGGGTTGGTGCCCAACAACCCTTGTGGGTTGGGATACTTGTCACTGGATTGGTGTCCAACAACCTTTATGGTTGGGAGACATGTCACCTGGGATGGTGCCCAACAACCTTTTGTGGTTGGGAGACTCATGGGTTGTATCCCATAGTGGACGTCATGTTGGTTGTAGCCACATGTACGAGAGAAGACCTTCCTTATGATGCAGAGAAGTCCAAGACAAGAAGTGATGATCAGATGATATCCAGATGTATTCTAACATGATGATACCTCCCTAGCTAAGAGGGAGTGTTGGTGTTTATAGCTTTGTGAGGTATTCTCACAAGTCGGCTCAGCAAAAGAAATAATAAACAATTATTATTATATATTAATTGTAAACAAATATAAATAAGGATGCGTCGGTCCCAGGAAAAGTGGAAAAATCACCTATCAAACAAGTATAAATAAAGGATGCCTCATTCATTTTTTACTAAGCAATTTACATCAACTTCAAGTGATCTGATCTAGTGTGGAAGAGGAGGAGAAGGACACAACAACAGAAGAAGGATAATTTATGGGCTTGATATCTTTAGGATTATTTTACTCTTCTATCTGGTTATACTTGTATCTTGAACTAATTCTCTCATAAGAAGGTTGTCGGGTTTTCTTCCCTTGAGTAGAAGGGTTTCCCAGGACAAAATTATCGCGTCTCTTTGTTTTTATGCATGGTTTATTCTTTCAATGTTCCTAATTTTGTTTCCGCAACAAATAAGATTAAATTATACTGCTTTATTAAATTCTAACAAATTATACATCAAGTGTCATCCTAGGGGGCTCAATTCACCCCCAGGAAATAATTTTACAACTTTACATTGACATTTAACTTTGATACATAAGTCACCATTTGTGAAAGTCACACTCTTAAGGAGAAAGATGCCCACCAAAGGGGAAATGAAGCTTCTGCTGAGATAACATGATGAAATGCCATAAAAAGTGTCCAATAACCTCTAGGGGGTCATACCAACATAACCCAAGTCACATCTTGGCATTCATTTATCCCATGCCACACATCTCATGCCTTGGTCACTTTTAATTAATTAATTTTTAGCTGGAAATCTTTGCAAATCTTCAATCTCCCCATAACTGACTCTTCCTTTGCTCGAAATGATGATCTAACTACATAGATGGATTTGGTAATATAAAAAACACTAAGATCTACTACTTATACACCCCCGACCAATCTATCATAGTCACTGTGAACAAATCTCCAAATTTTAATTAAAAAATGGCTTAATTATTTTATGCCGACTTTATAAAAATAATGAATCTAGTCATTTTTTTACAGTCTGATGCATGGAGTGGTCAAACTGGCCTCCAAAGGCACTAAGATGAATACTAAAAACCTGTAACGGCGTCCCGCTGCAGGTTTGACTAGTTGACCAAGTCAAACATGACCAAAACTGAAACTGAGCATCAAAACTATTGCGTGCAAGAGGTGTTAGTTCTTATCATAATTAGTATTGGAATTGACTAGATGCTAAGTTATGCCATTCATATAGTGATCAAAGTGAAAACAACATTAGCAAGACAATAACACATTGTAATAATAAGGGAATAGGACAATTCTGCATGCATACTCATTTCACATTAGCTGTTACTATGCAATCTATAGATAAATCCTCCCTCTCTTGGGTGATGAATGGAGTGAATGAAGTTCAAAGGATTTGGTCAAAGTGGAGTTGACTCCTGGATAGACACAATTTTCCTCTGGAGAGAAGGGATTAACAGGGGCCTCTGTGACATGGGTGGTGTCTCACAAATGGATGAAGTGCTTAGAAGGCACCCTTTCGACTCTAACAAGCCTCCTATATTTCAAAACTTTATAATTTTCATTTCCATTTGCCTTTGCTTTGACTTTTAGTTGATTTTAGATATTTCACTTTCACTTTGCATTTCTTTGGATATATCATTTAAGCGCACTTTGCATTTGCATTCCTTTAGTTAGCTAGCCTCCAAAGTTATCGGCCTTGGATAGCCTTGTGTTCCCCAGATAATGACATGGCCTTAGCTCCGTTGCGAATGAGCGCCCATGGCCTCAACAGGGTTGCCACAGTAATGCCTTTTTACAAGCAAGTAGGTGGAAACAAAAAATGAGTACCTACTCCCTTAGCCACTAACTAACTTCAAGGATGGGGAACTTGCTTTGACTCTAGGGGATACACTTTTGGTGACTAGGCCAACCTAACTGCACTCAATCATCCTGGGTGCAAGATAAGAAATATCAACAGGTCTGAAGACAAAGCCACACACTCCAGAGCCGAGACACAGGAAAACATGGAGGCCATCCAAACATAGAGGTCATAGAGGGCAAGGTCCACAAGTTGATTAGTCATGTCCAAGTCAAGGGATTCAAGGCAAGGTGGATGAGATGGATAATATGGAAAAAGCAGTGTTCCACGAGGACGCGTCCTGCAGGGTCGGGGACGCATTTCTTGCGTCCTGGGGATGGTGAAACTCTAGGCGAAATGTTTTTGGGCGTTTCTCTTTCGGTGAAACTTGGCGAAATGTTTCAGTCTTAGTGAAACTCGTTTCTCCATGACAAAACTTGGGGGGACTTCTTGGCGTCCTACACGAAACTCCGAACCTCCGACGGCTCCCGCATGAAACTTCGAACCTCCGACTTCTAGGCATCCGGATAATCATGATGAATTGTGTGATGTGTTTGCATTATTAATTTATCAGATTCTTATTTACATTGCATGATTGCGCACAATGATGAATGTAGTATTTAGTAATTTACCAATTTGCATGGGATGAATTGTTATTGTTGGAATTTATATTTTTCATATATTTTATATTTTTAGAATTTTTATGACCCCCACACCCCTCGTGCCCCCCGAATTTCCCTAAAATTTGGGGTGGTCTCCACGTGTCTTGAATGTGTGTCTCCCCACTCCTGCATCTTGCCGTCCCAAAACCTTGGGGGAACATTGGGAAAAAGGCCAAGCACGAAAACAAGAGCGAGGGAATTGATCTAAACATTGCATCCCCAATTAACCCAAGCAGAGCATGTATATGAAACTATCAACTAATGCACCTATATCACTCAGAGTACATGTCCTACTAGCAACCAAATTAGAGCAAGTGATCACTAATGAAAAAGCAAGGTCTAGCATAGTCAGGAAACCAATAAAAACTATGAACTCCATAAAAGAATACCTTTGCCATATACCTGCTTAGAACCTGTAGGCTGCAACTAAAACTGCAATCCACCTATTCAAACATTGCTATCTCTGCATGGCAAGGAAAGAGTACATCCAACTAACTGCTCTGCTCTAGTGAACCAAGGTCTGAAGATGCGTGACAAGGGAAGTCATGGAGAGGGCTTGAAATGACAAGGGTGGCCCCACAACTGTTGCCCCTGAATGATCTAGCTGAACATATATATCATCCACCACTGATGTACTCTGAGAAACATCTACCTCAAGAGCAAGGACCAGGCTCATGATTGGTAATCTGGTCGACAAAAATAAGTAGTAGCTCCCAGCTACAAAGTATGTGATAACAGGGTCATTGTTGGTAAAGAGAGTGGTAAGTCAGGCCACCCACCAAGGTTTAGTTCAATTGGAAGCACGAACAAGGTATTGGGTCCAGGTGCGAGCCTTGGGTGATTTTGATGCAAGCATAACCCCTTGTGATGACAACTTAGCCAAACAAAAGTGCTTGTGTTTAGTGGTTCACCCCTCAAGGGATGTTTAACATACATAAATGGGCCATTTGTGGCGCTCAACTTCTTTCTGCCAGTTGTAATGCTTTTCTTGAGTTTAAAAGAAGCAGTTAGAAAAAATAGGGAATCATAGCCACTAGGAAACCACTAATAGCCAGTTCTTCCATATATATATATAGATCCAAAAAATCTTAGCCATTGGCATATTAATGGATATCTTACATTGAGCCAGACAAACCAATGAATTGTTGAGATTGAAAATCCGTAAACATCAAACTTGAGCCTCTATCAGATCTTTTGATACATAGTGTTACGCCTCCGAGTATCTGTAGTATTCCTTACAAGTCCCCTAGGGGAAGGGGCTAAATTTTTCTTGACATAAAGGCCAAGGTGAAGCACAAAGTGTTGATTTGGGGCTACATACCCTCAATCATGTCATGGATGGTCTGCTTGATTTCCACTTCCAGTCGGTGCTCATCCTGTAGTGTTTAGTGCCTTTGGGGGGATAATCACTTGGACGCATGACCACACTCGTTTATTTTCCATGTAAAAGGTGATAGCATTTGTTTAACACCTTATTTGCTCACTTGGACCCATTTTACCTCTCCCGTGGGCTATGTACCCACAATTTGTACTTCCTTATTGAAGAAGCCTGCAAGGATAATGAAGGAGAACGTTGACGGCACACATCTGTTGGGGTTAGTTGGGGCATGATGTCCTCCTTTTGGCACACCTAGCACTTGTTGTAGCCTAATTGCACTTTATTTACTACTTTTATGTCTTTTAAAGTGGTTTAGCCCTATTATCACACCACTTGTAGTTTCCCCTACAGGATGATCCTATCAAGGATGGTAGAGGAGCTAGGCAACTAAAGAGGTGACCTAAGAGGGCCTAGATCCCTAGATAGATTGGTTGTCATGCCAACCTAGGCACTCTTCACTTTATGCTACCAAAGCCCTAGGCAGCAAAGGGGGAGACCCTGATCTACTCCCAATAGGAGAGATCTAACCCAATAACCAGATCAGACTTATACAACAGAATACGTAAGGTTAACAGGTGTATGGAACCCTAGATCTAAGGATGAAGTCACATGATAGATTATGTTTGGATTGAGAGGCTTAAGAGATGTAAAATATCAACCCAATATGAATAATACAAGTGACTAAGTGTTTAAATAACACATCTAGGATCAAGGTACTAGCAAAAGATAGTGATTCTTGCTGCCTTGGGAAACGTGACCAAGGTAGAAGGTTAGGGTCAAGATGAGGCTTTCTAGTACCTTTGGATGAAGCTTGAGGGGTGATTTGACAATATCTTAGCACATAAGCAATGATTGGACCTCAAACAACTCAAAAAATGGCTAGATCAAGGAGGGTGTGAGGCATGAAGACCAATGCCTAGGAAAAAGGGGAAGATGGAGTCCTCTAGGGGTGACGCCCTAGGAGACCCACTTAGGGCCAGGCCTAAAGATAAAAACCTAGAAATGTTTCGTCGAGATTCCAATTTATTAGGGCTAGAGAATTTTTATAAGTTTTAGCAGTTAGGGTTTGAACAGTAAATTAAGTGACCAATGGATTAGAAATTCAAAACAAAATATTTGGAGTAGATTTTACTTGGAAAATCTTGTAGATGCCTTGCAAATGATGATCTATCCCTTCTCGATCAATTTGAGAAGATTTGATGGTGTATCTTGTTGAAATAATGTAACTTCGAAGAATATTCTACTTGTATTATTCCTCCTTCGGGAGATGTCATTAATGTAAAGGATCATGTAAAAGTCATGAGGTAAAAACCTCCATTGTAAGTCGGGTTAATAGTACCCAAAAGAATGTAATATAAATATTATTTTGAGTTTTCCTTTTCCTAGAGAGGTCGGCCCAATCAAATTAGTGAGGCCGACCTAGTTAGGTTAAAAGGTCAAGTGAAAAGTAAAGTATAAATATAGAGTATCACTCTCTCATTTGCACCATTCACTCATTCATGCATTGCGCATTAGAGGAAGAGGGAGACTGGCGAAGGAGGAGGAGGATTGTTCTTGGCTCTTGTTTTTGGGTTTTGTCTCTCTTTCTTATGAGAGTTATTTCTTTGGGAATTGTACTTTGGTAATCTATATTGAGGAAGTTTTGCTGGCTTTTCTTCCCCTTGAGGGTTTCCCAGGATAAATTGTTGTGTACCTTGTGATTGTGTATCTTTTAGTGATCCTCTTTATGCTGTTATTGTGAAAATGTATTAAATGCTAATGAATTAGGAATCTAAGTTATTGCAGCATATAAATTTAACATATCCAAGTGAAATCGATTTGCCCAAAGGAGGAAGTGTTCCCCTCTCTCTTGCATAGGCAAACTACTAATGTGAGATTTGATGCCCAGGAAAAATGAACTATAAATGCAAAAGGAATAACAAAGAGCATATCAAAGATCAAAGATGCTATTGAAAACCCCTCGCTTACACAACACCTTCAAAAGAAACGAGTTGGGGAAGCCTGCAAAAATGCTTAAGTGAAGTCGCCCTCTTGCATTAAAACACTATCTTCCACAAAAATATTTTGGATCCACAAACAATATCTCAAATGCTAAGAGAAATAGACTTTCCAATCAAGTACAAGAACATCCCACAGAGAAGATCCAACAATTTCTACAAAAAATCTCTTTATTATTAATATTCCAAGAGCCAAAGTCCCTTACCAATGAGGGGGTCCTCTCTCTTAAATAGAATCGAGAGAGAACAAAACCCTAACCACTTTTTGAATGAGTGGTTGAGATCAAAAGATAATACAACAAGATCAACGGTTAACATGACATGACACTAGGATAACATCATGGTGGGGGGGCTAGGAGGTATGAAACATCTTCACTAGCCAACCCATATACATCATAATCATGAAATATAACATAAATTGACTAAAGTCACTAGGACGTGTGCCCCAAACAACATAAGAAGATGCCCCCATGTGATTACTGGGAGGACGCTGGATCCCATTGATGATGAAGACTATGCCAGAGGGTGTAGGAAGCATCAATATCAAGTCTTGAACCAATCTCATATTTCCTTGCCTCACTGAGCCAAATCGATTTCCTTGCTAGCCATTCTTCCATTTTTCTGCTGCCAGAACATCACCTCAAAAAGATAAAAATGCCTGTAACTCACTGCCACATGCTCTAGGCACCCATCTGACTGCACCAATGAGTCCGGGTATTTGGGAATATGGTAATAACAAGTGGCTGCACCCCATATCTCCTCTGTAGTGCCCTAGGAGAAAGATAGTGATCCCTGTAAGTCCTGTACAGGCCATTTTTACATGGCAATCTGCTGCTAAGTGATGAACTGACCATAACATCAACTGTATGTGCCCGGAACTGAAAACTGAGCGTGCCGGTGGACTCAGAATGTCCAACTCAAGTAGGAATGAGTACTCATACACTGTGTGTCCATCAAAATAATCATTTGTAAGCTCATCCATGCCCAGATAATAAAAAAAATAATGGTCTGTAACTGAGGATAATAATAAAAATATCACAAACCATCATATGAAAACACTGTCTGAAGCATGGAACCATCTAATGGGTGCCAAAGGACCATGAATAATCAATATCAAACATCATCGGTCAAACTCATCCTGGACCTTGTTGTTGACTTGGTCAAACTGGGTTGACCAGGGCAGGAATGATCAAAATAATGACCCAGACTGAAAATAACTAATGCTGCAAGTGCAAATGGATGAGATATGCTCCCTTATCTATATTGGTAGCAAGACTAAAGCATAAGGTGGCATTTAACTGGCGATTACACATATAAAGTGTCAATAATAAATCTAGATTAAAGTAACCAATCACTTCAAACGAGAACCTCAAGTGTATACTCATTTACAGACTTGGCCATTTTGCTAGTTATGGGTGAAAGTGGAAGAAGCAAGGTTAGGCCTAGGGGTTTGACTTGACAACCTTAACACTGTAACATCTCGGATGAAGGATAAAGGGGAAACCACTTACACATACGCTGGATAGAGAAACACTAGGGGATGGTGGTGTCTCACAAATGGGCGAAGTGATGAGACTACTTCTAGTAGACTCTAGACAAACAACCTTTATTGCAATTTAATTCATCGTCAGCTTTGCACACTTTAAGATTTAACATTAACTTTAACTTTAGATCAACTTTCACTAGTCACCCTCTAAGGGCAGCTACCCTCAATAGCCTTGCGGGCCTCAAATAATGACTCGGTATGACCTCCATTGCCCGCCACCGTCCATAGGTGCGATGGAGTGACCACCCTATTGCCCTGTAGAGGCAAACGACCTTACATCATACAAAGGATGAGTGCTCGTCCCTTGGCCAATGACTAGCTATGGTAGACATTTAATTTATTTGCAATAGTGTTTAGCAACACTGTTTTTGTTGACTTAGCATCTGTATAGATACGACATACTTAAGTTCCGATGCTTTAGTGTCTAAAGACACTTTTGTTAGGCATACTTGGTTGCGAGGACTAAAGGAGAACAATCACTGTGACTAGAATCACACACTTCAGAGCCGAGACACAAAGTAAACATGGAGTCTATCCAACACAGAGGCATAAGTGGGGGAAGTCCTCGATATCGCTAGTTAAGGTGTAAGTTAGGACATAATCAAGAATGGATGATAATAAATGGATGGGGAAAGTGATAACACAATGCCATGACTAGCAAAGACCCTATGGGGGAATGACCAAGTCTATACTATGATAAGGGCATGACCAACGAGTATACACAAGAACCTCTTACTCAAAGTAACTGAATCACCTCTACTCCAAACTAGCCAATAAAAACAACATAAATATCGCCAATGCATGACCACCACATACCTAGTCAAGCTACCAAGATAAGTAAACGAGCACAATACAAATATCCAAATGCACAAACCAAATACCTGCTGGGTCATATACCTGCATCTGAAATCTGTAACCTCTGAATGACACTGGAAAATTGCTGCTATATAAACCATGGGCACTGTCATCATATCTGCTCTGAATGGAAGAGAATGGCTAACTCAGTTATCGACTTGTGGTTATGAGGCTCAGTCCTGACATGAGACTGAAATATGTAAGCTCTGGGTCCATTGAATATAAGAGTGATCATCAATAAACTGCTCATCAACTGCTGATCTCGTGCATAGCATTGTAAAGGACTAGCTCAGAAATATGCTCAAAATAGGTTTGTAATTATGGTAGCCCTCGGCTACTATGTATGTGATAACAAATCCCAAAGCTGTGGTGAGTAAGCCAAAAGTTATATTTTTTACATTATCTTGTAGGCTAATAACTTAAAATTAGGTAGAGGATGAAAGATATAAATATATCACCTCATCTTCATTGCAAATCACAAGACAACGGTTCTAATATGAAATTATTTCTTTTTTTCCTACTCTTTGAGTCTCTTTGGTGATTCTCTCTTTTCTTGGGATGATCTTCTTTGCTTGATGGTGGTCGGATGAATGATCCAGGGCTTCTTTCTTGCACATGCTATGGTTGATGCCAGACTTGTTGGAATAACACATGCATAAGTGTGACCCAAAGGTGTCTTCTTTGCTTATCTCTTGTTGAATGTTGGTGAATAATGTTACTATGTGGATTGAATGGTAGTTTTATGCTGCATTTTCTCTAAATTAGGGCTTTTTTACCAATATTCTATCAACTTTGTATGAAGGAAATATCTTGCATAAGGGTTTTCTATTGCTTTTGGGGCCTTGGACTCCTCCATTTGCCTTAGTTAGGCTCACCTACCGAACCCTAGAGGTTGCTAGGTGATGCCCTAGCTTGCAAGTGCTAGAGGAACATCTTAAGAGAGGGACGTTAACCATAAATCTCTCAATGCCCTAGGGATTGAGACAAAAATCATATCCCCTTTCTTGTCATTTTTGCTCTATTTTTCAGCATTTATTGTATTATATTTGTGGCCGCAATTTTATTCATAAAAAGGCCTAAAGATTTGAAAAATTCCAAAACACTAAAACTTTAGAAAATTCATAACTCCAAAAATAGCCGTGAGTTTGTAATTCTACGTATCCCTACAAATTCGCCCTAGTGGATTTATCCATGGATCCTGAAGGGCATCCTCATTTTATGTATAAAAACCCCTAAAAATCATATATTGTCAAAAAACCCCTAAAAATTTACGTAAATTCAAAAACCTAAAAATATTCGGAATTTTCTAATTTGGTCCACCCCTCAATTTCGCTCTCGGTGATTTATCTATAGATTCAGAAGGGCGTCCTCATCTTCCAACCTACCTTGGAAAACGTGAAATCATCATATCTTCAAAACCCTAGGCAGTGTTTTCCTTCTGAAGCCTCCTAAGGCTTTGCCTTGCCTTGCTTGTCCATCTCCTCCCGAGGGCGCACTTTTCTACTGCGTGTCTCTTGGGTTGTGTGAAATTCATTGGTAAACGTGAAATTGTGCTGGAGATCATTGATATTTGTTATCTTGGACAAGTAGCTGTTTGAATTAACTCCTCAGTGGATCAAGTAGTCTTCTTAATTCATTGATTGACTCCATACCAGCCTAGATCCAAATCCTAGGCTCTATCAAGCGCCGAGAGGGATCAAATCTCCCGAGGTGCAAACCTCTCCTTGAATAGCTCCTTGAGTGCAATACCTGAGCCACCTAATCCTATGCTCTAAAGTCTCTAGTTTAAGTCTCATATTTACTTTTTACTTTGTATTATTCTTTTTTGTTTATGGCTGACATAATGTTTATTACTTTTTACTTTGTATTATTACTTTTTGTTTACTTTGTATTATTTTGTTAGTGGACAAACACTCGAGAAACACTCTAAAGTCTCATATTTACTTTTTACTTTGTATTAAAAGTAAAAAGTAAAGTCTCTAGTTTAAGTCTCATATTTACTTTTTACTTTGTACTATTTTTTTTTGTTTATGGAAGACATAATATTTACCACCTAATCCTAAGCTCTAAAGTCTCTAGTTTAAGTCTCATATTTACTTTTTACTTTGTATTATTCTTTTTTGTTTATGGCCGACATAATATTTATTACTTTTTACTTTGTATTATTCTCTTTTTGTTTACTTTGTATTATTTTTTTACTCGACAGACTCGACAAACACTTGACTCACAAGATCTCCCCCATACTGGGCTGTAGAACACCTCTCGGCGCAATAAGGCACTGATCTCTGCTATAAAGTTTCTAGATAGGTATCTGCTTGTTGGTGTTTGCAAGTATCTCAAGAGGGCTCTCCCATGGGTTCAAGAATTACCCAAAGTAGTTGAGAGACTAAGTTGAGGTGACATTTGGGCTTAGTTCTCTCCGATGCTTACCATTCACTAGCATACACATCACATTGTGCTACAAATTCGGGATTGCTAGTTTGAACGCTAACAGATAGCAACCAATAAAATCCATGCATAGATTATGTACGTCACCAATCCAATTTTCAGATCAGCTCACCTCCTCACTCAATGTAGCTCATTGCCACTTTGTTATGCAGGAGTCATCGACCATTCTATTAATCTCGTCACTAGTTGAGAAGGTATTAGGGGAAGCATTTTATGAGAGCTGATATGGAGATTGAAGGTTATAGAGACTCTTTAAAGTCTGAAATAGTAAGGAAATTTTTTAATGCTAATTACATTGTGCGACACCTACAAGTCGGTTGGTCTAGGAGCATCTATCTTTGAGAAATAGAAAGAGCCAAGGATGGTTATTTTTTCTCCCTGAAGTTGTCTTATTCATCCATTTTGTAATCATCAATGTCTATTTCCATGTAAAGGAAACGTGCATTGAACTTTGCCCACAACATACAATGAGGCACTGTTTTCTTGCATTGTATCATTGTTTGAAGCATGATTGTCTCTGTCTCCAATTGCATGCCCAATCTATCTATACAATCTTGGTCTCCATACCTTTAAGTTGTAGGCTGTAGCCTAGGCTTAGCTTATTGAAACTGATGCTAAAAGCATTCTCACTCTGAAATTTCGAGGGGGATTACACTTTGCATAATTGAGGTTGGAACGAGGTCTCTTGGTAAAATTCAGAATTTAAAATTGAATTCCCAAGCAGGTATGAGAAATAGTTGAGTGAATATAACCTCTGAAGGTGTACTTTCAAAAAGTCATCGTAAGTTTTGTGAAAGCCACAATTTTTTATTTTGAAAAATATGTCTTATATTTACAACCTGCAAAGCCACGACCTTAGTTTTATCGAGAGCAAATCTCCAATCTTTTTATGGGATTAAAAGACCCAGGAATCAAAATTGCCTCTATAAGTTCACTGGATTGGAAGATAGGAGGATAATGCTGCCTACATGGAGAAGGAAATCAGGACATCATCTAGAAGGTATTCATAATCAACATATCTTTCTCATAAAGATATTGCCTGCCTTTGTCTATATATAATCTAAAGAGTGTTGTGAGACACAATATCATTGCATAACCCAAAAAGTGGTTTGAATGCCTCTAGAAACTCCATCGTTGCTGTAACCTATCACTGTCTAATATATGCTCTACACTACCACAACTACTCTCTCTCGGACTGCAAGTGTGCATGGCCTCTAAAACAAAGATGTTTTTTTCAGATTGCGTGAACAGCGATTTTGAGTCCATAAAGCAACAACAAAACTTGAAAGATTGTTTATACTATCACAACTACTCTCTCTCGAACTGCAAGTGTGCATGGCCTCTAAAACGAAGATGATTTTTTCAGATTGCATGAACAGTGATTTTTTGAGTCCATAAAGCAACAACAAAACTTGGAAGATTGTTTATAATTCACAAAAAGTCCATAAAATGTATGTTGCTTGGAGACTGAAGAGTGATACATGGCTTGCTTGTAATTTGTAATAATGACATTTTCATTCAAACTGTTACCTTCCAAATCTGCACTTCAAATGTTATAAAGCCCTGAAATCAAGTGTATCCCTAAGGGAACTTAGGAAGATTGTCCAATGTGACCACAGCAATGCTTCCTCTCACTTTAGGCCAGTTCTTTTCTGTCACAGGGGGGGAATCCCCAGGAAAGATAATTTAAACTTTTCTTTGAGGTAAATGGCTGAAAGAATGGACCAGTGTTAATCCAGTTGGGCAATGGAGTCAGGACCAAATCAAGAGTGTTTGATTAGTATGGATGGAGGCGTAATTAGGCTGCTATTAACATGCTCTAATCAACCACATGACTTATTTAACATGTAGAAATAAAAAGAGGCCCTTCTAAAGGTGTGCCTCTTTTACTTACAAATCAGCAATAATAATGTGCAACAGTGAACACTAAAAAGTTAGCAGCAGCTTCTGAGAATACAGAAACGACAATAGCGAACCAAGTTTTGAACAATGATAGACAACAAGTCACAAGGAGGGTTTCATCTCAACCTTATTCTTTCTTCTGGGAGCAGACTCGCTTTTCTGAAAAGATCATTCCAGCAGATTTACAAAGGTAATCTCAGCAGTGAAATTCAGCCATAAAAAGATAAAAGAAGATGACTAAGCCCGCATAGAAATTCCCCTTAAACTTTCTTGCTCCAGCTATATATTCAGCTAAGCCCTTGGAAAATTTTCACATTTCTTTTACACCTCTTTGGCCCATGAATTCTTAGTAGTTATATGCTTCTTCTATGATTAAGCCCTACTATATTGTGCTCCTCCATGAATGCTCTTTAGGGTTTGACAAGTCAACCTAAGAGCCACGTGGAAACCTCTAAGGTTAGGGCACACCTCCCAAAGCATATAACAGCCCTAGCGCACCCTTTCCTCTCTCCACATGAGTGCTCCCCATTAATGATTTATTTCTTCATTGACAATTAACTTATACTTCAGGGCTGACATCTCCATAACTTAGTTATTTTTATTAATTCACTTTTCTTTCATTTGAAGCCCTTCCTTCATCAGTTATGTTGTCCGCCAGATTGCACACCAGCAGCGGAAATCTTTCGAAAGCTGTCTCTTCACTACAAGTGAGAGAGGTGTGGCCTTGGAGGCAAGCAATGAGCCAGGTACTGTCACCTGAATCCCAGCTCCTCCGTTTAGGCTAACTCCTAACGAAGCCAAGAGGGGTAGTCCCTACAAAGAGTTGTCTATGGCTCAATGTTTTAAGTGTTAAAAAAGTATGGTGTTGCGGATGGGTGTTGTTTAGGAGTTTTTAGTGATGAAAGACACATGATTTAAAATAAAACACAAGATAAGATGCAATGCACGTTGCGAAACAGTATATAAAGACTTGAGATAATTAAGAAGCATCCACAGATAAAAATTTAATGATAAAAGGACCAGTGCCTTATCCAATGGGTAATGGAGTCAATATAATTGAATTGTAGTGTTGGGGGATGCTGAAAAATAAGTCTTGATAGTAACTGTTCGTGAGATCGTTGTGTAAATTATCTTGGTAAATTTCAAAGTTTTAATGGTCTTGATTATTATGGCTAAAACCAAGGATATCAAAGAGTGTCCGGAAAGATATTCTAAGCAGCTCCTTTAAGAGACATGTCGGACCTGTCTGGAATCACAGCGAGGCGCGCAATGCTAACCAGCCACCGTGTCACAGATTAGGCACTCCGGCGCCTCCCCTGAGAACTGCTTAAAATACTTTTTGAACAATGCCGGTTCATTGGTTATGGGGGTGAAAGTTTTAATTAATTATCACTTATGAGATTATCAAGTCCTTCACCTTTCTGAGTACTAGCCCAATCGTTTCCGGTTGGCAGAGCATACGGGTGTTGGACAAACGACCAAGATAAATTAATTAAGGGGGAAGTGTGGATTGAAAAGTTTTATTATTTAGAGCACTTGTTCAACTCTCCGACAGAGAGCGCTCTTGACTTGGTTTTAAGACCACAGTTCAAGATACTTCCTACTTTAAAATGCCTAATGCAGGGGGAAAGTGCAAATCTATATGCTCTCCGACAGAGAGTGCTCTTGACTTGGATTTGGCCAAGTTCAAGAGACTTTGTTCGTTTTATTGCAAGAAAATGAAATAGTTGTGGAAACAATTATGAAGCTTTGCAGAATTAAATCATGTGATAGCTCAAAGAAATATAAAGACAACTAGCATGCTACTTGCAAAATAAAATAACTGAAAGATCTAGTGTTCTACCAAGCAATTCTACTCTAAAGGTGGGATCAACCTTCGAACAAGGCTAATCGCTAGAAACCGTCCGTCCTGGAAACCTTCCAGCTAGCTGGATGTCCACAAGATGCTAATGGAGGAACAAGTAGCTACCACAAAGTTATGTGGCCTTTGGGATGCAATCCCAAAGTTAGCTCACTCTAGTCAAGACTTGGAAGAGAAATTAATCTAAGTACGAAAATAAAGACTAATCTATGAACTTGAAAAGATGAGATCTAAACTAAGCATGCGCAACACTCTTCTCCAAATGGGGAAGAAAACCCAAAGAGTGGAGGACTCCTCCACTTAACTTTTTATTAAGAGGTTACAAGTGCCTTGGGTTTGAGACCCTTGAAAGGACTTTGAAAATAAAATAGAGGAAAGCTAAGAAGCTCTTAAGAGCTTTTACAAAATGATAATGGTTTTGATTTATTTGGTTTAAGATCCTCTTCTTGCTTTCATTATTCTTCTTGGGTTTTACAATTGTCCTTCTCTTCACTTTGGTTAATTTCTCATCTTCTTATTTTTCAAATTTTCTTCTTGAGCTCGCTTTTATCACACCTACAACACAAGTGAAAATGAAACTACAAGCACCCTTTAGTGTTAGTCAAATCAAACA
Organism: Larix kaempferi; assembly: GCA_027924585.1. Taxonomy (NCBI): domain Eukaryota; kingdom Viridiplantae; phylum Streptophyta; class Pinopsida; order Pinales; family Pinaceae; genus Larix; species Larix kaempferi. The sequence goes on from BSBM01000923.1 coordinate 3,293,906, forward strand.
AAAAATGAAACTAAGCTAAGTCTAGATTTGAAAAATAGGTTCTAAAATGTAAAAGCATGAGATTTTATATTTAAATTTTCAAATTTAACAAAACGGACCAGCAAGCTAAAGTGCTCCAAAAGATGGTGGGAATGAAGTTGAAACCACAAAATTTTAAGCTATTCTATATGCAAATTTTTCTATCTTTGAAATGAAACTATAAAACTAGGAAAAATGACTCAAAATGCAAGCCCTAAATGTTTTAAAGATGCATAAACCAAGCCTTTTCAAAATGAAAACTTATCAATATTTTAAACAAACTAATTCTAGCTCAAACCTCTTTTTTGATGCTTGTTTCCTTTGTAGATTTGATGGAAGGGAGATGGAAGCAAAGGAGGGGAAGACAAAGGGAAAATGAGGCAAAAAGGGGAAAACGAATGGGTAAGAGAGATGGCAAAAACGAATGGATTAGGAAATAAGAAATGAGTGGGAAGATGGAAAGATCAAGTGGAACACTTGATGGCTTAAGAACTCTATCCAAGAAACCCTTCCAGCTAGTTGGATGATACGCCTGCAATAGTGTTGAAGAGAGCACAAGAGAACAAATCCCAAGTTATTCCCCAAGGTTGAAGGAACTTCAACCTTATGGCAAACTAATCTAGGCTTTAAAAGTAAAGAACTTCAACTTCGGATTTAGATCTAGAAAGGGGTTTCCACAAGAAGAAGATGGGTCCAAGTAACAAGTAACCAAGAAGAGAGAAATTGTGTTGATGGAAGAGGAAACCCTCTCTACTTTGATGTCAATCTTAAGATCTTGCTCCTTGGAAGTATCCTGCAAACACACTATTAGTAAAAGCTCTTTGTTGGTGGAGAAGAGGGAGATACAACCGAGTTCATCTCATCTCAACCATTTTGAAGATCTGCAAATGCACAAAAAACTTACACAAACAAAGCTTGATCAAATATAGAGAGTTAGACAAAAACACATGAAGAGACAAGGTAGTAAAACCGATTACAATTTGCACTCTCTATACTATTCAAGCCTAAGCCTAGCAAACAAATTGGGACCATCAAATGCTTGCCTTACGCTCTTAAGAAAGAGATCTAAGCATGTATTTAAATCAAACTTTGAAATTGCATAAATCAAGAACACATTACAGATATTACCTCAAAGAAATTAATAGCTCATGAACCAATAGAAGTGTACACAAATTGCCTCCAAAGCCAACTTTATTTCCAATGATAGCCAATAGCTATTACAATCTCCGCAGAGTAAGTTTACAATAATTCTCCATCCAAAGAAAGCCCAAATGGCTTCTCTTAAATAGCAAAACACTAGCCTAAAACCCTAATTCGAATTTGGCATGAAGAGAGCCAAAAACTCCATCTTAATCCAGTCAAAACCATGTCAACACCAACCAAATCGAGCTTGGAGTCTTAACTCAACATTAAGCTTGAGTTTGGAGCCCATAATTTGAGGAAGGAGCCCCACATGCATTGATTTCAAAATCCAACAACCCATTAATCAATTGCCAAATCACAAAAACGAATTTGCATGAAGGTGGGTGAATTTCTCAACTGTAGATCACTCCCAGTGCTCCGAAATTGATCTGAATCAGGTGGGTGAAGATTCCAATCATCATAAATGCTTTTTGCCATGTCATATTGACTTTTACTTTATTCAATTTGGCCTTTTTTGGAGAGATTTAAATTATCTCCAATTTATTATTTTTTGAATATTTTAATTAATATTTCTCATTTTTTTATTTTTTGAGAAAATATTAATTATGAGGCCAAATAATTGTCTAAAACCTAGGGTTAGCTGGTCCGGGGATCATGAATGATTTTTGGCTTAAGTCTGGAGTCTTCAATCACTGAAATCGGATCCCGGATGACTGACATATTACAAATTGAAATTTCTCTATTTAAACTATAGAGAAATTTATTAAAATTTTAAAAATAATTAAAAATTAAAAACCCCAAATCCAACGCGTTCGGTAAAAATTTTTTGAAATTTTTTTTGGGGGTCCTAGAGACTTAGGACATGACCAAAACCTATTCTAATAGTGTCTAGTAGGTTTATACATATTAGTTGGACTCTAATAACCCCCCACGGCTCAAATTTTCAAAATCGGGCATTCCAGCTTTGGAGGAAGCGGGAGAAAACCTCATCGTTTATATATTGCCTTAAGCAAAGTATAATTGACGAGGAAAAAAACTCCCTGGAATACCTTAGTTGCTTAATCAAGTCATGGGGAACCGAGCCACTCAGACCCTACTAGCACACTTCGTTACAAACCCCCATGGGGCCATGGTCATGTCGACTCAAAAATAAAACCGGCTAGCCAAAACTGGCTAGACCCAAATATCTAAAACCCAGATACTCTGGAAGTGAACACTGATGTGTTCCAACATTGGCGGCTCAATAAAGTTTCAACTATTTGTACAAAATAGGTGATAACAAGTTACAACATCCAAATTTATCCGTCCAAGTGTATTTGGCCTCCTTTTTGCTTGGGTGCTCTTTCATAAAGGTCATCTATTGCCCGGTGCCCCATAATGCCAATGGAGTAGGTTTTGACCATGTCAAAGTGTCTTTAGAGTCATCCCTACAAGGGTGTTCTTCAAATTTGCACATCAAAAACTCCAAGCGGTAACACAAAGCAGACATTGGTAACTCATGTTTTATAAAAATACATCAAAACTAATTAAGGATGTGTAATGTCAAGGCAAAATATAGATTTCGTTCGATTGTTCTTTACCTTTCTTGTTTACCGACACTCAAGCAACAATAATAATATGTGTAATGACAAGGCAAAATATAGATTTCATTCGATTGTTCTTTACCTTTCTTGTTTGCTGACACTCAAGCAACAATAATGTTCAATGGTTGTTTAGATTTGAAGATTGGAATCATTATAATACAATTACTTTAACCTGTTGCTTGGATTTGTTTTTTTCTTCCTTTCATGGATTGTTCTAGATAGCGGTGAACTGATTTCTTTTGAGGCAATGTTTTTTGCATGCTCTATTGAGATATTCTTCCACTTGGTGTACTTGAAATTTGCCATTAACTGTTTTATTTGCTGTGGGATTTTATAAATTGTAGTGAACTTATTTGTTTGCTGAGGGGCACTTGCAGTGAATGCATTTCTTTTGTCAGGGTGCTTCTTGCAATATGCCATGACCTGGTTTCTGAGAAATTTATAAGTTATGGTGAAGTAATTATTTTGTTGAGGAGCACTTGCAGTGAATGGAATTTTTTGTGAAAGATGCTCCTGGACATGGTCACTCTTTTCTTCATTCAGTAAAGTTCCATTTAGCTAGCTCTTGTATGCTCTTGTACATCATAAGTTTTTGTTGGTTAGGATATGTTATTGACATTAATGATGTTTGATGGGTGTGCTCCTATGCCAGCAATTCCAGTTCCAGCTCCAGTTATCTCTCCTGAAGGGTCTTCACCTAAACCCCCCTTTACAGGGCTGACTACAGCCCATGGAAGTGGGAGAAAACGTCCAAGTTTGGTTCTTATTATTGCGATAGCTGCTGGCATTATTGTGATTTTCTTTGTGTCGATGCTTATTTTCTGGAAATGTACTTCAAATCAAGGCAAGAAGCCTGATAAAGCTCCCAAACGAATAGGTATGAACTTTCAGAACATTAGTTTTCAATCTTTTCTTGGTTCAATATGAATCATACTCTGACTAGTTTAAACTAATCTCTTTATATATTTCTGCTCTTTTCATAATCATAATTGAAGTGACAACTCAACAGGTTACTCAGTTTCGTCATTCATGAATGGTGGAAAGTCAGACATATTAGTAAATAGCATTTCTGCCAAGACTTCTTTTTATATAGTTCTGGTTATGATATATTGACAAAAATGACATTGTGAAGTATATATTTGTTTATTTGTTTATTTATTTTAAAGTCCATTAAGGACCAGACTAGGTCAAAGGGACTAGAGCTTACATCAATCATAACTATAAGAAACCCATGCAAAAATAGAGGGGCTGCAAGAGCCCCGTAAAATGAAATTACAAAAGCAAGAAGAAGAAGAAATGCAACAACTTTTGAGCATACAAGTACGTTATCCCAATAGGGAAAACCCTAGAGAAAGCTGATGTACTCCCAGTAGAAGAGAAGAAACTAGTAATGTGTCACTGACAAGATGATTAGCTCGCTTGCACTGCATTGATCCTCCTAGAAGTCGATAATTAGTCCTTAATGACAAGGAGCCCAGGTGATATAGGTTAGAGTACAAAGTTGGACTGCCTTGGCAGTACCCAACTGAGTCTCAGCGGAATGCTTCGCCCCACCTATCCCTGAGACTGGGGGAAAGGAGGAAGTAATATATGGAACTGTGATAAATGAGCCCTGGAATAACTGCTACCTGAGAAAGCAAGCCTCCCTAATGTACAAGGTCACTCACTGGTGATCAGAATGTCTGAAGGTCAATAAGGACTGGTTAAAATCTTGAAACTGATGTACAGGTGGTGAAATCTCCCTTTGATTTCAGTGTAGATAAGACACCAAAAGCTAAAGTGGTTCTCAATCTCAACCTCACCTGGAGAACAAGGTCTATAGATCTGTTTTGCTCTAGGGAGATGATGATCTTTCTCAACTCTTAGCTAGTATGAGCACCGCCAAATCTGGCTGAATGGGAAGTCAGGCCCATGCAATAGATGGAATTGGAGATGGCACGGCTTAATGATAAGCCTGTTAGAGATTTGGAGTAAGTACTCCAAATAAAAGGTCAAATTGGGACTCGAAGGCCCAAATGGTCAAGTCCAGAAGACCCGTGTGAAGTTCCTATAAATTTCCTTCTTAATCATAGCCTTGATTTCTGTTGAAATATATAGCTTTGGAAGCTATTTTTTTGATGTAATTAAACTATCTACATAAAAAGTTTTTGATGCCAAGTATCAAAAAGCTCATGCCAAGTGTCAAAAGGCTGCTTAGAGGCCAGCTTAGGGCGGTCCCTAGGGGGCTGCTTAGGGTGGTCCTAGGGGGCAGCCAAGCCCAAGTATAAAAAGGGGCTGACCCCTATCATTTGAACACACATTTTTGGAAAATACTTCTGCTGTCATAAGGCTGCCAATCATCTAGTATATTCTGCTGATACATGACTACTATATCAGGTTGTTACTGACTTCTACAGGGATGGAGATAAGGCTGCTACAGTGTCTACTGTTACCAACTATTTTTGTACCATAGTTGGACTTTTTGCAAGCCACTAGTGTTAGCATGTTAGGTGTTCATCATCAGTGTTTAGAAGTTCAGAAGACTTTTTTAGGGTCAATTTTGGCCCCTTTGTAATAATTACATGTCCAGACCCCCATGGGGGAATTGTAATAAGTTGGTCTAAGCATGGTTAGTTTGTAAAAGGCTTGGCCCACCTTAGGTTTAGCTGTCAAGGGGATACTCTAGAGTGTTTTTTTCCTTCGGAATTATGCGTTGTGCTTCAGTGGCGTATAATTCCGCAGTTTTTCACTCACACCTCCAAAGCTGGAGTATTTACTATTTTCCATGGTGGTCGAACCTAGGGAGGTTATTAAAGCCTAAGTGTCTATGTATTTTTACATGCTTGCCATCAATAAGAAGTCATATGGACATGTACTAGGTCCCCTAAGAGTTTGAGTCGATTCTGAGAAAAATATTTTTTAATGGTTTAAATGGAAAATTTCAAAGTGTAATAAAAACATGGTTTGGAGGCGTAATTTGGCGTGGCGATGCTCGTTTTCACGCTCAAAGCGTCCTCTTTAACCTTGGACCCACTTTTCCTAGGTTTTGGGTGATTAAATTGTCATTTGTGGCATTTTTTCTTAAAAGTGCTACAAAATGACATTTAAATGCTAAATGTGCTACAAATTGCACAAAAAGACAAAGGCTGGAAAATTAAAAAACATGTGGGAAAAGGTGGCATCATAGTTTATTATGAAGGGCGATCATATTAAGATGATAAAACACATGGTTTAAGAGGTCAAATCTTAGGGGAGTGAATGTATTAAACTCAAAGAGTGCCCCTCTCCTCACGTGTGGGCGTCATGCATGACAATTCGTAAAGCTTGGGTGATGATTCCAAGGTAAAGAGGGGCGCCCCTCTCATGAGGTGGCAGCCACTTCATCACCTCACACCAACCAAGGCTTAGTCAAGCCTCACTTCAAAGCTTTGATCTCTCCTTTGATTAAGGGATGCGCCCCTTCTCTAACTCTTTCATGCGCTCCCCTCTTCTCTTGTAAACTCTATAAACGCGAGGCTTGCTCCCTCATTCCTGATGGATGCAAGGAACTGTTATCACACAACTTGTAGTTGTCCCTAAAGGTATCCCATCCAGGATGGTAGAGGAGATGGACAACTAAAGAGGTGACCCAAGAGATGCCACGGTTCCCAATGCAAGCTGGGTGTCACGATAACCGAGGTACTCTTCACTTTAGATCAAGACTAATCAAGATCAAGGGGGAGACCCTAGCCAATCAATGAAGACTAGCTAACCCAAAGGTTCCTAGGGAAATGTGTAAGTTGGGTTACAAAAACCAATGAGTGAATTAGATTAAGTGGATCCAAGAGTTTAAGTGTGGTTGAAGAGGCTTAGGAGGTGACAAGTGTTTCAACCAATGAATGACTAGGGCCACTTATGAAGCTCAATTGAATAGATCTAGTACCATGAAAATCACACAAGTGGGGCCCACTCCTTAAAAAGTGGAAAATGGTTCAAATGGGGCCCACAAGGTCAAATTAGAAGTAGAATGGTGCTAAGGGGCATGCAATGATGTAGATCTATGGATCTAAGATGCAAGGAGCAACACCCACATATGGGATCTAACAAAAGACAACTAGCCCAAGGAGTGCGATTTACCCAGGGGAGACTAGTGCCTTAATTTGAGGGGGCAAAATGGAGTCCAAATTCCACCAAACTATAGATCGGGAGAGTGAAGGCAATTAACAAGTTGGGTTTAAATTATTAAGTCCAAATGCTTGCTAGATCTCCATAGATCCAAGATTTAAAATGCATCACCAAGTGACCCAAGTGGGGCTCAACCCTAAAAATGAGGAATGGGGCCCACAAGGTGAAGCACTAAGGGTAGGTTATCAAGGTTGATCTATCTGAATCAAGTGGGATCTCACCTACCTACAACTTGGAACTAGCCTCACTAGCCTTCCTCAAGGAGTGCGACCTCCCTTGGAGAGGCTAATGTGCCTTGGGAAATGGGTCAAATGGAAGCCAATCACCACCAAACTATAGATCCGAATTGTCGTGGATGCTATAGAGGTGGGTTTTAAAAATTATCCCCAAAGCCAAGCCAGATTCAAGTAGATCTAGAAAAATGTAAAAATGAGGGTTTTAATCAATGAGGGTTTTGTGATCTAAGAGAATAGATGGTTAGGATAGAAGAATGCCGTACCTCCTTGAGCGTACCTGGAAAATGAAGATGGAGGTTGCTTGTGACGAGGATTACTTCGCACAAAGATGAAATGCCAAACTTGATGAAGCCCTTCTTGATGTCGTTTTGCCTCCTTCAACCAAATCAGCCTCCCTATTCCTGTCAATCAAGGACACAAAGATCAATCAATTGACAACAATAGAAGTAGATGCAAACAAAAGAGATGAATAACATGAAATTGTTGGTGCAAAGACAAAACAACTCCCTGTAACCCAAAACGACTTGTTGAAACGAGCAGGGTAGGCCACCCCACCAATGCGAATTGCCCCAAGACGTCTTCTTTGCCTGGAAAAAAATATTAGTTGAAGATAAAATCCAAGATGGCCACCAATGTCTATCAATGCAAAGGAAGAAGCATTTACAATCACCACAAGCATTCCAACTCCAAGATCCAAGATGCCCAAGAAAGTATTTTTATTCCAATAGCCAAGAGCCAAAAATCTCTAGATAGCCTTTACAATAGGGGGGTCTCCTCCTTTTATAGGATAATAAAGACCAAAACCCTAAACCACAAAACCACTTTTTGAAACTAGTGGTTGAGATCAAAAGATCTAACAATCTAATCAATGGCTAAGATTAGCCAATACATAATATCACATGGATCACTCAAAAGGAGGGTGACGTCATAGCTAAAAGTGACTCAATGAGGGTGATGTCATACATGAAAGGTGGCTAATAACACATGTGCCACAATATAAGACCAAGACAAGTCACTAGGAGCTCATGGTGGGGCTATGCGGTATTAATTCTCTTCACTAGTGCGTCCCCATGGCACAATAATATAAAATATAAGTCTATGACATGTCCATATAACACAAATGATCGAATCCTGTCTCCAAAAATTGAGAGACATGCAGTAAAAGACCTCCTGTAGCCACTGTGGACCCCACTGACTGATGCTGACTGATCTGGAAGATGGGGGGTTCACCATGGATGACCTCAGAGCACACCAAGTGCCAAACCCTTGCCTCAATTGCCCAAATTGAATTCCCCAGTGACCTTTTTATTCCATTTTTTAATACTCCTGAAAACCTGAAAGTACCCCAAACTGCCATCCAGGGTGCCTGCGCTATCAAACTGAGTGTACCAGGCTGTTTGGAAGGGGGGTATAATGGTAAAATCAAGTGGCTGGACCACCCCCTCCCTCTGTAGCGCCCTAGGCAATGATTGGCCTCCAAGGCCTCTGCTGGATAGGATGGAACATGCCCAAACTGGTCGACAGGTGGATAACTGCTACTATCATACTCAGAAGTGCTCGAAACTAAAAGATAAGTGTCTCAATGGATCCAGAAGACCCAAATATACTAGAAATGAGTACTCATACACGATGGGTTGACCTGTGGGGTCAACCATAGGGCCCACCATGCTCGGACAGTGTAAAATATGATGATCTGGAAATAACAATAAACTGACCAACTGCATCAATCATCATCAGAAGCATATGTCCAACATATGGAATCAACAATAGGCGTATGTGGGACCATATATCAATATCCATAAGCACAAGTGGTCCATCTCATCACGGATCCCAAGAATGACCATGGTGAAACTATGTTTGACTAGGTCAAAATGCAACCAAAGACTAGATTATAACATAAGATTAAGACATGTTCCTTTAATCATATTCACAGCTTAACTTAAAGTATAAACACATTCAGTGGCAGTTAATATATATATATTCCAGTGTTATTTATAATTTACTTGCACAAAAGCTTTAAAGACATACTCATTCAACGGACATGGCCTAACTGCTAGCAAAGGGTGAAGGCTAAGAAGAAGGCTAGGCAAAAGGGATGACTTAACTAACTCAACTAAGTGACACTTTGGACGGGGAAAGGGGGAGCTACACTCTGTGCTGGACAAAATAACAAAGGGAAGGGTAGTGCCTCACAAATGGATAAGCTGTTTAGAGAGTGTTTATTCAACCTAGGCATCATGTTTACATCAATCTGATCCAGGTGGATAACTGCTACTATCATACTCAGAAGTGCCCGAAACTGAAAGATAAGTGTCTCAAGGGATCTAGAAGACCCAAATCTACTAGAAATGAGTACTCATACACGATGGGTTGACCTGTGGGGTCAACCATAGGGCCTAATGCCCGGACAGTGTAAAATATGATGATCTGGAATAACAATAAACTGACCAACTGCATCAATCATCATCAGAAGCATATGTGCAACATCTGGAATCAACAACGTATGTGGGACCATATATCAATATCCATAAGCACAAGTGGTCCATCTCATCACGGATCCCAAGAATGACCATGGTGAAACTATGTTTGACTAGGTCAAAATGCAACCAAAGACTAGATTATAACATAAGACTAAGACATGTTCCTTTAATCATATTCACAACTTAACTTAGAGTATAAACATAATTCAGTGGCAGTTAATGCATATATATTCCAGTGTTATTTATAATTTACTTGCACAAAAGCTTTAGAGACATACTCATTCAACAGACATGGCCTAACTGCTAGCAAAGGGTGAAGGCTAAGAAGAAGGCTAGGCAAAAGGGATGACTTAACCAACTCAACTAAGTGACACTTTGGATAGGGAAAGGGGGAGCTACACTCTGTGCTGGACAAAATAACAAAGGGAAGGGAAGTGCCTCACAAATGGATAAGTTGTTTAGAGAGTGTTTATTCAACTTAGGCTTCATGTCTACATCAAGCTGATCCAGGTTCATTAGGATCATTCATTCATTTCCATGGCCTTTTTGGCCTATATGACCCCTTTGGGATTTCACATGCGTTAAGAAGCACAACTAATCGCAGCTTGCATCCAGGGCATATTTATAATCACGAGGTCAGTGATATTTAGATATAGCATTTATTTAACCAATTGCTTTTTGGACCTTTTTATACCCTTCGCGGGGTATTTTAGCAGTTCATTGCTTTAGCCTTTATTCACGTGTGTTAAGAAACACATTCTAGAATTTTAAGTTCACAGGCTTTCATAATACATTTCCAATATAAGTAGTACATGTGCTTTCAGTTTTAGCCAACAACAACTCAAGTGTCTAGAGGGAGTTCTGCACAATGCCAAACATCGACACAACCGACCAGAATGATTTAAGCATACAATCCAACTCACCAAAGGCAAGTTTTGTCACCAACTTAGAGTCGAGACACAAAAGAAACATGGATGCGGTCCAACATAGATGTAGAAATGGGGAAGTCCTCTATATCAAAAAGTCAAGAAGGCAAGTTAGAGTGAAAGCCAAATAAGGAAGGTCATGGATGGATGGAGTCAAGTGAATGTGGTGCCTAGGCTAGCAGACAAAGATGTCTAGAAAGACCATGTTTATGCTCATAAGAGGGTAATGAAACCAATGGGTATTGTCAGAAAACCTTAGTGTGCAAGTAATACATCCAATTTTATATTTATAACATCATCCAAGATATTTCATTTCATTATTTTAGATAGTACTGCCACATCATGAGTTACATACCAAGGCAATGCTATGAAGAGGACTAAAGCAACAAGATAATAATCCATGACAACAATCACAAGTCCATAGGTCACATCATATCATGTAAATAGTCATCATCAAATAACCAACGGAAACACTGATGCAGTAACAACATCCAGAACACTATGCACTGAACTGAAATTGTATGGAACAAAAGGTCCCATCGGTCATCAAATCTAAGTTCTCAAGGCTCAACCTTGGCATAAGGTCTACTCAATGTCTGATACATATACTGCTTTGGTCTGTGATTGATCTCAAATAACTCTGCTCATCATAGCTGATCTCTGTAAAAACAAAGCTCTGGAAAGTGCAGATATCTGCTCAGCAAGAATAGTAGCCCAACTACTATGGTGTGATAACAGGAACCTCTGCTAATATTGTTGTGTAATGATTTAGCCTTTGTGCAAAGATTTTGATTAAATTTTGAGTCTTTGGAGGTCCATATGGTGCAATTGTCTTGATTGGGAATGCTTGATCCACATATGAGGTGATATCTTCTGTGTTTTGCTTCTTTTTGCAATCTCATTGATCTATCCTAGCTTAGAAGATTATTGTTAATCCATAGGGTAAGCATATGTAGTTTCAACTTGTTTATCTATGTTTTATATTTGAAGTCAAAGAGTATCCAAAAGTAGTTGGTTATACTTGGGCTCTCAAAAATTTCTCTTATTAAAATATACTAGATTTGATCATGGGTTGTGTTTAGTTGTGAAGCATTGCAGGTTATCAAAAGCGAAGGAGGATTTTAAGCTCAGCTGCATTTTCTTCCTCTTCGTAAATATTTCATGAATCTAATATTCTTTTGTTCTACATGAACCTCCTCCTCCTCAAGAGATTCGATATTTGGCAATCACTCCTTCTTCCATCCTTCAAATCTTTAAAACAATCTCTCTCTCCTTTATCTTGTTTTTATTTTGCAAGCAAAGTTAGATCTACATAGTTTCATCTTTAAATCTGATTTGTCAAGCAAAATTTCTAGATCTAAAGTATTTTTAAAGCCTTATTTCGATCTTAGATCTAGTTGCAAATCGTCAATATTTGAAGTACTTGTTATCACCTAACTTGTAGTTGCCCCTAGAGATGGATCCAAGATGGATGGCAGAGGGGATGGGCAACCAAAGAGGTGCAACCAAGATAGCCTCGACTCCTAATGGATGGTTGTCACGCCAATCGAGGCAATCTTCACTTTATGCTATCTAGCCCAAGACAACAAAGGGGGAGACCCAGACCTACTCCGGACAGGAGAGATCAGACCAAGACCCCAGATCAAATCAAGTGTGGATGAAGTACGTAAGGTGTATGGTAAACCCTAGATCTATGGATGAAGTCACAAGATGAGTAATGGGTTGGATCAAGAGGCTTAAGTAAGTGTAAATTTGATCGGACTTGGTTATGTAAGTGATGTATGAAATGTAAAATAAGATCTAAGATTTGGGTACTAGTCAAAGATGAGAAAATCCACTGCCTTGGGAACCGTTTCCCATGCAGGGTAGTTAGGGACCAATTTGGGGCTAACTAGTACCAGAGATAAGCTTGATGACAGGATATGACAATGTTTAGGTGTTCAAGCATGCAAGATAAAGATCAAACCACAATCTAACTCAACAATCCAAGAAAGTCGAATTGGCTTGGAGAAAATCATTGCCTTGGGAAATGGGCCAAATGGAGTCAGATGTCCACCAAACTATAGATCAGGGATGTTGAGGTGTAAAGCTAGGTGGGTCTTGAAGATCAAGATCATCCAATGGCTAGATCTCTGCAGATCCGAGATTTAAATGTATCAGCAAGTGACCCAAGTGGGACTCAACCCTCAAAATGAGGAATGGGGCCCACAAGGTGAAAATCACTGAAGTGACACACTAGGGGTAGGTTATCAACTATGGAGATTAAGGATCAAGTGGGATCTCACCCACCCAGGTGCTAGATCTTAGCAAACTCACCCAACTAGGAAGTGCGACCTCCCTTGGAGAGGCTAATTTGCCTTGGGAAATGGGTCGGATGAAGGCCAATCCACACCAAACTATAGATCTGAATTGTCGTGGATGCTATAGAGGTGGGTTTTAAATATTATACCCAAAACCCAAGTAGATCTCGCTAGATCTGAGAAATTGTGAAATGAGGGTTTTAATTGTTTAGACAAATGGATAGATCATGGAATAATAAATTTACCTTGAGATCATACCTGTGTGATGGATGAGGTTGCCTTTGATGTTGAGGAGCATTCCCACAAAGATCAAATGAGAGATTGTTGATTTTGCTTGCCAAAAGATGATGCCCTAGCCCACACGTGCGCCCTCCTCTACCTGTCAAACCAAGGAAATCGATTCAATCAAAAAGATCAAGCATGGAGGAAATACAAGTGAAATGCAATAGCAACATGAAGTAGAAGGTTAGAGATAGTAATACTCCGTGTTACCGACGAAGAAATCCAAGAAAGAAGTAGGGAGGGTCCTCCCCTACCAATACGTCCTCCTCAAACCAATTCGGCCTCCACCTGTAGATGACAAAATCGTGGTACAAAAGATAGCAAGACAATATCTCCAATAACCCAGTGCAAAGGAAGAATAAACGAACGAACTCCACGAGCATTCACCACAACACAACAGATAGATGCAATAGTATTTTTCTATTCCAATAATCCAGAGCCAAAAGTCCCCTTTACAATTAGAGGCTCTCTCCTTTAAATAGGATGGAGAGAGGCTACAATACTAACCACTTTTTGAATGAGTGGCTAACATTAAAAGATCAAATGATCTAATCAATGGTTGAGATGAGCTCAACAATACAATACATGGATCAACTCAATAACTCAATATAATAATGGACAAATCACCCATAATAAGGGGGTCCCACCAAATGTCAATGATAAAACATGAGAAATAGCTCATGGTGGGTCCAAGGGGTAATTTCTAACACCCTTGGTCAATCCCAATAGCACAATAATATAAAATAATCACTCTAGACACCAAATCGTGCCTCTCTGGGAAAGTCGTGAGCCTCGGAAGGCTTCAGAAATCATCAAAAAATGCCGAAAGTGATGGGTGTGGGTCCCACTGGAAGCTGAAATTGCTGGAGGTGTGGAAGACATCCCACTCATCATCAATCATCATCCCATGCCATAACCTTGCCTCAGTAGCCCAAATCGAATTCCTATGTAGCCATTTTCACCATTTCTGGACTGCCTCTGGAAGTGTGAAACTGCCCAAACTGCCTCCTGGAGTATCTGCGCTATCAAGGTGAGCTCACCAATGTGTTTGGGAGGGGGGTAATATGGTAATAACAAGTGGCTGGACCACCCCCTCCATGTACAGCACCCTAGGTGAACCAATCAAATCTCATCACTGCTCTGATAGGGCCTCTAACAGGCCAAAACTGCACTAGGATAGCCAACTGAGGTTAAATCATCACTGTAACTGCCCGGAACTGAAAATAGACTGTCTCATTAGACTTAGAGAGCCCAAATCCATCCAAGATGTGTACTCATACACCATATGGATCTCTGCATGATCATATAATATATCCAATATGCCCGAACAGATGAAATAATAATAATCTGTAAATGATCAAATAATGCTGAAAGCCACAAATCATCATCATAAACCTGTACCTGCTGCATAGAACCATCATGTATTTGTACATAGACCATATACCATGTATCTGCATCATCATAAGGTCTAACCATCTCATGTCCTGTGGTTGACCTTGGTCAAATTGGGTTTGAGCAAGTCAACATGACCAAAATATAACTCAGCATATCATCAGAAGCTGCTGCAAGTGTTGGAAGTTAATGTATGCTCTACAATTCATTCAAATAGCAATTATAACAAAAAGTAATCATTACTGGCAATCTAAATCCAAATTTATAAAGTCATTAATTATTATTATTATTCAGACTAGACTTTCAAGACCATACTCACTTCATAGTTGTGACCATTTCGCTAGTGAAAGGTGAAGGCTAAAAGTAAAATGGCTAGGCTAAGGGCTGACTCATTGACTTAACACCGTGACACTTTGGATATGGAAAGGGAATACACACCATAGCATATACTGAATGAGCAAGAACACAGGGAATGGCGGTGTCTCACAAATGGGTAAGTTGTTCAAAGAGTGTTTATTCACCTTGATAGATGCGCACAATCCATAATACAAATGAGGCTTGCAATCTTTTTGATATAGAGTTTAAGTTCCATTGCTTTTGGAACCTATAGTTTCCATAGCCTTTTGATCTATGTGTGTTTATAAACACATTGCATAGATTTACATTTTATTAGGCTTCTTGCTGCAGGTGTGTTTTTAAGGCACTTGTTTATCTGAGCACTTCTAGGTGTGTCTTTAGACAGCTTGTTTACCTAGGTATTTACATTTCACAATAGATATAACATTTGATATTTCATAGCCATTTTCATTTGGCTTGCCTTTCATTCATGTGTGTTGAGAAACACATTGCATGAGTGGGCTTTCATACAAGATACAACATTTTATTTCAATACTTTGCATTCATGGTAGCACCAAAAGTTTCAGGTTTAGCCAACATTTTTAGTGACTAGGGGGACTTCATGAGGAAATCCAACTCACCAAAGGTAAGTTTTGTCACCAACTCAAAGCCGAGACACAATAAACAAGGAAGCTCATTCAATACAGAGGCTATAGCGGGGGAAGGTCCTCCATGCCACTAGTCAAGTAGTAAGTCAAGGTAAATAACAAACTGTGTAGGTAATGGATGGACGAAGATAGTGAATAATGAAACCAACACTAGCAAGCCAAAGTATGGTGGGAATGATCACCCCTAATCTCCCTAAGGAGGGTAAAACCGATGAGTATAGGTCAAGAACTTCCAAGTCTGAGTAGGGACAAATATGTTATATATATAACAGTACAACTAGGTCCACATATCTATATGATCGCCAGATCATGATACTAAATGCTAAAGACATGCTAAAAGAATGAAAATAAAAGCAATATAACCACAACACCATAATATACCTGCTGAGTCATATACCTGAATGCTTGTCATCTGAGCCATCATCTGTCCTCTAAAATTGCTGCTGTAACTCTGGGCACCACTGACTGCTCTGTACAAATGGCTAAATAACTACATTGGTCATCTCTCTGAGTCTCCTGAGACTCAGTCATGGCATGGGGAATAAAACTGCTATCCATAATTTGATAGTGATCCATGGTAGATGCTCATCTCAGCATCTCAATGCAAGGGAATTGGCTGAATAGTGTACTGGTATGAGAAAAATAATGTATGGTAGCCCAGCTACTATATATGTGATAATAGTACTATTTGTTTTATATCATGCGCAAATATTGTCTTGTAATTTTTATGTGATTTAGCTAACCATACTAATACTTTAACAAGTTTCTGTTTGCTGGTTTAGTGTTTATTTCGCAGAGAAGTGAGGAAAATGAGCGAAATTTTTAGCATAAAAACATAAAAATCCCTTTCTCTCCCTTAGTCTTTTGTAAAGGCTTAAAGTCTCTTGAATCTCACAATTTTTGCGGATCAAGGGCGCTCTCTATCGGAGAGTTATTAATAAGTTTGTAATAATTTCTAATAGAAGAGCATGTGGGATTACAACTCCCACACCCCTCTTCCCCCATTTGGGGGAAGCCTGTATCTGTCCCTTCCTTGCTTACTGATTTTTTGCATAGTTAGATCAATAGCATGTTAGATTAGTTTCTATTTTGCAAAAGTAATCAAAGAGTACTTAGAAGGTTTTTCTTTTACATAAAGACTCTCAAAGTTTTGTTCTGTCATAGAAGATTTGAAGTTACTTGAAAGTTTCCCCCTTTTTTTTAAATTGCAAAAAAGTTAAAATTTTCCAAAAATTTCCTTTTATATGTTTAGTTAGTTTCAAGTTTTACTCACTTAAGTCTTTACATTATTCTTTTTTGTTCAAGTTTTAAATCATCAAAATCTTTTGAATCTTGCCATTTGCGGATCAAGAGTGCTCTCTATCGGAGAGTATTTTTTTTATTTTTATTTTTAATCATTATACTAACCCCCTTGCTTTCCCGAGTACGGTCTTTGACTTGAAAGAGACTCTTGGGTAGTAATTAGATAACTTCAAATTTTGCTCTTTTTCATTTATGTATCTTTGCATCTATTTTTTTTTTTGTTGAGTCTTAAGACTCTTTAAAAATCTCTTGAATCTCGCCATTTGCGGATCAAGAGTGCTCTCTACCGGAGAGTTCAAATTGGAACAAATATTTCGCTCACTCCGTGTATGCTCTACCCATCGCAGGCTAGTTTGAGCTTTGGGATATCAAAAGCGGTAGTGTTGCAATTGCTAAATTGTTTCACATTTAATTAATTCACTCACATTAATAAAATCAAGTCCCCTTTAACGAACGAAAATCCAGTGTTGCCTCGATAGTGTGATCGAAAGTGGGGAAATTTTGACTAAGGAAGTGGGAACAACTGGAAGGCGACTTTAGAGCAAGGCTACACCCTTGTTGGTGTAGTGTTGAACATCGCTCTCAAGACTCCATTCCAGCCCACATGTCCTTGTACAAAGCCACTTAGATCATGTTCCAGACATATTTCCTATACCGCAAGGTATATCGGGAATCCCTGTTGGCAATATGGCAGATTGTTGTCATTGATGGCAATCATAAGTGGTAGTGGCAACTAGCCATGACAGGGCAGCACAACAAAATGATAACAGGGCAGCAAAATCATAGACAACTAGATGTTGGCAAAGATGGTTGTTTCAGGTGTTTTAGCTGCACAGGAATGGTGAGGTTTTTGCAAGGGCACACAGTTGTAGAGAGTGTTGTTGTAGCCCGAGAAGTGGATTAGAAGAGAATTGGAACAGAGGTACTTCTGATTGGGCAGTAGAGATGAAGTTAGGGCCTTAGGATGCTAACTTCCAATTTGACAATGTGAATGCACATATAGTATCCCCACAACAGTGCAAACTATCACAAATTCAAATATATTATGAGAGTACATCAAAAATCCCTTTATGGGTATCTCCAGAGCAACTTGATCTGCCTAATGTGCATTTACAACAGTCTAATAACTCAGAATCAGTGTGCACATCAGATACAGGCTCTGATCTATTTAGCAAACGTGATGTGATACATAGATTGAGGAAACGGTTGAAAAGAAGAGATCGGATGAAAATAACGATGGAGTGCAATAGTAGATCGACACTTCTATTGAGGCTGCACAACAGCGAATTAAAGAGCAGTTGACTTCTGCTACAAGTGAGATGGTCATATTGGAGATACCTGGTGAACAAAAGTTCAAACCAACAAAGACCTGCGTTGAGAATTCCATTGTGAAGCTGCATTAATTCGTGTGAGTTGCATGAGACTAAGTCCATCCACGATTTGCTCTCCAGGGACTGCGTGAGGCTGAGGATTCTGAGCTAAATATGTTTGGAGTATATTGTAGACGAAAGGAAATTGTTGAAGTTACTCCATTGACAGAATCTATGCGTTGGAGAATCTCGGTGGTTGTAGAGTGTGTCGTTACAACGTTGAAGTGAAACGTGGTGGAGATACGTGCTCATCTCTTGAGTATTTGGAGGAAGCCCTAATTTTTGTGAAGGATACGAATACCATTTTTTTTAAGCATTGAAGATTTTCCTCTCCTCTGTGCGAGTACGGTGACTGGAGCGGTATCGGAGAAAGTGAAGGAGAAGACCAAGGGAAAAGCTATGGCCAGTGAGGAAATCGAGGCTGAGAAAGAGGATCTCTTGTTCGAGCAAGCTTTTGACAATGAGAATAAGTTGCAGGTGATTTTAGAGAGGCTGACAGTGAACGATTGGCTTGAGCGCTGCTTGGAGATCTATGTCGATATTTGGAGTGGTAATGCTAGGGCAAGCTTGCAGGCCTTGCAAATGGATTATCTGGATACAGAGTGCAAGCTTAGTGGCGAGGATCTTGTGCGTTGGAGGCCTCTATGAAGCCAAAAGACCAGACCCTGCAGCAAAAACCAACAGGAATCATGCCTGAGAAAGATTTTGAAGGAGAACGAGTGTGGACCGTTCGATCGTGACGATCAACGGCTGAGATTGCATTTGACATTGGGATATATCCCACATTGAAAAGGGAAAACACTATGTATGTGTTTATAATTATGTACGCCCGTCAATACCAATCTCATTGACGCGTAGTGCAAAGGATAGGCGGGGGTGTTGGGTGTATGGACTCCATGAGAAGATCACCAGCCCAGCCCCCGGAACGACCTATCAGGCCCCCTATCCTTTTGCTACACGTGGCTTGCTGCATGGACAAATAGTTAAAAATGACAATAACGTGAAGCTGAGATGGCGTCGATGGCAGATGCTGAGATGGCGTGACGTCGATGTGGCAGATGCTGAGATGGCGTGATGTCGATGTGGCACAGGCTAAGATGGCGTTGATGTGGTCGATGTGGCAGAGGGTTTGTCAACATGAAACATGAAGGTTAAATGCGAGTTCATAAAAACACAGTTTTAATTAATTAAAAAAAAATGTGGTTAGTTTTAAATAATAAAAAGAAATGATTTTTAATATAAAGTCATTTCTTTTAAGGGTTAATAGTTATATATTAAACATAATAAAAAATGATTTTTTATTATAATATCATTTTTTTTGGAGGTGTGTTATTTCGAAAAGGTGTGACATTTCAAAATGCACATTGGAGAAGTATATATTGAAAAGACAAAATCATTTGTAGAGGTGTCTCTCGATTCTTCATCTCACTACTTGAAGAAGAAGTAAGGCCAAAGGGAGCGATGCAGTTCTAGAAGCGTGTGGAGACTTAATATCTTAAGGGCGGCAGGGTGGTGCTAGGGCAGGTCGATGCCTGCGAAAGGGAGTTGTTGCTTCCTTGTTAGTCGTCGCTGACTAAACAGGGGGTCGTAGCCTCTTACCAGTTGGTGCTGGTGAATTAAGGGTGTGGGTGCATCCTGATTGGTTGGTGTCGATCAAATTCTATTGTAATGTGTAAAAAGCAATTTTGCAGATAATAGAAAAGCTTTGGTGGTTTACCCAATTGGGGTTCCACGATAAATCAGTGTGTTGAAATTTGTTTTACATTTGTCAAAAATTGTTTAAATTTTAGCAGTCACTGATTCACCCCCCCCTCCCTCTCAGTGACAAGACCTGATCTAACAATCCCCTCATCCCACAATTAATCAACTCATCCCAACAAAATACTTAATAAAATAAACCAAGAGCACTTGCATAACAGTTTCAAATACAACACTCCAACAATAGGTGACTCCATTAGCACTGGTCTCAAGCACTTGTAATCATATTTTCATACCTCTATTTTTAATTTCGCAAGTATTGTTTATTTTATGATTATGTCATGCTGTGGATGTGTTATAATTTATGTGTGAGCAAACTTGGTTTAAATTTCGATAATTCAACTCAAAAAACTCCTAAAAGCAACATCCATTCCAATCACTCAAACATTAACTAAAAGCCCTAGGAACCTGTTCTTTTAGTAGGGTCTACCCCCCATGGCTTCGTTAGGAGTTTGCCTAAACAGAGGAGTCGGGATCAGGTGACAGCACTTGACTCTTTGCTTGCCCCGAAGGCCACACCGAGCAGCTTCGAAAGATTTCTGCTGTGCTTCCCCCCAGGTGTGCATTTCGGTGGCAAAATCTACCATAAGTCTGCTACAGCAAGAGGTCATCACAATCAATTTTGGTATGATTATCAGACTGTTACTATAAGTGTGTCATCAGCTGTTAGTAAAGTTTGTAAGTGCTGAAACAGAGGTATTGTTTCCGCACTCTAAGTTAAAGTTGTTAGTCCAAAAGTCTTGTACTGGTATTGTACTTTGTTGAGGAATCTAAAGAGAAGTTTTGGTTGGGTTTTCTACCCCAAGAGGGTTTCCCAGGGTAACCTTGTGTTCTCTCTGTGATTGTCTTACTTTTAGTGATCCTTACTCATGTAGGCGTATGCTACAAATTTTTAAAAAATTCATACATACATCTAGTTTTCAACAATTTCCTCCTTAGTGGGGAAGAAGTCGGGAGGGGAGCATCAAGAGAAATTGAGTAGGGAGGAAGCCAGTTTATTGAGAATCGTGATAACACTCCTCAAGAAATGACTAGACCTAAGAAAAACAACAAGTTTGTTGGCCCGCTTGTGATATGAGCACAATACTAGTTATGCAAGGACATACTCACACCCAAGAAAGCACAAGAGAGCAAGTTTGCAAGTACAAGAGGAGATTGTCAAAACCATACAATTGCATATTCATTTGTATTACTATATATAGAATACAAATTGTGGGGAGAGTGGTTAAACTTGACCAAGTTTCCATTAAAATAAAATAAAGTGCATGAATGATCAATTTAGGCTAAGTCACTGAAAAGCATCACTATCGGATTTGCCCAAAACACCCCCATACCCGCATCTGAATCATACAGGATCTGGGGATTCGTTGATTTGGATTGGATTCTGCAAAAAAATGTGAGGTTTTTTTGGATCTGCTTCCAGTTCAAGGGGATTCAGACCTTCGTTTAGGTTTTGTTTTGGAATGTAGGTGAATTAGTTCCTGTTACCGCCGCCCCACTTTGACAGTGGTGTCCACATGTAAAATTCTTTTCACAACCTGTCAAGGGGCTGATACCTTCAAGAAAGCTACAGGAGGTTGGTTGCATTTGCTTTGGTTATTGGTCACTTTCCAGCCCATGCTTGTGTACAGGGAAGTCTTCATTTGATACCCTAAAATGCAGATCTATAGCAGTAGATTAAAAGGGCTAGATTCAGTAGAAATGACTTAAGACCATGGGCAATGTAACTGTTATCACACAACTTGTAGTTGCCCCTAGTGGTATCCCATCCGGGACGGTAGAGGAGTCAGGCAACTAAAGAGGTGACCCAAGAGATGCCACGGTTCCCAATGCAGGTGGGAGTCACGTCAACCGAGGCACTCTTCGCTTTAGGTCAAGGTATAACTAGACCAAGGGGGAGACCCTATATCCCAATCACAGTTGATTGGACCCAAACAAAGGTTTCTAAGTGTAGGTAAGTAATGAGTTACGAAAACCAATGCAAGGCTAAGTGGACCTAAGGTTTAAGGTATGGTTGAGGGAAGTGTAAGAGATTATTAACGTTTCAACCTATGTATGGTCTAGGCCACATGATGGGGTATGATGACAAAGTATAGTACCATGTGTTTACACAAGTGGGTCTAGTTTTCTTGGGAAGTGTGAAGTGATTCTAGGTAGGCCCACAAGGTGAAGTTAGGTGTGAGGTAGGTACTATAGGTTATATGTAGGCTAGATCTATGAGTTGAAGTTGATTTCAAGGATACCCATGTGCTAGATCTAGGATTTGACACCAATCCCAAGGAGTGCGACTTGCTTGGTGATGGACTAGTGCCTTGTTAAGTGGGCTAATGGGGTCAAAAAGTATGTCAAATTGTAGATCGGGACACCTAGAAGCCAAGTCAAGTGGGTTGAGTGAAATCTAATGGTTGGATCTTACTAGATCTAGGTTTTTAGGAGATTACCCTAAGTGGACCACAATCCCTTGAAACAAGGAATGCAATCCCCAAGGAGGATCTTGACAAAAAGACAGTGTAGACCTAGGTTTCAAGGCATGGGCATTCCAAATCCACGAATAACTCAAACACCCACTTCCTAGAAGTGGACCAACTCAAAAAATCAAGGGGGTGCGATTTGCTCAAGGAGGGTCCAAAAATGAGTTTTGGTGGACCAAATCAAGTCCAATGGCCACCAAAATGTAGATCCGGGATGTTAGTACCCCGATCTATGTTCCTTCAAAGTTTCAAGTGAATCCAATGGCTAGATCTTAGTAGATCTAAGTTTTAAGATACCAAGAAGGTCAAAAGAGGGTTTCAACCCCTTAAAACATGGAGAGATGTCCACAAGGTAGTTTTCACCAAAGTAAAGATATGGGTATAGGTTATCAAATGTCTAGATGTCAAATCAAGTGGGATCTCACCTACCCATGTGCTAGATCTAACCCAACAAGCTTCTCTTAGGAAAATCGATTTAGGTTCAAGAAGGCTTTTTGCATTGAAAAGTGTGTCAATTTTTAGCCAATCACCACCAAACTATAGATCCAACTAGGGGTGGATCCTATAGAGGTGGGTTTTTAATATCTTTTCAATTGCAAGGCTAGATCTAAGTAGATCTAAGAAATACCAAAATTGGGGTTTTGATTTAATTAGGGTTTTATGACCAATGAAGATAGAATGGATGAAAGAGGCACATACCTTGTAGATCTTACCTCAATTGCTTATGGCCACCTTGCAAGTTGATAGCATTCTCCTATGTGTATATTCAAGAGTGAGATCCAAGTGCTCCAACCAAATCGCCCTTCTCCAAGACAGCCAAATCGTCCTCCTCCTACAAGACAAGATCAAAGAAACAAGTCAAGCAAGATGATTATGAAAATGGTAGAAAGATGTAATAGAAAGCATCAACTATGTCACGAAGATACAATAATGATACTCTCTGTCACAAGATCAACCCAAGAGAGAATATGTGGATCCCTCCAACAATAACCCTCATGAAGTCGCCCTCCTCTCTCCAATTCGACTTTCCTGTCAAAAAGGTTAGCAAAAGCACCAAAATCCACAATGATACATAGAAGAGATACTGTATATTCAATATGCAAGAGAATCCACAATGCAAGAGAGATGTGCTCCACAAAAAATCTTCTATTCCAATATTCCAGAGCTCCAAAGGTGAGCTATACAATGGGGGGTCTCCTCCTTATATAGGATAATAAAGACCAAAACCCTATACCACTCTACAATACTACATCAAATGAGTGGTTGAGATTATAAGATCTCATCATACAATCAATGGCTAGGATGAATACATAACAATATATCACATGGATCACTCAACATAACAATAGCGCCCTCACTAAATGGTACAATGGAGGGTGACGTCATCCCACAAGAGGGGTATAAAGTACAATAATCCACCTCATGATGACTAGGACATGATAAAATAAGCACATGGTGGGGCTAGGAGGTATAAATCCTTGCTAGCTCACCCCAAGGCACAATAAAATAATAAAATATGTCCAATATAATGATAATGACCAAAACTGTCCTCAGAATCCATGACAGTCGAGCAGTAAATGTCCTCCTGTGATCAATCTGGAGATACCCACATGGTGAAAACTGACTGGAAGATAGTGAGATCACCCTGGAAGACCTCTGTGAAAACCAAATGCCAAAACCTTGCCTCAATTGCCCAAATCGATTTCCTCAGTGACCACTTTATCCCATTTTTTGAACTGCCTCGGGAACTGTGAAAGTGCCAAAACTGCCTCCTAGGGTGCTAGCGCTGTCAATCTGAGCCCACCAGGCTCTCCGGGAGGGGGAATAAATGGTAATAACAAGTGGCTGGACCACCCCCTCCACCATCAGCGCCCTAGGTGAACTGGCCTCTCGGGGCCCCTGCTGCTCAGGCTGGGAAATCAGCCCCAAATCTGGTCAACAAGTGTAAAACTGCATCAATCACTGTCAGAAGTGCCCGGAACTAAAAGATAAGTGTCTCAATGGATCCAGAAGACCCAAATCCACTAGGAATGAGTACTCATACACCCTGGGTTGCCCTAATAGGCCAGCTGTAGGGTCCACCATATATGGACAATGTATAATCTGCTGATCTGTAATAATAATAACCTGCTGAACTGGATCAAAACATCATCTGTATCATATGTCCATCATATGATATCATCATCAAACATGTGGGACCATAAATCATCATCAATAATCATCCATGCATGGTCCACATCATCACGGATCCCAAGAATATATAATCAAGGATAAATCACATCAGTAGATTAAGACAATGTTTCTCTAATCATTCCCACAGCTAAGCTCAAAGTATAAATTCCATTCAGTGGCATTAATCAAGTTAACATATTCCGTGGTTATATAAAATTACTTGCACCATAGTTCAAATGACAAACTCACCCATTGGACATGGTCAAACTGCTAGTGAAGGATGAAGGCTAGGAGCAAGGTTGGGCCAAGGGTTTGACTTGTCTAACTTAACTCAAAAATACTTTGGACTGGGAAAAGGGGGAAGCTACAAACTCTGTGCTGGACAAAAGAACACGGGGGATGGCTGTGCCTCACAAATGGATAAGTTGTTTAGAGAGTGTTTATTCAACTTAGGCATCATGTCTACATCAAGTTGATCCAGGTTCATTAGGATCATTCAATTTCATTTCCATGGCCTTTTTGGCCTACATAACCCTTCGGATTTCAGATGTGCTGAGAAGCACAACTAGTTGCAGCTTGCATCCAGGGCATGTTTTTCATATATTTATACAAGGTCAGCAATTGTTTAGATATAGCTTTTAAGAACTATTGCTTTTTGGACCTTTCTTATACTCTTCGAGGAGTATTTTTTTAGCTTTTCACTGCTCTTGCCCTTTTTGTTTCCATGGGCGAATTTTTAGTTTCCATAGGTAGAACATGAGCTTTCAGTTTTAGCCAACAACATCTCAAGTGACTAGGGGGAGTTCGAGCCAAGGCCTACAATCCAACTCACCAAAGGCAAGTTCTGTCACCAACTCAGAGCCGAGACACTGAATAAACAGGGATGCGGTCCAAACACAGAGGTAGAAAAATAGGGAAGTCCTCAGTATCAGAAAGTCAAATGAGATCAGTCAGGGTTTAAAGTCAAACAGGAAGGTCATGTATGGATGGAGACAAGTGGATATGGAGCCTACACTAGCAGACAACTGGTGTCGGGAAAGACCATGTCTATGTAAGGTGGAACACCAGTAAGTTTTGTTAAATGACTTAAAAGTGCAAGCAATTGTCCATTTTATGATTTACAGTTCATTTAAATAGTTTGCCACATTAGGAATAATATACCAAGCACATGCTATAATCATGACTAAATCAACAAGCTAATAATCCACTGTCAGTGAGAACATATCCATAGATCATACAACATCATCATAATAATCATCATCATGCAATATCTGAAACACATCTGAAGTACATCTCTAGGCACTGAACTGAAACTGTAATGGGATAAGTGGTCACATCAGTCATCAAATCTGAACTCTCAAGGCTCAGCCTTGACACAAGGTCATAAAATCTGAAAAATGTACTGCTCTGATCATGAGTGATCCAAAATATATAGCCATGCTCTGGAATAAAGGAAGCTCTGGAATGTGCAGATATCTGCTGTACAAGCATAGTAGCCCTGCTACTATGGTGTGATAACAGTAACCGTTTTGTAGCAGCCTGTGGTCCTCCTCAGTAGCAGATCTGGAAGCGTTTTGAAGGGACAAAACCAACAGAAGTACAGTCCTCTAAGACCTGCAAGCATGCACAAATCAAGCATCATTAGCAAAACTGATATTTGAGCTATATATTTGGTTGAGTTCATCACTTATTTGACAGCAAAAAGATGGCAGTGTCTGGACCCCTTTGCCAGCAACCATAAAACAATCGAGGTGACCTCTCGAACTTTAAAGTTCAGCTTTCACATCAATATTGAGGAGGGAGTATTATAATAGAAAACCTTTCGATAGAGTGAGAGAGATAGTGGCTACAGAGTATGATGCACTTGTTGGAGTGTGGATTGCCTCCTGGTAGAATTATTGGCATGCAAACCGACAATACCTGAACATGTAGGGGTTGAGCAGTTGCACAAAATATAAGTTCTGCTGGAACAGCTAGCGGAACCAAGGAGCGTTTTTTTTTTGTTACCAGTTTTGTATCGTGGCACCTCTCACTACCTCCGTGATAATATTTTTACTGGCTGCGGGAGTATACTCATCGTTAAGGGTGGGCCTCCTACAGTTCCGAGTGGAAGTTAATGCCACAACAACAAATCAGAAAAGGGAAGTTTTAGTCACCACTAGTACTTCACGTGGAGCTTGGAGCCTTGGACTTGCGACTTCATTGGCCGCCAATCCGCTCATGCGTGCCCAGGCCTAGGCACGCTTCTTCACGTGGAGCTTGGATCCCCATTTCCTTTTGGTAGCCGATGTCATGACAGTGTACCACGTTTTCTATCATTAACAGTTGTTTGGGGTCTCTTTTGATTGCCAATTGTTGACGAATCATCACTCGTCGCATTAGCTTGCCGTCGATTGGAGTTAGTGCGACTTTATGATGAGTCGAGGTTCACTGAGCTTGGAGTTGTGGAGCATCTCGTGAAATGGTATTTTCTTGACCCTCGTATCAAACGATTTATTGCCAGCCACTTACAAGATGAGCTTTGGAGCAGCTAGCGACCCACGTATCAATTGTTTTCCTAGCGGCTGTTCATTGGGAGTCTTGTCCACCTCGAAGCGTCAACTTCAGTCTTAAAGAGTGCCAATATGATGGTCCAGTTGATATCATTTGATAGCTGTGTGGGCATATTGGCTTACATGGTTGTGGAGGCAGCTAGTCGTCGAGGAATTCCATTTCACGTTTTGATTGGTCATCTTTGGGCTGGAACGATTTGTTTAGTGGGAGTGCCTTTTAAAAAAGTGGATCTTCATCCACTTTTTTCTTTGTTTTTATTATTATTTTATTTCTTTTTTTTAAATTTTTTTAAGAGAGCTTTTTGGGCCTGTAAAAAGGACAACCTCCTTCATTGTAAGTGTGGAAAAAGTTGGGAGTTTTTCTTTCCCTTTGAGCTTAATAGAAAACATCATTTTGGGGTTTTTGGATATATTGGAGCACTCTCTTTGATGTGTGGCGTGATCTTGTAAGAGCTTAAATAAGTGTGAATGTTACTAGATTTCCATTTTTCTTTTCCATGTTCATGGATGAGGCCATAGAGGGGTGTTTCCACCACATTGGAAGGTGAAAGGTCTCAACAGCTGCTAGTTTCTTTCCCTTTGTAAGCATGCATATACAAGTATCGATCTTAACATTTTATCTTGGTTGATTGTGTGATATTGATCTCTTGTGTGTACAGCGCACCTCCCATCTCTTGTGTGTACAGCGCACCTCCCACAGCTAGAAAGGAAGAAGTAAATTTGGTTGTTCACACTAGACTGAGTAGGGTTTGCTTAATCATGCGATCTCTCCCCCTCAGTCATATATGACACAATGCCCTCTTCAGTTCTCTTTTTGACTCCATTCTACCCTCCTGATTTATTGGCATTGGTCTTTGCTTGAGGAATGATCTTTCCCTCCCCATCACTTATTCAAATTACCTTATATACTACAACCGTTTCCCTAAGGCAACCTCTTCAGTTCACCTTGCAGCACCTGCGTTAGTGATCCTACCTTAGGGAAGCCCCCCTTGAGTTGGAGAAGAGCCAACCTGAAGCGAGGAAGAGAGGAGCGTGGTGACATTGGCTGCTCTTTTCAAAGTTGCCATCGGGTTGGTGGGCTTACTTTTGGGATTTAGCACACTCACAACAGTTTCAAGCAGCAACAGTTCCTCATAACTAATTCCCATTCTTTAGGAATTGTATCCTCCCTTGGGAATCGATTACATTGCATAATAAACCTCCAACAAAGATATACACTAAAAAAGGAAAGATAGAGAGGGGCCCACTATGGCTAGTAAACATGGGAGAGAGGTTCTATTTATCTTTTCATTTCAATTTTTATGCTCATTGCTGTAGTTTATGGGGCATCTGTTGATTTATTTCATTTTAGTTCTTTGTGTTCTGTCTGACCATAAAGGCACAGTGATAGCTAGTTGTTTCTGTTGTGAAGTTATAGTATTGTTATCACACAACTTGTAGTGTCCCTAAAGGTTATATTGTCCAAGATGGTAGAGGCAATGGACAACTAAAGAGGTGACCCAAGAGATGCCACGGTTCCCAATGCAAGTTGGTGTCATGCTAACCGAGGCACTCTTTGCTTTAGATCAAGCCTAAGCAAGACCAAGGGGGAGACCCTAGCTAACCTCTGAAGGCTAGCGAACCCACTCAAGACCTCTAAAAATGTTATCACACAACTTATAGTTGTCCCTAAAGGTTATTCTATTCAGGATGGTAGAGGCAATGGACAACTAAATAGGTGACCCAAGAGATGCCACGGTTCCCAATGCAAGTTGGTGTCACGCTAACCGAGGTACTCTTCACTTTAGATCAAGCCTAAGCAAGACCAAGGGGGAGACCCTAGCTAACCTATGAAGGCTAGCGAACCCAATCAAGACCTCCTAGGGAAATGTGAATGATGAAAAATGAAGAGATCAAGAGGGATAGATCTAGATCTAGATGGATAAGTGGACTTAAGGAGTTAGGGCTTGGTTGAAGAGGCTTATGAGATGGACAAATGTTCAACCAATGAAAGATTAGGCCACTTATAGGTTAAGATTAGTAGATCTAGATAGATCTAATGCCAAGTAAAAATATCCAAGTGGGGACCACCCTTAAAATATGGGAAATGGTCAAAATTGGGACCACAAGGTGAAGATCTAAGTGAAATGGCACTAGGGGGTTTATTATGCAATGGATCTATGGATTTGAGAAGAAAAGAGCAATACCCACGATGTGGATCTAGCAAAAGGCCACCTACCCAACAAGTGCGACCTCCCTTGGAGAGGCCCAGTGCCTTAGATCGGGGGGTAAATGGAGTCGGATGTCCACCAAATTTTAGATCTGAGATGTGTGCATTAATATTTAGGTGGGTTTTAATTATTAAGCCCGAGTCATCGCTAGCTCTCACTAGATCTGAAAAATAAAAAATGAGGGTTTTAATTTTAAGGGTTTTTAGATCTAGAGAATAAATGGATAGGCTAGAAGAATAAAATACGTACCTCTCAAGCGTACCTGGATAATGAAATGGATGCCGATTATGACGAGGATTACTTTCCCACAGATCAAATGAAAGATTTGTAGTTTCTCTTGCTCATGCGATTTGCCCAAGTCCACACATGCGCCCCTCTCTTCCTGCAAAACGAAGGAGACAAAGCTCAATTAGCACAACAAAAATGAGGGTAGATGCAAACAAGAAGTAAAATGATAGAGAATGATTGGTACAAAGACAAAACCACTCCCTGTTTAACCCAAAATCTGACAGAAGCTTGCAGGGTAGGCCTCCCCACCAATGTTCACTCCTCCAAATCGTCTTCTTTCCCTGCAAATTGATATAGTGGAGAAAAATACAAGATAGCTACAAAATTCCTTCAATGCAATGGAAAAAGCATTTACAATCATCATAGCCAAACACCCATATCAAGATCCAAGCATGTATTCAAAAGATATTTCTTCTATTCCAATAGCCAAGAGCCAAAAATCTCTAGATGCCTTTACAAGAGGGGGGCCTCTTCCTTAAATAGGAGGAGAGACCAAAACCCTAAACCACTTTATGAACGAGTGGTTGAGATCAAAAGATAAATATAATCTAATCAACGGCTAAGATGAGCCGGTGCAATATAACATGGATCAACTCACTAGAGAGGGAGGGTGCACTTCACTAAGACGCCCTAGGGGGGATGGCGCACTACATAAAGATGACTGAAACAAGAGTTTGCCACATAAGATGACAAGGACAAGTGACTAGGAGCACATGGTGGGGCTAGGATGTCTTATTATCCTTCACTAGCATCACCCCATTGCACAATGATATAACATATGACTCAATAACATGTCCAAGTGAACAAATGATCAAATCCTGGCCCTTTCAGTGAGAGAGAAATACATCAAAATGACAACCCGAAGAGTGTGTGGACCCCACTGAATGCTGCAAGCTGATCTGGAAGGAGTGGGATACACCATAGATGACCTTTGAACAGACCTGTTATCACACAACTTGTAGTTGCCCCTAGAGGTATCCCATCCGGGACGGTAGAGGAGACAGGCAACTAAAGAGGTGACCCAAGAGATGCCACGGTTCCCAAGGCAAGGTGGGAGTCACGTCAACCGAGGCACTCTTCGCTTTAGGTCAAGGTGTAACAAGACCTAGGGGGAGACCCTATAACCAATCACAGTTGATTGGACCCAAACAAAGGTTTCTAAAGGTAAGTAAATGAAGAGTTACGGAAACCAATGCAAGGCTAAGTGGACCTAAGGGTTGAGGTATGGTTGAAGGTGATGTAGGAGATTGTTAGTGTTTCAACCTACGTATGGTTTAGGCCACATGATTGGGTATGATGACTGGATGTAGTACCATATGTTTACACAAGTGGGTCCTGTTATCACATATATAGTAGTCGGGCTACCATACATTATTTTTCTCATTCCAGTACACTATTCAGCCAGTTCCCTTGCATTTGGAGAGGCCGAGATGAGCATCTTTATTGGATTACTATCAGATTGTGGACAGCAGTTGTATTCCCCATGCCATGACCGAGTTTCAGGACACTCAGAGAGATGACCGATGTAGCCATTATATCATTGGTACAGAGCAGTCAGTAGTGCCCAGAGTTACAGCAGCAGTTTCAGAGGACAGATGATGGTACAGGTTGATGTGCATTCAGGTATATGACTCAGCAGGTATATTACGGTGTTATGGTTAGATTGCTTTTATACTTATTCTTATAGCATGTCATAGCACTTAGTGTCATGATCTGGCGATCATATAGATACATGGACCTGGTTGACCTATTATATATATATATTACTGTCCCTACTCAGACTTAGAAGTTCACTATTCATACTCATTGGTATTTACCCTCCTTAGGGAGAATAGAGGTGATCATTCCACCATACCATGGCTTGCTAGTGTTGGCTCCATCATTTCATTGTCTTCATCCATCCATGGCCTACCTTTTAGATTATCACCCTGATTTGCTACTTGACTAGTGACATGGAGGACCTTTCCCCACTGTAGCCTCTGTATTGGATGAGCCTCCCTGTTTATTGTGTCTCGGCTCTGAGTTGGTGACAAAACTTACCTATGGTGAGTTGGAGTTCCTTGAGAATTCCCCCTAGTCACTAAAGTTGTGTTGGCTAAACCTGAAACTTTTAGTGCTGCCATGAATGCAAAATCTGAAAAATGAAATGCTATATCTTGTATGTGAAAGAAATGCCAATTGAAAATGGCCATGAAAAATAAAATGTTATATCTTTTGGAAAAATAAATACCTAGGTAAACAAGTTGTCCATGACACACCTAGAAGTGCTCAGGTAAACAAGTGCCTTAAAAACACACCTTCAGCAGAAAGCCTAAAAATAAATGTAAATCTATGCAATGTGTTTGTAAACACACATAGATCAAGGCTATGGAAACTTCAGGCCCAAAAAGCAATGGAACTTAAATGTTATATCTAAACAATTGCTGGCCTTATTTGTATTATGGATTGTGCGCATCTGTGAAGGTGAATAAACCATCTTTAAACAACTCATCCATTTGTGAGACACCGCCATTCCCTGTGTTATTGCTCATTCAGTACATACTATGGTGTGTATTCCCTTTCCCTTGCCAAAGTGTCACAAAGTCAAGTCAGTCAAGTCATCCCTTACCCTAGCCAGTTATTTCAGCCTTCACCCTTCACTAGCAAATTGATCACAACTATGAAGTGAGTATGGTCCTGAAAGTCTAGTCTGAGTAATAATAATAATTAACGACACTATATATTTGGATTTAGATCGCCAGTCATGATTACTCCGTGTTATAATTGTTATTCGAATAAGTTGTAGAGCATGTATTAACCTTGACACCTTGCAGCAGCTATGGATGATGGTCTGAGTTGTATTTGGTCTTGGTTAGACCTAGTTTAACCATGGAGGACCATGGGACATGAGATGTTAGACCTTATGATGATATGGATAGATGATATATGGTCTATGTACACATACATGATGATTCTATGCAGCAGCTACAGGGTTATGATGATGATTCTTGGGATACAGCAGTGTTTGGTCATTTACAGATCATTATTATTGGCCTTGTTCCGGTACATTGGATATTTATTTTGATCATGCAGAGATTCATATGGTGTATGAGTACACATCTTAGATGGATTTGGACCTTCTGAATCCAATGGGACAGTTTGTTTTCAGTTCCGGGCACTTACAGTGATGATTTAGCCTCAGTAGGCTGTCCTAGTGCAGTTTTGGTCTGTTGGAGGCCCTGTCGGAGCAGAGATGACTTTTATCCGGTTGACCTAGGGCGCTGATGATGGAGGGGGTGGTCCAGCCACTTGTTTTTACCATATTACCCCCCTCCCGGACACATTGGTGCCCTCACCTTGACAGCGCCATCACTCCAGGAGGCTGTTTGGGCAGTTTCACGTTTCCCGAGGCATTTCAGGATTGGTAGAAATGGCTATTGAGGAAATCGATTTGGGCTACTGAGGCAAAGTTATGGCATGGGATGATCAGTGATGATAGATCGGGGTCTTCCACACCTTCTCCAGCAGTTTCAGCTTCATCGGGGCCCGCATCCATCACTTATGGCACTTTCTGTGGATTTTTGAGGTCTTTTGAGGACCACGACTTCACTAGGGAGGCACGATTTGGTACTTTCATGATTATTTATTGGTTATTGTGCCATGGGGATTGACCAAGGAGGGATAAAATTACCCCTTGGACCCACCATGAGCCTCTTATGATATTTTGTCATCATGATTTGGTAGGATTCCCCTCTCCTAGGGCGACTTTGTCCACTTATGTTATATTTTATGTGTGATCCATGTATTATATTGTTGAGCTCATCTCAACCATTGATTAGACTTTTGTATCTTATAATCTTAGCGACTCATTCAAAAAGTGGTTAGGGTTTTGGTGCCTCTCCTTCCTATTTAAAGGAGAGAGCCTCTCATTGTAAAGGGACTTTTGGCTCTGGATTATTGGAATAGAAAATTATTATTGCATCTATCTCCAATGTTGTGGTGAATGTTTTTGGTGTTCGTTCGTTGGTTCTTCCTTTGCACTGAGTTATTGGAGATCTTGTTTGCCATATCTATTGTACCACGATTTTGCATCTACAGGTGGAGGCCGATTTGCTTGGAGGAGGAGGTATTGGTAGGGGAAGACTCTCCCTACTTCTTCTTTGGAGCTCTTCGTTGGTAACAGGGAGTATTACTGTCCCAGGACCTTCTATTTCATGTTACTATTTGCATTTCTCTTGTATTTCTTCCATACTTGCTCTTACTGATTGAATCTTTATTCCTTGGTTTGACAGGTAGAGGAAGGCGCACTTGTGGACTTGGGCATCAAATTGGCAAGCAAATCAACAATCTCTCATTTGATCTTTGCGGAAATCTTCCTCAACATCAAGGCATCTCATCCACATCATTCAGGTATGATCTCAAGGTAAGTTCTATCTCCATGATCTATCCAATTGTCAAAAACACTTAAAACCCTAATTAATTAAAACCCCAATTTTGCATTTTCTTAGATCTACTGAGATCTAGTGGGTTGTTGGGCATGATATTGAAAACCCACCTCTATAGCATCCACGACATCCCGGATCTATAGTTTGGTGAGGATTGGCTTCCGTTTGACCCCTCTCCCAAGCCAACTTAGCTTCTCCCAAGGAAGGCGCACTTCACCATTTGAGCAAGTTGACCTAGATCTAATACATGGGTGTTTGAGATTCCACTTGATTTGACATCTACACATCAAATAACATACACCCAGGTTGTCCCTTTCTTGAATTTCACCTTGTGGGCCCCATTCCACATTTTAAGGGATTTAATCCCCATTTTGGACCACTTGGAACACTTAAACTCAGATCTACAAAGATCTAACCGGTGGATTGCCACGAAATTATAGATCCATACTCCTACTTGACTGATCTACCCGGATCTAAAGTTTGGATGCCATCCGACATGATTTGACCCACCTAAACCCAAATTGAAGCCTCCTTGGGTAAAGTCGCACCACCTTGGAGAAGTGAGTTTACTCACTTCTAGGAACTGGGTACTTGAGATTATTGCAGATCTGAAACCGGAATAATTTAAAACCTAGGTCTAGACTGTCACTTTGTCAAATCTTGCCTTGGGGACTGCATTCCTTGTTTTTAGGGATTGTGGTCCACTTGGGTTAAACCTAGATCTAGACACATTTAACCATCAAGACCTACACTGTCCACTTATCTCATGTTGTAGGAGTCCTAACCATAAGTCAACCCCACTTTGACTCCACTTCCCAATTCCCAAGGCACTGGTTTCTCTACAAGGTAATTCAACTTTCCTAGATTGTTGGATTGACTTGTGGTTTGACCTATGTATGGTAGACTATACCTTTGAAGACATCATGAACCATGGTCAAGCTTGTCTCATGTACTAGTTAGCCCCAATACAAACCTTAACTATCCTGCATTGGACACGGTTCCCAAGGCAGTGGATCTTTTGACATTGAACTAGTACATTAGCCCTAGATCTCACTACAAACATTTTAAGTCACTCGTACATTCAACTATGAACCAAAGCTATACCTATTAAACCCCTCACTTGGCTTGTGACTTCATCCTTAGGTCTAGGATAAACCATACACCTAACTTCACCTAGAAATACCCTGATTTGGTGTCTTGGTTTTGATCTCTCCTGTCGGGAGTAGATCGGGTCTCCCCCTTTGTTGTCTGGGCTAGATAACATAAAGCGAAGGTTGCCTCGACTGGCGTGACAACCATACATATTGGAGGTCGAGGTGATCGTGGTTGCACCTTTGAGTTGCCCTTCCCTATTGCTATCCATGACTGGATCCATCCATAGGGGTAACTACATCTTAGGTGATAACAGGTCCTATTTCCTTGGGAAGTGTGAAATGGTTTTAAGTGGGCCCACAAGGTGAAGCTAGGTGTGAAGTTGGTACTAGATGTTAGGTAATGACTAGATCTATAGATCTAAGTTGATTCTAGAAGTACCCATGTGCTAGATCTAGGTTTTGACACAAATCCCAAGGAGTGCGACTTGCTTTGAGGATGACTAGTGCCTTGTAAGATGGGCTAATGGGGTCAAGAAGTATGTCAAAGTGTAGATCGGGACACCTAGGAGCCAAGTCAAGTGGGCTAAAAGAGATCTAATGGTTGGATCTTGCTAGATCTAGGTTTTCAAGTGATGACCATAAGTGGACCACAATCCCTTGAAACAAGGAATGATACCCCCAAGGCGGATCGTGACAAAAAGATACTCTGGACCTAGGTTTCAAGGTATGGCCGTTCCAAATCTCCAAAAATCCCAAACACCCACTTCCTCAAAGTGGACAAACTCACCTTCCCCAAGTAGTGTGACTTTGTTCAAGGAGGGTTAAAAGGTGGGTTTGGTGGACCAAATCAAGTCCAATGGCCACCAAACTATAGATCCAAGTAGCTAGTACCCCGATCTATGTATGTCCCGAAAATCAAGTCAATCCATGGGCTAGATCTTAGTAGATCTGAGTTTTGAGGTGCCAAGAAAATCAAAAGGGGGTTTTAACCCCTTAAAACATGGAAAGATGTCCACAAGGTAGAATTCACCAAAGTAAGGATCTGGGGGTAGGTTATCAAGTGCCTAGATTGCAAATCAAGTGGGATCTCACCTACCCATGTGCTAGATCTAACCAAACAAGCCTCTCACTAGGAAGTGCGATTTGGGTCAAAGAGGGCTTTTTGCCTTGAAAAGTGTGCCAATTTTAAGCCAATCACCACCAAACTATAGATCCAACTAGGGGTGGATGCTATAGAGGTGGGTTTTCAATATCTCTTCAAAAGCAAGGCTAGATCTAAGTAGATCTAAGAAACACCAAAAACAAGGGTTTAATTAATTAGGGTTTTTATGATCTAGAAATCATGGATGATTCAAGGAAGAAGAAGATCATACCTCTTGGAACATACCTGGATGAAGAGATGAATGCTAGTTGAGACGAGGATTACTTTGCCAAAGATCAAATGGAGAATTGTTGAAGCCCTCTTGCCAAATCGATTTTCCCAAGCCACATGTGATTCCCTCTAACCTGTCAAAACCAAGGAGCAAAGCATCAATCAATTTAACATGTTGAAGGTAGATACAAGCAAGAGAGAGAGAAACATAGAATAGTTGACACAAAGGCAAAACTACTCCCTGTCAAACCAAAACGACTTCTTCCAAGTTTGAAGGGCAAGCCTCCCCACCAATTCGCCCTTGTCCAAAATCGTCCTCTTAACCTGTAAATAAAATATGGCAAATATGCAAGATAGCTACAATAGATCCTCCAGTGCAATGGACAAAAACATTTACAATCGAAACAACCAACATCCACTCCAATCCAAGCATGTACTCCAAAAGATAGAAATTTTTATTCCAAGAGCCAAGAGCCAAAAATCTCTAGATGATTTTACAATGAGAGGCTCTCTCCTTTAAATAGGAAGGAGAAGCACCAAAACCCTAACCACTTTTTGAATGAGTGGCTAAGATTAAAAGATACAAATGTCTAATCAATGGTTGAGATGAGCTCAACAATAAAATACATGGATCACTAATAAAATATTATATGAGTGGACAAAATCGCCCTAGAAGAGGGGAATCCCACCAAATCATGATGACAAAATATAACAAGGGGCTTATGGTGGGTCCAAGGGGTAATTTTATCCCTCCTTGGTCAATCCCCATAGCACAATAATCATAAAATAATCCTCAATGTACCTTATCGTGCCTCCATGGTCAAATCATGGGCCTCAAAAAGCCCTCAGAAATCCTCAGAAAGTGCCATAAGTGATGGATGGGGGCCCCGATGAAGCTGAAACTGCTGGAAGAGTTGTGGAAGACCCCGATCTATCATCACTGCTCATCCCATGCCATAACATTGCCTCAGTAGCCCAAATCGATTTCCTCAATAGCCATTTCTACCAATCCTGAAATGCCTCGGGAAGCGTGAAACTGCCCCAAAATGCCTCTTGGAGTGCCTGCGCTGTCAAGGTGAGGGCACCAGTGTGTCTGGGAGGGGGGGTAATATGGTAAAAACAAGTGGCTAGACCACCCCCTCCATCATCAGCGCCCTAGGTCAACCGGATAAAAATCACATCTGCTCTGACAGGGCATCCGACAGGCCAAAACTGCACTAGGACAGCCTACTGAGGCCCAATCATCACTGTAAGTGCCTGGAACTGAAAACAAACTGTCTCATTGGACTCAGAAGGTCCAAATCCATCCAAGATGTGTACTCATACACCATATGAGTCTCTGCATGATCAAAATATATATCCAATATACCGGAACAAGGCCAATAATAATGATCTGTAAATGACCAAACACTGCTGTAACCAAGAATCATCATCATAACCCTGTAGCTATTGCATAGAATCATCGTGTATGTATACATAGACCATATATCATCTATCCATGTCATCATAAGGTCCAACCATCTTATGTCCTCTGGTTGACCATGGTCAGACTAGGCCTAACCAAGTCAACATGACCCAATATAACTCAGACCATCATCATAAGCTGCTGCAAAGTGTCCAAGGTTAATGCATGCTCTACAACTTATTCAAATAACAATTATAACACAAAGTAGTCATTACTGGCGATCTAAGTCCAAATATATAGTGTCATTAATTATTAATATTACTCAGATTAGACTTTCAGGATCATACTCACTTCATAGCTGTGATCAATTTGCTAGTGAAGGGTGAAGGCTAAAATAACTGGCTAGGCTAAGGGATGACTTGGCTGACTTAACTTTGTGACACTTTGGCAAGGGAAAGGGAATACACACCATAGTATATACTGAATGAGCAATAACACAGGGAATGGCGGTGTCTCACAAATGGATGAGTAAAGAGGGTTTATTCACCTTTAACAGATGCGCACAATCCATAATACAAATAAGGCCAGCAATTGTTTTGATATAGCATTTAAGTTCCATTGCTTTTTGGGCCTAAAGTTTCCATAGCCTTGGTCTATGTGTGTTTATAAACACATTGCATAGATTTACATTTATTTTAGGCTTTCTGCTGCAGGTGTGTTTTTAAGGAACTTGTTTACCTGAGCACTTCTAGGTGTGTCATGGACAGCTTGTTTACCTAGGTATTTATTTTTCCAAAAGATATAACATTTTATTTTCATGGCCATTTTTATTTGGCATGCCTTTCATTCATGTGTGTTTAGAAACACATTGCATGAATGGGCTTTTCATACAAGATATAGCATTTCATTTTTCCAGACTTTGTATTCATGGCAGCACCAAAAGTTTCAGGTTTAGCCAACACAACTTTAGTGACTAGGGGGAATTCACAAGGAACTCCAACTCACCATAGGTAAGTTTTGTCACCAACTTAGAGCCGAGACACAATAAACAGGGAAGCTCATCCAATACAGAGGCTACAGTGGGGAAAAGTCCTCCATGCCACTAGTCAAGTAGTAAGTCAGGGTGATAAACTAAAAGGTAGGTAATGGATGGATGAAGACAATGAATAATGGAGCCGACACTAGCAAGCCAAGGTATGGTGGAATGATCACCTCTATTCTCCCTAAGGAGGGTAAAACCAATGAGTATGAATAGTGAACTTCTAAGTCTGAGTAGGGACAATATAATATATATAATAAGATCAACCAGGTCCACATATCTATATGATCGCCAGATCATGACACTAAGTGCTAAGGCATGCTATAAGAATAAGTATAAAAGCAATATAACCATAACACAATGATATACCTGCTGAGTCATATACCTGAATGCTCATCAACCTGTACCATCATCTGTCCGCTGAAACTGCTACTGTAACTCTGGGCACTACTGACTGCTCTGCATAAATGGTATAATGGCTACATCAGTCATCTCTTTGAGTGTCCTGAAACTCAGTCATGGCATGGGGACTACATATGCTGTCCAAAATCTGATAGCGATCCATAGATAGCTCCTCATCTCATCATCTCAAAGTAAAGGAACTGGTTGAAGAGTGCTCTGGAATCTGTAAAAATAATGTATGGTAGCCCGGCTACTATATATGTGATAACAAGACCTCATGCCAAAACCTTGCCTCAATAGCCCAAATCGATTTCCTTAACGACCTTTTTATTCCATTTTTATCCCACCTAGAAAACCATCAAACTGCCCACAACCCATTGCCTGGTGCCCAGACACAAAATCTGACTATACCATCATGTCCGGAGAGGGGGTAATATGGTAATAACAAGTGGCTGGTCCACCCCTCTCCTCTGTAGCGCCCTAGGAAACGACTCTCATCAGAGCAAATGCTGGACAGGCAAACTCAGCATGGTCAAACTGGACAATAGGTGAAAAACTGCTCTTATCATCACTGAAAGTGCCTGTAATTGAAAACGGAGTGTCTCCATGGATTTAGAAGACCCAAATCTACTAGAGATGAGTACCCATACACCCTGTGGCAACCTGTAAGATCATCTGTAGCCTCAGTCATACTTGGACAATAAAGATATAATGGTCTGGAGACAATAATAACCAATAAAAAAAAGTGCATTAACCATCATCTGAAACCTATGTCCACTGTATGGAACCACAAAAAAGTGTATCAAGGACCATAGATCATCGTCACATAGCATCACTGGCCCAACTCATCACGGATCCCAAGGTTGACTTGGTCAAAACTGATCAAAATATGACCCAGGCTTAGAAGAGCCTACTGCTGCAAGTGCAAATGGTTAAGACATGCTCTTTTAATCATTTTCATAGAAAGATTTAAAGCATTAAGCATCATTTCATTGACGGTTAACATTTAATTATAGTAAATCATAAGTTTAAATAATAGTTTACTTACAAAAGATCCTCAAGGATATACTCATTTTGTAGACATGATCAATAGGGGGTGAAGGCTAAGAAAGCAAGGCTAGGCAAAGGGCGAGGACTTAACTGACTCAATACTGTAATACTTTGGATAAGGGAAAGGGTATTACACACTTAAGCATATGTTGGATAAAGAATACACAGGGAATGGCAGTGTCTCACAAATGGGTAAGTTGTTTAGAGAGGTGCTTATTCAACCTTGGCAAATGTCTACAAATTCACATGATTACATTTCAATTCCTTGGCCAGCAGTTCTTTAGATTTAACATTTGTTTAACCACTGCTTTCTTTAGGCCTATACAACCCTTTTGGGGATTTCACCTCTGCTTAGAAGCACAACTACCAAAGCTTTCATCCAGGGTGTTTTAAGATTTCAATTCATTGCATTTGGCAACCCTTTTGGGGACTTCACCTGTGCTTAGAAGCACAACTACTAAAGCTTTCATCCAGGGTGCTTTCGAGTTTCCATTCTATTTCATTTGACAACCCTTTTGGGGATTTTGCATGTGTTAAGAAACACAACTACTCAAGCTCTCATCCAGGGTGTTTCTTAATGAAATTTCAAATATACTTTCACAAGATATAACATTAATTTCCATATGTAAATGATGATAGTATTATTTTCTCTAGGTTTTAGCCAACACAACTCAAGCAACTATGAGGACTTCCACAATCAAGACCAAACATTGGGGCAATCGACTAGAGTGATCAAGGTATAAAATCCAACTCACCAAAGGTAAGTTTTGTTGTCAACTCAGAGCCGAGACACAAACTTAACATGGATGTTATCCAACACAGAGGCAAAAGTGGGGAGGTCCTCTATATCACAGGCTGAGGTGCAAGTCAGGGCAAAAATAAAAAGTGGGAAAGATAATGGATGGATGGAGAAAGTGAAGGTGGTGCCTAAGCTAGCAAGCCATAAAGGTGGGAATGATCATGTCCACACTTCTAGGAGGGTAAAACCAATGAGTATAAAACACGAGCTTCTAAGTGCAAGTAATACAACCACTTAGATAATCAATAGCAACCAATTTCATTTCATATAGATATACTGCTAGATCATGATTACTAGATACTAAGTCAAGCTATC
The DNA here is from genome assembly GCA_027924585.1 of Larix kaempferi. Taxonomy (NCBI): domain Eukaryota; kingdom Viridiplantae; phylum Streptophyta; class Pinopsida; order Pinales; family Pinaceae; genus Larix; species Larix kaempferi. Next base: position 3,335,436 of record BSBM01000923.1, read on the forward strand.
AAAATGACCAAAAGAGCAAGATAATAAAACCAATGCACATCATATACCTGCTGGGCCATATACCTGTATCTGCTATTTGTACCAACTGTAACCACTGAGAACACTGCTGTTGAAGCTCCAAACACTACACTACATTTGTATGGGATAAAAGGTCATCTCAGTCATCAAATCTGAGTTCAAGAGGCCCAGCCCTGGCATAGGGTCTACAACATGTCTGATATAGGGTTGCTCTGATGTGTGAGTGATCACAAATAATACTGCTCTTCATAGCTGATCTCACTGGAACTGTGTAAAGGCAAAGCTAAAAAATATGCACATAACTGCTCTGCAATCATGGTAGCCCAGCTACTATGGATGTGATAACAAGTATTAAAGTATGAACAATTCTAGGGTCCATACTATTACCCTTCAAACTGGCAGTCTTAAATTAGCAGCACTATGTGGTCAATATGCTAGTGAATGGTAAGCATGTGGGAGAGGTGTAGGCCCAAATGTCACCTCAGCCCCAGCCTCTCAACTACTTTGGGTAACTTCCAAGCCCAAGGGAGAGCCCTTTAAAATACTTGCAAACCCCAAAACATGCAAATACCTTCCTACAACCTTCTAACTGGATCAATGCCTTGTATGCAGTCAAACAATGTATAAAGAAGACACTTAGATCTAATTAAGGAGTTATTTCAATAGTTGTGTTGACCACCAAACCAACTAGGTGGACAACCATGTACCATGCACATGTACCATGTGCCTTGAAGATGAGAAAGAAGTACCTAATGAAAATTTTAAAGCGAGGCAGCTCTTCTTCTTATCTTTTCTCCATGAAATTTCTGCACCCCTGCGGGGGATTTTGTAATGATATGTCAGCATGAGGGTCAATTTTTGTATAACTTATTTGCCTATGACTTTATCATTAGGGAAGCCCTTTCATCGAGTGTTTTTTCCCTTTGATAATTAAAATTTCTTTTTAGTGATTTTAATTATTTGAGTTTTTCACTCAAAAATACCTCTAAAGTGGTGAAATGTGTTTGAATGATCGAATCCATGAGGCATTGGGGCCTAGGAATGTTCTATATTACCATGCTAGACATTATCCAGAGTCTTGCATAATTTCATCAAGTTTTACTTGGGATTTTTTAATTTTTGGTAATTAAAAAATGTCCCTCAACATAAAATATTGTAATGTAAAAGAGGCATAAGTGGTCCTTTATGATGTTGTATAGGGGTATGGGTACCTCAAGATGAATGGCATGAGACCCCCTACACCCTTGGACCAAGTTTGAAGTCATTCAGGCAAGTTTTGCTAAGGTTTTGGACACATTTGCCTAAGTCAGTCAAGGAAATCAGGAAAATTGGCAAATAATTAGTAAGACAAATTTTGGAAAAGTGCCTAAAGTCACTTGGAGTGGCCAAGTTAAGTTTCTAAAGTTTATGTTATGTACCTAAGGTAAAATTAATGGTCAAAGCCCCCCCCCAAGCAAATGTTTTTCAAGTTTAAAGTTTCTTCCTAAGGGGGAAACCCTCTCTCACCATGGGAAATTAGATAAATTGAAATAATCCAAAAGGGGGGGGCCCCACCTTTTTGATTCATTCCCCTTGGCCTAGCAATGAAATATAAAACATGAGTGAGGGGGTTTTTCTCCCCATTGTTTGTTATTTTTACCCTATGGAAGTGCACCCCCCTCCATGGGCCCCCTTTCTCTCCAAGTGACAAATGTCATTGATGCAAATGAACTCTCCCCTTTCTTTTTTCCTATTTAAAGAGGCTATTCCTCCTCATTTGGGTTACAATCACTCATGTTCTTGCTCTCTCTTGCTCTCTTGCTTCCATTCTTGTCCAAGAAGAGAGCCATTGTAATTTCCAGCCTTGTGAAGTTAATGAAGAAAATCTTTGGAGGAAATACTGTCCCTGGCATTGTGTGTGAGGTAATATTGTTTCATTCTTAGTTTTTTCTTGCATTTGTGGATTTCAAGCAAAGTGTTTTGCTTGAGAATAACATTGTGATAGTGTTGGTTACATGTTATGTGGGTTATCTTCTTAGCATTTGAGAAGTTCATGGACTTCTAGTTTGAACATATGATTTCTCAAGTCTTTGTTTGATCTCTCACCCCATTTTCATGTTGAAGCTAGTTTGTTACAGGTTGTTTAAGCTTGGAGAGTGGGATTCCCAGGTGGGATACCCCATTGTTCAACAACTTTTGAAGGACTTGACATCTTCAACTAACATTTCTGTTTTGCAGATTTTTATTAGCTCCTTTTGTACTCTTAAATTGTCTTTTTCAAGTTTTTTACATACTACATTGCACTAGCAAAATTTCTGAAATTTATATGCAAAATTCCAAGTTGATTTTAAACTCATTTTTATCACATTTGCACAATATTAGCTTGCTGTTTTGTGCAGGTTGTTGATGTTACAGGGGGAGGGAATGCCCAAATTTGGTCACTAGCAAGTTCGAAGATCACCCAAGAGTGGCCACTTCAAGTCCTTCACCAAAAAAGGGTCAAATTTTTTGTTCTTGACCTATATTTTCTTGTATATAATAAGGCTGAAATCTTCCTTGTTGTAACAAGCCCAAGAGAGTCTCTTGGGCTTGATTTTTTATTTCATTTATTTCCAGCATAAGCTCTTTAAATTTTCAGCCATTCCTTGCATGCATTAGAAGTTGGGCATGCCCACTTTTGCATTGCAAGTTTAGAGGCTGTTGGGAGTCTTGTGGCAGTTAGTGTCTTCCTGTTGAGCACCCAACAAGCTTTGGGGTTGACCCGTGGAGCTAGTTGAGAACCTTGTGTTCTCTTGTTGAGCACCCGATAGTTTCTCTCAATTCGAAAGAGATAACTTCTTGGGGTAGACACATAGAATAGCATTTGTTCTTTGGCACAAACCTTAATTCCTCTAAGCTAAAGAGAGACTTAAAACCAATTAAAATTTACAAGACCATTTGCAAAACACTACAATTGTTATTTTATTTTCCATACTTTACTTTGAAAGCATTCAAATTTGGTTCAATCTTGTTACAAGCATCTTTCATTCATTCAATCATTTACTACAAGTTAATGTTAAAAGTGATATTTTGATCATAGTGGTTGGTGAATGGTTTAATTGAATTTTAGTATCTTTGATAATCTTGCTTTTATTATATCTGTGACTCCATAACCCAAGTAAAGTAGGCATTGGTTTGGTTAGTGAATCTTTTATTTTCTCTCTTGCAATTATATTTGGTTTATTGTTAAAAAGGGTTTGCTTGTCATTAAATTATTGCATCTCTGAATGAATGCTTGTCATATAAACATTGAATAAGTTACAACTCTAAAAGAAACTCGTTAAAGAATCTTTGTAAGTAGGGACAACCCCCCTGACCTTTTTGGAGTTGGGGTCTAAATGGAGGAGTTTAGAATCGAGGTGACAGTGGGTTCTACACTCATAGTTGCCCTCAAGAACATACATAGCGGTTGGGAGACTTATCTATGGTCAAGTGTGTTTTAGGAAGCAACAAGCTGTTCATTAACAACATCAATCACTTTCCTCTTTGATAGATTTCACAAATCCCAATGCAACTTCACACTTATCAAGGTAGGGTTTCACACTTCCTAAGGCACTACCTCCAAAAATTGTGCTCTAAAGGGGAAAAGATCAAGTGAACTAGGGTGCACTTGATGATCCAGTCATAATTGCCAAAGACCTTGCAGAAACCCTATTTTAGGCAAATTCATGTTTCCCAATGCACCAAGACAAATGGGGACGCCCTCAGAAGTCTGTGGATAAATCCACTAGGGCGAATTTGGTGGGTGGACTAGAATTGCGAACTCATGGCTATTTTTGGAGTTATGAAATTATTTAGATTTTTTGGGTTTTTTCAACAATATTATATTTTTAGGGTTTTTTCAATATCCAATGAGGACGCCCTCAAAGATCTGTGGATAAATTCACTAGGGGGAATTTAGTGGATGGACCAAAATTTCCAAATTCCAAATATTTTTGTATTTTTGGAATTTTTAGATTTTTAGGGTTTTTAGAATTTTTCAAATTTTAAGGATTTTTATGCATAAAATTGTAGCAAAATAAAATACAACTAAACTAATAAAACGAGTAATTTAATGACAAGAAAAGGGGATATGAATTTGTCTCAATCCCTAGGGCATTGAGAGATCAATGGTCAACGTCCCTCTCTTGAAATGTCCTTTAACACTTGCAAGCTAGGGCATCACCTATCAACCTTTAGGGTTTAGTAGGAGAGCCTAACTAGGGCAAATGAAGAAGTCCAAGGCCACAAATAGCAATAGAGAATTCCTATGGAGGACATTCCCTTCATACAAAAGTTGACAAAATGTTGACAAAAAGCCCTAACAAATCAACAAAATGCACCATAAAAGTACCATTCAACTAAGCTAGGAGCATAACTTACCAATATTTAACAAGAATGAGCAAGGAAAAAGACCTTAGGTCACACTTGTGCGTGAGTTCTTCCAATTAGTCTAGCATCAACCATTTGCATGTGTAACAAGAAGCCCTAAAACATCTTTCATCCACCTTCAAGCCAAATAATTCATCCCAAGAGAAGTGTGCATCACATTAATGACTCATAGAGTAAGAGAGAGAGAGTAAAAAACATATTTGAACCCTTGTCTTATGATTTTACAATGAGGTGAGATGATCTATTTATATGATTTCATCCTCAAACTTTTTAATTTTTGAGCCTACAAGTCAACATTAAATTAGAATATTCTTAGGGTAAATCCCCCACAAGTTAGGGAATGAGCCCTAAAATAGACATAAAATAGCAAATAAGACTAAAATAAGGCTTCACTTGATGAAATAGTGAGCCAAAGGGAGACAATGTTATCCACTAAAATTGCACTTAGTGGATTCCGAGTGAACCGTTGAAGACTTGAACAATCAAATTGTTCTTTATCAGTGTTCCAGGGTCCATCAGGACAAATTTTGGCCCTTTTTTAAATAATTGCATGTTCATACCCCTTGGGGAGATTGTAAAATGTGCTAGCATGATAGTCTTTTGTAAAGAGCTTGGATTCCTAGGACTTAGACATCAATCCGATCATTCCATGGTGTTTTTTTCCTTGTCAATTATGCAATGCTGAATAAGCGATGTATAATCGACGAGTTTTTCATGTCCATGATATATAATTTGTATGTTTTACCTGTTTATATGCATACTCTTCTAATTTATGGCATGAGAAGCACCGGATTTGATGCTTTTGTGCAAGTAGTTTTAGCTGTGCAGGTTGTCTCGCTTGAACGTGCAGGTGATCTAGTTTGACTCTACTACTTTTCAAGCACTTTAAGGATACAGTCCCTCTGCTCTCCACCAGCAGGCTCCATAGCTCAAACATTCCCAGGCTTCCAGCATTCCTTCTATCTCTCTCTCTCCTTCGCTTTAATGCAATATTTCTCTTTGGTTACGGTTGCTTACATGCTTAGCTAAATTAGTTTTCTTTTGAAAATAATACTTTAAGAAGCTAATTTAATTAAGTATGCTATTAGATCTAAAGGTTTAAAGCTTATTTTTTGAGTAGATCTAGTCTTATTGAGTACTTAGGCTAAATTTTCTATGTTTCAAGTACTTAGGCTAAATTTTCTATGTTTCAAGTACTTAAATTTTTATGCTTTTAACGCTTTATTTGGCATATTTGATGCTTTCAAGTGGCTGGTTTTTCACTTTTAATGAATAGGTAAGAGGAGGTGTTGTCAGAAAATCGAAGATGTAGGTCATCCAAGACCCCCCGAAGCAACATATCTCTTTCTTGTTTTATTTCATAAAGCTTTGTAAGCCTTTAGATCCAAATTCATAGGGACCAAAGGCATCCACCCTCATATGTTGTAAATTAGTAATAAAAAGCAGGTGGGCTACCTAGTGCCCACACCCCATCCTTGGGGGAACTCGCAGGCTCGCTCTTTGTGGTTTGCTCTTTTCTAACTTTTTCTTGCTTTATTTTATCAACACATGCACACAATCCGTCCTAATGGGTTGTACAGTTAGTCTTACTTTTTTCTTTTGCAAAGTAATCAATCTTATACTTTACTTCACAATTAACAAACCCAAAAATTAAATCCGACCATGCATTCTCGAAGTACCGAAAGGGAAAAGAGGTTCTCAGCTATCAATAAATTTACTTGTTACAATTTTAGTTCTTTTTATTAACGAATAATTTAGGCTCTGTATTCCTGAAGTAAACTAGAAGGGGTTTTACCTCCGGTAGGTGAAAAGAGATTCTCAACCTTCTAATAAAAACTTCAATTTACTTTGTTAAAACTAAGCAAGGCTTAGCCTCCCCATGTCCTTTGGATCTCTGTGGTTCGTCCGACTAGTTGATCACATTAGAAAGGGAGTTAAGTGACTAGATTAATAGGGAAATCTGAGAGTAGTTTGTTTCAAAGAACTTGGCAGGTCATGTTGAACACATCATAGAGTCAGGGGGCTACTTTAAGCAGGTTATGCTTCGCCTCGTTGGACACTTGATACTATTGCAATAAGCGCTCAGTTCGGAGAACTAAACTGCTTTCGGGCCAAACCAAGAACTAACCCACTCCCTAATTCACACATCTAATAAATCAATTAAAATTGACCAAAGAGACAATTGCAACACTTTCACGACACAACATCACTCCAAACTTATGTGACTCCATTTGGCACTGGTACAATCTACAACAATGAAACATTTTAAATTAAGTGAATCAATGTGTTAGATGTATAAATCTATTTCACGATGTTGGATCTAAATTCTATTTGCAATCTCTTGTTCAATATTAATTCATATTCAAACCCCTAGAATCAATTCCATTCTCTAACTTAGCTTAAAGGCCATAGTTTTATTTTATTAGGGACCACCCCCCTTGGCTTCGCTAGGAGTTGGTCTAGACGGAGGAGTTGAGTGTTGAGTGACAGTATCTCAACTCTTTGCTTGCCCCCAAGGAACGCACCCAACGGCTTGAAGATTTTTGCCGCACTAACCCCCTTTCCCAAGGTGCGTGTTCCAGCGGAAACAAACGTCATGCCCCAACTAACCCCAACATGATGTTTATCCCTCAACGCCGCCCTTTCCATGCTTGTAGGCTCAATTGTAGAAGGATGACGTCATAGGCCAAAGACCTAGAGGAGGGGTTTCTCTGTGCTAGAATGAGGTCCAAGTGGGTGAAGGAGGTGTGCTAAATAGGTGATAACAGCCCTTTACAAGATGCAAGCATCTCTGCATAACAAAAACCAAGGTGGTCATGTACCCCAGTGGGTCACCCCTAGAAGCCCCGAACACCAACCCATGGGCTTAAAGCCTTGCATGGTGGGGGCATCTACACACTGAAGGGGCAGTTAGCTATGCCACAAAGCCATGTACATCTAAAAGTGAAACCAAGGGAGCCTGCCATGAACAATCCAGGGGGACAATAGCCCCTAATCCAAATATCCATGCAATATAACCCACTTTGGCCTTTACAATAAAAAATTTAGATCCCTTGCTCTAGATATGGCCCTGCTGGAACGCTGTAGTAGCTCTGAGGTGTAACACATAGGATGATAAATTTATGAATTTTATGATGTTTGTTCTTCAAAGTTCATAGTAATCGCAGTAAGATATAAGTCCGCTGGACTTATAGATCTCTTTTCAGAGAGAGTTTAATGTATGTATAAAAAGACATATCAACAACAAACAAAAGATGACATAGCTTTATCATGCAAAGATATCAAATAAACTTCAAAAGAGATGCACACAACAACCTATTAAATTGTCTAAAAGGACATGTCTAAATCCAAATCCCTTTTCATTTCATGAGTCAGTAACTGTGTATTCTTCTTTGTCTTACCAAAATGTAAAAGTTTCACTTCCTAACCCAGTTTCAAGTTTTTCTCAGAACATCATAGTTTAATCTCCAACCCCATTCAACATAACACTGCTGCAAATGAAATTGTTACTCATAAATGATTCTGTGCTTGAAAGTTGAAACACTAGAGAAAATTACCAATACTTATGAGCAGAAAAAAATGCACACACATATAAAATTTCAGACTCAGAAATATTTTGGGCAAACACCCCAGGAAAAACCCCAATGGGGAAAACCTGTGAGAGAGTATTTTTATTTCTTCTTTGAATTGTACAGCATTATAATAATAATTCAAGCACAACTTATCTCAACCAAAAGACCAACAGGCTGCCTCGAAAACAGTGCAGAAGCTGCCTCAAATTCTGCACAAACAGTCTCGAAATTCGTGCCTTCTCAGCTCTGTATGGACTGTCAAATTTCAGTCCATTTCTCCTTGAATTTCGTGCCCAGAATTTATCCTTGTTTCGGTTATCGTGCCACTACAGCACAGTTGGTAAACTCCTCGGATTTTGTGCCATCTCAGCAACAGAAATCAGTGTACGGTCTGCACATTTAATGCTGTATGGATTGCCTATACCCGCTCCTAAAAAATCATGCCACTGCCTGGAAATGCATGCTGCTGCTCCTCGAACTGCGTGCAACTCCTCGATTTTCGTGCTGCTGTTATACTGCTAAAGGTGCCACGATTTTTGTGCTTCTGTTATACTGCTGAAGGTGCCTCGATTTTCATGCTAGTATCTCTCAGAAAACCGTGCCACTGCTGCTGCCTGAACTGCCTTGGAATTCGTGCCGATCTCTCTTTCTCTCTCCCAGCTCTATCTTTTCCTAAGAGGTTGAGTTCTCTCCAAGTCTCATGGAATGAATGAAGTGCCTCTTCAATTTGCCCCAGCCTTTTTGTTTGATCAATGAGGGTAACTGAGTGGTCACAAGATCCAAGGGTCCACATTGACTCTTCTGATGGAAAATCAATGGACGAGATAAATTCACCTTTCTCTCCATAAATATTTAATTTCACTCAACTCTCATTAAACACACCAAAACGTCACTTTATAACTCTAAAGTGAAATTAATTCTACATCTCATGAAATTAATGCCAAGGGTCATGTCACTTTTCCCCCTTAAACATTTGTGCCAAGAGATCGAGAAAGAAAATATTAGATCTTGAATCACCTTTCTGTACAGCTTTCTATAAAAGAGACTTGTTTCTGAGCTATCGTATTTAAAGTGGATCTTTTGGAACTAAAAAAATCACAGGTTCTGGTGGTCATTACACTAATGAGCATAAATTTCATTAACACAGCAAAAATACATGGCGTGACAGCATGAATTTCATAAACATCTGTGACTTGTGAGTTCGTGACTTCATATTGCTCAATGCTCAAGGCTCAGACTCCAAAGTTCCAAATTGATAACTGTATTTGAAATCCTGTTGTCACTGTTCAATGTGCAGCTACCTAGCAGGTATATCAATGTCCTCACGTCCATCAGGTCAGTCTGGGCATGGAGTTCATGGTGGGGGGAGTGGTAGAGGGATCCTATAATGTAATGATGTGTGAATCATAAATCTGAATCATGATGTTACAACTTATCAGTTTAGTATTTGCTAGTTTATTTGTTTTAAATTTAATCATATTTGTCATTTGAGATTTCATTTCTTTGTTTTCAATATAAAATTAAAATTTTAAATATATATTTATAAAAATATAGGGTCAGTGTTTCTATTCCTAATTTTGGGATGATTGTCGCACCCGCACCCAATTCTTTTGCTGATTCCGATCACACCCACTGTTCTTGTAACTTCTCTCAGAAGAGATAAAGATAAAGTACAAAGTGTACAAAATAGAAAAGTACGATATAATACATGTCCCCACATGTTGACTAGATAAGATAGGATAAAATTATTAATGTCCGACAAATGACCACAAAAGCAGGTCAATGGGACTAAATCCTCCACAATTTCTCTTGGATATGGGGAAAGTGTTGCTCAAATGTTTATTGGGATAGCAACTTGGCTTGAGTCAGGAATGTGTCCTTGAAGCCTACCAAGTGCGTGCTACATTGATGATGCCTAGTGGGTATGGTGTGAACATCAAGAAGAATATCTTCAGATTTTGGAATTGTGGCCTTGGGATGTGCGACTGGAGCAAATTCCTCCAAGTAAGGTTGGCTTACACAACTTCAATTGGCTTACATTCACATCATGGGATTTTGAGATTAGGTGGGAGGTCCAAATGAAAGCATTAGGATCTATTTGTTGTATGATAGTGTAAGGATTATCGTATATATTTTATTGGCTGAGCTTGTGATGCTCTTGATCTTTGAAGTGCTGCTTGTCCAAATGCAACAAAAACCAGTCACCAACATAAAAATGTGGAACAATTTGATGTCAATCATGACGTGCCTTATACTTAGCCTATGTTTGTTGAAGGATGTCATGAAACCTATTGTGGATCTTGGCCCAGTTTTGCATAAAAGAAAAAACTTTTTATTGGTCCTTCTGCTGGTGGGATATGGATGATGCTGGAGGCTAGAAGCATAACTAGAATATCATAAGGAACAAGTGACCGAAAGCCAAAGTGGACCTAAAAAGGGCAGTGTCCTATATATAAAGACGTGAGTGACTCTGTTGTAGTTGTGTTGCACAAGTACCAATCCCAATGTCATTTTGGTTGGTGGTAGATGCAAAGAGCATAAACCAAGATTTTGTTCACTGTTACCCCCTGTTATCACAAAGTTAGTAGCTACCATGAAAGGGATCCTATCCAGGACGGTAGAGGTGGGTAGCAAAACCAGCGATACTTGCAAGGGCCTTGTTCACCATTGGATTTAGGGGTTGTCACACCGAACGGGCTCTTGTCAATTTAGATCAAGCGAAGGCAAGATCAAGGGGGAGACCCTAGCCAGCCTATGAGTGCTAGTGAACCTACTTAAGGCACTCTAAGAGTTATGAGATGGAAGCAAGAGTGAGATTTCAAGTAGATGGATCTAGATCTAGGAGAGATATGTGGTTTATAGGAGTTACGAGTTGGTTGAGGAGGCTTAGGCAAAGAGTGAAAGCTCAACCTATGAGAAAGTGTACCACAATGAAATTATGTAAATAGATCTAGATAGATCTAGTGCCAATATTAGATATACCCAAATGAGGTCCAGCTAGGGTTTAGGCAAATAAAAGAGATGTGGACCCAATTGAGTGATTTAAGGGATGAAATGGCAGTAGGTTGGTGGCTTGATCATAGATCTAAGGTTTTGAAGTTATTCAAGCAACACCCAACTAATAGATCTGGTGAAATGACTAAGAAGAAGAACCCAAGGAGGGCGAATTGCCTAGGAGTGACTAGTGCTAGATCTATGGGTTAATGAAGTCGGATTTGTCCCAAACTTGGTCTCTAAGTGTTTTCAAGGATTTTAGACTTGGGTTTAAGTCCTTATGCTCAAATAATCGCTAGATCTATCAGATCTAAAAATCAAGGGTTTTAAACTTATAAAATTAAATGACAATTGGGATAGAAGCATGAAAATCCAACGTACCTTGTAGATCTTACCTCGAATTGCTTGCGGTCGCCAAGTACATTGATGATCCTAATAATTGGTTACAATTCCAAGCGAGATCCAGATGATTCCAAGCTAAAACGCGTGGGTTCAAGGAGGAAGTGCGCTCTCTCTACCTGCAAGTCAAACAACAAATGTTAGATTTGCTCTATAGATAAAAAGAAACCATGGAAGACATCTAAAAGACAATAACTCAATGGAAAAATTCACAATTGGTTACTCCCTGAAAGATGAAGAGATTTGTCCAAGCGAATTGATGGAGAAACCCTCACAATCAGTCTCCTAAGCAAATCGCATCCCTGCAGACAATTAATTTGGCCTCCACTAAAACAGTGATGAAATCATACAAGATCCACTAAGTTGTCCAAAAGAGAGGCATTCCAACCCTGTACAAGAACATTCATCAAAGCATTTGAGATAGATCTGCAAAAATAATGTTTTTATTCCAATATTCTAGAGCCAAAAGTCCTTTTACAAATGGTGAAAGATCATATAAATAGGCTCTCACAATCCAAAACCCTAAACCCCAAAAGTCTCAAGGGCTAGGATCAAAAGATGATGCAACAAGATCAATGGCTAACAGAGGGGGATGCACTCCCTCAATGATGCCCTAAGGGGGACGTATGACATGACATGCGTATGAAATCATGTTGGGGTGGCTAGGAGGTAATAAAATCTTCACTAGCCAAGCCCATATACAATAACATAAGATACAAGATAAAGTGACTAAAGTCACTAGGACGTGTGTCCCCAAATAACATAAGAAGATGCCCCCAAGTGATAACTAGGAAGATGCGTGGACCCCACTGATGATGGAGACCATGCTGGAGGATGTATGAAGCATCAATATCAAGTCTCGAACCAATCTCATGCCATTTCCTTGTTTCACTGAGCTAAATCGATTTCTTTGCTAGCCATTCTTCCATCAATTCTGCTGTCAGAACATCACCTCAAAAGATAAAAATTCCTGTAACTCCCTGCCAAGTGCTCTGGGCACTAATCTGACTGCGCCAATATGTTCGGGGACATGGGAATATGGTAATAACGAGTGGTTGCACTCCATATCTCCTCTATAGCGCCATAGGAGAAAAATAATGATCTTTGTAAGTCCTGTACAGACCATTTTTACATGGCAATCTATTGCTAAGTGATGAACTGACCATAACATCAATTGTATGTGCCGGGAACTAACAACCGAGTGTATCAATGGACTCTAAATGTCCAAATCAACTAGGAATGAGTACTCATACACCATGTGACCGTTAAGAGAATCATCTGTAAGCTCATCCATGCCTAGATTAATAAAAATAATGGCCTGTAACTGGTGATAATAATAAAAATACCACAAACCATCATACGAAACCACTGTCTAGACTCTGGAGCATAGAACCATCTAATGGGCATCGAAGGGCCATGACTAATCAATATTGAACACTGTCGGCCAAACTCATCCCAGAACTTGCTGTTGACTTGGTCAAACTAGGTTGACCAGGTCAAGAATGATCAAAATAATGACCTAGACTGAAAATCACTGATGCTGCAAGTACAAATGGATAAGATATGCTCCCTTATCTATATTGGCAGTGAGACTAAAGAATAAAGTGGCATTTAACTGGCGATCATGAATATAAAATATAAATAATAAGTCTAGGTCATAGTAACCAATCACTCTCAACAATAACCTCAAGTGCATACTCATTTACAGACTTGACCATTTTGCTAGTAATGGATGAGGGTGGAAGAAACAAGGCTAGGCTATGGGTTTGACTTGACAACCTCAACACCGTGACATCTCAGATGAAGGATAAAGGGGGAACCACCTCTACATATGTTGGATAGAGAAACACTAAGGGATGGCGGTGCCTCACATATGGGTAGAGGGATGAGAGTGTTTCTAGTAGATTCTAGACAAGCAACCTTTATTGCATTTAATTCACAGTCAGCTTTGCACACTTTAAAATATAACTTTTAACTTTAACTTTTGATCAACTTTCACTAGTCATCCTCCAAGAGTAGGTGCCCTGAATGGCCTTGCAAGCCTCAGATAATGACTCGGTATGACCTCCATTGCTTGCCACCGTCCATAGGTGCAATGGAGTGACCACCCTATTGCCCTGTAGAGGCAAACGACCTTACATCATACAAAGGATGAGTGCTCGTTCCCTTGGCAACTTACTAACTACAGTAGACATTTCATTTATTTGCAGTAGTGTTTAGCAACATTGTTTTTGTTGACTTAGCATCCATTTAGATAAGACATTAAGTTCCGATGCTTTAGTGTCTACAGACACTTTTTGTTAGGCATACTTGGTTTCGAGGACTAAAGGGGAACAATCCCTGTGACTAGAATTACACACTCCAGAGTCGAGACACAAAGAAAACATGGAGTCTATCCAACACAAAGACATAAGTGGGGGAAGTCCAAGATATCACTAGTTAAGGTGTAAGTCGTGATGAAAACAAGAATGGAAGATAACGGATGGATGTGGAAAGTGACAAAATGATGCCATAACTAGCAAAGACCCTATGGGGGAATTACCAAGTCCATACTGTGATAAGGTTGCTACGAAAATAAAATAAGATAATAATTAAATAATTAATAATTAGGTTAACTAAAGTTAGGTTATGAAATGAGGTGTCTCCTCAACATCAAATGCTCGAGCCATATTTAAGGCAGGGCCATCATTGTAACATATCATCTTTTATCCTATCATCTAATATATTATTCTTACTTATTATCCAATATGAGAGTCGGATTCGACTATTAACTTAGTGAACGGATACGTTCACTGCATTTGGTATCAGAGCCATTCTGATTCCGTTTATTGGCCAAAAATATTTCAGAGTTTCTCTGATCCACAAGCTTTTTGACCAAAAATCTAAATTGGTCTTTGACCACAAACTAGCATTTTCTGCTGAAATTTAAATAAAAATCTGCGAAAAGGAAATTTGCCAGAAACGATTGATTAGTTGACGAGATACAAGAAGTTTGCCTGCCAGTGTTGCAAAGAAAAAAAAATAAAGAGCAAAGTCATGCTTCATGATTTTCCACCAAGAATGCAAGGCATATCAATAGAAAAACCACTGGTTTAGACACCACAAGGTCTTCAGTATCAGTCAAATTGCGAGGAAATACACAACTATCTGGTATCAGTCTTACGCCTCAGTCCTTGAACAGGCCCTACGCCATTTAAAATTCGATATCTCTGCTGCAACATGAATTTTGACTGCCATTGCCTGCAAAATCCAAATAAAGTTAGAAAATAAGGGAAAATCATCGATTATACAGCTCTACGAATTCGAAATAAATCACAAACGTTTCTTCTAATAAATAAATCACTAAAAGAAAAAGAAAAAATTTCGTGAGAATAATTCGGCTACTGCAAAATCATCCAAGAATACGGGTCAAAGGAAAAAAAGAAGTGATGTAACAGACTTTTTAAATACCAACATAATTATCGTACTGCAGTTTAAACATTCCGTGGTTTATTTTGTTAAGAAATTATTGGAAGTGTTACCATTTTCCAAACTGAGTAGCTGCACACTGAAGGAGTCACGTAAGGTAAACCAAATAGAGCAACACACCCAAAAAAAAATTGCGTTGAGGTATCACATTTACAAGGAAAAAAATCCATTAATCTAACGCGGAAGAGTCACGCCGTTTAACTAGAAGTTATAAAATCCAAAAGTCTTGGACGCTAATTAATAAAAGTGTTTAAATAAATTTCACTCAGAATTTAAGTTACAGCATACAGAAGTCTCAACTTCATATTGAAAAGAATTAAAATAAGTGACTGAGTTTATATATATATAAAAGTTCATAAAATAAAAAAGTGAACATTCGTTGAAGTAGTTATAAAGCTTAATTACTCTCATCACCTAAGTATATAAAATGTGATATTACAAACAAAAAAAAGGAAAAGACAAAAGTGTTATTATAAAGCAAAGCATTATTCCAAAGAAGAAAAAAAAAATCATTATATATATATTATTATAATAATAATTATTAATAAATTAATTAATAATTATTATTATTAAAAAAAATTAAAAAAAAAATATTATTTTATGATCAGTATTTTTGGAAAAAAAAGGGTGATTTAACCTAATATAAAGAGAAGAAAATTGAAGAAAACAAATCAAAGAAAGCAAAAATCAAGTCCATATAAGACAATCTATTGTCGAAGAATTCAAGTCAAAAGAAGGCTCATCAAAGAAGTCAAAGACTGTCTATAGCTGAAGAAATCAAAGGAAGACCAATTATCATTGAAGAAATTGAAGACCAATTAGCACCAAAGTAGTCAAAGGAAGACAAACTCAAAAAAAAAAGTCAGAGACCATCTATAGTCCAGAACAAGCATCTAATGTCGATTAAATTAGAGACCATGGAAGATAGTTTGCGATTACAAATAGAGGAATTAGAAGCCACGTTAAAACATTATCGAAAAGACAGTGAAAGATTGCGCGACATAAATAACAGTTCAGAAATAAGAATTGAATTACAAGAAAGGTGCAATGAAATAAAAATCTCTGACCAAAAAAGGCGTATAGAAAAATTGTATGCGCAAATTCATGAATTAAAAGCCGAAAATGAATTCAATCAGAGATTAGGAAATCAAGATATAAAGAAGGAAATAAATAATTACGAAGTAGAAATAATACGCTTGAACAAAATCGTTAGCGACAAAGATGAAGAACTAACGCAGATACGACATAAATTAGAAAGTCAAGAATCAGAGGTCGGCCAATGTCGACAACGGTTAAAAGTTCTTCAACAACAAAATGACGACTCTAAAAAGACACATAAGTCAGAGATCGCAAAGAGTAATAAAGAATTATCCAACAATGTTGAAGAAATTTTCAGACTAAGAAATCATAACAAGATACTAGTCACAAAAATTAAGAAGTTGAAAAATAGCCAGAAGATAGAACAATCTATGGACGACATTGAAGGGAAACTTCCAGACAAGCACGAAGAAAATAGTTGTATCAGAAGTCATAATGAAGATCTTACGGAACAACTTAAGAAGTCTGAAGATGACAGAAAATCGCAAGTCGAATTGATTAAGAAGTTTCAAAATGATAACAAGCAGTTAGAAAACAAGTTGGAAAAGATACAGAACGAAACCTTAAAACCTCAAGAGACGAAAATAAAACTTCCAGCTCAAATCAATGCTCAAAAGACGACACTCGTAAAAGAAAATGACATTGTGAAAATTCTCTATCGACACCCCAACCATAAAAAGCGATATTCTAAAAAGTGGGAAATGTCGAAAGATAATGGTACTAGTGTGATCAAAGCTCCTGACGATGGATCAGTAGGGAATCCCAACAGTCAGCAACAAATCAATTTGGGATGGATTGACCCATCCACATATCGGAAGTTATGCTCTACACTTAGCAGCTCGTATCGACATGTTTCGTCAGCTATGACATCGCAAAGAACAATGCGACAAAATTATAAGGCTTTGAGGACAAAGCCTTTCTAAGAGAGTGGCAATGCTACGAACATAAAATAAGATAATAATTAAATAATTAATAATTAGGTTAACTAAAGTTAGGTTATGAAATGAGGCGTCTCCTCAACATCAAATGCTCGAGCCATATTTAAGGCAGGGTCATCATTGTAACATATCATCTTTTATCCTATCATCTAATATATTATTCTTACTTATTATCCAATATGAGAGTCGGATTCGACTATTAACTTAGTGAACGGATACGTTCACTGCAAAGGTCATGAGCAATGAGTATACACAAGAACCTCTTACTCAGAGCAACCGAATCACCTCTACTCTAAAGAGTCAATAAGAACAACATAAAATATCTCCAGTGCATAACCACCATACACCAAGTCAAGCTATTAAGATAAATAAACAAGCAAAATAACAATCCAAGTGCACAAACCATATACATGTTGGGTCATATACTTGCATCTGTAACCTGCAACACTTGATTGGCACTGGAACATTGCTACTATACATACCATGGGCATTGTCATCATATTTGCTCAGAATGGATAAGAATGGCTAACTTAGTCATCGACTTGGGGTTCTAAGGTTCATTCCTGACATGAAACTGAAATGCATATGCTCTGGGTCCACTGAATATAAGAGTGATCATCAATAAAATGATCATCAACTGCTGATCTCGTGCATAACATAGCAAAGGACTGGCTTAGAAATATGCTCAAAACTGGTCTGCAATCACGGTAGCCCGACTACTATGGATCTGGCAACACCCCCCATTTTGCATGGGTAGCCACTTATGATTTCACTTGTGATTTTCATCACAAAGCAGGTTGATGACTCTCTCGAATAGTCTTCGATGCTTGGTGGTAGAGTTGCACTTCATAGTTACTTGCTTATTCTTGGTTCTATACATATATTGATGGTATCAGCACCTACACTTGATGATCTTCATGGTGATCTAGAGTGTTAGGCATTGGCTCACCTTTTGCACCTTTTTTCTGTGTTGATTCTGGGGTGATTTGTGCATAACATGACCTTGACTTCAGGCCCTTGGATATCCAATTCCCTAGCTCATATGGTGGCTTGTGATATATGGTTTGGAAAGCTCTTTTCGAGACCTTTCCATTGATGTAGAATTTACCTCCTCATTCCTCAGGGCATTAGAGCATTTGAGGGCATCTTTCTGGCTGTCGTACCACCTGCTTTGTGTTGTTTCAATCACTTGGGCATCTTTTGTTTTGTGATTGAGGTTTCACTTTATGGATTCGACCTTGGGGGGCATGTTACTACATATTTTTATGCATGATGGTACTCTCAAGGATTTTTTTTGAGTTGACACATCATCTTCCTTGAGCACCCTCTCTTGGCACACATGTAGAGGCATAGTTATATTATTGTATTGATGAGTTGGGATGGTAGTGTTGCCGCCTGGTTCCACACCTGGGGAAAACGCAGCAGAAGTCTTCAAGCTGCTGGTGTGGCCTTGGGGGAAAGTCAGAGTCAAGTACTGTCACTTGGGACTCGACTCCTCCGTCTAGGCTTTCCTAGCAAAGCCAAGGGGGGTGGACCCTAAAAAATAAAAAGAAACTAAGGCCTCTAACCTAGGAGTTAGGAAAATATTTTTGGTAACCAAGAATAAACAACACATACATTTGTCAAATAAAAACTTCATTTATCATTTACTCCCATTTAGAATAATCATCATTTAACTGCACATTAGTCAATAATATGAAAATAAAATCGAACAAGACCAGTGCCTTATAATGGAGTCAATAAACAAATGCATAAACAAAAAAGGTAAATGTTGTGCGAGTGTTCTTGGTTTATTTTAAAATTTATGTGATGGTGATCTTTTTATTAAGGCAGGTGGGTTCCCGATATACGCAAGGTACGGGGGAACATGTCCGGAATTTTGAAGCGTGGCTTCCCTCTCAGGCTTTGGGCTGAATCGGAGTCTCGAGGAGGTGTTCAGATGCTATACCAACGAGGGCAAGCCTAACGGTTTCCAAGAGGTCACTACTCAGTGTGGTCCCAAGCCTTCTGAGAAATTTGCCCACGACAACAAAAATACGCGTTGTGCCGGATTTTCACAAAAAGGATTTTTTATTAGGGCGGTGTTAGATCCTATTACTAGTCATCCCCTCCTTTCTGATGTGTACCAACTGGATCAGACTAAGCTGCAAGTCGGCCACAGAGCATACGGGAGAAGACCTTGGTATTTTTATAAAAAAATTTATGAACCCAAATTTTATCTTTTTTTTAAAACCCCAGGAGTCTCTTTTCAGGCACGTATTTCGGGCAAGCCCTCATACATAAACCCTACTTCGGGAAAGCAAGGGGGGCGTTATGAGTTTGTAAAAAAAATGTGAAAAACTATGTTATGAGTGAACTTGTGGCCCGCCAGTGGAACGGAGCAACAAGGTTTATTTTAATCCTAATTAATTTTATTAAATGCCGGAAAACAAAGAAATAAACTACTCTAAAAATCACGCCATGAAAATGAGACGACACAGGCCACCCCTGGGGGGATGGGGTGTGGGCGCTGGCTAGCCCACTTGCTCTCGTTTAATAGTTGTTTACAATGATTTAGAGAAGTGCCCCAGTCTACTTAATGTGACTTGGTGGCTTACAAAATTATAGGAAAAAATGACCGGTTTTGAAAAATATAAAAATTTGTCCTCCGGATCGCCTGGATGCTCGAAATTTCGGCAGCACTTCCTCCTACCTGTTCGTCTTTTGCTGCAAACCAGCAAGCAAAAATTAGTATAAGATGCCCAAAAACACTTTAAGAGTGTCTTTGGAACACCTCCTAAAAAACCCAAAATTTTCTAAGTAAAATTCTAAGTAAAAATTTCAAAAATTAATCAAGTAAAACAAGCAATAATGCTAGTTTTGCTTGGGGTCTTTGCAATCTATATGAGCTGCAAATTGTATGCTCTTGGACAGCCAAATATACCTTTAAAACCAGCACTACAACTACCCAACAAGACTTAAAAGAAATTTGACAATTTTATTTGCAAGCCTTTGAGAAGTAGATGCTAAATGAAGAAAAAATCTAACAGTTAAAGATATGAGCTTTGTAACTGTCTAAACCAATCCTTCATGAAAAGATTTCTGATCTATTTAAAATATAATATGAGCATATAAATCAGAAATATTTCAAATACAAGTAACCAGTTAACCAAAGAAAAATTTTGTTTATAAGGGAGAGAGAGAAAATGAGCCAAATTATGTTTGAAATCCGAAGCCTTGGAGAAATCTTTGTGGTGTTCCGAGGGACTGCATCTGCAAATAAAGATTAGAGAAGAGGAAGCAAACAAGATACGCCTACTCCAGTTGAAATAACCTGCACATTACACACTTTGCAAACAAAGATCAAGTGTAGAGATATATCTGAAAAAGAAATCTATGCTGAATACTCATAAACAAATGAAACATACAGGCATGATTTTCTTTTGCAGACACATAACAATAGACTAGACAATAAACAAATTGAAACTAATCTATCTCATAAATTAATACTAATCTTTCCAATGAGTACAGTTGATACTATTGAATAATCAAAGCTTATGCACAGTTTACCTCCATCACATAAGTCCAAGATGTTTCATCCACTCACAATGAACAACACAGATCTGACCTCCAAAGTCTTCTTTATTCATATAAAAAAAAAGTATTACAATCATAGGTTTTGTGCTCCAATTCTCCCTCTCTAAAATGGAGTGGGCAGCCATGCTTAAATAGCCAAAGATGGAGAGAAATGGGTGGAATGAGTGGCATAACTCGTGGAGAAAATGGGGCTGCCCATTCCCATGTAATGGGCTGCCAAAATCAGCCCCAAATCAGCTAAAAATCAGCCATGTGACAGCCCATAAACATAGCTGCAAATTCCATGATTTAAGGGGCCCAATTTTGGGAAATATGTCCCCCTCAAATGGGGAAGTAATCCCAATAATATAGCTGCCCGGAATCTTTCCAAAATCAGCTCTTACAACTCCTAAAACATAGCTGAAAAAATCAGTCCATAAATCAGTCCCAAAATTTAATATTTTTATTAAGTCATTTTTTCACTTTTTCAAATTTTTATGACTTTTTGGGGTTTTTTGACTTTTTTGGATTTTTGTGGAAAAATAATCACCCAAACATTAGAAAGAGTGGGTTTAGGGGTTTAGGGGGTGCTCTGAGTTAGAAAACGAGCACCCCTAAGGCAAAAAATACCTCCAGATGCCCCTTATAGGCCAATTACAAATTTTTTAATTGAACCATTAAAAAATGGCCCAATTTACGAAAAAAATAAAACTTGCCGAAAATTAAAAACAACCTAGGGGGACTTAGCACATGTCCATATGACTCAAAATTAACGCCTAGCATGTTCATATACATTGACCCATAGACTTTAACAATCCCCTAAGGCCCGTCAGCCTCCCCAGGCATTCCAGCTTTGGAGGAGCAGGAGAAAAACCCATTAATTATGTTATGCACTTATTCAAGACATAATAGATAGGTGAAAAAACTCCTTGGAATACTTGACTTAGCCAAAAAGTCCTAGGGAACCAAGTCTTTTACAAAACACCATGCTAGTACGTTTTGTTACAAACCCCGCAGGGCCATGGACATGTGGCAAATTTTAAAAACGGGGGCCTTTAAAAGGCCAGCTGGATATCAAATCACCAAAAATGAACATGTATCATGTTCCACTCTGCCCGCTCGCTTGATAATCCAACCAAGTACAACTTAGTTGGCAACAGGTAGCACACATGTTGAGGCACTTAGGTCATCTTTTACAATATGTGGGGGTTTTCTTGCACATATGTTCATACACCTTGCCACTTGGAGGAGATATTTACATCTTGTGTTATTTTTGAAGGGGTTGTCTCTCTTGGAGGGTTTCTTCTTGTTTATTGATGCATCATTCATGGAGCCGTTCCCTTTTGGAGGTTGTTTGCACACTTACTCATGCATTGGAGGAATTCGTTGCCTTTATTTTGAGGATCCTTACACATGGACCTAGTGTTTGATAAGATCATTACACTTTTTTGGGATATTTGCACATACTTGATGGAGTTAGTCATGGAGCGTTTACTTGAGGGAGCATTCATTGCACTTTATTGATGGGGGCATCCACTTTGGAGCCGATCTTGCATCATTTGATGTGGGGCATTTCACATTTGAAGGAGATCTAGGGATCAAACCATAGATCTAGTGTTTCATGCATCACTTTTGTACCATTTCCTTGGAGCGCCACCTTTTGGAGAGCCTTTGGAGGCTATGTTTGGGACATCTACTTGTTATATTTCCCCATTTGATGGAGGTGACCTCCTTGGGCCTTATGTATCTTAGACATTGTTCTTGTAGTCTTGTAGCATCGGCCACCTTTTTCATGTATTATTTTATTATTGTTGGTTAGTAGTTGGAATGTTTTGGATTTATTTACTCCATCCTAGGCTAGATCTAGTAGGATTTTATTACTTGTTTATTGTTGTGAATAGAATGATTGAAACCTATATAAGGATTTATCCTCTCATTCATTTGCATGTTTGGGTTACTGGAGCTCTCTCTCTCTCTCTCTCTTGAGCTTAATTGATACATCTTTCTTGGAGCAAATCTTGTTGTAAGGGTTCCCTTCTTGTTCATGTGCGGGGCATTGATTTGGCTTGGAGCTTCATGGTTGTAAGTTGTGTTGGGTATTTACATTGTCATTTTTATGATTTTGCGTGGGCCATTGAAAGGGGTTTTATGTTAATCTCTATGTCATCCTTTCTTTGCATGTTTATTTATATGGGAGTTATGTGTTGTATCCTTCCCTTGTAAACCCTAAATCACCTTCAACTTCATTGAGTAGGTTTTGGGTTAACTCATATAATTATATTATATGGGTGACATATTAAGCAAGGCCCTCTTAGTTGGTGATTCTTTGGTTCCATTTGCCCTTGATTGTATTGGCACTAGTCCTTGTAGTGATCTCTTTTGTCCTCTCATCACCTCTTTAATTCCTATACTACAAAAAAGAAATGTTTTGCTAGAGCTACTCTTCACATCACTTTGTAATTCATTGTTTATAGCCCTAGTAATCTTATCTTAGGGAATCCCCCCTAAGTTGGAGAAGAGCCAACCAAAAGTGTGAAGAGGGTTGGTGTTTGGGACATTGGCCTCCTCTCTTGAGTTCACCTCGGGATAACACTGCGTTTTTTGGACTTTAATCACACATGCTAATTGGAGAGGTAACAAGAGGTATAGTGGAGAGTTGTTGAGGTGCACCATTGACGATTGTAGTCTAGCTAGTCCAAGGAATTTGGATAGAGGGGTGTATTACTGCCCAATTTGTACGTTAGCGGAAAAGATCCCAACCCACTAGCACAACCCAAGTGGCAACAAAGGTTGCTCGTCACTATCACCTCAAGTCACAACCTCTCACTTCAGTCTTTGTCTTTAAACTTAAGTATAAGGGGGTATCACTATTAGATTGATTATTCATTTGAGTCTAGATGAATGATATAACAATATTAAAGTTATCCTAGACTATGTTTAAATACAATGTACAATATAAATTCACTTTATGCACTTAGAAAGAAGCATAAACAACAAATGGGATAGTCATTTAACAATATTTGCTCAAGCTCAACTAATTGAATTCACTTCTAATATTCAATGACAATGGCAAATTCAATAGCAATGAAACAAGACCATATACCAAATCCACAATAATAACACTTTAGCAATATGGGATCAACAATATGCCTTACTTATTTTAGTAAATCAATTAAATCTTATCAATTAAATGCATCAACCATTGACTTAGCAAAAGATATCAATAACCCATTGTCAGATAAATCTAAATGCTAAGACCCAATTTACACTTAGATTATTAAATATTACTTATTAGTGATTAGAGCTCGAAGGGCTTATTGGTTAGAACCACTAGAATTTTCCTCCTTGCGTTTGGAATTAATATATAAGTGTAACAAGAAAGAATTTCAATTATGGAAATTACTAAAAATAGTAAAATTGCAGAAAATTATAGAATTATAATAGCTAGGAAAATTACTAAAAATAGCACGTTAACTCATCAAATTCTCCCAACTTACTGCTGCAAATTAAAGTATATGTTGCTAGAAATTGTAGAAAATTGCAGCAAAGTAATTTTGTCTAATTTTGCAGTAAAACAATGAAATTTTCCAGAATTACTAAATCTGAAAATTTTCCTATTTTTTAGGAAATTTCCAGATTGCAGAGAAATTGCAGTAAATACCTCAATAAAATTCACAAATAATGTCTAACCATGAGATAAATATTAAATACCCAATCTCTCAATCTAAATGACTTTCAATGAAGTAAAATTGTATTTTATTTTTTTATATTTTTTTAATGAATTTTATGGATTTTTCTATAGAAAATAAATATGGAAATTTAGGGTAAACAATAACAGCAAATTCCAGAATTTTATTTATGGCTAATTTTTCCAAATAAAATTTATCTAGTGTATTCGAAGGAAAAATTAATAATGTTTTGAATTTTTATGATTTTTTTTATGGATGGAAAATTCAGAAAATTAAAAGATCTACACTATCTCTAATTCAACCACTAGATCTAGGTGAAATCCAAAATATTTTTAGGGTTTGATTCCACCAACTAAAACAAGGGAAATAGAAGAGATTTGATTTTGATTTTATGTATGGTTGCAAAAGAAAAAGAGAGATTAGTGTCTTACCTTTTTTTTTGGCGAATGGAATCAACAAAGAATTTCTCCAATGGACTTGTTCTACAAAGATCACCTAGAAAGAGCAAGTGCTCTGTTACCACCTAAGTTGCACTTAGCTGGATTTTTGGTTGAGCAGCCGAAGAATGGACAAGTTAGTTTTTCAATTCTCAGAAGTTTAGAGGTCTATGCAGGCCAATTTTGTGAAATTCAAGCACATCAGATCTATGGAACAAGAAAAACAATTGCAAGATATGCATAAAGAATAATATGTGAAAACTGTGCAAAAGACTTGCAGCAGTGCTCTATTGATTTACTCAGAAGTAGAATACAATACAATAATGTCACAATGACTGAATAATTCAAATTAACCAAGAAGGTCATTTGAATAGCCTGCATAGTGTAGCTGGTCTGCACTAGGGGTCCTCATCATCAGATCAGTGGTAGTGTCATCAATGCACAAGTAACGGTCAACCAGGTGTCAAACTGAGTCTAACTGAATGTAGGTAGGTGTAACTGATGCATGGAGCACTAA
This sequence comes from Larix kaempferi, assembly GCA_027924585.1. Classification (NCBI taxonomy): domain Eukaryota; kingdom Viridiplantae; phylum Streptophyta; class Pinopsida; order Pinales; family Pinaceae; genus Larix; species Larix kaempferi. Next base: position 3,360,510 of record BSBM01000923.1, read on the forward strand.
TGTAGTGAAGGAGAATCCAAGGAGTGCGCATGAGGAGCTACTAGTAGTCAGTACAGTCAAACTAGTCTCCGTGGATGTCCATTGGAGTGTTTTAATCAGTTAACTAGTCAATCTGTCCTCAAATCAAGGAACAAATCCACAAATCATGCAACTAACTGAGTGTGTCACTGGTGGTAGGTAAGAGAGGGCGCACTTTGTCTCAGGAGATGAAAACAAGGTGCATCATGGATTAGGAGGGTTGGAACTGAGCAGAAACAAGCTCTCGGGGCTAGTAAACTAGGGACTAGATGTTGGGAGACTACCATACTGATGACTGGATGCATGCAAACATAAAGATGATGGTGAGAATATCCCCCGCGAGGGAATTGTAATAAGTGATGTAGCATGATGGCTTTTTTAAAGACTTGGCTTTACTAAGACTTAGGAATCAATACGTTACTCCATAGTGTTTTTTCCTTGTTAATTATTTGTTGCTTTTCAACGACTTATAATTTTCGAGTTTTTCACTAAAACCTCCAAAGTTGGAGTAATTGTCTTGGTGGTTAGGCCTTAGGAGGTTATTAAAGTCTATTTGTCAATGTATATTATCATGCTAGTCACTATCGTTGGGTCATGTGAACATGTACTAGGTCCCCCTAGGTTTTTCTTAGTTTTTCGCTAATAATTTTTTTTTTTTCTCCGTAAAACGGACAAATTTTTAATATTTTTAATGTAAAAATAAAAAAAGTCATAAAAGTGGTGTTAAGGGGTGGAATTTGCCATGGGGGTTTTCGTTTTCTGATCCAAATCACCCACTTACTTAACCCTTAGACCGACTTTTGAGGGAAAATTAGTGATTAATTATCACTAAAATTGATTTTCTCGAAAAAGCCAAAAAAGACATAATAATCGGGAAAAAATCAGCATCCCATGATTAAGGGAACATGTCAGGGACAAGTTTTAGTTAGCCAGAGTGGTGGCAAATATATTGACAATCAAATCTAAGTGAACTAGAGGTTGAATCTTGGTGGTTGGCATCATATCCCGTCAAAGGCAAGTGAACTCAAGTGAAGGACAGTGGACTCTCTCATAAGGGGGGTGCATTTGTTGAAGTGGCCTCTTGTCATTCATTGGGACATCATCCCAAGGAGGGAGGGTGCACTTCATGAGAGGTGGCGCCCATCCCAAGAGATCCAATCAAGGTTAAATCCCTCAAATCTCTCATGTAACTCGCCCTTACTCTCCAATTAGCTAATGCGCCCCCTGGCCTATTTTTGCTATTTAAGCAAAGTGCTAGCCTCTCATTTTCTCATGGTTAGAGGACCGAAAGGTTGCTCAAGCTTTGTACTTGTAATCTATAATATTTGTTGGACTAAAATGCTTTGGAGGCTAACCGCTGGTGTCGGGCATTATTGTGTGTGGATGAACATTTCATAGATTATGAGGTAATCAATACTTGCTTAATTTCTTTGTGCATTTTTGGTTAGCTGTGGGCCTGCAAAGGGAGCTATCTCCCAGTAGGGTAAGAGATTATTCTAGTTTGACTTATGCTCTTACTCGGTTTTACAAAAACTGGATTGGAACCGGAAAAACCGGTCAGTCCGACCAGTTTAGAGGCCTCACTGATTCAAATCGGTTTTTCAAACCGGATATTACTGGTTCCGTACGGAACCGACCGGTTTTGAACGGTTCCAGTTCTGGTTCCGGTTCCGGTTTTGACCGGTTCAGTACAGAACTATACGACGACACTTAAGAGACCATTTTTTAAATTTAAAAATAAAAGTAAAAATGTTGGTTGAGTGGGGAAGGTTTTAGATAACCCTAAACCCCTAAGAAAGCTATAAAAGCAACTCCAACCCCTCTATTTCTCTCATACTATTCATTTGAGTATTTTGAGTTAAGAATCATTCTTGACATTCTGGGGAAGTTTAGCATTCTTGAAAGAGTATGCTAAGTACCTACAACAGTCCTAGTTATATCATCATAACAACAATAAAATGCATCTAATAACAGTTACCTACAACAGTAAAAAGGCTTTGAGCAACCCTAACAACAATTATGAGCTAACTGTGTAGTTAAAGGAAACTGTTGTGGGCATATTCCAAGGTGATAGTCTGTTACAACCAGTGTTATCGGAACCGGACTGGAACCGGTAAAACCGGCCGTTCCGACCGGTTCATATGTCCAACCGGTTTGGTTAGGTGCCTGAACCGGAAAACCTGCAAAAATGATTTGGACCGGTTGTGAACTGGCTGTGAACTAGTCGGTTCTGTATGGAACCGGCCTTTGACCGGTTCCGTACGGAACCGACCAATTTGTACTCTGCTTATTTTTTGGACTCTAGGGGCCACTTAGCCCCTTTATTGATGTATTTTGGTTCAGAACTTTAGAGATGTATTGTACTTGGCGCTATTTTGGTTATTTGCACCCGTACTTGCTATATATATGAAAAACTTTGCATATTTGTGTATTAATGGTTTGGATTCATATGTATACACATGAATATATATGCTTTTTACAAAATATTAATAGTTTATGTATTTTTTGGTCAACTGGTTTTTTCCAATTCCAGTCCGGTTCACATTTTGGGCTTTGCCGGTTCGATCACCCATTTGGTTCTAATAGCATTGGTTACAACAACCTTGAAACAACCCTTTCAACAACAACAATTTCCTCAGCCTGTTAGACATATGATTCAAGTAAAATATGCTCAGTATGGCACCTAGTAAAATACATACAGGAGCCCTTTTTGCAAATTTGTGTATAATGGTTTTGATTCACATGGTTGAACATTAATATATATATTATTTTTCAAGATTTGAATATTTTATGTATTTTTGGTGGACTGGTTTTGTGATCCGGTTTTTTTCCCAGTTTTGGTATGGTTCCGATTTTTGGGGTCGGCCAGTTCGACAACTGGTTTGGTTTTTGTAACCTTGCTCTTACTGCTTGCTTGTTGTAGATTTCTTAGAGATGCATGTATTTTTTGGATTCATTACATGCTTTCCAACTTTCTGCTTCCAGTATCGCCCTTGTTTAACCATCTCTTTGTGCAAGGATCTTTGAGTAGATGTAGGTATCTAGCTTGAAGGAATGGCTGATCGAGTAAGACACTTCCATCTTTCAAGCACTTACAAAGAAGCATAGTCCCTCCACTCTCCACCAACAGACTCCACGACCCAAAAAATTCCCAAGCTTCAAATCTCCTTTCTTCTCTCTTTCCTTCATCTTTAAAATCAAATTTTCTTTGGTTACGATCTTGCTTGCTTATCTAATTAGTCATTTTTTTAGAAGATCTAATGCTAGTTTACTAAGCATGCTTTTATCAACTAGATCTAGTGTTTTCAAGTCTTTCTTTAGTAGATCTAGTTTCTTTTAAGCACTTGTGCTCATTTTCTATCTTTCAGTACTTAAATTTTTTATGCTTTTAACTTTTTATCTAGCACATTTGGTGCATAATAGGTGGCTGTTTTTTCACTTTTGATGAACAGGTAAGAGGAGGTGTTGCTGAAAATTCGAAGATTCAGGCCATCCAGGACCCTGAGAGCACCCTGCTTTCGTCGATGCCATTTTTATGACACTTGTAATGTAAGCCCTTGGTTCCTCATTTAAAAAGGACCAAAGGTATCCACCTTAAAAAAATACGGTGGATACCTTCAAAAAAGTATAAAATTAATAATAAGAGCAAGTGGGTTACATAGTGCCCACACCCCAACCCCCCTAGGGGATTTGCGTCATTTTCTTGGCATGAAATTTTTCTCTTTTTTCTTTGGTTTTACTAACGTTAGCGTTGTTTTACTTTCTTAGATCAGAATAGTTAGTTTCCCTTCTTTTTGTTTTGCAAATAAGAGTAACGAATCTTGACTTTATCCCCTATATGCTCTTGTCCATCGCAGGCTTGCTTGATCTGTGGAACAATCAGAAAGGGGATACTAGCGGCTAGTTTAATAGGGAAATCCATTAGAAATTTATCCTTGAAATTGAGTGGTTGTACTGAACATACTACAGAGTTAGGGGTCTACTCTAAGCAAACTTTATGTTTCGCCCCGTTGGACACCTAGTAGTGTTGCAGTGCACTCATTCTAGAGGATAACTTCTGTAGTGGGCCAAACCAGAATTAACCCATTCTAATCCACTCATCATAATAAATTAAAACTGACCAAGAGGCACAACAAAACATTTCCTGTTTAGCAGCAATTACTTAACTATTTTGGCACTGGTCTACTTCACAATCATATTTGCTTAAATCAATTACGTGTCATGGATTAAACTGTCTCATATGCTGCTACCTGTAAATTTGTTGTTGTGGCTTTCTTGTGCAGTATTTCAAACTTCTAGATTATTTAATTTTTGTAACTTAGCTTAAAAGCTTTAGTTTATTTTTTTAGGGACCACTCCCTTGGCTTCGCTAGGAGTTGGCCTAAACGGAGGAGTCAAGTGTTAAGTGACAACAAGCTTGACTTGAGACTTGCCCCTAAAGTCGCACCCAGTGGCTTGAAGATTTCTGCCACGTTAACCCCAAGGTGCGTATCAGGCGGCAACATGCTCAAGGCCTCCAACCCTTCATAGATGTTGTTGCTGCCTAAAACACACTTGACCACAGATAAGTGTCCCAACCGCTATGTGTGTTCTTGAGGGCAACTATGAGTGTAGAACCCACTGTCACCTCGATTCTAAACTCCTTCGTTTAGACCCCAACTCCAAAAAGGTCAAGGGGGTTGGTCCCTACTTATTAAGATTCTTTAATGAGTTTATTTTACAATTGTAAATTATTAATGTTCAAATGACAAGCATTCGTATAGAGATGCAATAATTTGGATGGCAAGCAAACCTTCTTTAACAGTAAACCATATACAAATGCAAGAGAGAAATAACAATTCACTAAACCTTCTTTAATACAAATGCAAGAGAGAAATAACAATTCACTAACTAGACCAGTGCCTACTTTACTTGGGTTATGGAGTCACGGATATAATACAAGTAAGATCATTCAAATTGCATTAAACCATTCATTAATCACAATGATCAAAAGATCACATTTAACGTATGAGAACTATTTGTAGTAAATGATCAAATGAATGAAAGGTGCTTGTAATGAGTTTGAACCAAACTTAAGTGCTTCAAAAGTAAAGTACTGAAAATGAAATAACAAGTGTAGTGTTTTGCCAATGGTCCTGTAAATTTTAATTAGTTTTAAGTCCCTCTTTAGCTTAGGGGAATTAAGGTTTGTGCAAGAAAATTAATGCTACTCTATGTGTCTACCTCAAGAAGTTATCTCTTTCGATTTGAGAGAGATTGTCGGGTGCTCAACAAGAGAACACAAGGTTTTCAACTAGCTCCATGGGTCAACCTCAAAGCTTGACGGGTGCTCAATAGGAGGACACTAAGTGCCACGAGGCTCCCAACAGCCTCTACCCCTCTAGCTCCACGGGTCAAACTTCTTTTTCTCAATGTCTAGTTAAGATAAACTTATGAGTGCCTATTATTCTAGCCAACACTAATCTTTGCCCTTTCTTGTCACCCAGGATCGGTCCAACCAGCAAGGGGAGTTACTAATATGATTTAACCAACCACATGAACTCTTTAAGATGCAGTAATTAAACAAGGGGCCCTTCCAAAGGTGCAACAATTCAACTATTACAAATCAACCTTAATATTGTGCAACCATTGAACAATACAAGATAGTTATAGACTTTCACTGAAATGACATATAACAAACCCAATATTGGCGATTATGAACAACAAGTCAAAAGGAGAGTTTCAGCTCAACCTTCTTCCTTCTTCTGTGGCAAAGTTACCCTTTTGAAGATTATTACAACAAATTTGCAAGAGAAACTTAAGCAATCAAATACATCCATGGAAATGTGAAAACAAGACGAGAAACCTCACATTACAAGCCCGCTGACTTCATTCTCAAATGGATCTTCAACTAAGCTTAGAGGGAATTTCCCTATCAATCCAACCATGACTAACAAATGAGGGAGCTACTCTTTAAAATTTAAATAGAGTCTCTTGTTCAACCTCTTACAATAAAAAATGATGTGGCCTCTAGTTCCGGAACACACTCCAAGAAGAAATATAAAATATTTAGCCATTTTCTTTTCTCCAAGGAATAATGATTATAATGATTAAAATTAAAATACAATGCTAACTTAAATGCTGTTATGTGCAAGAGCTCTTGTCTCAATCAGACATCTCTATGAATCAGTGCCAAAACTAATCACTGAATCAGACCTAAATCAGGAATATGTGGGTGCCCTTCTCCATGCAAGCAGTCAAAACAATAAATCAAACTCCATCTTAAATCATCCCCCGCTCCTGTTGGATATGTATGCTGTAGGTAGCTTCTAGCTGCTGTTTATGCATTTCTGAGAACACAATACAGCTCACCTACTAGCTCTGCTATTTGCATTATTACTGCTTGATATCTACCCATGCACTTTCCAAGCATCAAGTCTTCAATCTATTGGAGAGGTTGAGATCACATTACCGAGCCACTAAAACACCTAAAAATGAGGAGAAACACTCCCTCCTTCCGATCTGCAACAAACTTAAACAATCAGACCCACACATCTTTGAAATTTCTCTCAATAAGAATGACCAACCGGTGTAGCAATACCTCCTAGGATGAAATCAGAACTACTCCATACAGATGAAACACCAAGGTCGGAAGAATACACATTTTCATCATTGTACTGCTGGCAAGAACGTCTCAAATTGCACATGCAATTTGAGGGGTAACACCACCCATAAAAGCTGTGTGCTGTTCATTGTTTCCATTACAAAATGTAAAAGCTGGAGCGACTTATTGATGATGGAGGGTATTGAATAATTGTCTGTCTTTTAGGCTTTTAGCCTGGACTTGGATGCACCTGTCAGGATAATATTTAACACTGTTTTATTAGAAGCAGTTTATTATCTGCATTAGCTAGTGAAATGTTCCACTCCCAAGAATATAGTTGCTCATCTAAGAGGATCTTGATCTTCTTGGATTTTTTGGAGATCACTTCATGAATATGTGGATCATAAAGTTGATAAGAATGCATAAACAACAGGATGAAGATCATAGGTGGAGAATTATAGACCATATATTTTTGTGTACAGACAGAAGTACTACTTGCTTAGGCAAACAATAATAAATGTATAATTCCAATGGCATGCTTAGCACTGCCATGCATCTGATTAAAAGTACTAATATGAAACAACTCATGTAAATGCAGATAATGTTCCTAATATGAATATAGTTGTAAATTTTTGAATGCTTGTGTTGGATTCTCAAATTACATGATAAGCCTGGTCATTTCACAATGCTAATTCACTCAATGCTGAATCTATTACCAGAAACTGAGATTTTGGTCTTGTATGTTACTGAGCATGGTTTCTTATTTCATTGGCAGCAATGTCAAGCCTAGCTGATAATATTTCAAATGATGGGTCTGTTCCTCACCCCAGCAGTACAAGGTTCTTTGCTTATGAGGAACTTAAGGAAGCAACAAATAATTTTGAACTTGCAAGTGTGCTTGGGGAAGGCGGATTTGGACGAGTTTTCAAAGGTGTGCTTAAAGATGGAACTTCAGTGGCTATCAAAAAGCTTTCAAGTGGTGGCCATCAAGGAGATAGAGAGTTTCTGGTTGAGGTTGAGATGTTAAGCCGGCTTCATCACCGTAACCTTGTAAAACTTCTTGGCTACTATAGTAGTCGTGATTCTTCCCAGCATCTGCTCTGCTATGAACTTGTTCCAAACGGAAGCTTAGAAGCTTGGCTTCATGGTAACTGACTAGTTTCTATTAGCTTAGCCATTTTACTTTAGTCCTTGAAAGAGGATTTCAATGTTTTCTTGGATTAAAGTTTCTCTCAACTAATTTTCTGAACTGCTGGACTGTGTGATGCATGAGAGAGCCTAGTATACCAGACTCCTTTACCCTGTTTTCTTTGTGGAGTTGAGGTGCTCTTTGGAGTTGACTCTTCTGTATTTTCTCCCAAATGGCTGTCTCCTATCTTTGGAAACACCTAACTGGCAATACTAGGTTTGAATTGAAGATTGTTTAGGTTGTCAATGGTCACTCTTTCATATTGATAACTTTGCTATGGTGATATTCCCACAGGACCTCTAGATGCAAATCATCCGTTGGACTGGGAGACAAGAATGAAGATTGCTCTGGATGCTGCCCGTGGTCTTGCTTACCTCCATGAGGATTCCCAGCCTTGTGTCATTCACCGAGATTTTAAGGCATCCAATATTTTACTGGAGAATAATTTTCATGCAAAAGTAGCTGATTTTGGTCTTGCTAAGCAGGCACCTGAGGGTCGGGGAAATTATTTATCTACTCGTGTAATGGGCACTTTTGGGTATAAAACTGCTCGTTCTGTAGAAGTCTTTGATAACATTTATTGCTTAGATATAGTGAACAAGTTGTAGTCCACTTTTTCTAGTTTGTTAATGTTCACTAGCTGTTTAGGGTCTTGTAGAAAGTTTATCTTTTGCATTAATACGACTGATATTCTGATTGTGTGACTGCACATCATATATATATATAAAATGTGCTCCATGGTGTTTCTAAAATGGATAAATGTTGAAATGATCTTGCATTGCAGGTATGTAGCCCCTGAATATGCTATGACTGGCCATCTTCTGGTGAAGAGTGATGTATATAGCTATGGAGTTGTTTTGCTTGAACTGTTGTCAGGAAGGAAACCTGTTGATATGTCTCAACCTTCTGGACAGGAAAACCTTGTAACATGGGTTAGGATCTTTGCCATACTTTAGCTTCTGTTTCATTTCTATTATATCCGAGTTTATCTAAAATATGACTTAAAAAAGATATATGATGAAGATAAGTCATCATCCAAAAACTTATAAATCACTCAATTTAATTTGTTCTAGTCACAATGTGAATTTTCTTTCAAGGGTGTTTCAATTTGCATTGCTTTTAGAGTCATTTCTGATACTTTGGCTGGCACAATAGCAATGTAAATGTAATTTTGCAGATGACAGCCTTCCACTTAATCTATATGTTATTTCTAAGTACATTTCCTTTTCTATGACTTTTTCAGGCTCGTCCAATCCTCAGAGATAAAGATCGGTTGGAAGAGCTTGTGGATCCTAGACTTGGTGGCAAATATCCGAAGGACGACTTTGTACAGGTATGTGCAATAGCAGCCGCTTGTGTAGCACCTGAAGCAAACCAAAGGCCAACTATGGGGGAGGTGGTTCAATCTTTAAAAATGGTTCAGCGAACTGGTGAATACCATCAGAGCAGAGAAAGAGATGGATTTACTGACACTCTGACCAACTCCAATCGTCATCCTACATCAACTAGACGAAATATTGGACCATCAGCAACAACATTTGAGTCAGATGGATCATCATCAATTTTCTCATCTGGTCCATTTTCTGGCTTAAGTGGAATTGACAATGATAATCTTTCACGCACAGCTGTTTTTTCTGAAGATCTGCAAGAAGGACGATAGTCTGAGTGCCTTTTCCAGAGATTTTGTACAATTTCCAGCAAGCTATGCAGCAGGAAATGCCGTCATTTCAAAATAGGTCTGTGGGAATCTTATGAAGTTTAAAGCTGCAGTGCATGTTTGCATTGATGGCTGCTTCAGACTTACTGGGAGACTGGACACTAATGAAGTTGGATTTGACTGTTGAATCTAATAAAGCCTTTATTGGTTCCTCACCTACTACTTGAACAACCACTTGTTTGTTATCTGTCTACAACTCATCCTAGGTTGGGTGGGTTAGAGTGTTTGTCAGTATCATATTTCTCAAAAGTAAATTGATTTTTGTTTATGTCCATACCGAGAGATTGGGAAGGGCCATGCTTGTCTTTTGGTCGTTGCAGTTTTGCATTTCCTCTTTGGTGTGCAATGATGATTCAATATTTCTAGGACAAAGGAACTGTGGTTTGGCTTTTAGATTCATCTACGTCTGGTACCAATGGTGAGGTTCTGGAGAAAGTTGTATGTAGAAACTGGAATTCCAGTTTTGCTTTGCAATTTTGGCGGAAGCAGACAGTGATCCTGCTTGTAAAATAAATTATTTTTACCTCTAATTCCAAATGTTCAAATGGATAGATTTCAATAGATATCACATAAAGTGGAGGTTGTATTTTTCCTCATGATGCAAATGGTGTGTCATCGATACATTAGGCATCGTGTACTCTGGTCCCTGGTTGATGTCTAAATTTTAATTTTCAATATCTCGTATCGGTCCTTGTGTTGTATTTGTGCATGGAATGATTCTGCATTTGTAATTTTGTATTGATTCCCGCCTATTTCCAAAACATTAAAATGCGTTTTCTTATGTGGCACATTGCCAATCCATGTGGTTTGATGTGAACCTATATGGTTCCCCCCTGTCGATTGACTTGCGTCTAAAACACTTGTTAACTGATTGGACATTTACTTGGTTCATTGGTATGATTTATGTGCTATCTGCTGACCCGGCTCATCATTAACGCGTTGTCACTAGGTGTAGTGATTAGATTGCTAACATGTTAATAAATTGGCATTGTTTAATTGGTCCACATGGTATATAATCAGATGACACACGTGCACAAAAAAATCTGAGATAATTGATAAAGAGGTATTGTGCACTGGTTTTGATGATGTGTCCACCATGGAATGTATGTGCACTAAGTTTTCCTCAACCAATGATCCTGCACCTAAGCAGATGGCAAGATATTGCCAGCAAAAAAATGAATCAACGGTTAAGATTAACAAATCTAACCTATGGAAGAATGGGTCCTACAGTCAAAAATAGTTATATATTTTGCAGCCATATTGGGTGGAGATATACTTGGATTTTTTTAATTCTCAGGGTGTTACAGAGTGAAGGTGACACGAGGTCATGCATTTGACATTGGCACAGGTAATGAGGTCCAGGTAATCATTTGACAATTATTATTTTTAGTCTTAATCCACCATTGAATATTGGATTGAAGATACCTGTGTATAGATCAAAGGTTTCTTTGCTGCATGTTTTTGTTGATGATGACTTTGTATGTGTTTAGGTTCAGTCCATGAAAACTTCTTGTCTGGGGTAAAGTGTCTTGATGTGAATTTTAGTCTGTGAAGCTTTCCAGAGCCGCAGTATACTCTTGGAATTTGTAACTAAATGAGTCACTAGTCGTAAATTGCCCATTGAGATTTCTGTTGTCTTTTCATGTTAAAATTTGCCAGTCAACTAACAACTCGAAGATTCAAGTTTCTAGAAGCATTGATTGAAGGCTTTAGTCTGTTGATCATACTTCAGTCCCCATTTTATGTTGTTTTGTATTGGAATTCGGTGTGTCTTATGAGTCCCCGTTCAATTTCTAGTATGCCACTCACAAGACTGAAATTTGCAGGTTTATGAACTGTGCAGGGAGACTAGATATAAAGTTCAAAAGAAGGCACTAGATATACAATATTTTGAGTAAAAGCCGTTGCAAATTTTAGTTCTGTTTAAGTCTAGATGTGGTTATGGAGGTTTTCATTCAATTTCAGAGTTAGCACATTTTATCAGTTAGCAAAGTCATTTTATGTCTGAATATTATAAAGTTCTGTCCTTGTGGACCGAGTTTGAGTTTTAGTCCGGTTTTGTGTTTTGAGTCCATATCTGTAAAATACTTGAAGTCAATTCTGAGACAGTAAATGAAATTATTATTATTTTTGATCTTGTATGCCAATTCACAGACCAATTACAGGGTTTATGCAGGATAGAAAAAATAGGAACTACAAAAGTTCCTAAGACATGCAGGAAATCCTGTTTTTCTTGAATTATAAAATTCTTGAATTATTATTTCGTTGAACCATAAATTATTTGATGATATCAAACATATGAATGAAGTGGGATAAAGCACTTGATTTGTTATCTTTTCAAGCATGTGCATAAAAGAAATTGTATTTTACTTGGAAATGAAGGCATAATAGCAGAAAACATGAATGCAACTGATATGAGAATTATTTTGTTCTCTATTAATGTAAATAATGATGTATATTTATAATAGATGAAACTTGAGAATTAATGTTCTGCTGATGGATCAAAGCAGTGAGTAGGTTTGCCGTTACTACAGTTAATTAGTTGAAAAGGCTAGGTGAACAAATATTTAAATGACCTCGGACTTTGACAATGATTTTCAGCTTTATAACCCAAGAAAATAGGAACAGTACAGCAAAAGCAAACTGGTTTTTGAGTTTTGTGAACAGACTAGTTCGAGGAGCAATTGCGCTGGTTATTGTTGGGGATGAATATTCAACAAGTGAAAATAGCTGCCGGGTTAGGAGACGTTTCTTCAGAGAGTGAGGACATCAAATCCAGATGACTAGTCCGAAACTTCCTCGTAGATCATAATGGATCCCGCTTCCTTGCAAACATATCTTGTTTCATTTCTATGATGGAATGTTGCATCAGATGTAGGCCTTTCCCATCGATGCTCTCTCTCATGCTTCAGCTTTTCTACAATAAATTGAGATTTTTGAATTCTTTGGCTATGGTCTTAATCAGATGTATATTTTGTTCTCACAATCTGTCTCTGATGAGATTTTTGGCAGAAAGTCATTTCAAGGGTCATTTGTTCTCTTCAGGGATTGCTATCTTCTTTAAGCAGATTTGGAAGCTTGCAAAATCTTTCGATATTAATAATTGTATTATTGATAATATTCTGAAGCGCATCTCTTATATGGATACAGTTTGAATCTTGAAGTAGTACAATCAATATATATTTAACTTATTTTCAAAATTGTGTTGATAGATAAGATATGATTGTCTTAGAGCTTGGTGTATGGAAAATGAATTTATGAAATACAGAGCGATTCCATACTCGGTCTAGTGGGGTATATGGTTGGCACGAAACTCGATCATTTTGGAAGAAAGCATATCCCAAGTTTTCAGGTATATTCACTGATTTTTGCAGTAGACAAAAATTGCATCACCTAGGAATCGGAAAAAGTTATTCAAGAGGTACAAATAGACAAATATATTAAATGGGTTTTTCTTATGGGGTTTAAAAGGGTCTGATATTTGTTTGAGGATCATTGTATCACATTTAAAGCAGGTCTTGGGGCTAGTTCAAGCACCTTAGCAGAACTTATGGCAATAAATTTACTGATGAGAATTGCTTTAGAAAGAATAATTCAAATTTGTGGATTTATGATGATTCTTCTTTAGTAATTAATTGGATCATTGCATGTGATGTCATGCGCAGACCTCCGGGTGCCAGTGTTAAGGATATGAATGCCAGATTTCAACACATTTACTTCTCCCACGTATACAGGGAACCGAATACAGTGGCTGATGAACTATTTAAAGAGGATCTCCAGATTCATGAAGGCTAGACGATTTTCACCGAGTTCAAGAACGTTTCTTCTACGAATTGCTATCAGTTGATCTAAAGTAATTGTTTATATGTTAATTTTTTATTTTATTTTTCGTTTTTGGATTGGGGTATATCAGTTCTGTAATTTTGCTAAGGGATCATAAGGGAAGCTGGAGAATCTACTTGGTGAATTTTTTTAGAGAATAGTCTATAGCTAGAATAGAGGCTTCTTTCCTCTCATAGTTTATAGTTTTAGGAGATAACATCCAACGATTTTTCAATTTTGAAAAACTTTGAAGACAACTCTGGTAAAGAGAAAGACCTCTTTTGAAGCTGACTTTAAGAATGCTTCTTCTACTAATTCCTATTATCAGTTGTTCTAAAGTAATTGTTTATATGCTATTTTTTGTTTTTGTTTTTGGAAAGGGATATATCAGTTCTGTAATTTTGCTAGGGGATTGATGTTGCAAAATTTAGTAGTCTTGTTATTGTAAAGAAAATAATCTGTTTAAACCAACAAAACTCAGATCTATCCCCAAGTGTGACATAGGGAGGCCTCTCTCTATTAAGGTCTCCTAAATTCCTTAATTCCTTAGGGGAAATTTAGACCAACCACGAGAGGTGACCCCAGCTAAACTTTCCAAGGTACTAATTAGCGTTTTCCACATGCAATGCCTAAAGACACAACACAATGACCCAACTTTTTCAAGGACTAGTTCAATTGATTTTTGGGATGACTAAGTGTACTCAGGAAATGAAAAGGGGTTTGAAATAAAGCACACCTAGTTGGATGATTGTGAGATCTTAAAGGATGTGATTGGAAGTTCAAGTCTCCAAAATGGCTAGAGGAAAAGATTGATGTGATTCCAAGCCACTATAAATTTAAAGTGAAGGATGGTTGCCTAAAAGGCAAAGAATTTTATACGTTCACAGCATGTGATCTAAGATAAAATGGATTAATTCAGCAATGTTATGAAAGCAAGATTATTAACACAATCTTTGAGCAAGTGCAAATTGGTTATGCTGAATGTACAAGTTCACAGCATGTGATTTAAGATAAGATGGATTAATTCAGCAATGTTATGAAAGCAAGATTATTAACACAATCTTTGAGCAAGTGCAAATTGGTTATGCTGAATGTACAAGTGAATCATAGCATAAAACATCAAGACAAATGTAGAGCTAAGACATGTGTTTAGCCATTGAATTCACTTATAAGCAAATTTTGCTCAATAGATGTAATATTACCAACACATAAATTACTTGAACACTATAATTTAAGAATCTAAATGTTGGATCAAGTCATAGCATTTTGAAATAGAAAACTTCAAGCATGCACTTATGAAGATATTGTTCAATTACCAATCTAGGACATGTGTTGATAGTTGAAAGTGAAATGAAGAATATATTAACTTGAGCTACAAAAATTTCACTTTAACATGAATCTTCTTACTTTTTAAAAAGGTAAATGTTGGCCTTGAGCAAAGAGGGTTTTTGCTAAAGGTCAAGACTTGAAGAACCCTTTTTGAATTAGTATTAGTAATGATTAGTGTTGAATTTTGTTAATGTAATTTCCAGCAATAGTAAGCATGCAATATGAGTAAAATAGCTTGAGATAGAGCTGAAATGGAGTAACCAGTTATCAAAACTTGTATTACACAATGCTAGAACAATTTAAAGATATCCAAACATGAAATAGTTTGTTGTAAGATACAATATTGCAGAGATAAATAAAACAACAAACTAAAAGACACTCACCATGATAACTAACACAAGAAACACATCCATTTGTTTTATATTCAATTGTTATCTTCTTAGGTGTTTTTTGTGTTTAGTTTTCTTACTCTTTTATATCTTATGATTAAGTACAATGAGACAAGCCATGTGTAAAACTTTCCTAAGAAGGTGGATCTAGCTCTCAAGGCTAGTTACAATGGTAAAAAGGATTTCAAAAAATAGTACTAGGTGAGGTGAAAGGAAGATGATAACATAAGAAGATGGGAGAAACCAGTGCCTTAAAATGATTAATAGGGAAAATGGAGTCTATAGCACCCTTCACTATAGCAACCTTGTGATTCTTCAAAGAAAATGTGCTTTCTTGGTAATCCCTTCTTTGTCCCACTTCAAGCTAGATCAACCTATTTGTTCCACTTCCTCTTGTAAACCTGCAATGAAAATGATGCTTCTTGGCAATCCAAATTCTAGAACAAATTACACAAGAGGGTTAGATAAATTGTAAGCAAGATTAGTAACTAAATAAACAAAGGAGGCTTCTTGAGAATCCAATATTTACCAATATACTAACCAAGTAAGGAGGCTTCTTGGAATTCCTTACTACTTGTTTACTTTAACAAAACAATTAAAAATAATTTTACCTTAACTTTGTTTAAGAACGACTTAGAAACTATGGAAAACAAAATTGGAAGTCCAAAAGACAAAATTGCATTAAGCACAAGACACTTAGCTTCATAGCAATAATCCCAAATCTCAGTATTATTTTAGTATAATGTCTCCAAACCAATGAGTAACAATGAAATTGACATCTCCTTTAATGGTTAAGGAGGGTGAATATGGTTTTGAACCATGTCCATGAATACAATGTTGAGTGTAGATCTCAAGAGATGAGCAAATACAAATCAATGGCTAGGATCCTTGATCCATGTGCAAGATCCAACCAAAACCATGAAGAAAATGCCAAGTCATTGCCTCTAGAAGGGAAAATCTCTCTAGACCATGTTAATATAGTAAAATAATGTCAAATACCATATGTCTCTTCAAAATCATGAGCTAAAACCACGAGCATAATTTAAACCATGTTCCAATACCATGAGCTAGCATCCCAAGGCAAATTGTTGGTCAAACTATCCTCCATGAGCCAAGACGTTGAGCGAGTCAATCCAAGCATGAGGGGGGTCAATCCAAGTAGTGTGGGGTAGAACAAGGGATAAGATCTAATCAAGAAGTGATATGGAGGCACGATGATCCCAATAAGCCTCAACATGTGTGCCAAGGAGGCAAATCATCAAGTAGTGCCTCAACATGTGTTCCCAAGTGCCACATAGGAAAATCGACCTTCATAGTAGTAATGTAGTAGAACCTCATGAAAAATAGTAAAGTGCATCTCAACATCATAATATAACATAAATTGCACTCAAACAATCTCTAGTAATAATATTTGCCTCAACTTAGACAAATAAATTGAAAAACCATAATAGTAACCTGTAATAATCCGTCAACGTGTTGAAACGTGCATGTAAAACCCCCCTATGGCTGAAAATCATTGAAATAACAAGTCATTGGGCAATCAAATGGGTGCCCAAAAATGCCAAGTTTTTGTGCATCTGATTGCTAGATCAAATCCATGCTTGATCATGAAATCAGGTAGGTTGCTCATTGATACTATTTGAGTGACCCCTGTAGATTTGACCAAATTAGAGGAGCATTTTGCCATGCAACCTTGTAGGTTGATAGTAGGGCCAAATGGGTATCCAAATCCATCAATAGATTTGGAAAATACTAAGTGCATCAAATCCATGCATGATCATGAAAATCAGGACTGTAGCCACTCCCACAGAGTTTCGAACTGGTGAACTTACGCAAGGACTTCCTTAACAGTACACCCAATCATCGTCTATTATGTGCCCCGTGGGCCCCATTGTTACAATATTACTAGTACCTTGGTGCCCACTTTTATTATTGGTGGGTTACCTCACTTTTGGTGGGAATTTTGTCATTGAAATTTGATTAGATGGTTTTTACCATTTTGAACTTCAACTTTTTATCACATGGGGAGAATCATAATCAATGGTGTTAGTGTTCTAGATTTCACCAAAGACCTTGGGCATGCGTGGTTCCTTTACATACAGTATGGGAACCTCTTTGGAGGTATTTTAACTAATATTTGATGTTCCTCTTATGTTTGTGCCCCTTTACAGCTTTGGGGCTCATCTTCTCTTACTTTGGAAACATTATACCATTAATATTTGAGGATGCATTGATGATGTATTGAGATATTGATCTCCTTTGCACAACCTCTTCATTTTGTATTCATGGATACGTTTATATGACGCATTTGACTAACTTCATGCACAAGCATCGATATTCCTGCCTCATGAAAGAAATGATGATTATCTTACTTTTTGATGTGCTTGCAAGGGGTTTCCTTGTCCTATATCTGACAAAGAGACTTCCTCCTTAGGTTCTTAACAATCCAATTTTAATGAAGAAAACACAATTTATTTTGGCCATGTGATTCTCTACTGCCCTCATACATAGGGGCATTTGTTATTATGGGACTTTATATTATATGTACCAAGTAGTCCTAACCTTGGAATGCATTGTCACGTGGTCTATCGAGTATGGAACCAGACAAATGTCCAAGAACTTTGATAAATGATGCATTTGTCTAGATTAATTTGACATGTGCAGTCCTCTTTGATGGATTCAAACTTGATTAGTTCACTTGTTGAGATTGTTTTTCTTAATTTTGATCACCTTTAGTGCACCCAAAGCATGTATATTTCAAGAATCTTCTAGAACATGATATTTTCTTCATGTAAAAGTCCTAGAAGAACCAAGAGTTATATAAAAATGAATCCATCACATGGAATTGATATCTTTGATCGTGTGTATATCAAACTTATGATAGCATGCTACACGACTTTGGACAATACCTCCCTTCTTATTATTAAAAAGGTTTACCAATTTACACATTTGCAAGTCTACTGGCCTCTAATGAACCAAATTGGTTCCTCAACTAAATATCCAAAATCAATAAGATGAAGTAAAAAATCATATAGGATATAAAATATATATTTATAATTGAATAATACAAGTGATGCTTTACAATACCACTTGTGATGATATAAATATCATCCACAAGTCATGCGGGTGAAGGGTTGTGTCTCAGTTATTTAATTACCACCACCACCATCATTGATCATTATGTAATATTATTATTTATATATTTTACGTTATTTACATTAGTTTCCTCTTCAAAGATGCTTTGTCCTCAAACCATAGCTGGAAGAAGTCTATGTCTTTGATCTTGCTTGTGATGTTTTACTACTATTATGGTTGAAGAGACTAAATGGTATGATCTCCAAGTGTTAAACAAGAATGTGGCATTGTAAAAGGGGTAGCCCCGTCCTATTTCAATTTCGTGTAAAATTGTATGGCATGATATTTTATAAGGACTCTTCGACAATGATTCTCAATATGATTTTAGAGATTAGATGAGTTGATTTGGTATCCCAGTGTTTAGAGATGTGAACTGATTTTGTGATGTGTGACAAAATTTATGATTTGAATGATGATAGGGCTTTATAGTTGAACTTCCTTCTAATAGATGGACTTTCAAGTATAACTAAATATATGTGCTACTTTATCGATTGATGATCTTGTTAACTATAGATAAATCTTCACTATGTTTTTCAATTATCTATAATAATTCCCTTATCAATGGTTTGTACTTTAATCTTAAGAAATTTCATAATTCAACTGAATTAGTTATTGTGACTTTGTCTATCCATACTTCTTTCTTAACAAATTATTTTAACCTTATTTTTAGCATCTTCTTCTCCTTCTTTATCTTGTGAAACAAAGCTTTAATTATAGTTTCTTAATCCACAAATCTCTTCATCTTTTCTAAACATATTTTTCCAAAATATTTTTAAAAACTTCATTTGAGTTCATTTTGTAAGTGCTCATTCCAGACACTTTCACGACTACTGACTTTTCTTTTGAGGCGGTGTGCCCTAAGTTCTAAGTTGGTGGCCGTTCCTGTTTATCTGTAACGAAAATGTCTAACGTAGGACAGTTGTACGAGGGCAGCAATTTCTATGAATGTTCAGCTGTATAACGCGATTCGAACGACTCTTTTGTTGACCAGTTGAGGACAGTTTCACTGATTAATTCTTCAGGGATTAATACTCTAGTTTTATTCTATTCGTTGCCCATGTTGGAGATGTATTCTGATTACTGGACCAATTATTTATTTTGTTTTGTAGAGTTCCAAGGATGTTTTTTCAAACCTGCACTGCAATCTTCTAATCTGTAGCAGTTTCCAATTCGCCTTTTTGTTTTTTGTTATAGTATCAGAAGAATGTGTATTCATCGGAATATGTTGTAATATATCAACCAATCTCTTATTTCTTTTCAATTAATTAATATGTTTCAGTAGCATACGAATCATGATGTAGTAATGAATTTTGAATTGTATAAATATGATTTACTATTCACTAGGGAGTTGTGTGCATTATTTACTTATTATTATCACTATTATTAATTATTATGGAATGTTATTTAGATAACCTAATTGGTTGCTAAAAGATTGAAGAGAGAAGGATGGTTGAAGACATTAAAGATTATTGGACTCTAGAGTCTTAAAGAAGGAACCCCAAGAAGGGAGTTGAAGTTGTTTTTTCACTCAAAGATATGAATGATCTTATGGGTGTAGTCTTTTATTTTTGTTAATGGAAGCTCATTTCTCTCCCTTCTAGCTATGTTGAAGACATTGAAGTCTATTGGACTTAAAGAGAGCTTTAAAAGGAACACACCCCAAGGAGAAGGGATTTGGAGCCATTCATCACTCAAGGGTATGATCTTATGGGTGTAATATTTTCTTTTTTTAAGGGAGTCTCTTTTCGCCACCACCAAATTCCTCATATTTCTTTGTAGTTGATTTAATGTTGTTACTTAAATGCATTTGCTAAGATATGTTGTTGTAAATGTAACTTCAAAAGATATTCATTTGTATTTTATATTTATATTTATCATTGTATTTTACTTGTACCTCCGACGGAGATGTTTTTCCTACGTTTGGGGATGTCATTATTATGTTTGGCCATGCTAGGTCACTGAGGTAAAACCTCCATTGTAAGTCGGGACAATAGCACCCCAAAAGATAAATGTAAATTGTATTATTAAGTCTCCCTAGGACAGGTCGGCCCAGTCAAGTTAGTCAAGCCGACCTAATTAGGAAAAAGGTCACCCAAACATAAAGTATAAATAGAGAGCTTGCTCCTCATTTGGACACACCTCTCACTCACTCAAGTTCGCATAAGCAGAGAGAGAAGACAAGTTCACTGGAGAAGAAAGAGAGAGAGCTGCAAAAGACATCTTATATTTGGGTTTTCCATTTTGCTTGATATTATATTAGTGTCGAATCTATCTTTGAGGAATTTGCGGGGTTTTCTCCTTTATGGTTTCCCTGAGGAAAACTATCGTGTCTATTGTGTTTTGTTGTGCTTGTTTTTATTTCAGTTAAAGATCCTAGTTAAATTGAATCAAAGTGCAAACTCTAACATGGTATTAGAGCTAACCTGAAAAGAAGGCATTGTGTAGCAACGAGAAACTAGGGCTTCCTAGTTCAAGGTCTTCTCTCCACAGATCATTAGAAAAAGAGGGCTAGGCGAACTCGCCCTATGAGGGCGCATCTTTTGGAGTAAGCATAATTGAACTTGAAGAATTTTCATTTTTGACCCAGACACTTGTGCTGGGAGAAAACTAGGGCATCAAAATTTTGGGGTTTTCCTCCATCAACTTGGAAAAAGGAGTACATTGGACAACTAACCTTGAGGAGGTGCATCTTCCTATCCAATCAAAAGTTCAAAATTCCAACTTTGGAAAATTAGGGTTTCTCTGACAAACCCTAGTCTAGCCAACTCCAGAACTAGGTTAGGCATATCAAATTGGTAAGACCTAAATCTCTGCTATTTCAATTTGAGGTTCTCATTTCAAAATGACTCACCACACCAAGCTTGAGGATAAGCTTAAGGGAGTTGACAACTTTTGAGCATGGAAGTATAAGATCTCTCTTGTCCTTGAAGAAGATGATTTGGACAAATATGTTAGTGAGGAGGTTCCAACACCAAAGGGAGATGAAGCAAAGGCTATCCACAAGAAGAATTTGGTCAAGGACAAGAGAATTATTGCAGACTCCATTAAAGATCATCTCATCCCTCATGTGCCATCCTTGAAGACACCCAAGGAGATGTTCGATGCTTTGACAAAGTTATTCGAAGGGAAGAACATCAATCAGAAGATGACATTAAGGAATCAGCTCAAGAATGTGAATATCCTAAACTCAGAGACCATGAAATCCTACTTCACAAGGGTCTCTCAAATCAAGGAACAACTTGAAGCAGTTGAAGAAAAGGTAGAAGAAGGAGAGATTGTTGTGATCACCTTGAATGGTCTCCCAAGATCATGGGACTCATTCATTCAAGGAATATGTGCCAGAAAGAAGTTGATCACTTTCAGCATATTATGGGAAGAATGCACTCAATAAGAAGCTTGGCTAGTAGCAAGAGAAGAGAAGATGGGAACAAATGATGATCAAGCTCGTACAAGTCACACCAGAAGAAATCACAACAAGAGGGAGGACCACCATCACAAAAGACACATAAAATCCAGAAGATATCTATCCAGTATTAGATGCTACACATGTGCTGAGAAGGGACATTACTCAAGAAATTATCCCAGAAACCAAGGATCCTCCAACAAAATCAACAAGAAGAGGCATCATGCTCACACTGCAGGAGATGATGAACTTGCATGCAAAAGAACAAAAGAAGATTCTTCAAGTGATGAAGAATATGTATTGTAATAAATGAAGGGAACTAGTTACAAGGGTTCATTCAGTAGGTTCCACCTCATAAGGTGAAGCTAGAGATGAATTTTAGTATTACATGAAAGGAGTAGGAGAAGCTGCTACAGAGTTGGACTCTGGAAAACAAATAAATATCAATGCTCTATGGAAGCCTCTCATCCATTTCAACATTGGTTAGGATGCAAAAGAAATGGCACACAAAGTCTACTCCAAGTACAAAGAACAAGCGTAGAATACTTGCTCAACATTTCCGATCATAAGCAAGAAAGGCATGGGACTTCAGAATCAGACGATGAAGAAGAGCACACTGTTAGAGACTCTAGTAGTTCATGCAAGGAAGCA
The DNA here is from genome assembly GCA_027924585.1 of Larix kaempferi. NCBI lineage: Eukaryota > Viridiplantae > Streptophyta > Pinopsida > Pinales > Pinaceae > Larix > Larix kaempferi. The sequence continues at coordinate 3,382,746 of BSBM01000923.1, forward strand.
AAGATCAAGAGGGAGTCCACCCAACAAACAAACAAATATAAGTATTTGAATTGTCATTTCTTGTATATATAATTACTTAAATGATATTTTTCAGTGGTGTACATACTTATGTTCCTAAATTTAGGATGTGTATTATGCATATTAGAATGTTTGCATTAATGAACAATACACTACTAATATGCTTGTGATGGGTAAGTGGCCTATGGTATTGTACAACATTCCATTGCTACTTATCAAGAATGAAACCTCTTTGCTGACATGTTGGGAGTAGTGCATGCTCTTAATAATGTTCTGATAGAGATGGAAGGCATCTAGAAAGTTATCGTATGAATACGGGATATGGTTGAATGTTGTGTTGAAGCATTGGCTAAGATAGTTACATGATTGTGTGACCTATACATAAGAATTTGTTTTGAAAATCATTAAATGTTTCTAACCATGCAACTAAATTGACTTGTAGGAAAGATCGTGTACCATCACCTATAAGAGAGACTTGTTTGAACAAGTGACGATGATTCAACTATAACATTCAAGAACAGTTATGAAGTCAAGATGAAGAAACTTAAGAACCTGAAGTTCCCAGAATGAGAGACCCGATGATGGAAGAAACGATTCAACGAGATCATGAAGACCGTGACATGGCAGAACCACAAGAACCTGTAGATCCACCTCATGAGAAGAACTCCCACAAGAGAAGACCAACATGGGAACGAGAAGCAATACAAGATGCAGAGAAGTATGGCGCTCTAGAGGGGATGCACAGAGAAAGAAAGAGGCCCAGACCATGCTCCAACTATGTATCCCTGCTATGAGAAAAAACCTTCCAACTATGAAGAATCAATAGAAAAGAAGGAATGGAAGGATGCCATGATCGAGGAGTACCATTCGATTATGAAGAATGATGTCTGGGAGATAGTACCGAGACCGGAAGGGAAGTCTGTTGTGACTTCAAAGTGGATCTACAAGATCAAGCATATTGCAGATGATAGCATTGAAAAACACAAGGCAAGATTTGTGGCACGTGGTTTCTCCTAGAAGAAAGTCATAGACTACGAGGAGACATTTGCACCTGTAGCAAGATACACTTCCATCATATCTATACATGTATTGGATGCAGTAATGAAATGGAAAGTACACCAAATGGACGTCAAGACACGATTCTTGAATGGTGTAGTAGAAGAGGAAGTGTATGTGGAGAAGCCCCTAGGATTTGAGACACATGACATACAAACTCATGTGTGCAAGTTAAAAGAAATCCTTCTACAAATTGAAGCAGGAACCCAGGACGTGGAACATCAGGATGAACAACTTCCTGATGAGCTTAGGATTTACCAAGGGTAAAGAAGATTCCAACCTTTACTTCAAGGTTGAGTGCGGAAGACCAGTGATACTTCTGCTATATGTAGATGACTTGTTTTTGATAGATGAGGATGATCTCATTGCAGATGCAAAGAGGAGGCTTGCCGTAGAGTTCGAGATGAAGGACCTGGGAATGATGCATTACTTCTTAGGCATGGAGGTCTGGAAGAGTGTGGATGGGATCTTCATTGGTCAAGGAAAGTATGCAGTAGAAATTCTAAAGAGGTTCGGAATGATGGACTGCAAGGCAATGGTCACACCAATGGCATCGAACTTGAAGCTACTACGTGATGCCTCATCAGAGATAGTTGATGCCACGATGTATCAGCAGATGATTGGTTCGTTGATGTACTTAACGAACACGAGGCCAAACATATGTTTTGCTGTGAACACCCTAATCCAGTTCTTGACAGATCCAAGACACGTTCACCTGACAGCTGCAAAACATATATTGAGGTACCTGAAGGGTACAATTGAGTATGGGATCAAGTATGTGGCGAATTAGAAGATTAAACTGCATGGTTATGTTGATTCGGATTGGGAAGGAAGTGCCACAAATAGGAATAGAACTTCATGATGCTGTTTCAGTATGGGATCCGGTATGATCTCCTGGTTTAGCATAGAGTAGAAGGTAGAAAGGAATATTAAAGTGCGTGTCTGAATGACCTTACTCTCTACGGATGTAATTGGATGGAGTCATTCTAACTGAACCCGCGCAATGAATATGATATCAAAACCCAAAAAAGAGAGATGCATAGGTGTTGCTCCAAGTTTTTGGTTCGGAGCAGGCTAGGGTCAACTAGGTCATCTTCCAAAATCTCTTCATTTGCCCTTTTTGCTAAATAAAATTGCCTTTTTATGGGTACCTGCTCATCCGGGCACTCAAAATTGAACTTTTTATTTCCGACACCAATTTCAATTTTACCTTGGTAACATCACCAAAAACTCACTTCCGAAATTCAATTTCCCCTCGTATTAGCACCGACAATCAAAGTTTTCATTTCCATATCATCCGCAGGAAGCAGTCATGCGTGGCGCTTAGTATAGCCGAAGCATAGTATGTTGCAGCTTGTTCGGCTAGTTGTGAGGTAGTATGGCTTTGAAAGCTACTAACAGTTTGTTTGATCTCGAGCTCGAGGCGACTTGTATCTTCTGTGACAACCAGAGTTGTGTGAAGTTGTCTAAGAATCCATTCCACAACAAGTCGAAGCATATTGAGATCAAGTACCACTATATTTGGGATATGGTGCAGAGAGGAGTAGTGAAGCTCCAGTATGTGGCGGAAGACGAGCATATAGCCGATGTGTTGACCAAGCCGTTAGCCAGAGTGAAGTTTGAGTACTTTAGAGAGAGGCTTGGTGTTATCCAGATTGAGGTCCCTCGAAAGAGGGAGTGATACCGGAAGACGCAGATGCAATAGAGATGGTTCTCGCATGGTGGAGGAAGTAGGTGGTCCTTGGGACATAATACACCTGGGGTGCTCCTAGGCTATGCCCACATGCTGGAGATGTTGAGAGTTCCACTAGTCACAAAGACACTTTATGTGCGCCTAGGATTCTCGCATGGTGGAGAGACGTAGGTAGTCCTTGGGACGTAATGCACCTAGGGTGCTATTGGGTTGTACCCACATGTTGTAGAAGCGGGATGACCGTTGAGAGATGTAATGAACCTGGGGTGCTCTTGGTCTATACCCACTGGGTGGGAGACCTAGGTGGTTTGTAGGGCATGAGATGTGCATCTGGGCTGCTCTCCATGTGTGATGATAAGATGATCTGGATACAATGAGATGATAGTAGGAGATGCAGGTGATTGTTGTGGAAATGTAATGTGTGGTCCTGGGTTGTACCTACTTGATGGCTTGCTCGTGGAGATGATGAGGACCTAGATGAGAGCTAGGCCTACATCCAACATGAAAAAGGGTTAGCGTTTTAGATCTTCTTATGATGGATAGATTTGAAAGATGTCACTGATCAATTATCAATAAGATGAGGATTACTACATTAGCAACAATGATGATCCAGTGTTTATGATGATGTTCCATCATTGAAGATGATCCAGCATTGATGGCGTTGTCCAGTATTTGTTTCCAGAGTGATGATGACTGTGGCAAGAGAATACCTTCTTGGTTAAGAGGGAGTGTTGTTGTATATGTAACTTTGGAAGATATTCATTTGTGGGCGGCGCACAAAGTTGCTCCCCAAAAGTGTTGCAACGGGGCCGTGCTAGCAGGGAGAAAAAGATAACGCGCATGCACCTAAGGCAGCGCACACACGCTGCTAGGTTCAGTGCCGAACCGAGGTGTGCGTGCGCTTCTGTGCGTGGCATTTTTGGCGCATGTGCACTCAGATGCGTGCATGCGCTCCTGTTAAAAATTACAAAAAAAAACAAGGCAAAGTCTTTGTCATTCCACCGTTTGCATCCGAGCGCGACTCCCTCTCCGCGTGCGCATCGTTACAAGCCACCAAAATCACCCTTTCCACTCCAAAACGATCCAAATCCATCCACCAACTTGTCAACAAGTCAATTGGCTAGGTAAATTCCATTCTTTTTGTCATTTTATTCATTGTTTTTTGTTTATTAAATTTGTAATAATTCCCAAATTATTAAAACAATAGAGAAATTTTCAATTACAAATTGTAAACCCACATAATGAATGACCAAAATGTTAACATGGAGTCTGGTGGTACACAAGAAAAAACTAATCTTGAAACCAATGAAAGCCCTCAACAAAATCCAAATGCCCAAGAAAATCAAAACCCCCAACCAAATTTTGACCAAGATGACTTGAACCATTATGTAAATGAAATGAGAGTGCACACTCGATATCTAAGAAACACAGGGGAATCATCTCGAGTGTCCCTTGCCACCTTAATTGACTCCCTCATCCATGCAGATTGCCAATTGACTGACATGACTGAATATAGAGTTAGGATGTGGGAGTATTATTCCATGAGCATTTCCAAGGAGGAAATAAAATATTTGAATATTACAAAGGCCCAATTGTACAGTATGTTCACCGATCCAAGAACACAACAACCACCGGAGACTAGAAATCCACGTGTATGCATGGATTGGTGTCATTTCCAACCATGGAGGGACAATTGGATACATAGGTGGTTCATGGTTTACGATAAACCTCCCTACAATAATAGGGAGATTCCACAGTACTTCCTTCGGCAAATGTGGGATGAGTTTGCGCTCGGTTTACATGTCAACTATTTTGACATAACTGAGTTCCAGGGTGTTGGGCGTGGCTCTGCCCAAGATCGACTTGCTGCTAAGAGGAACCCACTGAGAGGGCCACCAGCTCCTATGCGCGAGCCCAACCCCTCTCCCCAGCCGCCTCAGTTACCCCACAAACTTGATCAGATCTAGGGCATGATGAGGAGTGTTGCACGGGGACTGCTTAGACACACTGCCTTTGTAGCAGCTACTACAGTGGAGAGATAGGCTGACCCTGATAGAGACGCGGGTGCAGGGCCTTCAGGACAGAGTCAGGATAGACTTGTCACCGGTGGTAGCCATGTTGGGCCTTCTAGTTTGACGAGGACAATGCCACATATTTGTCCCCATTGCGGGCACACTTGCCCTAGCTCAATCGAGGGCTGCTATATGGAGCAGGTTAGCACTTTTTTTAATGTGTTTTCAATCATCACTTGATAATTTGTAAAGTAATTTTAAAGTATGTGTGCTTGAATTAAACTATCATTTCAATGTACAACTATTTAGAGCTGACACACCGTTATGGGAGAATGTGGCATCTCCCAACTTGGATGCAGCAGTGGCAGCTGCAACTGAGACTGCCGCACCTCACACAGAGGTATTTTCAGTACCCCACACAATATTGTTATTACTTATGGCATTTCTATTTTTATGTATTTATATTTATGACATACATGATGATAGTTCGTACAATATTTTTTAATATTTTGATTGACTGAATAATTACTGGTTTAATATGTTTATAACATGCATGCGTTTTAGTGTCCACATGTATGCACGGAGTACGATGATCAACCATCTCTTCTAGGGGTTGGCAGATCACCATATACATAGGTACAATGTGTAGTTAAAAGCACGCTTTTAATTTGAAATGTTATGACATACTATGGTTTAATTTGTTTTTTATTTACTAAACTATCATATTATACATTTGTATGTAGGGCCGCCAACAGCTGTAGGCCTCTTTAGTCCCATGTTTCCACCCTCTCCCATGAGTCGCCCCCCTTGCCTCCATCCAGACCCCTCCCTCCGTCCAACCCCTCCCTTCCATCCACCCTCCCCTCTCCGTCCATACTCCCCCCTCCGTCCATCCTCCCCCATTCGTCCACGCCCCCCCATCTATACATCCTCCCCCATTCATCCATGCCCCCCGTTTATCCATCCTTCCCCATTCGTCCACGCCACCCCTTCCATCCAACTTCTCCCCTTCGTCCACAAGCTCCCTTATATCCATCCTCCTCCCTCTAACCAGGACTGACCTCCCATTCACCATACCTCAATATCCCCCCTATCCATTTTGGGTCAATACCCCCTATTGTACATCCGGTAGGGCTTTATCGTCCACGATGTCCTCATCCACCCCATACCACCATGTCCTCTTCCACCACATCATCTCCAATTCCCGTCACTATTGTGGCAACTACTATTCCATCATCTACCCATGTGTCTACTGTGATCGCACCCATAGTTCCTCCATCTACATTTGTGCCCCCCCCATGAATGCATCGGAGCAGGTTGTCCAACCAATTGCTCCACTTGCTAGCCCAGAAGCTCAGTGATGTCCATTGTTGGAGGTGTTCACAGTGAGAATCAAGTGAATTTATGAAAATGTTTTGATGCATTAACCAAAATTAATTTAAGCAATTATTATTTTTCAATGAAATGATTGCCATAAATGTTGTAGGCTGGAATTGTTGAGAGACTCAACAGATCTAGGACACCTGCTTCTCGTCTCCCACTCGCATCAGCGGTGAGTTATTTAAGATTTGAATTGTACATTCATTTTATAAATGTGGTAAATGTTACAAATGCTTGAAACTAATGGTACCTTATATCATTTGTTTCAGGGCGTGGAGAGACGGTCTACTCCTAGACGGAAGAAGACTCGAGGTAGCAGTAGCTCCAAGAAGAGAAAGATTGATTTTGGAGATACACCAGGGAGTGACCGGGGTGGTCACAATGCTTGACACGCCATGTTATCTACATTAGCCACGATGTGGCACCTTTGGGCACCAGTTGTCATGTACTTTTATCTACGACACAGGTTGCCATGTATTTTGGATCTACAGCTTGAGTTGTCAGATTTTGTATACGGCAGTAGTTGCCATGTATTTTGGATCTACGACACGAGTTGTCGGATTTTGTATAGGGCACAAGTTTTCATCGTATGTACATTGGGAACCATGTTCCACTATTTGCTTGAAAATTTATATATTTGTTCGAGTTTTGTTCCATTATGGTTTTATCTCATGGATTTATATATAGTTTTGTTCGAGTTTTGTTCTATATATGCGTATAATGATTTGGATTCAAATGTATGTCATGGCGATTTTCGATGAAACCTAGAGCACCATTTTAGGGTTTTTATTGCAACGACAACAATTATTAAGGCCAATATTTCAAACAAGATGTAATTTTAACCCCGAATAAAAACGAAGGTGATTTTGGGAGGACCATTTTTTTATTCGAAGATCAAGTTCACTTGAATCCAAGACAAGTTCTCTCACAACTAAGTTAATATTATGACTGCATAATACTCTAGGCAACTCATTCAACCATAAAATATCATAGCACTCTCTTCCACTACCCTACTTAACACAATGAATATATGCTATTTTTCTACTCAATAATCCCTTAGGGATATTGTTCCATTACAATGGTATTTAGTATAGGTAGAAACAATCAAATCCAATAAATTATTTTAGGAAATAACTAGATAAATAATACAACTTGTTTCCTAAGCAACCAATGAGAAACATTAACCAACAGGTGAAGAATTTCTACATTTCCTAAGCTTTAATATGTTCATCTACAACCCCTCTCCCTCTCCCCCAACATCTACAAATTCCTCTTTTATACTACTAATTTTGTCATTTTCAAATTTGGTTAATGGGTAACAAATATAGAGAATAAAACATGAGGAGCGGAGAGTATGAACTTGAGAATTGGAGAATAATGGGATAATGATCCCCAGTGAGGTAGGAGAATGAAGTACTCCTCACACTTCTACAAATTAATTTTACTTTTCCCAAGCTTGCATAACTACACAAGGTAGACTTCCTCACCAACTTCCACATGAATTTTTGATTGGATTTAGAGGTAAAGGAAGTGGATGAACTTTATTGAAGGCACATGATGAAAAGGTGGGAGTTCTTAGAATGAAACTTGGTAATGGATGATTAATTTCTCATAAGATCCCTCTATGTTTCTTCTCCAGTGGAATCACAACCCATCCTGTGGTCTTTGCAACCATCTTTGATTGTTATATATTACATTCTAACATTAATATTTTCATAGCTTTGAGTTTATCGTGGTAAGCCTACCACATTGTTCATACAAGTGTATTTACAACATCTACATTACTAGCCATTCACTAGTCGAGGCTTGGCCCTGAGATGCATATTTACAATATTTACACATGGTGTCATTTATTTTAGCTTACATGGATCAAACCCATTTACAATATGTACACAATTTGATACAACACATTCCATGTGTCAAAAACAAGGTATTACATGAATCTCCTCCCCTTTGGAATAACATTGGTTTCAATGCAGCTTGAGATCAAAACCGAACTAGGTACACCTTTTTCATGGCATCCTCTATTTCCCACATAACATCATTGGGCCAAAGTGATTCCAATTCACCTTTACCTATTCATTAAGAACATGAATTTTTTTATTTTATTTTTAAATGGTGGAATCACATACAATCGATAACATAACTATTAACTCATTTTAATAGCTCACCGGCTTACCCCATAAACAATTAGTAAAATTGATGTTCTTGCATGAGAGAAACCATGAGTTGGATGACAGGTGGAAATTCAACTATGGTATAAATCATTCATCATCCACCATCAACCTAATGCACTTTGTCTCATTGACACCATCACCATATCTATCCTCACGTCGATTATTACCATCGTCATCATTGTGCTCATTGTCACCATTGTCGCCATCATGCTCATTGGATTCTAGGCCATTTAGCCTCTTTGTTTATTGTGAAGAGCCACCCACGAGAAATATCGGATTTTTAATGGCACCTCCCATTGCCAAACATAACTGTGCCACCACTAATGTGTACGGTAAGTGGAAGAGTCGGCAATAGACCAATAAGCATGACAAGTTTGTAATATTTATCTCTAAAATAACACTTGTAGCATTCATGATAATATTTTATTGATCATATAAGGATCAAGATTTTGATTTAAAAAATTATTTAATTTTAGAGATTGAAAAAGAATTGAGTTTAATATTTTCAAAAAAATAAAATTAGTTGGTTTTATTAAAAAGTTAAAATATATATATATATTCAAGAGAAAAAAATACCATTTTCTTGCTATTATTGTGAATCAAAGAAAATGTGAAAGTTACATCAAGTCCAATCTAGCTTCAAAACCCCCCCAAAACTAGTTACAATCTCAGCCATACAGGGTAATACATCAGTAGTGATAATAATAACTGCATATAATCCGCATAAAATATATTAATATCCAAACAACAAAAATTCTGGAGAAATACTGAGCAAAACCCGAGTTTCCAAAATGGACCTACAAGATGACACCTAGGCCATCGGACCAGAGGAGAGGGGCACCCCTAGCACTATCCTGATGTCCTGAATCCAACGAAGTTGACGGTTTGTTGATCCGAGCCACGATCGTCATTCTATGGCTCGTTCTGTCTCGCATCCAAAAGGCCTTTAGGGACACCTGTTGGATACCTATCGGGGGCATAGAATTCCAAGCATGCAACAAAATCGGGTCCTGGGGAGTCTTGAGTGTGTCTAGGAAGGTTCTAGCTGGTAATGCTAGCCACAAGTGCTCGGTCGACGATTTTGCAAATTTGATCCCAATGTGCAAAAATTGCACACTCCCTTACTGAGCAAAACCCTAGTTTTCAAAATGGACCTAAAAGATGACACCTGAGCCATGGGACCGGAGGAGAGGGGCACCCCTAGCACTATCCCGATGTCCTCAATCCAACGGAGTCGACGGTTTGTCGATCTGAGCCACGATCGTCATTCTATGGCTCGTTCCGTCTCGCATCCAAAAGGCCTTCAAGGACACCTGCTGGATACCTACCGGGGGCATAGAATTCCAACCGTGCAACAAAATCGGGTTTCGGGGAGTCCTGCAAGTGTGTCTAGGAAGGTTCCATTTGGGAACGCTATCCATAATTGCCCGATCGACGATTTTGCAAATTTGACCCCAATGTGCAAAAATTACACACTCCCTTACTGAGCAAAACCCTAGTTTCCAAAATGGACCTACAAGATGACACCTGGGCCATGGGACCAAAGGAGAGGGGCACCCCTAGCACTATCCCGATGTACTGAATCCAACGGAGTCGATGATTTTTCGATCCAAGCCACGATCATCATTCTATGGCTCGTTTCGTCTCGCATCGAAAAGGCCTTCAGGGACACCTGCGAGATACCTACCGGGGGCATTGAATTCCAAACGTGCAACAAAATCGGGTTCCAGGGAGTCCTGTAAGTGTGTCTAGGAAGGTTCCAGCTGAGAACGCTAGCCATAAGTGCCCGATCGATGATTTTGCAAATTTGACCCCAATGTGCAAAAATTGCACACTCCCTTACTGAGCAAAACCCTAGTTTCCAAAATGGACCTACAAGATGACACCTGGGCCATGGGACTAGAGGAGAGGGGCACCGCTAACACTATATCGATGTCCCGAATCCAACGGAATCGACGGTTTGTCGATTCGAGCCACGGTCTTCATTATATGGCTCGTTACATCTCGCATCCAAAAGGACTTAAGGGACACCTGTTGGATACCTACCGGGGCCATAGAATTCCAACTGTGCAACAAAACCGGGTTCCAGGAGTCCTTCAAGTGTGTCTGAGGAAGGTTCCAACTGGGGGCTAAAGATAGGCTCTGGAGAGATAGAAGTAAGCTCTAGGTGCTAGGGAGACTACTAAGATGATGATTGGATGCATGTAGTGCCATGCAAATGTATGCAGCATGCAGGCATGCAAAATAAAAAAATGATGGTGTGAATATTCCAACACCCCCCCGCAAGCTATACCATAAGCAAATAACTGAAATATGAAAAATAGGGCCCTGTTGACTAAGACAAAAGGTCACCCCATAAACTCAATCTAAATAAACTAAGTGAGGGAAGAGGGAAAACCCAATGGGAAGAAATCCCTCCATAAAAAATATACTGAAGGATACTAATGTAGCATATCATCTCTCACCCCAAGAAGAGATCTAAGGTAATTGAACCTCTTCACCATGAAGGTCTTGGTGAAGATATCTACAATCTGCTCTTCCATCGGAAGGTAGAGCAGTGAAATGATCTAATCATGCACTAATACTATGATGTAATGCATGTGTATCTCAATGTGTTTGGTTCTCTGTCTCAGAACCAGATCAGTGGAGATCCTGATGGCACTCTGATTGTCACAATAGATGACAGGTGGAGTACTTAATCGAATCCCAAACTCTGATAAGATGCCTTTCATCCAAATGTACTGTGTGGCTGCATTTACTGCACCTCTGTACTCGGGCTCTATTGAAGAAAGAGATAAAGCAGTCTGCTTTTTGCTCGACCAACATATAGGTCCAGATCCAATCATGAAGACAAAACCAAATGTAGATTTCTGATCTAAGCTATCTCCAGCCCGATCAGAATCAGTGTATCCAACTAGGTTCAAAGGACACCCAGCTGAATAGTGAAGGCCATGAGTCTTGGTACCTTGCACATAGTGCAAAATCCTCTTTGCTTCCTTCCAGTGAAGCTCATGAGGCTCCTGCATGTATCTGGAGACAACACTAACTGCATAGGATATATCAGGCTAAGTGTGTGTAAGAAACAAAAGGCTACCAATCAACTGTCGATACAAAGTACAATCTACCAAAGGTGTAGAAGATCCACCCTCAAGGTTGATCCCTGAAAGAAAAGGGAATGCAACTGGTTTGTATTCGCTCATGTGGAACCTATCAAGCAGATATGAAGCATATTTGGATTGAGCAACTTTGATTCCTGAATCACTCTTAGTGACTTCAAGACCAAGGAATTGTTTCAACAATCCCAGATCTGACATGGAGAAAGAGTTGTGCAAGGCAGATTTTATATATCTAATACATGAAAAACTGCTCTATGTAATCAACAAATCATCAACATAAAGTACAATGAGAAGTAAGGAGTTACCATCATGTCTCATGTAGACATTCAAATATGATTTGCACCTCTGAAAGTATTCTCAAAGCAAGAAGGAATCCATCTTGGCATACCAAGCTCGGGGAGCTTGCTTAAGCCCATACAAGGATTTCTTAAATCTGCAAACAAGTGAAGAATCATCAATATAACCCTCAGGTTGCTTCATGTAAATCTCCTCCTCTAGATCTCTATGAAGGAAAGCACTCTTGACATCCATATGATGCACTTCCCAGTGTTTGGATGCAACAAGAGCAAGAACAAGGCAGATGGAATCCATCTTAGAAACATGAGCGAATGTCTTAGAATAATCAATCCCATGAACTTGGTAGAAACCTCTTGCAACCAATCTAGCATTGTACTTGTGGGAGGCTCCATCTGAATCCATCTTAGTTTTGTAGATACACTTGCATTGAACAAGTTTCCTTCTAGGTGGGAGAGAAACAAGCTCCCAAGTCTCATTTATTTGAACAGATTGGTACTCTTCTTCCATAGCAGCTACCCATCTTGGATCTTGGGAGGCTTCAAAGTATGTCTTTGGATTAGATCTAATCATAAGAAAACATCTCTCATCTAGAAATGGATCTGAGGGAGAGAGTGCAATTCTTGTATCATGAAGATCAGATCTATCTTTGACAAGATCAATGGTGGAGATAGGAGTTGTGGTGGCCCATGTAGCAATAGGAGATGAAACTTTAGGTGCTAGATCTTCAGGTTCTTGTGGATTTGGATCTAGCATTCTCACTTCTTCAAGAGTCTTCTTTTTCTTCATCTTATTTTGTGGATCTTTGCCCTTTAAGAAACCTTTGTAGGTACCATGAGCAAACTTATCATCTGGAAGGCCTTCAACCACACCTTGAGCTTGTATGTACTACAAATGCTTGTAGTTGAGATGTCCAAATATTTCATGACACAATCTACTTTCTTCATTGGCATGAGTATGGAGAGCGGATGACTTGGAGAGCGGTAAGAAGTGTGAAAACTCATAGAGTTTTGAAGCATGATTTGCAACTCCTTTTGCAATGGTTTCCCCTAAAACCATGTGTTGTATCTCGACTTCATTTGGAGAAAAGATCACTCTTTTGGTCTCTCCAATATGAGTCATTTGATACATTGAAATTAAATTTGCTGCAAGAGAAGGAACATAAAGCACATCATAAAAGTAACCATTGTCAAGATTGATTCTTCCAATCCCCTGAGAGGAGACTTCTATATCATTGCCCAATCTGATGGAAGGGCCAACTGAACTTTCGAAACTGGAGAAGATATCTTTGGAGGAAGACATGTGTCTTGTAGCTATTGAATCTATGATGAAAGAAGAATCTGTTGATGCACTTTCCATGAGGGCATGACATCTTTCTTTGTCTTCGGATCTAGAAGGTTCAGTATCAGTTTCTTTCTTCCTTGCACATGTACGTACAAGAAGATTGTTCTTCTCAAGTAATTGAGCCATCAAATCTATAGTCTTCTTCATGCAAGTACTCTTAGGATTGAAACCTCTATGACAATATGTGCACTTGGATCTTCCCTTCTGAGAATGCTTGGTATTCCTTGGTTTCAAAACCCCATCTGACTGATGTGGAATATCTATAGGCTTTGTATCATTTGATCTCTTATCAGAAATCTTTTGCTTGCCTTTACCATTTGCCCTTTTGGCCTCAGTAGCTGTAGGGGTCGAATCCAACTTGGGTTTGATCATTCCCATGGAGATTAACTTCTCTTCCTCTTGAGTAAGAGATTGGATGAAGTCATCAAGTGAGGGAAACTTCCATTTTGGAATGGACATCTTAGCTGTCTAGAAAGTAGAGACAAAAACTGAGAAGTTTGGCCCCAACTTTGAGAGAATGGAAAGAATAAGTTGCTTGTCTTCTTTCACTATCTCATATCTTTTCAATTGTGATATCAAGATTTTGAACTTGGTGAGGAAGGCATTGATAGATTCGAAGCTGTTAGGACTCAAGGATATGAGTTCATTCTCCAATTTGTGCCCTTTCATATCATATTTCGGTCCAAAAAGGGATTCGAGCTTGTCCCAAACCTCTTTAGGAGATGTAATATCGATGACATGGAAGTGAATATCTTCATAAATTGAGAGAAGGAGGAGGCCAACTGCTTCATCAAGCCTATCCAAGTACTTGGACTTTTCAACTGCACTGAGAGGTTCTACCATCGTTCCATTGAGTATTCTGGTGAAGCTCTTGGTTCTCATGAAGAGAGCCATCTTGGCTTTGCACTCAACATAGATGGAAGATGTGAGCTTTAGATCCATCTGAATAGAGAAGGTCGAATAGTTGAAGAAGAATTCGAATGGGTGAATAAACCTGCAAAACAAGAGAAGTTTTTGCTGATGGAGAATGCTACACTTCAACTGAACACTACCTTTTGAACACTAAGCACATAGACTAAGTCCTTAACACCTAGCTAGACCTCACTGGATTTTTCCAATGAATTCAAGTAATAGCACTAGGATTTGTTGTGGAAACTCAGAGGCTTCTGGTGCTCAAGTGAAAGATAGCTGCTCAAAGAAATGCTACAATTGTTGTTGCTGCAATGACTGCAATTCGAATAGTTGCTTCTTGCTCTGATAACATGTGATATTCTGCAAGGGATCTAGCAACTGTAACAAATTCACAATCAAACTATCAAGTAAGTTGCAAAGAAGAAGAGAAGGAGACAGTCAATAATCACTCATAAACAAAGAATAATGAACAATAACAACATCATATAATGAATAATGAATGTGTTACAATAAACTGTGAAGTAGCATTATATAGGATTCGAATTAGCTAAGTAGGGCATTCGAATCTGAGCTCAAAGTCTAGCTTGGATAACTATGGAGACATCATCCGGTCAGTAGTATCAATCATAAATGGTAAGAGTCAGTCAAGTGTGTCCAATTGAGTCTAACAAAACCATCTAGGCATAAATCAGGGAATGGAGACTCCAAGGGGGGCACATGAGATTGTCATAGGGTCAAGTGGTACTCTAAAACTAGCTAACTAGGAGATACAAGTAGCTAGGATGAGCAATTAGTGGAACAACTACTCAATCCATGCACTAATTGAGTGATAACTCCCGGTAGGTGAGAAAAGGTGCCCTAACTGAGTGATATCTGGTGGTAGGTGAGCAAAGGTGCTCTAACTGATAGTGGTAGGTGAGCAAAGGTGCATTAGACATTTAGAAAATCAAAGAAGGCGCTTTAGGTAAGTGGGAGGCCAACTAAAGGCTAAAGACAGGATCTGGAGAGCTAGAAGCAAGCTCTAGGTGCTGGGGATACTACCAAGATGATCACTGGATGCATGCAGTGGAATGCAAATGCATGCAACATGCAGATTTGCATACAGGCATGCAAAATATAAAAATGATGGTGTGAATATTACAACATGAGCAAGATTGGCATGGCCTTCACTGAGAAAAACCCTAGCTCCGGAGATGGCACAATAACATCATTTCCGGAGGTTGGAGGCATGTTGTGGGGGGGTCCCCTAGATGAAACCCGACATCCCAGATCCATTGGAATTGACAGATTTGCGACCGAAGCCACGGTTTGGGTGTTGCAGGCATCTTGGTTTGGCACCCTGGGGCCATTCAGGGACACTTTGAGGAATTGCTATGGGGGCACAAAGCCAAAACCAGCGAGCGGACATGGGTTCTGTCATATCCCACATGTGCATATGGCCATTGTGGACATGTCCATGGTGGCCACGCATGCCTGGGAGCCTTCAGACGAGAAATGACCCCCTTGAGCAATATTGGCATGGCCTTCACTGAGCAAAACCCTAGCTCTTTGATTATCTTATTACAATGGAAATCAATAGTGCGTTTGGGAAACTTACCTTCAAGTCCTGAAAAATGAACTTTCATCCACATGAATACGTCTGGTAGTTCTTTGTCGTACGCTTGATAGTCGAGGCAAGGGAGTAGGAAAGGAAGTATGAGTCTCGTCACCGGTTTGTTGTGGCCCTTCATTCACAATTTGGTCCTGCAAGGGAGTGTGTTCGACATGTGTGTGCTCTTCTTGGGGAGGTTTCCAATTAACAACATGTTCAACATCCATCCCTTCATACTCGACATCAAGCAAGATTTGATTGACTTCAACCACTTCGTCGTTGCTTGTTGATGGATCTAAGGCACTAACATCTTGATGTCTACGGTTTTCCATGTACAACCTGGCCTTTTATCTTATATCATGGGCCTTTTCAAGGGGCGACTCCTTCCTTCTAGACTTTCTTTTATTATTACGTCTGTTTCCCATATTCAATACGTTTTTTAACAAAACAAAAATATCACCCCTACAAGAATGAACAACAAATAAGATATTAAAACTCGATGTGCATGATTATTAAAACTCGATGTAGCAATTGATTATGTACAACAACATCTAGTGAGAATGTTTTCATATAATCTTAAAAGCTATTGAGAATGCCACAGATATAACAACAACATCACCTCTAGGAACTCAATTGAATGGTATTGGATGGTGGTATGGGATGTTAGTAGGAGCACATTTCCTACAAAAGGAGAAGCTCCTACTCAATTCATTTTCATGTTTTGGATGAGGGAAAATAGCTCCAAAAGATTACTTGAGTTTGATTCTTTAGGTGTTTGTGTGAGTTGTTGTACTGAAATCATGAGGAATTCAACAAATGTTTGTGTACTAGATGGAGTTATGTGATTATGAAAGCTTATTGGTGGTGATGCAAGCAAGTTTTTTTTATTATCTTCATGAAAGGTTCAAAGCATTGCTTGATGCATATTGTAGTTTTTTTGTGGTAAGATGTTTTTATTGTCTATGTTGAAGATTAAGAAGACTAAAATACATCTATCATACAATTCATGAAGAAAAACTAAAATAGATACAATTCAAACAAAGTGAATGAAGACTAAAATACATTTAACAAGAGGAAGAGGTCACCATACCTCAAGGATTATGATTGCTCTTTGCTTCAAATGTAAAATGCTCTTTTGATGTATCCACTATATGTAAGAAGAGTTCAAGTGTGTCCAAGCAGCATGAGAATTCAATCCAAGGATCCAAATAGAGTGTCCAACTGTTGTGTATTCAATCAAAGGAGCCGAATAGAGCCCAACTAGTGTGTATTCAATCCAAAGAGCCAACTAGAGCCCCAACTCTTGTGTATTCTATCCAAATTGTCAAAGAAACACCAAATGGTGTTTAAATTCAATCCAAGATGCAAATGGTTGTCGATCTGTGCGTGAAAACAACGAAAACATGCGTGGAATAAGAGAAAATATGTGGGAGAAGAACGCGGGTTATTTTCTGAGTTTTATGCTCAACAGGGACGCGACTAGCGCGTGCGCACTCCTGATGAACGTTAAATAGTTTGGTGGGTAACGTTTACTTCATTTATTGCCAAATAAATCAATATGTTTCGGTTTGTTCCTAGAGACCCTCCCCCATAAATGCCTTTAGGCCCTCTTCTAAACATTAATCCCTAAGTGCATAAGTGCACAAGATGATGATGAGGAGG